>JAQQSE010000013.1:0-615070 GCA_035772565.1 Antheraea assamensis
TTTTGATATAAAAAAAAACTTACCACTCGGATGACTATTTTATTATTGGTAACGTTTGTACTATAAGTACTATGATTTCGAAGATTGTAACTTGTTATATGAATAAGCTATACAGTTTCTTACGTACGGAATAATATTATATCAGTAGAGATTTGGTAACAGATTTTATTTTATAAATTCGTATTCGTTTACCTATTAATATTATATGATACGATCACTATGTTTTCGAATAGAAGGTTAACTCAAAATCTGAGGGTATGTTATAACTTTATAATTTCAAGTTCAAAATCATGACGCTAGGTGACATAAGCAAGATGATATAACTATTGGAAGACGTTATTTCGTTTAAGTATTGATAAAAAGGTAATTAAAAACTAATAGTTTGGATATTGAAAAATTATGAAAACCTCTATTACACATATTTAAAATAAGAATGTAGTATAATTCAAAAATGTTATTAATATTATGTAAAGACCATTAAATTGACAATATACCGTTTCCGTTTCAAATTAATGTAAACGACCTTAATGATAAATACATAGAAAATGTATGATAAAATGCACTGATTTAGAGAATAATTGACTCCAGTTTTAATTGTACAAAATTAAACACAGTAAATATCTTGATTGGTAAAAATCTATTTAGGTTAAGTAATAATTCTGTATTAAATCAATAATAAGAGTATAAATATAATAATAATAATAATAATATTTTTTTTTTTTTTCAGATATGACTATATAACATGTTATTATTAGTATACAAATTCTTAGCCTAGTTTTAGAATTATTGATTGCCTAATTACACTTATTATTAAATTAAAAGAAAAACAGACTGCGTCGTAAAGATACACGAGATTACTGAATGCGAACCGATCTTTTCAATACTCTACCCAACACAGTGTTTACCCCTACCACTTTTCGTCACACAAAAATGTTGACGATCAGAATTTCAAAGCCCTTCCATAAGAAGTTTCACTATGATAATACAACACACAATAAATGCAAATATTTAAATATGACTACAAAGCCACACAACAGTTTTCATGTCACGGATATCAGTTAGTCAGTCATATTATTTAAGTATGATTAAAATATACAAAAATCCAATTTATTACCTATTCTTTATAATTTGAAAACTATATCCTAGGGATTTCATATATCCGTGATCTTCCCGGCGGAAATTTACAGTTGACCAATTAAACTTCACGTTTTCAGATCTCTTTTGTAAATAACCGCTCGTCTGCCAAACCAGTAGGTTTCAATAACGGTCTGCTGATAAATGGGATGGGAAACCATTACGATTTATGGTTAGTTTGCTTTATCTTCACGGATATGCACTGCGGCTACTGTTACGCGATGCTAATAAAAAGGGAGTTAGGTGAAACAACTAAATCATTCTGGGGTCCCGATATTTCAAAAATGTTAATATTCTTTATAACGTCTGAAAAAAAAACATTTTACTGTGTGTATTTTTAGAAACAAAAAGTGACGTAGACACAAGAAGAACTTTCAAATATATATCATGACTGGTATTATATATGGGGAACCTGAGCTTGTTTGTTTTTTTTTTATACATCTAGACGCCTTAACTGCTAATTTTGCGTACAGTTTGTCTCTGAATAGGAAAGTGTAGGGAAAAAATGTACTCTTCCCGAAAGATACATCAAGTCTACATTATCGCAAGAAAAAGTTAGTTAATCATATATCTTTGATATAATATGAATGGTTTTAAGCATGTTCTTGTATTAACAGAATGGTAGAAATAGAGTCTAAAGCGGTTTCAGAGTGCAAGCGGGTGCGGGGTGTTTGCGCGGGCGCGTGTTTTTGAAATGTACGTAGATTTAGCCAGCATCGCTGTGAATGCTGCCGCCTGCACTCTAAAACAGGTCTATGGACGCTTTTCGACAGGGTCAAATGAGAACGTGTCTCTTTTATTTTGAGAGAATCTTTCACATATAAAAAAACTACTTAAGATTCTTAGAATAGTTACAACTTGATATACAGCCTTGAATAATTGAATACTTACCCTGAAACCATGAATTTTCTAAGGTGAATAGGGCCGAATGTTCATTTATATTTTATTATTGTAAATCTATACTTGATTATATTGATTTAAATTCAGTCAAAAATCATTGTAATTTTAGGCCTTCAATTTTTTTCTATTTTCTACGTTTTTCACAATGATAAAATATATTTATTTAATAATCCTCAAAATAGAAATAATTTTATTAAGTAGATTTAATATTTTCAGCTTAAAAACAAATACTAAAATAAACATTTCGAGAGCATAAGTTGTTCGGAGGGAAAACGTCACGCTAATGACGAAGAAATTTGTTGTGACCTGCTGCCACAGTTACTACCCCTTCTCTGTGTCTAATGAATGGTAAGAGGTGTGAAAGAGAGAGCTATATTTAGTAGAAACGAAAACTTATATTCTAGCCTAACTAACTTCATAAATGTGAATACATATTTTTTGTTTTTATCATACACGTTGTTAGGGGTAAATGAAAGGACATCATACCCTATGTCCTATATTTTATCTAGAAAAAAAATACTATTCTCCAGGGATAGGGCAAATTTTCGTTGAGACGATTGAAACCACAGGCAAAAGAGAGATTTTTGTTTCAGAAAAAATGCGTCTAATCAATTTCCATTTATGGCGTTGAACACTGACATCGACGATAAAACATATATTGAATGACTCCTGCATAAAACAAAACCAACGGTACCCTGAAAACCGACTGACGAGATAAACCGAGACGTTACCATAAACTATGTGACGTTATTCCCGCATCGTAAAAAAATTCTGCTGATCCACTACGAATTTCCCGATGCAATATTACTACGAATCGAGTTATTTTAGGGTTTCAGGGTTCACATTAATAATATTAGAGGCGAATTATGTGTTAATTATGTAACAATCACAGACCGGTAGTTATACCTGAAATTAAATATCTCAACTGGACTCCGTTACCATTTATATCGAATCTGACAAGAAACAAGCACGTTGAAAGTCAGTGAACTCATAATCCACTACCTTCAAGCAGAAAGCTTTGTGTGTATTACAAAGCAGAAAAGAGATATGAGTGGAAGTGTTGCTTCTTAGTGGTAGAAATATACTGATAATGCTGTCAGCAATTGCGCAATTTTTTCAAATCACTGTATCTCTTTAGAGCCATTGTTTCCTGCTCTGTACTAATCTTATCGATAATTTCCAAGCGATCCCTTCGCGTGTTAAATGTGCTAAAACTAAGTCATTAAATACAAATTAAAGGGATGTTAGGGAGTTACAAAGCGAACCAACAATAAAATAAATACATACCTTCATTTTATTTCAATTTTATAAACAAATGCGTCCATAGTTTAAATACGCTAAGATTCCTATTCTTTTTATATGTTATCATGCTATATGTGTTTCAGCTGTTAACGGATTTCTATTTCTCTTACTATTACTTCTTCTTCTATCTATGGTAACTCGTAATTACTTTTTAATTGCACTACATAACTGTATTTTTTTGGTTTACCTATAAATTTTCTTCTGGTTACAAAGTAAAACAAATGTTTCTTCTAACATTTCATTTGATGTTTTATCTATTTCCTAACTTTATTTATCTTGATAATCTTTATGTTTAAAATTAAACATATACCAAAAGATCAACCGCTGTTATCAATTCGTTTGTAAAACCATAAGAAGCGAACTATAAATGATAATGTACCTAATATCGTTACTCTTAAACTTAGTACCAAAAACAAATCCACTTTAGTTAATAACCACCAAACTTATTCTAACAAAAATTCAACCGGTGTGAGTTTTAATAGAACAGCCAAAAGTATAATTCACAAAAAACTCTTTGTTAAAAATAAGTTTTTTTACTTTCAGATATGAATGAATATCTACAGATAATAACTCAACGAAAACAAGTTCAATTCAGTCAATAATTTAAGCAAAGCGGTACGTGACTATGAATGTCGCGTCGGTATTACAGATATCAAACAATATATTGTGAAACGTCGAAATAGGAGATGAAAACTAGATCAATATTTTGGAACATTTTAAACAGAAAATGAATTCTATTTTACATTTGTTTTAAGACTATATTACATCATCGAACGCAGGGCTATAGTGGACGAAATCAAAAGCCATGCAGAATATAATACAGTAACGTTTGGAAATAATAGTTCGGGTCTCGGTAGGAAGAAAACATAATGCAAAATGTTTTCTCTAGATATTATTACACTCATCTAATGTTAAGCAACAATGTTATATAAGACGGTAGAACGGTAAACTTAAGAGGAATAACTAGTTCTCAAGTGAAGCTTCCTGAATACACCTACGGATGCTTAGCGACAGTATTGAAGACGAAGCCAACCAGACAAGCGTTCCGAAGAGCGCCAACCACCATACAAAATACTTATTGCTATGACACGCCCTGTTGCTAAAATGGCTTGACGGATTTTAATATATTGGCACACATTTTATGTATATAAACGCGAGCACTAAACAAAGCATAAATCACCACGAGAATCAGAAACAATGAGGCTATGGGGGAAACAATCAAATCTTTTGAATAATGACGTCAGCCTTCCAGAAATTTCCACCCTCGTGTTTGAAAGGCATGTAAGCGCGCCGCAGTGCGTATCCGTCTATAGCCGCAGTGTCTCCGAGTTGAGTTCTATTCTGAATATGGACGCAAATACAAAAAGAAACAAAAGGAACAAATATGCAAGCGTACTATGATCACGGCATAACAAGGTGTAAATGTTACTATAACAATTAGTCTATATAATTCTTGTCTGTACAAATAAATTACTTTAGGCCTTAATAATATTCATTTTAATTTACCTACGACTTTTACAATATTAAGTTTTTGTTAGGTAATTTTTACTTCTGTTATAAACATAGGCTATATATTTCTTAAGTATTGCCTAAGAACAGAGGATAAAAAAATAAGTTTAATATTGTCGGGAGTTTATTTTACTTCATAAATTTAATTCTTATTGTATTATGAAAACGTTTTATTCTAGAAGAAACGTATATGAAATCTGCATAGTTAAATGTACATAAATTAAACAAAATAATAGCCTTATATATGTAAGCGTATCATTTCACCTGAACCTATTTGCCTAGTTATTTTTATGTAGGACAATAAAAGGTCGACAACACGCATGTGATACTCACGGTATTGCAAACATCCATAGGCCGCGGTGACTGCTTACCATCACGTAACCAGCATGTTTGAATGCCACCATCATCGTGGTATACAAAAAAAAAATTGTATTTGTAATTATCAGGACAAAGTTTATATAAAAGAAAATGTGTCGGAAATCGTACGGAAAAATGAAAAGTTTAGGTTAGAAAATCTTCGTATAAAATAGCGAGTAACACAGAAGGGAGATCTTTTTTTTATATTATAGGGGGCAAACGAACAGTTGGGTCACCTGATGGTAAGTGATCACCGCCGTCCATAGACACTAGCAACACCAACGGAGTCGCAAGTGCGTTGCCGGCCTTTTAAATATGTGGGCCTCCGGTGCTCTCACTGACCGAACGAAACGCAACAGTGCAACCACTGTTACTTCACGTCGGTTTTCTGTGAGAGGGTGGTACTACCCCGGGCGAGCCGACCCATTCATTCTGAAACCAGTAATAGTTTCAGCGTAGCTCTACCTACAAGATTTTCTAACATATTGACATATTTAACAGATTGTCCTTCTATTGTTATTTCAAGTTATTTCATTACATGATCGTACATACTATAAAGCAGATTTAATCTCATATTCATCGTTTCTAAAGTAAAGCGAAGACCAGCAAACAAGTTTTGCATAAAAAACACACACACATGAGATAAATAATAACATATAAAAATGACGAGACCAATCGCCTTAATTAAAATCGTATAAAAGTACACAAAAACCTGTTCAAACCGTTTTATAGCCTTGTAAATCCCGCTATAACATAGCCATCCGTGCCCAACTGGCTATTAGTTCATATAAAGCGGGACCGTAGCTTGTAACGCGTATTCCGAAGTCGATATATCACGTGTGTCGGACAACGGGCCCAGCCGATATTTCACATCGACGCCTTTTGTTCGCATCTGCTAGCCCTGAATAAGGAAGATGTAAGGGGAAATTAGTAGTGGAACCACAAGTCCCTTTTCACAAAGTTGTTCTAAAACTCGACGTTGTTTTTAACTAGCTGTCGTTCCCAGCTTCGCCCGCGCTATATATAATACATTGGGATCTGGTGATTATCTTCGGAGGTAAGTAATAAAACGCATCAATAAATAACATACAATGAGTCGCGATTGTTGTAATGCGTACTCCCATGCATTGGTTTTAGAGGGAACAAATATGTCCGAACACATGCTGTTTTTTTATATTCAATTTCCATAATAATTGGCAATAGTAATCATTTCTTGTCTTCAATATTAATTGGTGTGTTGAATTGTAGGAGCATATTATACTCGTATATGTCACTGAAAATTGAGAAATAAAAAAATATATATGAAAAATTAATAATAGGATTCATTTAAATTTATTCACAGAATATTTTTTTAAATAAAAGAGGACTTCCCTCAGAAAACCACCAACTTAAAGTGTAAAAAAAAAAAAAAAAAAACAATTGTCTAACGAAAAATTAACCGACCACCTTCAAAATTATAAAATAATTCGAACTCCAAAGTGTAAGATAATGTTTCGTTCAATAATTTTTTTTTTTATTGGACTACGAAACTGAATTCAATTTTTACAATGCGATACTATTTATTCTATAATTATACTTAAAATGAAATCCTTCTTGACGTAAACACAGCCTACTTTGTTGTACATGCAATAAATTGGAATGATAAATGATACTTACTCTTCTTTGTTTTGAAAAATAATGCAAGATCCCATTACAAAATTTTAATGTTACCTATTTTTTTTTTTTGTTTCTACTCGTTTGAACATTCCGTTTGTGAACAAACCTACAAAGTTTGATCTTATACATTCACAAGTTTACTTTTTTTTTTTTTTTTTTTTTTTCGAACTGACCTACACTGTTGACCCGGAGGCCTCTACAGATTTACCGGACTACTAAGGGGAGCGCTTAAGGCACTCACCCGATTGTTTTTAGGCGAAACATCTCAAGGGCACTCGGTGCACCTCGGCTTGAGCTGTCGCCGGATTCCCGACCTAACTAAGCTAGCTAAGCTATCTATCCATGCAATACACATATATGAATTCGTGAAAAATGCATGAGTGACCATGCATGTTTCACGAATGTATATGTGTATTTGGTATCTGACTACTGTGTTATGTGACCTATTTCAGTCCGAAAAGGGCAAAAAAACAGCCCACCACTGAGTGCCTAGATGTGCAAGTGTGTGGGGTGATCGTGTAAGTGTAGACCATGTGTAAACCACTGTATTCGCGCGAGTAACATACTCGAGGGCTCCACACCGAGGGACTACCTAGGCTCGAGCTGTTACAAGAAAAATCGCGACGAGTGTGCGGGATCGAATCTTCAACCCTCGCTCAAGGCGGTGAGCAGAGAGAATCGCGGGCGTGGGCGCAAACACGCATCTTTTCAGAGGGGATCGAGCTAAAAAATAAAGTACAATGGCACGGTGCCGATTTAACTAAATAATTACGTAACAAATCCTAATGTATCGGTCTATTGTATATGAACACGCGGGTTCGTACTGATATTTTGATTTACGCGAATTTATTTATGCGCGGCGCGGGTTAATTGTTGTACCGTGGTCGCGACGGCCGGGAAAGCGGAGATGGCGTTTAAGAGCCCGAGCTCAGACGTACTATTAACTAACGCGTTAAATGCGATTATCTCTTGTACATCGTGTACCAAGAGAAGACGGGCTATCCAGTCTATACCGGAGGTCGATACTGAAGCCGCGATAGGTGGCGCAGGGGTGGACAGAGCCTTTTGAGGCTGGGGCTTGGCTTTAGGAGCCGAGGGAGCTGGCGGGGAAGGCCTTACGCGCCAGGAGAGCGCGCTCGGCGCAGGAGCGGATGCTGCCGGCGCACTGGAGGTGCCCGGCAGGTCGGGGAAAGCCTTCTGGCTTTGTATGGGCGGAGGCGGAGGCCGCTTCGTTCGAGCCGGCGGGCCGTGCGCCCTGGACCGGGTCGCACGACCGCCGCGGCGGGGATGGGTCGAGCGAGGCGCACGGGGACACCCGCGATAATTCGCGGTATGACCCGTCTGCTCGCAAAGGACGCAGCTCGGAGGCTCGATGGATTCGGGAGTGCGGGGGCACTCCCTAGTGGAGTGATCCCCGAGACACTTCACACACCTGGGACGCAGGTGGCAGTGCCGGGCGGAATGACCGTACACCTGGCAGTTGTGACACTGCGAGGGTACCTGGGACTTGCGAGGACGCTCGACGAATACTGGGGACAGGCCGCAAACCGAGTTGAGGCTGAAAATAGCCTTTCCTTCCAAGGTGCGGTCCAGTGTGACCATCACCAGGTTGAAGGGGGCCTTCGTGCGGGGGTGGCGCATGCGCTGCACGCTCCGGACCGGGAAGTCCTGAACGTTCAGGCAATCTGAGATGTCGTATTCGGTGAGTTCAGAGGGAACTCCTCGAATGACGACACGGAGGTGACGCTCTTCCTCGAGAGCGTGAGTGAAGAAAGGGAGCTTACGCTCCCTGAAATATTTCGTGAGCTTGCGATGCTCATCGGGGTTCGACACACGGATAGAAATGCCGGCAACAGTGTTGACGGCGGATTGGTAAGCGATTTCTTTCGACTTAAGGTCGTCCGAAATCTCTACCCAGCGGGCTTTGTCACGGAAGGTGACGGGAGGCGGTGGGCGTGGCTTTTTAGCCGCGACCGCGGGTTCCGCAGCCGGAGCTTCAGCCGAAATCGCGGCAGAGGGCGTGGGAGAGGCTCGGGGCACCCGAGCGCCACCTATATTCGACTGCTTAGGGACTGAGCGTCCCGCAGCTGAGTCGCTGTCGGTCTGATTCGCGGCGCGTGGGCGTTTACCGCGGCGCGTGACGGTTGTGAAACCGTCTTTATCGGCGGACGACGTCGCGGGCGCGGGCGCGGGCGAGGGCGCGGGCGAGGGCGCGGGCGCGGGAGCGGGCGCGAGGGCGGCCGCGCGAGGCGCGTCAAGCTCCATGTCGGACTCATCGTCGGAGTCGCAGTCGGACGGCGCGAACGGGTCGTCGCGGAAACAGCGCGGGACTCCGAACTCACTTTTGTACCCGATACGCGCGTAAGTGCGTCGGAGCCTATCGAATTCCGATACTAACAACGGATTGTGCTGACGCGCGAACATATGGAACCTAATAAGGTCCTCGAGTTGGACGGTGTCATCTAGGGCCTTAGGGGCCTGAAGGGGCGGCGGGATCGCGGGGGTGGACATGACTAACCTCCCTGCCTGAGGGGGGTGCGCCTAATTTGAATCTAACGGACAATCCGTGTCCGGGCCAAAGGGAAAACGCGACGCGACGCGAACGCGAATCTTCTCTTCAAACTGCACACGGCGCGGCGCGAAGAACGACGCTCTGCACGGCACACGACGCGCTGCACGACTCTCGAAGCGCAGCACGAGGCACGACGCGTAGCACGGCGACTCGACGCACTGCAAACAGTGTGCACGGCTTCGCACCGAAAAGTGCGGTTTAAATGGTGCACTAATGGAGGTACACCGTCGCTCTGAAAAGAGCGTACGATCGACAGTAGCCGCTCGAACACACTAAACTTCCGGACACACACGAAAATATCCGACAACTGCGCGCGAGCTGCCGAACTAACGGACCGTCAGAGCTGCGAGCGGGCACGTGCGCACCCGACCGCTGCTCGAACGAGACTCCCCTTCACAAGTTTACGAATAAATTTCTCTATTTATATCGATACAGCTTCGAATGTAAAATTGTGGTGTATTTTCGCATTGAAAAATGCTAATAATAAACATGTAAATCTAAAGCCAAGTGTCGAGTTAACACCTTTGTTTGTAATAGCGTTTGAAATAAATCCTCGTAAGCTTTTACTTTATTTTTTTTTATTGCGGCTTCGTATTTGTAATTTGCATAAGTTTTAGGTTCTATTTTTTATCTTTTAGTACTCTTTTGGATTTAGTATCATTATTTATTTATGTAAATGTTCAAATCGTATTATAAGACTCGCCGTTACCCGCGACTTCGACCGCGTGGGATTAAGCAAAGAAATTTTTGTGCAGACGTACGTGTAAAAGTACGTACGCCTGGCCCGCGTACAGTTCTAAACACTGCTTCTTTTCTTTACTATATTTGTGCTGAATCTTGTTTTATAAAACAAATGTTACTCCTTATCACGTCAACTATTTACCAGTGAAAGTTCCGTCAAAATAGGTCCAACAGTTTCGGAGATTAACCGGAACAAACAGAGAGACAACATTTTTTTATATTGGTTTTTGTGATATTTACCATACCTATCTAAATACTAATTTTATATTCATTTAGTAAAAAGCTGTTAAAGGTTACAAACAAATATTTCAATTGTATATATGTTTAGAGACAATTGCTAGTATCCGAAATCTCTGTACAGATACCACAAAAGAGTAATCTAGTTATCTACAGTATACGGACATTTGATTTTGCACGTCGGGAAGAAGAGTGAGACGTCCGGCTAATACCAGTACGCTTCGGTTTTGTATAGCGGTCTCTCTATCGCACAACACAATGACTGCGATCGACAAAGAGAACGCTATACGAAACCGATGTTTTTTATGCAGTAGGTTTTTACAATAACTCGTTACTAGATCGCGTTGCAGTACATCATTTTATGAACTTTTATGCAATTGATGTATGGATAGTAAAATATGGAGAATGTCTACATAATATTAATTTTTCTATAATGTATATATTTATATTCAACAAAACAAATAACAACGAGACGGCACTTTATAGTAAATTTGAATAATTCTATGAAGGAAATCATTGTCAAGAAATCATGATATGATTTTGGGACATTTCTAATATTTCTCTGATAATCTGATCTGATAATGGATAGGTATTTGGCCCAGCATCATTTGGTGTGCCATATTAACTGCATTTGAGAGTTACTATTCCTAGGTATACCATGTGGCCATTGTAGGAAACTTCTCACTTTTTGTTATATTAGGCCATAGCAAAGCTTTCAAATATATGTTTTCAAATTATAGTAGATTGCCAGACAATCAAATGCTGTGTAATAAATGCCCTAACGAATATATAAGGAAAATTTTAAAGAGGTTCTCTTCTACCTTGATTATATAAAGAAGGTTATATTCCTTGGGATTACGAGTAAGCAACTTAATTTCATAAAGATTTTCTTCCTCGTAGACCAGATAGTGAAAGCACGGCTTTCGGCTTCCGATAGAGTACATGAAGACGCCCTTCTGAGACGCTGTGGGGGAAGAAAGGAACAACTCCTGACCTGCGTATCTAATGACAATATAAAGGTATACTGTGATCGCCCTTGTTACATCCTCTCTCCTTTTCAATAATTACAGTAGTTTTGGGAAGAACAATATCGACCTCAGACCGAAATTTGACAGACATTACACGGAATACACTATATGGATGGGTGAGAGCGACCACAATGGCTTCCATCACCGAACGCTTACCTCATGGTTGTCGTTTAATCGCCTCGTTTCGACTGACCATTATCGCTTCAGATTGTTTACTTTATTTTACGGTTAAAAGGACAAATTATCATAGTTTCGTAGTTGGAGTTTGAAAGTGCCGAACAGAGTGTGGAGGGGTCCCCTGTAAATATTTATCATCCCATACAAGGACTTCTAAGCCGCACTAGACGCCCATTTTCTTACATAATAAAATGTGCATAGAGTTAAAAAGTTTCATCGTAATAACATTTGGCACGTGTTTGAAAAGAAGAATGATATATAAAAATAAATGTCGGTATATCTGTGATCAACAAACTTCGACGTTAGTGTCGTCATTATGAAAGTGTGTATTTATTAGAAGAAAGAAATTTAATTTCTAAATATCTGTTATACTATACTAGGTGGCACTAGGTTTTATTTGTTCTTAACTAGCTTTTACCCGGTTTCGCCCGTGTTATTGTATATTTAACCTATCCCTCGGGAACAGTAGTTCTTTCCTGTATTAAAGGTGTCCTATATCCTATTTTATATCCTTTGCCTTACGTCCTATGTCCTTTGTATAATACATGTAGGTAGAGATAGATTAAGTAATATTTTAACGTAAGTAATTATAATGGATCATCTGTCAGTCTCTTCGGTAATAGACGTCTTGCAGTACGGTTGAATTCCATGGTGCTCCCTAAAACAGAACCTTCTAGACATTTACATCACTTTGCTCTATGTCCTTTTCTGTACCACTAACAACGTATATTCAATCTTTCACGGTTATCGCTTGAATAGTAAATAGAAAGAACAATCAATAAACAAACATACTTTAACATTTAAGATTTAATATTAGTTCAGATTATTCCAATGCTACCATCACAAAAACTACAATAGTTGTTTTATTAAAGCAATTTAAAATAACCTGTATATTTTAAATTTAGCCTCAGTTTATTTGAATAATTCATATTTTAGGTAATATATAAATTAATTTTAAATAACTTTAAGGAATAAACAGAGATTTATTTATACTCAAAGAAACTTGAGAACAATGAGTATACCAGCAAAATCCCTATATAAATCTACTACAAGTCACGGCTTATCATCTATATAAAATCGGGTGAGTGCCTTAGTAGTCCGGTAAAACAGTACAGCCTTGCCAGGCGAACGTGGTAGTGTAGGCGAGTGTAGTCAGTTCGAAAAAAAACACGGCTTATCAAAAACCATCAAATTTGGTAAGATAGGGATAAAAGTGTGAGCACTGAATGTTAGCTCATACTTACAATCGAATAGCAATTTCCAACGTAGTCCGTTGAAACTGTAGAAGCCTTCCCAGGTCAACAGCGTAGGCAGTACGAAAAAAAAAAGCAATTTCCAACCACTACCCCTGGTCGTTCGCCCGGACACAAGATGAACCTAGCACGTGCTTCATGTGTCAAGAGATTTCTAAGAATTTTACCTCTTTCTTAATAACCCCTACACCAATATCTTACTATACCTATCACGTTTACACTTCAGTATAATTTTAGAAGTAAGAGGAGTGCGACCAATTACTTTGTATTGTTAATTACACCTTCCGTAATTCGAGTAAAATTCTTCTTGACTACGACAGAGGGTTAATTAGGAATTACTAGTCTAGTGTAATACATAACAGTAATAAATCCCGCATTAAACAAGTCGCCAACAACTAGCGAGTTTGCATAGTTGACTTCTACATACATAAATTCAAATTCAAACACACATTTCAAATGAATATGAAACTGAATATAAACTTTTGTAATTTTATATTTCTTTATTAATTCATTTAAGCAATCCTACTTAACTAATATTATTAATTGCGAAGGTGAATTATCTTGTTTGATACGCTTTCAATTTTTTAATTGTCAAGTAATTATGAAAATTTTGATTAATTCAGTTAGATTTAATATTCAGCAATCCTGTTGAAATCAATATTTGTATGTGTTTTATAAATAGATAAAAAAAATATATGTACGATAACGTAGCACGGGAACGGTATTAAAAATATTATATAGTTGCTAAAGAATTTGTGTCGATTTTGAAGTACAGACATTAAAAATTATCGACAGTATTTTTATACTGAATTACGATGAATTTTCGGATCTTTATTCATATTCTGGAACATAATAAACAATAATTTAAGTAACATTCGTGCTAAAATCAGTATACCGACACAGAGAAAAAAGGGTTTCAAGTAACAGTTTTGGCAGACGAAACGTCAAACAAAACTTATCGAATAGATAAACGCCCAATATTGGCCAGTTAAGTTGAACCGAGATTAACTGACATAATATCTCGTATGATTGTGTATTCCGAAACCCAATTTGACAAGTTATAGAACCGATAGCGCCATTGAACAGATAAACTACAGTTAAAATACTTCAGTTAAACCGGGTATTAGTGTAAATTAATTGCGATGGAAAAATGAAACGGATTAATGTAAAGGACATACATTTGACGACTTGCCGAGTGCGGATATCTAAAAATGAATTTCATCCGTCATAAACATTGGACGAAATCACTTCGGAGCTAACGAACCGAGCTCTCACTCTCCCCAATTCATCAATTTTCAAAAGTGACATCGTGCGTACGACCGGATGGGAATATGAATATTCTGGACTTGGATTCCATCGCGGTTACGCTTCTATCTAATTAGTCGGGTGATTTTAAATAGTAATTTGCAACATTTTTATATTACAACAAAAAGTCATAAGAAAATTATTGTGTCATAATTAACGGAGAAGGTTTGCAAAAATCGACGATTATATTGGTCTAGTTTTATCATGGCACTAGTTGCCCGCCCCGGCTTCGCATGTGTATACTAATAAAAAAAATGAGACTAAATCCTCCTTTGACAGTATGATCACTTAATAAAATAAAATGGCAACTTAACAACCCAACGTCAATCTGTCAATATTTTTGAAGATTCCCCTTTGGAGTTTTTGGCGGGATCTTGGTCTATTATGTAGTGGCTTTTATATTTTATTCATAATCTTGTGTTATAAGGCTCTATATTTTGTAATATTGGTGGTGTTTTACGTAATATAGTTCGGTTATTATGCACAAGTGAAGTGGATGGGAAATAATAGCACGGAGCATGCATTTTGAGATGCCACCAAAACTCCATGGAAAGTTCTAAGAAGGAAACCAACATCTTGTTAGAACATTACAATTATCACAAGACAATTACTTGGAACTTCCTACATTTTAATAAACTTATATTATTTGTAAACTTTCTGCTATAATCCCTCTTGAAACAAAACATTGACACTGGCAAATGCTTCTGCGGTGTCAAAACAAGAAGAAGAAGAAGATTCCCCTACTGCCCTCTGTATCAGTCACTCACTTTTTTATGTAGAGGTTTTTGTTAACTAAAATGTTTTCTTTTTCCGTACGATTGTTAAAAGATTTTCCTTTTTATAAATCTTGTCCTTACATTTACAAATACAATAAACATATAATGAACCAAATAGTTGTAGTTTTTCTGAAGTGATACATACATACGGTAATTAATTTTTATTTATATAGGTTATTGGAAGTTTGGAGACACCGTATCGTACTTAGCAAAAATTAGCCATCATTGGAGGACAGACAACACTTGTTTATTACAACACTAACTCAATAAAACATTAATAATTATATAAATGTTTAATTAAAAAACTCATATTTTCACTGTAATCATCAATTTCACGCCAATAAATCAAATCACATTCGCGAACTGGTTTTACAACCAAACGAAAAATAAAAGTAAGTCAAATCTTTCTTAGAATAAACGAAATGAAACTATAATTTATACGAGAACGAAGAATATAACATAGCGTTAAAAAAAAAATCAAACAGTTACAGCTATCAATCTAAAACGATAAATGCGCGGATAGATGGCGCTAAAAACAAATTTGATACGTATGACGGCTTTTATGTATTTAATTATAGAAATTTCATATTAAATAAATATTTCTAATTTGTCGCCATCACTAAAAAAGATTATATCGTGAGAAATCTAGGAAATATTACTTTTTAGGTATACTATAAACGTTATACAGTAAGTTCAAGCGTACATTACATATTTATTACATTAATACCGATGACGTAACATTTCTGAATGCAGTCATTAGTCATTCATTGTTAAGATCCCGAGGGGAAAAGGTGACCAAGTTACGTTGCGGTCTAAGGAATTTACGTCAGTGAATATATGTAATTAATATACATTAATTAGTTGCAATTACTGCCATCTAGGGAGGATAATAGATACAACTATATATCAAGTGAGTTTTTATAACTGTACATTAATGCCGATGACTTAACATTTCTGAATGCAGTCATTAATCATTCATTGTTAAGATCCCGAGGGAAAAAAGTGATCAAGTTACGTTGCGGTCTAAGGAATTTACGTCAGTGAATATATGTAATTAACATACATTAATTAGTTGCAATTACTGCCATCTAGTGAGGATAATAGATACAACTATATATCAAGTGAGTACGTGTGTTATTTTATAACTGTACTGTCTTTTGGTAGCTTTAGTGGTCTAATAAAATAGTGACCTTGTAATTGTAAGTTGTAGTGAGGTTTTAGAATTCATGTATCGTATTATTATTATTGAAGTGTAAACTCCTTTAGGCACATTGAAGAGTGAACGAAAGTGGACGGTCATGTTTCGGTCGGTGACTTACTTGACTCCAGTAGTCATCAACCACGTGTTTTCACTTCTATAGTGTGCTCATATGCTAACACCCACATTTTAATTAATTTCATATATACTAATAGTTTTACTAATACTCATACTGCAGCATGTTGCTGAATAGGGTAGCCAATTGTTGGATATTTTTTATTGTTCTGTATGTCAATAATTTAATTGTTTTACTTTGGAAACTTTAGAACTTACTTTGGCTCCAACAATAAAATTATTTCTTTCTTTCTTTTTCAAGCTGCCATGACAGTGACGACTGCCGATGGATTTCAGACCTTCTTACGAATCGTTTGTATGGGAGTATAAAAAAATATTGTTTTTAGATTTATTCAGGCAATTTTTTCTCTCCGTAAGAACCATCCTCGTACTTCAAGGCATATTCTAAAAAAAGAATTAGCGAAATCGGTTCAGCTGCTCTCGAGCTTTGCGCTTAGCAACACATTCAGCGATTCATTTTTATATTATAAATAGATAACAACAGATTATAACACAATTCTGGACACCGATTAAAACGTTGATTATCTGTGAAGTCCATAGTTAGAAATCAGCATCGACTAGTCGCAATTTACTGTTCTATACCGAAGTGGATTAGGCTCGAAGAGATTTATTATATCAAAACAAGCACGCTCACATCTAGTCTAGATTTTTGTTGTTATTGGTTGACTTACGGCAATGGCTTAGCATTCGTTACCCTGTTTCCTATTCCAGGTCTTTATATTAGTGGTTTATGATCCTATGTGGTCGGTGTTATTGTCTCTTTTCACACCTGGTGAATACTTTCCACGTAACTAAAGTTTATTGTTGAACTATGTACTTTGCCTCGAGTATAGGCGTTTACGAAATTTGTTGAAAATATAAAATTTACAAATGACAGTGTTTAACTCTATATAACGACACTTAAGGGACTGTGCATTTTTTTGGCGTTACACAGAGTTGTCGTTAATAAGAGCGAAAACAAATTTGATATTTTGTTTACTATCCAATTTTTATCTACTAAGGTATTGTAATTTTTACAAACGTATATTAATAATTAACATTACTAACATAACATTATTAATTACATGTATATAATGATATAATGACATTATTAAAAGATTGTGATACCGTACAATAGTCTAACGATAGTCCAATGGCCGAAGCAAACACTTGCAAGTTACTCACAAACCAAGAAACAAAAGAGAATAGAATTTCATAGAATGTTCAGTACGTCAGTCAAGGTAAACAGATGCTAGATAATCAAGCAACAAAAGAACGTACACAGCTCCTATTCTTACTAAGTTTGTCAATTTAGACACAACTGCTCACTGCTTAATAATGTCGTATCGTTGTCTTTATTTAGAATTAATTTGATGCTATATATATAGCATAGAGTATATTTCGACGTTATAAGGAGTTTGTCGTTATATAGAGTATACAATGTATTTTCATATAATCCCGGTTCGATGTCGTCAGCTAAATACTCATATTAAATATTAATAGA
The DNA here is from genome assembly GCA_035772565.1 of Antheraea assamensis. Lineage (NCBI taxonomy): Eukaryota > Metazoa > Arthropoda > Insecta > Lepidoptera > Saturniidae > Antheraea > Antheraea assamensis. The sequence continues at coordinate 17,764 of JAQQSE010000013.1, forward strand.
AACAATATAACACAAACTCGCTAAATTTGTCGGTCTGTTCACTTAGTTCTACTAAACTACGCGACATAATTGAATACAATTACTATTATATAGATAATTTGTTTCCCCGAAATCTTTATAATCTGTAGAATCGATGAATGTGTGACAGTGTTTAAAAAAAACGTTGTTAATAAAATAATAGAAATGAACGACATGGAAGCCCTGAACTCTAAATAAATGTTCGAATGAAATGGCAAACTGTATAAAGAACATAGAAAGAGATGTCGTTGGTGTAACGAATGGAAGAGGAAATATAAATCAGGATATTTTGGGGTGGAACGAAATGCCACAACACAAAAGGCTTTGGAAGAGAAGGAAACGGCTTTTTTTAAAGAATGAAATGTATTGAGGATAGGGATAGTAGGACTCGGGGGGGGTTTAACACCCGCCCCCTCCTGAGGGGTCTACCATCTTGACCCCTCAGACCGCAGACGGGGCCCCTGATGAGGGGCCGACACCTATCGGGGAGCAGAAGTAATGCCTTTGGCAGTTCCTGCTCCGCGGCCAAATAGGTGTGTGAGGCACCATGAGGTTTTTAGTTCGTGGAAGTCGGACATAACCCACCCCACGCTGCCCGACGAGGTGGGTATCCGTTACGTATTTTCCCCATGTAAAAAAAAAAAGGACTAAAGTAAAAAAAGTGCATAATGTATACAGAATCTAGGAGAAATACAAAAAGAGCGGTCGTTAGTACTACAGCTAAAGTACAAGATTTGTACCAATCATTGCAGAGCTCACAAACACAAGAATATTTGTATTGATTAGCAAAAGCGATTGAGGAAAAATTTTGACCAATGATGAGGATATAAAAAGGTGTGTGTGCGATTCACACACGATAGAAGTGAAACTTCAGTAAATCGACAAAAGAATGAGATGAATATATATAACAAGAGTAGGATAATTACAATGTTTATTTGTTTAAAAATGAAAGTATTTTATTTAATTTTAAAAGATATTTTTTATTTTATTTAACATATGTTACATAATTTATTGCTCAAGTTCCATATTTTCAGTTTCAACAAACAAGATATAAAAATATTCACAAACACTGTTAAATAATAACACACCACGATGACTTCTTACTAAAAACACATACAGTCACATAAACACCGACATTTGCTCTCTCGCTCTGAATACACATTTTTGTATTTGTGTCTCTTACCTGTCGTTTTTTCCGTTGCATCCGGTTTGAAATCACAACGATTCTAAAGAAGTTTCAAATCAAAAATCTATCTAAAAGCTAGTAGTAGATATATAAGTACTAAAAAAGACTACTCAAAAATATTTATTAATCTTCTTTTGCTGACTCACCGACTTTAAACGGATTATTCTCTGTCGAAAATTAGTTGTAAATACCGTCCCTAGACTACTACATTGTATTTACTTTTACTGACTTAGCAGTTGTAATTTGTTTATTTCGTATAAAAAAAGGGTTGAGTAACCGACTTGTCGACGTATCTTTGTAAAGGCGTAAACATCAAAACTAAAAGGAAAATAGCTTGTCAAAAGTTCTGTTGTTGGACGCACGCCAAAGTTATGTCGCTTAATGTGCTTTTATGATTAATTTAGAGTTCTATTTTATGGAATGTCATATTGACATGAAATGTAATAAATTTAATGTTATATCCTGTCGGTTTGAATTTAGAAATTAATGGGATGCGAGGTTGAACGAATTTATTTATGTTTTCTTGTGTATTCGCTCATACTGCAAGAACGCTTTTAAGTGACCGAGTAGCAACATTTACTAGAAGTCATCAAAAATTTTTTTAATTTACAATGTTCTTCTTCTTCTTTATTTTTTGGCTCCGTCACGGCTTGTGCACTAGCCAGCGTCAAGTAACAAGATTTTTCCTAGAAGTGTCTTGTGTTAAGTATAATGTTCTAACAAGATGGTGGTTCCCTTGTTAAAACTTTCCATGGAGTTTTGGTGGCATCTCGGAATGCATGCTCCGTGGTATTATTTCCCATCCATTTCACTTGTGCATAATAACCGAACTATATTACGTAAAACAGCACCAATATTACAAAATATAGAGTCTAATAACACAAGATTATGAATAAAATATAAAAACCACTACGTGACAGACTAAGATCCCGCCAGAAAAACCATTTACAATGTTATAAAGGTATTTTTGCCAAAGAGCGTAGCAATATTACAGATTTATAGACATAAGACTCATGCAGTATGACGAATAGAGATTTATAATTAAGCTTTGAATCCTTGATTTGCAAATGAAAAATCTGATTCTTTTGATTTTTTTTTCTGTCAATAAAGCCCGTAAACAGTTAATAATTAAATTAAAAAAAAAAGGTTGGCAAATAGAGGAGATATAGTACTGAACTCATTCTCTTACTTATTTATACTCTCTCTTACAAATCATACATACAAATCCATACATTACATAGAGTTTGTTCGTGGAACATTGCGTAATGAACGGCTATCGAAATTAATTTCAAAAATTCAATATCACCATGTTTAAAATTATTTCGTTATGCCAATGAATATTTTATTAAATGTCGAGCAGTTTGTTTATTGAAATTCGATGGACACGTGATACAAGCGAAATATGTTTTAAATAATAAAATTATTCCATGGTAACAAGAAAAACGTACAGAGCTATTTGATTGGTCGCTGATTATTTTTATTTAATTACTTCATTCGAGGTTTCGAGAGCCATTTACTGATGTATAACATAGTGTTTTATAATATATAAAAAATAGACGATACCCGCGACTTCGTCTGCATTGTCTGTTATATTATCAATGTATTTTATGAACAGAGGAAAAACATAAGCACTACACCGCTGGCCCCACTTCTCTGTGGCAAGAAATCATACATCACTGAAAGGTTAGCGCTTCTAATAACCGTTTTTTTTAATGTTTCATAACTTTATATTAAATTAAGATATCGTTTTTAGATGCGGTCCGAATGTCGTAAGAACTAAAAATAGCACTTTATACAGTAGTTTTACGTGACGTGTACAACGGCAAATTTCTATAATTAAATTTAGATAGAAAAAGAAGAATTGTTATTGTTAGAAGAATATTTATATGTCCACAGTACAACTTCTTCTTTATTATTAAGCTTTATTATAACACAACATAATTACAACACTATAACTCATGATAATCGCAACGCAATCCAAAACCAATACACTCGCTGATTCTAACGCGCTACAAACGGAAAAAGAGTTACTGTGAAGGGTTAATACAACAATCACACCTAAGCGTAGTGCATTCCAAAACCAATACACTTACTGATGCTAAAACGCGACAAATAAAAAGAATCTTACTGTGAAGGGTTAATACAACAACCACACCTAATCATAAGCGTAGTGCAATCCAAAACCAATACACTTGCTGATCCTAAAACGCGACATACGAAAACAGAGTTACTGTGAAGGGTTCACCAATATGTCCATTATATTAGAGTTTCAATTAGGTACATATTCCCGAACACTGCTTGATTACTGTATATCACCCCGGATTCTGAATATTTCTGGATATGATTCCTGAACGCAACACGCTCAAACGTGTTACTGTGGGGTCAGTTGTCACTCGGATACAATCGTGTTATATTTAACAAAATTAGTAGTCAGAGGTATTTTCGCCTAAGTATATGTTATCATTAGCTCTTTTGCCCGCGGCATCGCTCGTTATTAATGTAGATTTGATTTGTGTTTCATATATATTTGAAATACTTCAACATAACTTGACAGAACTATACAATATGAGATGTATCAGTAGAAACGGGATGGTCGAAACGTTATTTCATTCCATCGCATTACGTTCTAATTCTGCAAATCCTGTATAATTTAATTCATATATGTACCCTGTGGTGGTCGTTTGTGTAAATCTTTGTGTTCATATATCAACGTCGAAATCGGGCTGTGACAGCTTCTAGCGTTGTATAATGCGAATTGTTAACGTATTCTAAAATTATTCATCTCTATATATGTATGTAGGATGCAAGTGTATTCGTGCTGTTTTGATATTTGAAGCGATGGTGGCGGGATGGTTAGCGTTTTCGGATACCGCATCGATCGATTCAGGTTCGAATCCTTGCGAATGAGTCGGAGCTTTCGGTGAAGGAGAACATCGTGATAAAACCATAGCATTGAGTTGTACGTCTTTTTCTGAGAACGCCTGGTTATAATCTTAAGTTGTAAATCGCAAGGTGCCGTTGAGGATCAGTTTAGGTTTAGCGTGTTTACAATCCTGGACTACATCGTAGTTTTTCTTTTGTTTTGATATTTTGACATAAGCATATTCGAAATTAGCAATATAATGGGAGAGAGAGGTGGTCACAATTTGATACGAGTCACTTCCCTTCTCCTTGGCGCGTTGCATGAACATTGTATAATAAAGTGATAGAGATTCCTCAGTCAAGTTTTAGGTACAAGTCAGAGAGTCACGGTAATTTCAAAGGGCCGTTAAATGCTTTAAGATTAAATACCACATGCTTTACATAACTATCAAACGATTTGATAGCAGACTCCCTCTCCATGAAGTCCAAAAGATCGAAGGGGCATATACGAAGATTGTTACAGAGTATATTATATGCACTAGTCTCTTCGGAGTCTCTAAATCTGGAGTATTCTTGAATCATTATACACCGTCATTTAACATTAGGTGAGATGAAACCTATGAAATATAAAAAAGATTAGTTGTTTTTTTCATTAGGTGACCATGGCTGTGTTTCTCGAAAATGTTTTATTTCGTTAAAACTTCAAAAATAGTCTTGATTATACTAGAAATTCCTTTTATGCTAATGTTGTAATTATTACTTAACCCTCTAACCTGTTAATTCTGGCATTTAGTACTGTCTAGCACCTATTGAAAAGTATAAAGGCATCCCTCTAGATAAAACTCTAAAAAATCTTTTAATTGGCAATAAAAACTTCGTGTAAATTGGGCTTATCCAATTCAGAGATTAACATAGGCAAACAACATTTTTTTTATATTGTAGCTCGGCAAAGTGACTCCACTATGCCTGATGTTAAGCGCAGTACAATTCAAAAACAACTGCGACCACCGAGAGACAACTAGTCCGTCGCCAGTCGCCGCTGTCATAACGGTTTAAATGTATAGTTTTCCTTGTAATTTTTCTTTTTTTATCGTACGGCCAAAGGATTAAATAAAATTACGACTTAACAACTGAACTTCAATCTGTGAATTTCGTCAATATTTTTAAAGATCTGTGTTCCGTCTCACTCACTCAGTTACTTTTTATATGTCGATTGTTTATCCCAAATTGTTCTGTTTCCGCGCGATTTTTCAAACATTCTCTTTTACACAAACCTTGCCCTTATAATTACAATTACAAAATCAAATAGGAGATTAATAAAAAAATACATTAATTTTTTCATATATTTTTGGCATTAATTTAAATGTTCCTCACTCATTCATTTTCTGTTAACATAACGTCGAAGCATAAGCATACAAGCTAGAGCAGAGTTAGTCCCTTTTATCTCTGTAAAGTTCTCACTGCGTCACCGTGTTGTAGCGGTTAGTAAAGTGCTCAGCTAGCAGTTAATAAGGTAATTAACACATGAGCGTATAAACTAAGAGAGGATTTTAGAAAATACCTTTGAGGAGGCGTAACATTTGATGTTAGTGTGTTAAAAATTTACACCATTTTCGAGATTCCATTATAGCCTGGATGAATTCGATTATAGACTCTAAGCATTAAGCAAGGTAATGTAGAGTAGTAATTTAATTTTGTAATTTAACGGTATTCCTTTTAGTATTATTATTTTTATACATTTTAGGCCTTAGCCTTTTGACCGCAATATCATCTATTAAATCACGATGTGGTCTTAAATAGCAGACACGATCAATTGACAGACCGGCTCTCAAGTGCAGCTGCCGCCAAATTCTCATTGTATTTCTTTAACAGAATCGTACTGAAATGAGAAGATTTATATCGATTTTCTTAGTACGACAGCGCTAAGTACAGACTTAGTACGACTAATAGCATAAAAAAACCTATTGTTCGAAGATATACATAACCGAACAGCTCTTTAGTTATTATATAATTAGTGCACTGCGTGCGCTTTTACATTTAATTATATAGATGATTTATTTTGTATGACCAGTTGGCATTCAACCACAAGCGACTCAACACCACTGCTCGATATCTACCATTAGCGGTTAATTCTAACCATAAAAATGATAAAAAGCACTTACCAATTAACCATCTCTTTCTTCATGGTCCTTCGAGCCGGATTTGAATCAGCGATCTATGGATTCTCTGGACATCTCTTTCTTTATGGTCCTTCGAGCCGGATATGAACCAGCGACCTATGGATTTTCTGGACATCTCTTTCTTCATGGTCCTTCGAGCCGGATCTGAACCCGCGACTTATGGATTCTCTGGACATCTCTTTCTTCATTGTCCTTCGACAATGATATTTGTCGATACAATTAACGCATTTACGCCTAAACTGTTATGTAACGTAATTCATAAAAAATATAAATTACATATTTGCGTTACGTACACATGCGTTTGATTTATTAAAACATCAAAATTTTCGTTTGACTATAAAGAAAAACAAAAATTTAATACCAGAATAGTATAATATTTTTGAACCGATGAGAACTTAGTTGATAGCGTGTTCGGACACAGCATCGAAGAACATAGGTTCGAATCCTAGCAACTGAGTTGGAGCTTTCGTTGGAGGAAAATATGGTGATGAAACCATAGCATGGTGGTAGGGCTTTTTCTACGTCCACCTAGCTAGCTACCACTCTCAAGTTGAATGTTTGTCGCCAAGAACCTTTTGGTGTGTTCCGGCAGCTGCACTTGAGAGCCAGTCTCCCTCTAGGTTTACCGTGACTACCGTCTTAGACCACAACATCATTTAACATCAGATGAGATTGTGGTCAAATGCTAACCTATAAAGTATTAAAAAAAGTATGTGTACATTTAATAACTAAATGTATCAGTAATCGCATTATCAGAGATTAAAGGGGGATTCTAATTAAGTAAACTGTGTGACAGTTGTTCTAGTAATGTTTCGTAGGGGAAAGTCGCGTATTTATTAAATCAGATTTAATATTTATAGCAGCCTGTGCGTTGATTACTCTTGTTTCACCAGCTAAATCAACATTAATAGTATAAATTAAATAAATAACTTTGTCTGTTAGTTTGTTACACAGTCACGTCTAAACTTCTCAACTGATCGTAAATACATTTTACGAAAAGGTAGTCTGAGATCTGAATGAGGACGTAGTCTACTTTTCATCCTAGAATTAACGAAAGACACACAGATAAGATTGAGAGAAAGAGGTTAGTATTTACATATAAAAAAAAAACATTATTTTATTAATTGTAATTTGAATTATTTTGTAGTTATTAATTATTAGCACAGAATATAACAAAAACAATTTAGTTAATTTCCTTATTTTAAAACTGTTTCATTAATCTTAACAAATACATATGTATATAAATAAATGCAAATAAACGACGAATGTCTCATCGATCGTGGGAACTGAAATCAATGGATATCTAAAAATAACCCATCTTGTACTTAATCGTTCGAATAATGACGTCGGTCTTTCAGAATTTTCCAACTTCCTTTATTGAACGGTACAGGAACGCGCCGCGGTGCTTCCGATTGGAGTTCTAATTCAGACATCGGAGCGAATACGGAGAGACGGAAAAGGAAAAAAATCGACGAGTGAACTGCGACTATAACATTACAAGGTATAAGTGTGTATTGTAGAAAAAAAAAGTGTCAGTCAATTTATTTGGTTTTCGTTTGAACGAATATAAAATAAGTTTCCTTTCACGCAAACGTTTTCTGATTAACTCTACGGATGTAACAATGTGTTTTAGCATGTATGTATTATTTACATAAAAAAGAGCTTTTTTTTGTATTTTAAGACGTTAAAGATACCATTTTGTACTATAATAATTTGATATTTTGAGAAATTACGAATTAATTTTTTTTCGAGATAATAAATTCTCTTAGAATTTTTTACTAATATATATTATTATAACGATACATATTTTCATAGGAATTATACATAAGTATATGTAATAGGAAAATAATGGTGGGGATGATTAATTGATTTGTAAAATATTGATACATCGTTGATGTGGAAAAAAAAATGTTTTTTTTTTAATTATTGTTTATTAATACTAGCATGATATTATTGTTGTTGAAGTAAAAAAATAAATTGAAAGTCGTCGATTGCATAATTGTTTTTTTCTTTTTTCAATTAAAAATTACATTTATGACAGCATTAAAAAAAATGTGGAAAAATCTGAAATCTATTGAATATTTCATAATATTAAATTATCAACGTACATTTCCAAAGTTGCGAGATAGTTAATATGAAAAAAATATCACAATATCTGCTAATTTCAAACTCTTTTGTAACGTTTCGCTCGTTAGTACATCTAACTTAAGTACTTAATCATTTTCAAGTTTCTATATTAAATATTGTTTTTAAATAAATCACTATTAGTATGTGCCCATATAAATACAATATAAAAAAAAATCTAATTTAACGGAGCAAAGTAACGCTAGAGGGTAGTGTATTAATAAATTAATAGGGATATATACTCCCCTTACAAAAATATCACCAGAAACATAGGGTGTGGACGTCGGCTTATTTTAATTTCAAATCAGCGTTAAGTTATGCAAATTGTTGTTTGGTATTCCACTGTGTAAAAGGGGACAAATGACAAAATAGCAAAAAAAAATTACGTCCATGACATTGTAATATGAAACAAAAAATATCATAAAGCAAATCGCTTATTTTTTATAAAAACTGATCGTCCAGTTGTAGAAATTAGATCATAATACATTAACTTTTAAAATTCAAAAGTATTGCTGTTTTTTTCTTGTTAAAGCGTATACAAATATTGGAGATTAATCTATATAAGGAATGTAAAGTATGACACATAAAAGTTGATGGTAAAACAGAAAACTATTTTGATCTTTTATTGATAACATTATAGCTCATCATTATCTTTTAAACAAAAAAATAAATAAATAACAAAATAAAAACGGCTGAGAAATAGACGAGAAAATAATGTATATAACTGTTTTCGCTCTGGCTACTCATGTGTAAAGGAATACTTCAAAATTACTAAAATTTTCAACAAAATATGAACCAAAATTTTCGATCCCGCTTCTCTGGTATTAGAACTGTGAAAATAATAATAAGAATATACTATAAATAAAATTATTTTTATAATTTATGTATATATCTTTATTTTATTTGTATTATGCAAGTTGTGTTTACTTAAGAAATTGTACATCGTAGTCAATGATTAAAGAAATTATGTTTGTTTAGATTAAGCCGATGTAACAATGATTGTAAACCTATTAAATAAATAAATAAATAAAAGTATTCCTCGGTTTTCGAGCAAATGCATGTCGAAATTTATGCCTCGTAAATGTTAACCAGTAAACACTTTAGTCAAACCTAATTTGTTGTTCATTCCAATATTCACATAATTTGTAAAAAGACCTGTAAAACCAGAAACTAAATTTACACACACAACATTTTTTTACAAGCTAATAATAAAATGGTTTAAGCAAAAATTGGGAGTTATGCAATTTTGTGACGGCTCGCTCTTTTGCTCCCTAAATTTTCAACGGTGGCACAGTTGTTTGGTATTAAAGGTATTTTGTGACACGCCGGCCAGACTTCCCCTAATTTGTACAGAATTTGTTAAGTACGAGGCTAATCACCATGTTTTAATGTATACTTTGCTTCCTCAACCCATGTAAAATTAAAATTTATACCACTTAAATTATGATTGTTGGCATCCGTGTAATGGTTTTAATTCTATAGGGTAATATAGTCTATATTCATTCGTTCACCATTTCATATCGGAAGGAATGCAAATGTAGATAAAATTGCATTGTTTTAATTTTCTAGCTCTGATTAAATTTATAAGCCTAGCGGTGAAATTCTTTTTTCGTCAGTCAAAACAATATTAGGGACTGTTTAAATTCTAGCTACTTTTTTACGTTATTACAAAGATCATTGAGGAACTAAATTATGCATTTTTTACTTCTATAATGATTGAAATTGCATCCAATTAATGTAATTTACAGACATAAATAAAATTGAAATCCCTGTTTGTTATTTCCAAATAAGAGCGTTTTCCTAAACGTGTATAAAAGTATATACGTACTTGTAACCAAAACGAAAGAAACAATTTTTGTCTGTCTGTTTATCTGATTGTTTCGGCTAATCTCCGAAACGGTTGGGCCGATTTGAACAGAATTTGCCTTTTAAAAAAATGTCATATTTTATATGTATATAACATATGTTAAATGTTATGAAGAGTAACTTAGGCTTTACTTTGAAAAAAAAATAGAGTTCCGCGCAAATATATTAAGCTAAAGAACCTTTACATTAATGTTTTTGCTAAATTCGACGTTATTATCAAAGTCGCTGGAAACATCTAGTAAATATCAGAACTTATACCATTTGTTTATATGTTAAATCAACTAACTCTGATATATTTTTATAAGCTCCTGTTATTTATATAATAGGGCCTATCTATTTATAACATTGGATGATGATATTTCCATACTAATCAATTTCTAATATCTAATTATATATATATACCGGTATATTATACCAAACAACAGAATCAATTACATTATATATAATACAGGTATACATGTGATTTTAAATAATCGTACAGATTAAAAATATAACCGAAAAACTTTTATCACAACAGAGCTATTATTTACACCGACCCCAAATTGCACGAGTACACGGACAAAGAATAAAATTGCAAACGCTGCTTTTAATGGAACGAACGCGCCGAGGTCCTCGTGCTGTGGGATTAGTGGTTAACATGTGTTTCGTTCAAATAATAATGGGATGTCGTGTAGCTAAACTATTATCTTGCCGGAGATTGCCTATTATTATTCTACGAGGTGGGTTTGTTTAACTTCAAAATAAGTGGAATACTTTTCATGAAGCTATTTTGTTTCAATACTTAGACTTATAGAGCAGCCTTATTAACATTCTAAACTAGCTGTTGCCCGCAGCTCCGTATGCCTTTTTTTTCATAATTGTGAATTACTTCTTACAAGATCAGTTATCTGTTAGTTAAAGTTCCGTGAAAATAGGTCCAATCGTTTTGGAGATAGTACTACAGACGAAGCTATGGATGACAGATGGTCTAAAATAAAATAGCCTATGTCGCCCGCTGTAATTTTAACTATGTGTCAGTGAAACTTCTGTCAAAATCGGTCCAGCCGCTTCGGAGATTACCCGGAACATACGGACAGACAGACAGACAGACAAAAATGTTAAGTTTTTTTATTTTGTTATCAGTATCGTGTATACGTTAATATCCAATTAGTAAAAAGTCGTTATTTACAAACAGACACTCCAATTTTATTTATATGTATAGATGCGAGTTTGTAAATTTATTTGTTTGTTACGCGTTTTACTCTTTAACCCCTCGACTGATCATCATAAAATTTTTCAGACACAATGTCAAGGGTATAGAAAAGCACATAGAAGAGTACTTTTCATTAAGAAAAAAAAAGTAAAGTTTCCGCAGTATAATTTAAATATTCGCCAAACATTAGTTTAAAATGATTAATTATTTCAATTAAAGAATAAACAAAAATATCTAAACTGCATAATATTGTAACTGGTTTTTTAGATTAAGCTTTGTATTATAATAGGTTTTTGATGACTCATTCAAAAAAAAAAAAATTAAACAGATTTTAGAATTTGCTTGATGGCGAAAATTAGGTTTTTGGTTTATCAAACGACAATATAAATTCTGAGTGAATATCCAAAGTAGCGTTAGTGGGTTCTTGCAAAATTAGGTAAGTCACGAAAATGTGGGTAGTTAAAGTAGTGGGTAAGGGCCCCTTAAAACACCTACGTGGGTCGTAACCCCTAAGCATTGCTCCAATCTTCTCTCCCTGTAATATGATGGACTCGGCATTCGCATATCTTAAGAAATAACTTTTGGTATATATTTTGTAAACATATAGAAATATGTAAGCAGTCTATATGAGTCACTGCCCGGCACGGCTTCACACGAGTGTACTACAGTAAGACCGTGGGATGAAATAAAATGACAACGTCTGGACATTGGTTTACTCGTGAGGTCCGATTCGAGCCGCGGTCGGGGACGCACGTGCGCTCTCTCGCAGCTCTGACGGTCCGTTCGGTTCGCCGCGCTCGGCTTTCTTCGGTCATTTCCGGCTCGCCGCGCTCGCCTACCTGCGCACCAGGTGTTGGCATTTCTACGAATTCGTCGCTGCCCGACCCGCATTGTTGCCGAGTGAATCATCGTCCGGTACTATTGTGTTCGAGCCTGAGAATTTCGAAGAGAGAAAACATCTGCTGCGAAGCCGCACTTTTAGTGCAAATATAAAACCGCACTTTTCGGTGCGACATCCCGCGCTGTCAATCGAAGACCACGCTTAGTGGCTACTCACGGGAATACGTGTCACGGTGCCAACGAGTGAGTAGAGCGCCCTGTCCGCTCGCCGGTTGCCCCGAGGCAAACGGTAAAGGCAGTTGGGCCTGGGTTGTCTGGCCTTGGCGAGTGCGCCTAGTCAGGTCCAGGTATCGCCCTCCCACCCTCCTATTCCCTCATTCCATCCCCGGGTGTCTGTTTGGGCGTAGCCCGCTTTACCGGCCTGCGTTCTCTGCCCTGGGCTTGATAGGGCCTCCCCCTAGGCTTTGTAGGTTCTTCCCTGTGTGGCATTGCACTTCGCCCACAGCTCTTTTGGTCCGGACTCGGGATAGTCCCGTAAATTTAATTTTGGCGTGCCCCCCTGCCCTTCAGGCAGGGAGGTTTAATTATGTCCTCCCCCGCCCCCCTCGCAGGCCCCGGGATGGCCAATATAGAAGACAGAGTTTATTGGTTAGAAGCAATAATCAGGCGCGTCCAACGTAGTGCCCCGCAGCTATTAGTTGAGCCGGTTAGTATAGACGAATTATCGCCCCACGTAGCGACCGCGAACTCTTTCGCCGCGCTAGACTCGCCTAGTTCGCCGGAAAACCCACTAGATAGAATTAGTTTAGTAGCACCTATTCCATGCTCGGAGGCCGGCTCTGACATGGAACTAGATAATATTAGTTCCGCGCCAGCTAACGACGGCTTCACCGTCGTAAATAGAAAACGCGTTCGCACGCCACCCATTGCCGCCGCGTCGCGCGCCTCCGATTCTGAGTCAGGCTCCGGACGCCCGGCTCAGAAAACATTAAAAGTAGATGGCACCCGGGTGCCCGCGAAATCGGCCGCGGTCGCAGCCAATCGAACGCCTCGCTCGGGCAACGCTAGCCCCGCCCCCTCCCAAGCCGACGCTACGGGTCCCATAGCCGAGGCTAAGAAGCCCCGCCCCCCGCCCCCCGTTACCATTCAGGACAAGGCCTCCTGGCTCGCGATTTCGACCTATATGAATGGGTCGGGTATCCGTTACACCTCAGCCCTGAATACCGCTCAAGGTATTCAGGTCAAAGTCCCCACCTCCATCGACCACCGCAAGCTGACCTCTCACCTCCGAGAGAGGAAGCTTAATTATTTCACTTACGCGCTCGAAGAAGAGCGCCTTCTCCGAGCCGTACTCAGGCGCGTCCCGGTGGAGTTGTCCACCGAGGAAATCTCAGACTCCCTTAAGGAGCAAAATTTCCCAGTGCGGGAGGTACACCGGATGTACCACCCCCGCACCAAAGCTCCCTACCCTATGGCTCTGGTCATCCTTGACCGTTCCGTAGAAGGCAAGGCCATTTTCGGCCTCACCACGGTCTGCGGCCTCACCGGTATCACCGCCGAACCGCCGCGCAAGACTCATACCCCGTCTCAGTGTCATAACTGTCAGAGTTATGGCCACACAGCCAGAGGCTGTCATCTCCGTCCCAGGTGCGTCAAGTGCCTCGGTGACCATCCCACGAAGGAGTGCGCTCGCACTCCCGACACTCCCGAGCCTCCCAGCTGCGTTCTGTGCGGTAACGCGGGCCACCCTGCGAGTTATCGCGGGTGTCCCCGCGCGCCCCGCCCGCAACGCCCACGCCAGGCGAGACAAGCCCGTAGGGCTCCTGCTGTCTCTGCCCGCCCTCCGCCTCCACCTCTTATGTCCGTTGAGACCTTCCCGGGCCTCCCGGGCTCCTCCCGTACCCCGGTAACTCCGGCCCCGATGCCGTGCGTGGCACCTTCTGTGCCACAAGCACCCCAGTCCTGGCGGGCCCCTGTCGCCCCCTGGGCTCCTAGGCCTCAACCTCAGGCTTCCAAGCCTCACGCGCAGCCCCAGCCTCAGCCTCAAAGAGCGTTGCCCGCTCAGCCCTCTCAGCCCTCTCATGCTTTTTCATTCTCTCTCTCGGGCATCGATTGGCTGTCTCAAGTCTTACTCGAGCACGACATTAGCGAAATAGTCGCATTCAATAAAATTTTAAATAGTAATAGGGACATCGGTCTTTTGAATGCGGTCTCTGCATTCCCAAACGTTGCCGCGACGATACAACGCCTCGCCCGCGCCGCAGTAAATAACAATAAATAGTATTCACACCGCCGAGTAAAATTAAACCGCGCGCTCTTTGTCTTTCGTTTTTTAACGCGAGAAATCTCCGTACGCAACGCGACTTAGTAGCCGACTACTTACACGATAGGCAGATAGATATATTGTTAGTACAGGAAACGCTCCTTAAGCCGAAAATGAATAATCCGCGTATCGCGAATTATGATATTATCAGAAACGACCGTGTCGCCCGCGGGGGCGGCACTTTGATTTATTTTAAACGTTCGTTATATTGTATGTCAGTAGAGCCACCCGTTCTTACAAATATGGAAGTGTCAGTGTGCAGGTTAGGAATGACCGGTCATGCGAACATAACGATAGTTTCTGCTTATCTTAAACCGAGTAAAGAGCTTCTCAAGTCTGACTTGGAGGCGCTGTTCGCGTTAAGTAACAGTGTTATCATAGCAGGGGACCTCAACAGTGGGAGCGTCATTTGGAATAGTTCGAGTACTTCCCGCAACGGGGTGACACTCGACAAACTAAGTGGCGATCTCGCTTTTGACGTCATAGCCCCGCCGGAACCCACTCACTATCAGGATCGCTGTCGCCCGACAGTGTTAGACGTAGCTCTTTTAAAAAACGTCCAGCTTTCTGTGCGACTCATACAAGTCGTACACGAACTAGACTCAGATCACCGCCCCGTTATCTTGCAACTAGGTTCAGATTTCGATATCGACTGTCAGTCCGTGCGCGCAGCTGACTACGCGAAACTCCGCAGTCACTTGAAAGACAATCCGTCCTCGGAGAGTCTAAATAGAACTCCGGACGTGTTGGTGTCTAAAGCCGACGCGGATCTGGCTATCGATTCCCTAGTCGACCACCTCCAGACCGCCGTCAGGGTGACCTCGAGAGAGGTACAAGCGGTGAACGATCGCCGCTTTATACTCCCTGACGACGTTAAGGCGTTGATCACGGAAAAGAACGCCGCGACCCGAGCCTACGACACTTACCCGACCGAAGACAATCGTGTTCGATTACGTTCATTACAAAAGTTAGTTAAAACTAGTATCGCAGAAATCCGAGCCGCCAGGTGGGACAAACTCCTGGAGGATATCCAGCCGTCCCACGTGGCGTTTTGGACGTTCACGCGTAAGTTCAAATCAGAGCAGAGTGCATCGATGCCCCCGTTAGACAGAGGTCATGGGTTGCCTCCCGCGTTCGAAAGTATAGACAAAGCGGAGTGTCTCGCCGCGAGTTTAGAGGAGCAATGTTCTCCAAACACTGCTAACACTGACCCTGTCCATATCGAATCGATAAAATCCGCGGTAGATAGCTTTCTCGCGTCTCCTCGCGCGGATACCCTAACCCCGGTTACTTTTGACGAAGTGACGGCCGCTATCAAGCGTCTGAAGCTTAGGAAGTCCCCAGGTCCCGATGGAATCAGGAACGAGGTACTGAAGCTCCTTCCTGACTTCATCATTGCTCTGCTGGTATGCATCTTCAATGCTGCCATGTCCCAGGGTCACTTTCCAGCCGTCTGGAAAAAGGCCATAGTGATAGGCATACACAAACCCGGCAAAAAAGCTACGCTTCCCGCTAGCTATCGCCCTATTAGTTTATTAGATACACTAGGCAAGCTATACGAGCGGCTCCTTTTGAACCGCCTACAGACCACGATAACAAGGTTGAATCTGCTGCCGCCTGAGCAGTTCGGTTTCCGTGCACAACACTCGTGCACGAACCAAGTACACCGCCTCACGGAGTACATATTCTCGAAATTTAATGAAGACCCCCAGCCCCAGGTCAGTCCGGCCAAGCCTAAACCGAAACGTACAATAGCGGTCTTCTTTGACGTCGCCAAGGCCTTCGACAAGGTCTGGCACGACGGACTAGTCTATAAACTGTTTAAGTCTAGTATTCCGGATAGTTTAGTACACATCATCCGCGAATTTCTCACAGATAGGACCTTCCGCTATAGAGTGGAAGGTGAGTTATCCCAGCCCCACCCGATACGTTTAGGAGTGCCCCAGGGGTCCATCCTCGCGCCCTCCCTCTTCAACCTGTTCATCAGTGACCTACCTCGGTCCCCGGGGTTCGAGGTAGGTTGTTACGCTGACGATACAGTAATCTACGCTTCCGATTGGCGGCCGTCGCATTTAGCTATCCGTATGAATAGGGCCATCGAGGAACTCGGCGAATGGTTTCTTCGATGGCGTATAGAGGTTAATCCCGAGAAAAGCGCTGCGATCTTTTTCGATCCGGTTCAGCGTCCGCGTCCGAGCAATATAGAGTCCCTTAAATTGTATGACACCGAGATTCCTTGGGCCCTTACGGTCAAATATCTCGGGGTCACGTTAGATAGACGCCTCACGTTTAAGCAGCATGCAGTGAGAGTACGAAACAAAGCCGCTATGGTTTTGGGTCGTCTGCATCCGTTATTATGTGCTAAGAGCAAAATGTCCGTCAGACATAAGCTCACACTTTACAAAATGTGTATTCGTCCGATTTTGACGTATAGCTGTCCCGTTTTCGCGCATATGTCAAAAGCGAACTTCAAGATTTTACAAAAAATACAGAACCGTTTTCTACGAAAGGCGATCGGTGCCCCGTGGTACATCCGGAGAGTCGACCTCCATAGGGACCTGGAGATGCCGTCTATCTGGGAGTACGTAAAAACTCTCACGACTAGTTATTTCGACAGAGCCATGAATCATCCCAATCCGTTAGTGGTATCCGCCGCGACTTACGATACCGTGCCAGGCGCGCCGCGTTACAAAAGACGTCCGCGTTACATTTTCACCGACCCTCCCGAAGAAATTTCGCTAGGTAATCAAGACTACCCTTCCGTCCCTCGAAACACAGCGTGTGCGCGCCCACGCCCGCGTAATCACAGATCACGCCGCCGCGGTTTGGCTGTGAATTTTGCCCCAGCACACATTCTTAGGCCTCCCTCGGCAACTGCTCTAGCCGAGGTCCGATCCCCCGGAATGGAGCCCTCGAGCAGCTTGCATGCGCGAACAGAGTACCACTGATTCGATCAAACACTCGTCTACAACACAACACTGATCACCCCACACACGTGCACACACACTCACTCGTAGGTACACATAGTGGTGGGCTGTTTTTGTTTGTTTTTTTGCCCTTCGAACTGTAATAGTTTAGAACACAGATAGATAGATACAAAATACATGTACGGGATCGTAAAACATACATGCTTGGTAACCATGTATATTTCACGAACCCATACAGGTATAATACGGATAGGCTTAGCTTAGTTTAGCTTAGCTAGTTAGATTCGGGTTTTCGACGACAGCCCAAGCCGAGGCGTGCCGTGCGCCCTTGTGCTAGTCGTCCATATAAAATCGGGTGAGTGCCTTAAGCGCTCCCCTTAGTAGTCCGGTGGAACTGTAGAGCCTTGCCAGGCTAACAGTGTAGGTCAGTTCGAAAAAAAAAAAAAAAAAAAAAAAAAAACATTGGTTTACACATTCTGTCAATACTTTGAAAAATCGTCCTACTGTCATCTGCCTCACTCAAGTTTTTATAAGAACATTATTGAGCCTAAATTTCTCACTTCATCGTATGATTTTCTAAACAATTTCTTTCACACAAACCTAGTCGTTACCGCTACAAAGGCAAAAAGAATAACCCAAATGGACTCAACCGATCTGAAGTGATGTACATTGCAAATGCACATTCAACAATTTGTTTTTTACCCACATAGAAGATTAACAATGTTATTAAAAAGGAGAACTAGAAGGTTTACTGTTAAGATCATTAAATGAAAGTTGATATATAATCAATGCGTTGTTATTTTAAAAATATCGCATCCTATTTTTTAACGGACTTCGAAAAAGGAGGAGGTAAGTAGAAAAATATATATATACCCGACGCGAGAGTGGACCCAAACTCTTTACGTATTTGCAATGAATTCGTGTTGGCACCGACTTCAAATATATTATTAGATATTGCATATACTCATACTTTTTATTTAATTTGATTAATATAATAATAGTTTAGTTATTTTTTTGGTTTTTAGTGCCTTCTCGTTTCCTTAGTGTTTCTTGATATTGAAGTCGGATTATTATTTTGGTACGACTTTCCATTAGCGTCCGTCGAATTGACGGTGGCGAGGGGGATGGGAGGGAAGGGGATGATCAGTACTAACACCCCTTAAAAGGAAAAGTTGCGGAGCCCCTACCTTTTCGAGTTTTTAAACTTTTAATTCCGAGGAAAATTTCCGAATTTCTGTATTTATTTTGACTCTGCAACGTCTCCGGCGCTGCGGGAAGAGCAGCCTCGACGCCCTTGCGTAGCATATCCCAGGCATCCATCCTCGCCTCAGCAGCCTCGGCTTGTTGGTCGCCTTCGGCGACCAGCCTCGGCCGCTCCGGCTCGTCCAATGCCTACGATATGTTACAGCGGGCGGAGGCTGCTCTCCCTACGCGCCTCCGGCTATTTAAAAACACTCTAGGGGTAGGACAAACTCGTCCCAGGTGGAGTCGGGGTCATTCAAACAGGTTCTTTAACATAAGTCGAACCTAACCTATTTTATTTGTTATCTCAATAACAACAAAAATGGCGTCAGTTTTACGTTTCGTTTCACAAGCCGGTTGAACGTCTTTACGAGTCATAAACTCTACACATTTTAATTTGAATAGTTCGTAATGAAAATAATGCTGTAATTTAATATACATTAACTGTAAAATATATCTATGTATGAAAACTATTGAAACAAGTATAAAAAATAAATATTTATGAAAATTTATAAAAAATAAAATTTCACGTAACTTATGACAACATAACCGTAAGTAAAACGAAACGTTCAATGGCGATATTTCGCTATAATCTGTGGTAAAAATTACGTAAATATTGCAAAAATAATTGGTTTTCCATAATTTTTTTCTCAAAAACTACGCGTCGCCGCATTGTGAAACTTTGTGTGTGTTCTTATATTAATGTAACCTATCTATAAAAAAAATATCAACTCCCAACTCGACGGACGCTAATGGAAAACTGAGCCATTATTTTTTGCAAAATTGTTATTATGAATTCATATGTTACTTATTGCTGGGCTACCAAAGCGACGGATGACAAAAGATTACACATGTGGCAGAGATTCAAATGTTAAAATGGATGTGTGGTGTAACCAGAATAGATAAGATTGAGAATGAGTATATCAGAGGAAGTTTGATAATAGCACCAGTGACAGAGAAGTTGAGGAGTAATAGGTTAGCGTGGTACGGGCATATTATGAGAATAGATGAAAGCCATGTAACAAGAAAAGTTTTGAGTTTAAAAGTGGACGAATATAGGGGTAGAGGAAGACCGAAAAATGTTTGGATTGGTTGTACGAAAAATTATGTGTATAAAAGGTGTGAATACTGAGATGACATCTGACAGAGGAGAGTGGAAAAGGAAAACATTTTGTGCCGACCCTATTTAGGTGGGATAAAGGTAAGATACTGATGATGATGTTACTAATTACTTGTCCTCTATCGTTTTCTTAATTAAAATTCTTATTCAGTGGCTTCATATTTGCGTTTAAGTTAGTGTAATTTCTTTGAGAGAAAAATGTAGGGCGCATTTGTATGATTCCTAATAATAAGTCGAAATAGGAAGATATATTGTCAAAAACTCTTAAAAGCTAACAATACCGAAGTCATAATAATAAACCACATATTATCGCATTGTACATTGTTCGCCTTTCAGCCGGCTTCATCATATGGTGTTCTCCGCTCTCGGGCCCAGTTAATCCAGCGTAAATCGTTTCAAATCGCCATTGTTAGAAGTGCAATGTTGTGTTAGTTGAATGCGCTTTTGTTTGGACGTGATTTGCAGAACTATATTCTATAATCTATACAACTAACACCAGTAGTAATACAGTACACGTATTTTGAGACATACAATATATCATTAGCTTAATATTAATTAGATTATTAGTAACAGCTTAAGTTGGTTTAAAAATGAAAAAAAAATGGAATTTTTCTGTGACGTAACACGTCTGTTATATATTTGCATTCAAAAAGTTTTCTTAAAAGTGTGTCCAATTTGTACAGATACTCAATTTCTAAATAGATCAAGAGATTATTTGTTTTTTGTTTGAACCAGTAAGTATTTTTTTTTCTTTTTTACGCTATTCAGATAAACAATACTATATGAGAACAAAGCTCTAGTACGAACGTATCTATATACATCATACTCTAATAGTGTAGCGCTGGCGCCCAACGGCAACTAAGAATTACTGTACTGTTAACGTATATGTCAGCCTATAGCTCCCTATGCAACAATTCTTTTTTATATGGATTTTTTTAAAGCTTGTCGAATTGATTTAATAATACTTAAGGTTTAAAACCAAATTAATTCGGTCGAACCCCAAATAAAGGTATGGGCATGATTGTGACCAAAGTCTAGACAAAAAAAATCGATCACAGCTTTCAATAAAAACTCAGGTATAATTAATAAGCATAATCTATATTGTTTGCGTCTAATTATCGACTTCGTATTTGTGAATTGACGTGCTAAATCATGCATCTCTAAATCCACCCCCTGCGCGCTCCAACCACCTACATCTGAATAAGTCGGTCCACGCTCAAGTACGTTGTGTCGTTCGTTATCGCACGCTTGTATCGCTCGAAGCATTCGCACGTGCCGCGAACCCATCCACGCGTCTACGCAGATAGAAAGGAGTTGGAGAAGAGGACCCATAACAATAAGTATCTAACTTGTCTATCCTACACACATTATCGTATGGATTCACAAAAATATGATTTCATTAGCATTTATACACCCCCAATATCTTTAAGTTTCGTCATATTCTTTCCACTACCAAAATTTCCTAATACAGCCCACTACTCATCTCGCCACACTATATATAAATAAAAACAAACTACTATATCAGGGCATCACGTTCGAACGGTTACTCCCATTTTGCGATTTAGGTTTTCGTTGTATTTCTTTATTGTCTGGTCAAGGTTTGTATGAAAGAAAATGTTGAGTTAAACAAATCTCCATATTAAAATGTAAGCGACTGAGTGAGTGAGACAAAAAACCAGTATTGGGCAGATCTTAAAAGATGTTGACAAAATTGACAGATTAATATTTAAATTTCAGTTGCAGTTTTGTTTCATTACACGATCTTAAAAAGGAAGATTTGGTCTTATTTCCTTCATAAATAAATAAATATAATAGCGTTGGTTATCCGAACTCAATCTTACAGTCAACTCTAAGCTGTGCAAAACCGTTTACTACAAGTGTCATGGTGGATCGACACGACTAGCGAATACGACTGAATCGATATCTAAAACTACTAGATATGTCTTTATTATTTAAATTTACTTATATTTATTTTAATAGGAATCATACTTATAATTGAGCGTCTCGGTACTGGGGCTAAAACTTTTACATGATTCGGTTTCTTAAGAAAATCTTGTGTGGCTTTATGAAATCACGATGCAAGTGAAACTTATTTTTCAGATCGTAGTATTTTAAAAAGCGAACGTGATATTTATTTAAATCATTGAATTAAGCCATGGTCGCCGTCATATTGGCCTTGGTTGCTCTGCCGAACGACTTTCACTTTACCCCTACTCTTCGGCGGGCTGTAATTTGTTTAGTAATTTATTCTGTAGAAGTTATTATATTCTGCATGCACATAGGCAAAGCTTTTCAATGTAGAAACAATGTTCCCAGTTTCCCGAAAATAACTCTGTCGCTTCTAGAGTGACTTATCTTTGTCACCGCATATCACACTTTACCCCTAGGTATTCCCGGTTCATAAATTATGAATCTCGCGGCCCGATACAATCTCGGCCGATGGGAATATTATGCCGTGATCGTATCGCTCCAACGTTTCGACATGAACGTGTTACTCCAATTCTCGCTTGCCTTAAAGCCATGGATTTTCTTCTCTTTACCGTGATCGATAATTTTTAAAACGCTAAGGGCTTTGAAATTATTTAGACTAGAAACAGTGACAAACTGGTCATTTCATGCGTCAGGCTCAGAAAGACCAGTAACGTTGTTTTAGGTAATAGTGTTGGCTTTTACAACAAAGCCCCAAAGTATATTATCGCTTTGTCGAATAGTTAGTACAAGAAGAATGTTAAGCGGGGTTTATTGACAGAATACTATTATAGGGTGGGATATGTGAACGATGTTGATATCTGGAAATAACACCCTTGCATAAAACAATATTGTATTGTATAAAACAGTTGTAACGTAATGTATATTTTTTGAAAATATGTACGTTAAAAAGATAAACCAGATTAAATTTCTTGCCGGTTTTTTTTTATACTTTATTTGGTAGCGTTTGACCACAATCTCATCTGTTGTTAAATGGTGATGTGGTCTAAGATGATAGCCACGCTAAACTTAGAGGGAGACTGGCTTTCAAGTGCAGCTGCCAGAACACACCAACAGGTGCTTGGCGACAGATTTTCAACTTGAGGGTGGTAGCTAGCCAGGCGGACTTAGAAAAAGCCCTACCACTATGCTTTTTTTTATATTATAGGTGGCAAACGAACAGGTGGGTCACCTGATGGTAAGTGAACACCGCCGTCCATAGACACTAGAAACACCAGGGGAGTTGCAAGTGCGTTGTCGGCCTTTTAATATATGTGGGCCTACGGCGCTCTCACTGACCGAACGAAACGCAATAGTGCAAGCACTGTTACTTCACGTCGGTTTTCTGTGAGAGGGTGGTACTACCCCGGGCGAGCCGACCCATTCATTTTGAAACCAGTAATAGTTTCAGCGCAGCTCTACCACCTACAATGGTTCTACTACCTATGAATTCATCACGATGTTGTCCTTTGCCGAAAGCTCCGACTCAGTTGTGAGAATTCGAACCTACGTCCCTCGACGCTGTGTCCGAACATACTACCAACTGAGAGCCATCATCGTTTCTTTATCTTCTTCTCAGGACCTAATTTATATAAAGTATTTTTTATTTTGATTTGTGCCTCAACACGTTTTGGCGCATCGCGTCCTAAGATCAGGTGATGTACATCTGATCTGAAAATCAATGAATACATCAATTGTAGAATTAAACCACTTGAGACTTATAATTTGGTATATTCATTTCGATACAGCTTTATACCACTTAGCTTATATTAACTCTAATTCATTATAAAATATAATTTTATTGATTTTGGTATAGGAATAAAGTAACAACACTTCACCTTTTTTTTATTAACGTGGGGAAATCTTATAGATACCCATCCTCCCGGGGGGAGAGAATGGGTTATGTCCGACTGGCACGGACTAAAACTCCACGATATACCGGCCTCCGCTTGAAGTTGGGGCGGCATGGGACCGTGCTAAGGCTATTGACCATGCCACCCCAGCGAGCAGCGCTGCGGAAGGTGGCCGCCTGGCTCCATCCTTTTAGGGAGGTAGACTATGTACACAACCAGCTACCTCCCCTCACTTCGCCTAGGACAACTGTTCTGAACTAAAGTCTAAAGCAGAATGTTTAGGAGCCTTTATTACCTCACCCCACATAGGCTATCAACCAATGGATATGAGGCGGCATTGGTGCGTAACCGATATCTAGTCAATCAGATTACTTATTACATTAAAAAAAAATCGAAACCTGTTTCATTACCGCAATAGTCAATGCTTAATGCAGTAGCGATACGCAGCTGACATACATCATGCGTGACATACACGTCAAGCATTGGAGCGACAACATCTTGTGTGTAAAAAAACCGTTAAAACGCCAAATCAATTCTCATTGCGTTATTTTCTCAAAGCGGCAACCTGATTCTCTATCTGTGGATTACAACAGGTGCTGGAGTAGTCCAAGGTACGTGGTGCATTGTATTTGCTACAGTCCAATTGAGTATTGAACGACAACAATCGCAACGCTATTTTACCCAGAGTAGCCAGGCCACCAAGCTACGGTGCGAAAGCTACAAAACCACAATGTTCTTAAGTCCAAAAGTCTACAATATAACAAATCTTAATTTAGTACCTATTTATTATAAAATAATTACGATATTTAGGAGTTCGAAGTTGCATTAAAAAATCTTTTAACAAATCTACTGATAATAGCTGACATATCTTCTGCCGTATTTTCTCATTAAATAAGCAATTGTTATAATATTAGAAATATTGTGAAAAAATAACTTAATTTATTAGAGAACTGACTTAGATCGTCTTGGGGTACGTGTTGTTTTGAAAAGAAAAATAAAATCATTTTCCTCCAATCGTTGTTCCAACAAAAGGGAGCGTTTTTGGGGGGGCATTGGAAAAAATATTTTTAACGACCAATCTAAGAGATCACCTTTACTTTTATCCACATTATTTTCAGTTTGTTGTACTATAGTAAAATATATAAATATTATTGTATATTAACTAATCTATTTCCAATTTCCTGCATGAAAACAAAGACCTGCTTTAATACTCTAAGTTAAAAATTGATCATAAACCTGATAACTGTAGAAGTACAATAAAAATGTACAAATGAAAAAAAAAAGAACACAAGGGAAAACGGAAGACAAACGTTAGAATCAGAAGAAACGAAAAACTCTCAATCAAATGGGACGCAAGAGTGATTACCATACAGGCTGATGTCACTTATTCGTTCCGGTTTCCGCATGTTTCCGAGTGGAACTGTCGGCATTTAGCTCATTTGTATTATTGAGTAATGCCCCCTCGTAAAACAAATGACATCGACCATTAGCTTAACGAGAACAGAGAAAATGTAAGTCAAACATTTGGCACTACGCGACAATATGTTTTACTGTGATATCAACGAATTTGTTGAACATAATTTATAACACTTTAAATGATATACCCATAGTTAGTACATGAAAATACTAACAATAAAACTGCCTTGACTTATCTTAATTGATTTAATAAAGTTGATCGATTAAACAATTTGCATTTTTTTAGAGGCTAAACAAATTATTGCCCTACTTGTCTTCCATCTGGCGATCTGTTTACATACTATTGCTATATCCTATCACCTGGAAAATTACAAATACAGATACAATGATAAAGAACAGCTTTTGAATATGTTTATAAGAGGTAATTTCTTTCTTTGGAAATAATTTGTATTCAGCTAATGGTTATTAATTAAGTGTTATTCTTATTAAGTGTATCGGAGGAAAATGTCGTGACGTACCTGCCTTCACGATATCAGCTTTCAATGCTGGTCCGACCAGGGCACGATCAACCGCTGGCTAAGCCGTCGATCTGTAATCCTCGATAAGAAGTTCCACAGGTGCTGGCTGCTTGCTCGTATTTATTATAGTAGCACACGATAGGGTTTTTTTCGCTATAAATAATTGTTGTCGGAGTTCGTTAAATCGCCGGGATTCTAGTCGAGTGTTTCGCATACTACTACAGTCGTTGCAGGGTTTTAGGCCAATAGCAGCACGACATGACGGGGGCTCGTACGTGGGAGCCAATAATCGTGAGTCAAAGCTCGCCAACCACATGTTCGTTTAAAACCCAAGAACAGATAATGCCCGGAGCATTGTCACAGTACATACAGGAGGCAAAAGACAAAAAAAAGAAAATAAAATAAATCAAAGTATGTCTATTACGACGAATACGTTACATTAAGTTTTCTAATCAAAACGTTCGAAGTTGTAGGCGGTTGCTAGTTTACTTTATAATACATTAAAGTTGCATTGCAAAATTTTTATAAATCGTATAGAAGAGGTAAATGCCCAAATAAGAAAAATAATGTATTTAGTTATTTCCTAAAAGTGCAAAGAAGTAAAAAAGTCTCTATTTATTCCTTTGTTTGGTTAATCCCAACTAAAACAAGAAACATACACAATAGAGGAGGTTTCTTGTCTTCTAGTAGCGAAAGACCATTTGGAAAAGAAAATACCGAAACAGAATCCACTTACCGCTGCTTGCCATCAATTCCCTAATAGTTTTGAAGGACGCACACTAACAACACTGACTGATAAATTACAGGATAGAAGGGATAAATAGAGGCCACTAGCTAGGGAGAGAGTCCAAGTAGAAGCGGTGCGAAAATTTCATTGCATTACTGTGTACATATTGGACATGCATAATTTACCGTCCATATATGAAAGGATAAATGGTATAAAATAAGCCATCTAAGGGATGACAAGCATAGACTTCTAGACTATGAATTTCGTGTAAATGATAATTTTTCTGTCTGTTTGCTTGTTTGGTAAGTGTAAAATGTAATGATCTAATAAGATTTCTTTTTAACTAGCAGGCCCTTATAATTAAAAAATATATACTTATGTGCATGAAATTCTTAAGGTAACTAATGCATTTAATTTGATAAGGATTAATACTGTATCCGTCTAAATAGCCTTCCACTTACCTCATTATATGTGACCATTTTTAGTATATACAAGGGTATAGTAAGCTATTCTTAAAAGATAGGTATATGTCATTACATACTTTTTTGTTCATCTATAAAAGAGGAATATCTCAGTATGCATTGTTTTCTTATATCTCAAAGGGATTAGGCAGCGTTTTCGACGACGGCTCCCAGGCGGTTTGACTTATTCCGATTTTTTCCACAATTATCAATATATTTTTTAACCAATTTACAAAAAATACCTCGACAAATTATATACCTAAACCTCTCGTGAATTACTCTGTCTATTGGTGAAGACTGCATTGCAATCCGTTCAGTACTTTTGAGTTTATCGCGAACATACAGACAGACTCGGCGGAATATTTTGTTTTATAATATATAGTGATGATGAACCTCAAGGTACAATAACATTATTATGGGCAATTCAAGTAAAGTAAAGTAACATATTTTTCAGTAAACAGTTTATTTTGATACTAGCAAAGATATAATTTTGGTAACACACGCAAACGGCAAAAAATCTAAATTGGTATTTTTAAAACTTTTTTTTTTTACTTTTTAAGGGATAAATTAAAACTATTAATTTATAGAAAAATAACTGCTTTATTTATATTCTTTGGTGTCAACTTTAATAACAAAATACATTGATTGTTGAATTTATATTTAAAGGTATCTAGAAATTTTAAAAATCTTCAGGGACCTTTAAAAGTCACATTATCAGTTTGAAATTTTCAGTATCATTATTATAGTCAACGTAGAAAACTATAAACAAAGCTTTAACAATAGATGATTTTTGATTATTTTTTAAAATAAAAGGTGACCTGTAGTTTTTTATTTAATTGGTCAGATCTTGTGATGGTGCTTTTACGCTCGAAAAACAATATATATTTTTGGGCCATTTCAATACACGTGTAATGAAACTACACAGCGTTGAATTATTACTTATCTAACATCAAGCCAGGCGATTTTCATTTATTCGAAATCAAATATTCTGTCGGAATTCCATGATACTTTGCGCACAACAGTAAAACAGCGGAAGGAATACAATTTTCCATCCAATTCGTAAATAGCATTGCTAAATTCGATAAAACCAAAGGTGATCATTTTACTTTGAGAGATCATTTTGTACTATTTTCCCTTCATATACCTACTACATATGAACTATTATATAAATGTAATGAAAACATAGTTCTTTTGAAGTTCAATCACTTCAAAACTACTGAACATATCGGCCTAGGGCCCTAGGACTAAGATCATTCAATGAGGAATTTGACGTAAATAGTTCTAGGTTACTTGTTTTTTTTAATTAAGAATTTATTTCATACACAGCGAAGAGAACGGACATCGGCTAGTGTTAGAATATATTAAGACAATTACTAAATTATTGATACTTACGAAAGTACATTATTTCTATATATTTTTATGCTATTGGAGATATACAAACATACGGGTAATCTGATGGTTAGTGATTATCACCACCCATGGAGACCCGCGATACAGGGGGCATCACATATGCATTGCCGGCCTCTGAGAAGGGAATAGGATAGTTCCTTGAAGGTTTTTGGTTATATTGGTTAAGAAACGCCGCTGCTTAGAGTTAATTCCAAACAATCAATGTACGTCATAAAATACTTTTGAAAATCGCAACATAATCATCGAGAAGACATGGATGGGGCGAGTCATTCGGCAGTGGAACTCAGCAGCAGGTATCAATCCGACCAGCTCTTCGGAACACTCTCCATGGTAGATATTGTAAAGGACGCAACGTCCCTACGAAGCGCCAAAGGGTTACACCTTAAGAAGATTTGAACCGCTCTGCGTTGAATTCATCTATGTTATCTTATTATAATCCAATTATATATTTCCAACAGGTTGAGTTAACAACGTTTTAGACAGGTTTAAGCAACATAACGATGAGGTCTATATAGAAGACTTTAGGTGTAATTCAAGGAACGCTGACGAAGCTTAGTTGTCTCTTGTGTATTTCCAATTCATTTCAGACGGATAAACGAGTCGTTTAATTTACACGCTAAAGAACTCGTTTAAAGTTCAAGTGTCTGTCAATCTTGCTTTGTAATAGAGTATTTAGTATTCTGTGTAAGATCCTTTAAAATTTCAAGTCTCCTTCGTAAATTTCCAGTTACAGAGGATTACTATGAATATGTTTATTAAATAATTGGTATTATCATGTATTGTTTTTTTTTTGTTTAATGATTATTACAAGTTTTTATTTAGCTTATAATGCTCGTTAGTTTGTTTAGGTCGAATTTTGCGAACGGAATTAGAACCATTTCATATTCAGTATTTTTAGGTATTTTGACTTTAACATCCCAGTACATTCATTCTTGTAATTTAATGTATGTTCGCAAAAACCTTGAATAGCTTGAGTTCGTAAAAGACCGGCATTGTCTCAATACTAGAAACGGTGACAAACTGGTCGTCCCATGTTTCCGACTCAGTAAAACCAGTAGTAGTTTCTTAGGTAATAGTGTCAGATTTTATAACAAAGTCCCAAAGCATGTTACCGATTTGCCGGACAATAAATTTAAGCGCCATGTCAAGCGGGTTTTGGTGTCAAAGGGCTATTATAGAGTAGATCAATACCATAGGTGAACGATGGTGATATCTGGAATTTACTCTTCTCTGTGCAGCCACTACTAACGATTGTAACATGTAATTTATTTGAAATATGCATCTATTTATGTTAAAAAATAAAACCGATCCAGTTTCTTGCCGATTCTGCTCGATAAGTGGGCTGTTTTCCGAACCGGTGGTAATTTTGATGTTCATAAGCGCCTTCTTAGGGCCTAAATTTGATAAAGTATATTTTGATTTTTGTTTTTTTTTTTTTTATCAGGATTCACTCCTGATGACAATACACGAAAATGATATAAAAACAAAATGGCGAATGTCAAAATGGCCGTCATACACAATGAAGAAGAAAGAATTCGAGTTAGCTTTTCAACGCGTTTGAATAAAAGCTTGTTTTCTACACTTCGATAAAGTTATTATTTGTTATATTATTTGAACCGATTTAGGTGATGGTAGTTTCTATATCTTCTGAATCATTTTACGAGAAAAGTACTACTCATACTGTACTGTCTTTTGCTCGTTAACGTTTCCACCTATCCCTCGGGAAAAGTGGATGGAAGGTTAATGTATATCTGACAACGGGTTCGCAAAATTTCATGAAGATCGGTTGAACTGTTCAAGAAATAATATATATCACACAATATTTATGTTTTATTCCATTAACACTTTAATATAAGTTACTCTCAGATTTGATATCTCGGTAGTCGACTTTCAATTACAAAACATATTTAATATAAACAAATAATATCAGGTAACAATTACAAACAACGAGCATTTATTGTTAAACCATATGACCTTATTATTAATGTTATAAATACGAATTTGAGTTTGTTCGATTGTTTGCTTGTCTGTTTATTTGTTACGCTTTCATGCTTTAACTACTCGACCGATTATTATAAAATTATGCATACACGTTGTCAGAGGTACATAAAAGGCCATAGAGTTTCATTTACAAAAATACCACAATTTTCTAGAAGGTTAGAATCTATAATAACACCAGCGAAATCACGAGCAAAAGCTAGTACATGCATAATTATATAAA
Organism: Antheraea assamensis; assembly: GCA_035772565.1. Lineage (NCBI taxonomy): Eukaryota > Metazoa > Arthropoda > Insecta > Lepidoptera > Saturniidae > Antheraea > Antheraea assamensis. The sequence continues at coordinate 48,218 of JAQQSE010000013.1, forward strand.
TCGCTACCTATCGGTCGAATAGTCCGGTTTGAACTGTGATAAATAAACTAAATAGCTTGTTACAAACTAAGAGCGAACAAGACCATAAATACACCGCAATATATTATTAGTTCAACAAACAAAACGAAAAAAAAAAAAAAAAAAACAAAACACATATCAAAAGAAACATTAATAAAATTATAAATCGACCAAATGTATAAACCATTTAATACATTTTACAACCGACATCAAAGAAATGGACGACGTCGAAAAATGCTTCCAAGTTTTGTTGTACACACAAAAAATAAACATTAAGCACTAATGTGTCTCGTAATGTAACTTTAAATAACTTAAGTGTGGAACGATTTTTCGAGCCATAAAATACCATACTAATACGATAATGTTTGAGGCATCTTTTTATAGCGCACGTAGAAATTTCTTTGAAAAATATACCCATACTGCATGAGTATAAAGTTCAAAATTCTTTGCCGGGAAAATTTTATGTGGTTCGTAAACCGTTTTTTAAAACCGTACAGACGAGCGACTTATTTTATTATATAATAAAAACATAATATTTTGAACAACATGTGTAATCAAACAATATATCTATAATAAACTAGCTGATACCCGCGACTTTGTGCGCGCTGTTTATTATCTTAACAATATCTTTTATGTTCAGAGGAAAAAGCATAAAAAAATGAAGGCAAAATATACTTTGCTTAAAAAAAAATCAGTAAAAATGTTATCAGTTTTCCATTCTACATTTGCACTGAACATGTAGTACTTATGATGATCTTAGTACCTTACGAAGTATAATAACTTTAAATTAAATGAAGAGTGTATATTAAATAAAGATATCTTATAAGCTATATTACTGTATATTTTCAATGAAATTCGTTAAATAGCTTTTACGTCAAAGAGTAAAAAACCATAACACAACCTGTAACGGATCTATACCGGCCCCTTATAGAAAAAAAAAAAATTTTTACGAACAACTCCATCTAGTTAGAATTATAAAGAGTTTTCCATACTTGGTCAATATTGGTGTATCGAAATTTTGACAAACAAAATAATAGTACAATAACGTAACTAGCGCCAACTTTGGAAACTTTTATAATACAGGTTAAATAAAAGGAATAAAGGGAAAATACATATTATAATATATTCGTAAAATTATGTAATATATTTTAACAGTTATTGTGAATTAGATTAAAGTAAAGATTGAATAAAATCTTTATGTAAATATAGAACATTTGTAAAATCATAGACAAAGTGAAGAATTTCTATTGGTTGTATTTTGTTTATAATAAATGACCAATGGGGAATCAAATCAGGGATCATTGTTTACGTTTAAGATTATGAAAAGTAGGTCAACGATTATTTAACAAAGGGGCTTTATAGAAGTTTTTTTTAATTTTCGATACTTGAAACAAAGAATGGACTGTTGTTTAAGATTATGAAAAAAAAGTAGGTCAACAATCATATAACAAGGGGGAACTATAGAAATTGTTTACATTTAATACTTGAAACAAAGGATGGATTGTAGGAGTAAGAGGAATAAGTGGTAAATTAAGAACGGAAAAAACCCGAAAAATATTAGTAAATTCGAGGAATGAAAGGACTGATTGTTTGACGAGATTTAGGAGAGGGGCACATGGATAAAAGGGGTTTCAACTAGGGAATCGAGGCAGTTTACAGTTTTCAGAATCAGAGTGCTTTAGAGGTCGTAATGGCAGTTTTAGAAAAGTTAGAGAATCATAGTGCTTTAGCGGTCGTAATGATAGTTTGCGCGTAGAACAAAAGTAAATAATGTTCTTCCAAGTTAATATTCTATTTACTAGTAGTTAGAGTGTTAATAGAATTCTCATATAAGTGCGCGTGAGTTTCGCTAATAGTGTCAGGGAGATCCCACAGTATTTTGGTATTATAGTAAACGAATTATCAGTTATTTTCCGTCTTAGAAATATTGAAATATCTAAAAGAAGAGGTATTGTTGTGTTAAGCATTGTAGTCGGTAAATTGTATTTAGAAAGTACATTTATTAAATCTACGTGTACACTATAACTACTATTTATAGAATTCAAACAAAACACACACATACATACATAACACTACTGTACATGGTTTTGTAGTTCTGATAATACTATCAGAATGAGGTAAAACTGGCTCAGATAAATTCGTGACAATGTTATAATTCAGTAATACATCATTCCCTAAACTGAGGTGATTCCACTACACAAGCTTTTACTCATCAGTGTTTTATTATAGGAAGTCCCAGTAGGCGTTGAATTGAGTTGGCACCTAAAGCATATACACTTCGGTGGTTCTTGAATTCTCTCTCTCTATCAAGTAAAACTAGTTTGCTGGATAGCGAAGAGGTTCCTGTATGCCTGAAGACGAACTGGGTAGTTGTCGGCGATACGTTTGCCTTGACCCGGGGAATGGTTTGGTCTTAGAAGCATAGTTCTTCTTCACCAAAGTACGAACCGGTAGCCTTCATTGTCCGACATCATCTACCTAGTGAATCTTCCGCCTGGTGTTAGTCGGCCCTAGCCTTGACGTAACTCATTCGACATCCTCTTGTGTTTATAATACAAAAGAATGTGTACTGGAATACACTGAAAGTTATAATAAACCTCTTTGTTAATGTCACAACCCCACACACAACTCTTTACAGACATATCAACTAACTTCTGTAAATATACATCTAATGCTAAAAATATCAAATATCTATAAGAGTTTGAATTCTATAACATAGTAGTAGAATTTCAACAAATTATTAGTTTTATATAATATAAGGTAAGCTAAATATATTTCAATCCATTTAAAAGGGTATATTTTTAGATCTACAAGAGTGTGAGTAATTTAATATTATACTTTGTTTATATGTACATTGTAACAATCATCTATAGAATTCAAACAAAGACACATACATACATAACACTACTGTACATCAGCTAAAGGTTTTGTAGTTCTGATAATACTATCAGAATGAGGTAAAATTGGTTCGGGTAGATTCGTGACAATATTGTAATTCATTAATACATCATTTGCTAAACTGAGGTGATTCCACTACACAAGCTTTTACTCATCAGTGTTTTATTATAGGAAGTCCCAGTAGGCGTTGAATTGAGTTGGCACCTAAAGCATATACGCTTCGGCGGTTCTTGAATTCTCTCTCTCTGTCAAGTAAAACTAGTTTGCTGGATAGCGAAGAGGTTCCTGTATGCCTGAAGACGAACTGGGTAGTTGTCGGCGATACGTTTGCCTTGACCCGGGGAATGGTTTGGTCTTAGAAACATAGTTCTTCTTTACCAAAGTACGAACCGGTAGCCTTCATTGTCCGACATCATCTACCTAGTGAATCTTCCGCCTGGTGTTAGTCGGCCCTAGCCTTGACGTAACTCATTCGACATCCTCTTGTGTTTATAATACAAAAGAATGTGTACTGGAATACACTGAAAGTTATAATAAACCTCTTTATGAATGTCACAACCTCACACTCAACTCTTGTACAGACCTACCATAGAATTATATATATGTATATAATATCAAATAATTATTAAAGTTTGGATTCTATAAAACTCAGGTAACATTCTTATAATTTCAATGAAGAATATATGTAGGCCAAGTTTAATTAAAGATAATCTAAATTCTATATTTTAGGATTATATGAGCATACATAGATAACTAAGAAAGGAATTATGTTTAAGTGATTGTAGTGTTAAGTTTGTTTTTCCAACAAAATCATGTAAATATACACCACACCACACCACACTACTCTTTTTGTATTGTTGATTTGCTAAAGGGACAAAATAGCCCTTATGCCTAAATAGTCAACTACCACATTCACGGCTGAAATGTGTGTTGAGTAGAGTTAGCACAGCATTATTAAATTAATTTATTGTTATATAATAACAACATTGGTAAAATGAATAATCTGTGTGGGATTCTGTTAGCACATTATAAATTAATGGTGACTGGAACCAATCAGATGTTCAACTACCAATCTAAATTAATATCTACAATATTATTTTGTAATACAAATGCTGGTGCTGACTTAACTCTGCACATAATGCTACTAAAACCTATCCACTATCCTTCTGGAACTAGTGTGATTTTAATAATTCATTACTGGTTATGTCTACCATTTAAAAGGCAGTAATTTAATCCGATGGGTGTGTTAGCGAAATCTCTATGCAGGCTACTGTGATTCCTCCAAACAATCTGAATACTTGTTAGGGTGTTTCTTGTCTTCCCTATATCCATATCCGTCGATCCACACAGTGTTAGACGCCAGACGAGTGGATTGGAGCTGAGCTTTGTCTCCCTCCTACTTATCCCAGTGTCTATTTTGGCCTTCTTTCCTGTGCGGGGAGGTTTGGATTGAAGCAAGTTACTTATTTTCTCCTCGGTTGACTTTGTCACCTTGGAGCTTTCGCTACTTCGGTGAGGATCATGGTATGTCTGATAGTAGAATAGCTATAATCACTTATTAGATTGAATCATTATATTTTTACATTATACAATTAAGGAGCTAGTTCCAGAATCCTTATATCCTGCCTTTTGCCCTTAACTCCCTAGCAATGCTTGTGGTAGTTGATTATTGGGTGTCACTATAAATTTATAGTCAATAGTGCTTCTAAGAGGCGGGACTTGGGACGGTATTGGGGCCTCCCCCCCTTCCGGGGGAAATTAGGGAACATTTTAAACACAACATACATACACACACATAATTAAGACATAAATATATTTTATTATAACTAAGAGTAGGATGTATATTGAAATTAAGTGAACATATTATGAATACAGTGTTACATATAGACATTATCTTTAATTTATTTATTTGATTTTGAAATAATTGCATTTATAACTTATTGTCATGTGTTTGCTAAAGTTCTAATTATACTAGATTTGATCTATGTAATGTTTTCTGAGTACCAGATAAAAGAATTTGTTTACTATAATTTTGTTTCAATTCACAACGTAGAAGGGTCCTAATTTCTAAACGATCATGGCAATAATTATATCAATATAACGATTAAACCAGGATTTTATATCTTTGGTTAACTAATATATGGCAGATAGTGAGAGAGGTGTGTAGTGGCGACTAAGCTGTCTCAGTATGGCGAAGGGGTGGGTCGTTACAAACCTCAAGAACTTTCTTGTTTATATTATTTTCGGGACTACTTTTATGGCGAAGTCGATGCATGCATCTATAGAAAAACATTTAATTCTTGGAGTGAAAACTTCTTTAGCAGAGTTCGCGTTCGCGTCACCGATGACATCGACATGCTCGCGACGTATTGTGCTTGCGCCAGGCAATCGACGCATAGTATAGCGGTCTGTGTACATGTAATATTGATATTTTATCCACAGCTTGTGCAACCTGTCTTATGTTTAAGAATTAATAAACTGTATAAAAATAAATACAATTTTTGCTCAGAGTGGCAATTGATGTGAAAACCAGACTAATGTTAATAATTTGAATTGACAAATTATGACATTTAAATAATTCAAATTATAAATGATTAAAAAATACAAAAAAAAAAATAAACAAAGTTATTCCATTGTTTTGAGTTTTCACTTTTGTCGTCCGTCCTTATACTTGCCTTGACTTTTTTATATTTTTTCCTATAGTATTCAAATACATTATAGTATTAAAGGTATAAAATAAATACCCTTAAATATTGTGTATGCCGGTGATCTTAATTATTACACTGTAATATTATGTTAGAATTAACAATTTGTAATTTGACCTTAATTATATAATTATATGGATGTGTTAAATATACCAAATTAAATGAAAGAAAACCTGTTTTTTTTTTTGACACGCTCTGTTGACCCTGTGGCCTCTACAGATTTACCGGATTACGTGAAAGGGAACCTACTCCATAGTAAAATATAGTTAGTAAAAGACAATAATATTATATGAATCACGTAATACAACTGAACGATTTATCCATACACTTTGTCGCCAGTCTGCAGCGTATAAACAGTCAAAACGACAACATTAAATACTGCTTCGGATCACAATAATTTATTCTTAATAGAATGTATATTTTTGGATATTTCCAATTTCCAAACCATTTAGTTTTCACAACATCGTGGCTTTTAAAAATAAGCTACGAATTTCAAGATAAGCGAAGCTTTATACTGAACATATTTATTGGTTTTAAGGATTCGTATGTTATTGCAATAAATTATATGAACTTACCATTATATATATATATATATATATTATACAAGATAGTGCGCACGACTTTGTTCTTATAACATTGTTTTTCTTGTTTCATGGGAACGATTAATTTTACTAGGATTAATTTGTAGACTGTATTTTTTTATACATTACAGGGAAGCGTTTGACCACAATCTCATCTAATATTAAATGATGATGTGGTCTAAAATAGTAAGTAACGCTTAACCTAGCGGGAGACTGGCTCTCAAGTTCAGCTGCCGGAACACAACCAACAGGTGCTTAGCGACAGATTTTCAAGGGTGGTAGCTAGCCAGACGGACTTAGAAAAAGCCCTACCACCATGCTATGGTTTCATCACGATGTATTCCTTCACCGAAAGCTCCGACTCAGTTGCTAGGGTTCGAACCTACGTCCTTCGGCGCTGTGTCCGAACTCACTACCGACTGAGCCATCATCGCTAATCACCCAATTTACATGCATACCAGCGTGTTATGAAGAGGAATATGCTTGGTGTGAAAGTCTAAGCAGGGAACCTGGAAGCAGGAGGCTGAGATCCTTGTCGCCGTTTACCGCCGGTACGGAAATGGATAGGGGAGATTGAATAAACAAGGCGGTTAAGCGGTTGGAGAGGAAGAGAAGAGCCAATAGGCCGATGGAAGCAGGGTCTGGTGGATATGTGATCGGATTTACTGAAGATATCCACTCCACTACCGATGTAACATAAAAAAAAATACATTTAACGTCATAATAATAAGCGGAGTTTTTGTTTCACCTTGGAATAAAATACACCCAAGCTCGCAGAACCCAGTCCGCCGGTCTCCCGACCTTAATTACTATAAAAACATTCAGTATGGGCTCATTTATCAAAGTCGTAAGGACGAGGAAACTAAAATGAAAAAAATATATATTCAAAGGCACTGAGCAAGGTTTTGTCGAAATAAATATCTATGTAATTGTATATTTGTCGAATTAATTATTATATACATTTTAGTGTTTGGCCACAATCTCATCTGAGGTTAAATGACGGTGTTATCCGAGATGGTAAACATGCTAAATATAGAGTGTCTAACACTCAAGTGCCGAAGAACACACTCATAGGCCACAGATTTACAACCTGAGGACAGTCGATAGCTACGCAGGCTTAGATAAAACTCTACCGCCGTTCTATAGTCTTATCCAAAAGCCGTAGCGCATTCGCAATTCAATTAGTTAAAATTAATGAAATTATTTCAAGCGAATTTAGAAAATAGCATCCAAATTTGAAAAACACTGCAGTGAAATGGAGCTAATATACTCGTATAGAAGTGTTAATTGGCTAAAAATATAAAAATATTTTCTAATTTATATTAAACTAGCAGTATTACTCCACAACTTTTGTCCGTCCGTATATATCATTATATTAGGAATAATGACAATATGCATTAAAGTGAATACTTTATTCAGTGTCGAGATATATATACAATCCGATATATCTAATATATAAATAAACTTATGTCTAACTGCGATTTTAAAATAAGCTTCCAAAACTGTGGAAAGCGCACGCTTTTAAAACACTTGCCTTTTTAACCCGGTTACCATTTGAAGTGGTGGAACTGTTAGTGCTTGCACTGTTGCGTTTCGTTCGGTCAGTGAGAGTGCCGGAGGCCCACAAATTTATAAGGCCGGCAACGCACTTGCGACTCTCCCGGTGTCGCTAGTGTCTATGGACGGCGGTGATCACTTATCATCAGGTGACCCACCTGTTCGTTTGCCCCCTATAATATAAAAAAAAAAAAAAAAACTTCAATGAAGTTTTCAATTACAAGACAAGATTGGGTTTTCAAAAAGGAATTTAGATTATTTTGAAATTATACTTCTTTTGGCGTGTTAGGGAAAAATGATGAGAACAAATTTTTACGATGCGCGCGCACACCGTCACGAAAACACGACACTATGAAGTTAGCTATAGTCAACATTTTATTCAAAAAAAGTATGTATGTATGTATAAAATACCTTTTTTCTATTGTTAGTATCGTTTTTTCTACAAACGTAGAATAAGGCGAAAGATAACATTTTTATAAAGATTTTTATCTTGTTACGCCAAAGAAGTATAACTTCAAACGCGTGTACATATGTACACACTACTTTTTTTTAGTTACAAAACAATCACGCTAGTTATCGAATACACGCAGTGTTTTGTCAAAAAAAATGATATGGGTATAACACAGTAATAAAATAAACATAGGCACATGATATTATCAAGGATGTTCATTTGCAAACATCATCTACTTCGCGGAGATACGAAATAAAAGCAAATATAATTTATACACGACATTTCCTTTCACGGCAGCTACATCACAAGTTCTCCGGAATACATTCCAGGATTCGTAGAATCGTACGAAGCGGGCAACATCTGTGCGAAATTCATAAGCCACGTGACAGGCTTGCAGTTGTATCGAGGTGATATATGCACATTATTAATTTTAGATTTTGAGCAAACTATAGGAGATGTTTCTAGAAACATGTTCAAGAGAATAAATATCGACTAGAAACTTCATTAACGTTCAAATGATACTATAGGAATTATGTGCTTCACGATAAGTTATTGTCTGCCGATTTTCAGCTATTTCTGTTATATTTTGTGAAGAAACTTTCAGTAATTCAGCTCGCATGCGCTTTTTTATATTTGTAAATTATTTCTTATAAGATCAGCTATCTGTCAGTGAAAGTCCCATGGAAATAGGTCCAATCATTTTGGAGATAGTACTATAGACGAAGCCATGGATGACAGCTAGTCTAAAATAAAGTAGCCTATGTCACCCGCTGTAATTTTAACTATCCGTCAGTGAAATTTCTGTCAAAATCGGTCCAGCCGTTTCGGAGATTACCCGGAACAAACAGACAGACAGACAAAAAAAATAAAAATTGTAATTTTTTGTTATCAGTATCGTGTATACGTTCATATCCAATCAGTAAAAAGTCGTTATTTTGATATTACATACAGACACTTCTTTTTTATTATATGTATAGATATAAAAAAAATCGATATCGGTATATTCGAGATCGGTGAACCCCAAAATCGTTTGACCAATAATAAAAGCACTTTTTTTAAATACTTTATATGTTTAAGCGTTAGACCACAGTCCTATACAAGGTGGCTTTTACGTTAAACCCGTTAAACATACCAGAACACACCCATAGCTGTTTGGCGAAAGATCGTCGACTTCAGGATTGTAACTACTAAGACTGGCTTAGAAAAATTCCAACCACTACGCTATAATTTCATCCCGAATGTTTTCCTACACTGAAAACGCAGGCGCATTCGCAAGCATACAATCGATGCAGTGTCCGAATATGGTACCTACTAAAGTATCATCGCTTCAAAACTCGTGGTAGCTTGAGGTACGCAGAGACTTGTAGGCCCAAACGATAATAATGACCAGCGACAGATTATAGGTCTGCGTTAGTCATTGTTTTAGACAGCAGTTTCCATCGCTCAGACAAATACCTAAACAATACGATTTGTCAACAAAGTAGCAATGAAAAACTGAACAATTAAATCTATTCTACAGTGTCATAAAAAATTGTTAATTTTATAGGTTAATATACTGTATTCCAACGCATTACGGTGCTATTTTAAGCGGAATAAATTCATAAAAAATGCCAGCATTACGTAAGGTCAAGCAGCATCCTAATGGTCGCCACAATAACCAGAAACAAGCGTATAATCGTTTTGCGTTTCATATATACATGGGTATGAACAAAAGCTGAACGATCCAATGTTTAGACTGGCTGATTTCCGCCCGCTTTGTTAGGTATTGAAAAATGGCAATTGCAACGGGTCAATCGAATCCAAAAATTGGAGCCCAGAAGCAACTAAAAAAAAATCCTCATCAAAAGGTCATAGTTCTATGGCAATACGTGTTTTTAGTTTTGACATTATCCAGCCTCAAAGAAACTGTATATAAAAGAATAACCGACTGATTGATTGATATATTACAGCACAGTTCAAACTACTGGAGCTAGGACTGTAAAAATCTGCATCATCATCGGCCTGTAAAAGACTCACTGTATGGTCATAGACCTCTTACGCGAAGGTAATAATCACCACGCCAGCCCACGACGTATTCAAACTCTGTATAAATCCACAATTCTATATTTTTCCCATATACGATGGTACTACAAGAACATTTCTCAGGTTCATGTTTCCTCACGATGTTGTCCTTCACCGTCAGCTGATAAGTGTTACCAATATAAATTAGTAAGCGTACGGGAATTCCGAAAAATTCGTAGGTGCATTCCAGGGTTCCAATCTACGGACACCGATACTCCACACCTCAAACCACTAGACCACCACGACTTTGAGAAAATTTGCATGCTGGTTCTTTTTACACTGTGAGTGAGCATTAAAGGGTTTATGGAAATACAACCCTAAGGTGGTGAAAATATGTAAGAAAATCCGTAAGTTTTTTGTCACTCACTTATTCTTTTGTATAGAGAGTAATTACAGCATCAAAATGCGTGCGCAACCGCAAGAAGTTTTCAGTTATACGTTATATAAATTATATAGTTATAGTTTCGTATATTTCATTTTTATCATTCTGTATGTATAACCATGACGTTCCTCCTCGTCAGACGTCATTTCACCCTGCTGGTTGATGTCTTCACACTCCCAAAATCTTCTCAATTCGTCGGTTTTATGTAAAACTACATTACAATTATATATATTGGTCACCGCGCCGCAGAGCAGCCATCCTAACTGCGTTTGCCGGGCTAATGGTTGGTCATCATTCTCTCCTTTCAATATACAATATATAGACCATTTTACATTATTTACTGTCAAATAATTAATTAATATTTATGTATTTATTTATGTACAAGTAATCCAAAACTTTCCAAAGTCAATAGTAATCACGAGCAAAATAAAGCAATGTTATTTCTAACTACAAACAAAGCACGTAGGTACTTGAAACTTCTTTCGTCTGGATAATACAGAAGGAAAACAATGGCCGGCTCCATTGGAAACAGAAAAAAAAATTTTGTATTCCTATTTTTATATCCAATTTATCACAACCAATCAGAATTATAATCCATTCCGAACGTGCTCAACCAAATCCCTTGATTTCCTCATTGATTATTATTTGCTCACGGTTTCGTGCAAATGTTTGATAAAGTAAAACAGATTAAAATGTATCACTTGAATCACTTAATCAAAAGAGCATTTGTAACGTAGATTATATATACTAGTTATTTTGACGCTGTGGCTTACAATTAATTATTTGATAGAAATGTATCAATTTTGAAATCATATCCATATAAAACTTTATTAAAATCATTTGATAACAAATTTATTGTCTTGATTCTTTTCTTTTTCAATTTCTATAATTACTCTTAATCCATATGTTCCAGGAGCTGCACTTAGGAGCCAGTTTCTTTTTATATTTGGCGTGTTTGCACATCATCATTTAACATCAGATGAGATTATGATTAAACGTTAAAAACTATAGAGTAAAAAAACTACGCACGGGACCGCAATTATAACTATCCATATAAGTAGAAATACAGAAAACATCAAAGCTAGTGTAACACTTCGCTTTGAGGCCCTTGACCCGTATCGCGGTTGTAAATATTTCTTTTACCAACGGAAATGTACCCGAGGAGTGTTTATCTTTCAAACTCGAGTTGCTCGGCGGAAAGAAAAACGGTAAAAATGGACAAAAGTTTATGTTGATGTTTTTGCTCAACTGTGTATTCGTGAAAATCGATTCTGGTAACTGGATATATTTCTGTTTCAATTATCAGGCTTCTGATTTGATGTGACTTCTTACTTTCTTATAGTATTAGTTGTTCCTGGAATTATCGATTATTGATGCTAGACTTAATTACAAGACATATTATTATCGTCGGTGACGCGGACACCCCGCCATGTAGTTTGTATATCAAAATTCATGTATCGAGACGGGGGTGACGTTTGTCACTTTTGACTTATGTGCACTTTTTTCGCGATACAACACCTCCGCAATACATCAATACATATTATAAAACGAAGTCGTCCGCCGCGTCTGTCTGTCTGTCTGGATGTTCGCGATAAACTCAAAAACTACTGAACCGGATTGTAATGCAGTCTTCACCAATAGATCGATTAATTCACAAGGAAGGTATATAATTTGTCATGGTCTTTTTGTAAATTGGTTGAAATATAATGAGAATTGTTGATAGAATCGGTAAAAGTCAAGCCGCCTTAAGCGTTTCATGCTCATAAGTATATATTTTTTTTATTACCAGGGCAGGACAAGGTCTGCTGGGCCTGCTAGTATAGTATAAATAAAAACCGCTTTGGATTTATTAAGAATTCATCTCCGTAACTCATGCCGCAAAACAAACATAATATGAGTTATCAATTCAGTGGCCACCAATATCAAGACACCAGGGGCGATTCGATAAGCGAATAAGTGCTTCTTATACACCCCCTATCGTTCAAATACTTTCACATTTCACAAAATATAGACGCAGTTAGGCTGACACGCTTCCTCGTGTTCAGTCATAGTAAGTTCTTAAGTCGTTTAGTGAACACCGCTATGTGTACGCCTGCCTCACCAATCTTCATAGACGGGTTTGGATACATTCCGTTTCAGAAGTTCTAAATTCTTCTAAAATAATGTTTACAAGTTAGAACTTATAACATCGTTGTCCTTAATTATTATATTATAGAGAGAAATATCAACCACTTTTAATAAAACATAAACATTTCATTATCTGAAGTTCTGGCCATTATTGTTGATATGTTTGTTACACCATCGCAACACATCATAATTTCAGACCAAAAGTGGAGTCCCACGGTACCGCAGGTTAAAGAGGCATCGAGTCAGCAATTTCAGTGGGAACGTTCGATGACTTGATTACTCCGTTCCCACATTGTAGCATTCACATATTATTAGTTTTAGACTCTTTTGTAAGTTAAAATAAATTAAGTTTAAAGTAATTTATTCATTTTTTTTGGATCTTCCAGCTTTGATCTTCATAATTTGTTGTTACCATTTCAATGGAAGTTTATTTATGCTTCCGAGTATGAGAACCATTGAACTCTTTAAAAATGTATTAAACCGCCTCATCAGATTTAAAAAAATTCTTCTATAACAAGTTCTTCAAATTCTGGAAAGAATAAGAAAAGTTTAAGAAAATTTAAATAATATAAACCAACGTCGTTTTTTGCCTCTGCCCGTTAGTTAACCTAGTTCTTTTAAACTACGCGCTATAGATTTTGATTGTACTCCTTGTGTGTATGAATGTGAACGCGCAATATTGTCTATGATGTTTATTACGTAAACTTATACTTTGTACTTTGCAAAGTTATCATAGTTTTTTAATATGTACAAAAATATGTTGAAAGGAATTTTTTGTAACTTGGACAATCGCTTTTTAATTCCTTTTTATTTCAAATTATAGCTCTTACTGTACACTTATAATATAATATTAAAAGAAATTCAAACCATATCATATATAACCATCATCAGCTTAACAACAGAAGGAGTAGCAGTACAAGTCAAGAATAAGTTTTGAGTAGCGAAGATTTTGGGATACGCAACCTTAAGTTGGAAATAGAAGTTGCAAGAAATTTAGAACCTTTGGTATCTCTTGACTTTGGAGGCAGTTTAGCTACTTTAACAGTTACTGTAGACGTATACTTACTAGAACAAACCAAGTTAAGCCGTTGTTATATTTTGAGCATATACTGTGTTCTACAGAACACGTATTTGACCGAACTCGAACGCAAAATTCTATCCAGTTTAGACAGACCTATTGAGAGGTAAATAATAAAGGTACGAATTAATATAAGATTACTCGATTAGAATACCAATTAAAGGCTTGATTTGAATAATACGATTGCTGTCAGAGTCTGAACCAACATACAAAGGCTGTAGGTCAATAAAATGTAAGCCTAACATTTAAAAAACAGAATAATATACAAAACATTGCATACTTTTGTAATAATCTGGCGATAATGTGGTAATACTAAAAAGCCGATAGCTTTAGATATGTGACTATAGAAATGTGTAGCTAACATGCCGTTCAGCTAACACTCCTATTAATATTTAAGAGACCCTATAAAATAAAGAGTAGAAAAGACACTGGTTAAAATATTAGTCTCAGAACTCGATGGAACTATCACGATACATAAAGTATGCGTTTACTTAAGGCCATTTTTCACTCCTTACATATGACACAAGTGAAAACTTCTTTATAAAATGCCAACGTCATGCGGTGTTCCCAGTTCACCCGTTCAAGTATCGACCACGTCCGATATTGCTTAAATTCGATATACGGACGAACACCAGTGTGTTTAAACTCGCCACTTTTCGTCTCACAAAAAGGTTGCGGATCAAAATGTCAAAGCCCTCCCATAAGAAATTTTATTAAATCCTAAACCGTAAATAAATTCCTAATACTAACTAATATTATAAATGCGATTGTAAGTTTATTTGTTTGGAAGGTTTTCACGCGTTAACTACTGTAATGAAATTTGGCATATATTTCACTGATACAGAAAACGTTATAGAGTGCATTTTATACGGAAAAAGTACTATTCCCAAAACAAGTACTATGTCAAATCTAGATTAACGTCAGCAAAACCGTGGGAAAGAGCTAGTCATTATATAAAGATTTGTTTTCCCTAATAAAAACTCACCTGAAATGCAAATTATAGACAAAGTTAATTTAGTATCATTTCTCGAGTCACGCTCAACTCCTCTGCGATAGTTGATCACTTGACCTAATTGGTCACTAAGGTACCGTTTAAGGGCACTTATGGCCGTCTAAGTTACGGACGACAAGCTTGTAGATAAGTTTTAAACATATACTTCAATATGAAAGATTTATTGGTTACAATTATTGTAACTTTAAAATAAATAATTGTTTAATGCACTATATGAGTGGCGAGCCATTTTGTCGTGCTTGTATATTCAGTTATTATTCTCCATTAGGAAGTTAGTCACCAAGCACCTTTAGATTTTTCAACAGCTAGATTTAGTATGTCTTGAAATATATTGTTCCAAAAAAACATATTTTGATTATGGTCACACTATTTGTACTAGTATTTAAAAAAGTTTAATATTTACTTTTTTACAAAAAAAAATACAACAATTGTACATTTCGAGTAACTTTGCAGAATCCATCGTATTGAAATAGTCGGTTTCCACATCAATATCTTTGTTACAACTTTAGCACCATTGTAGTATGTAATTAAAATAAGGCTCGCTTAATTCCAAAAAAATGTACGTATCGTTCTATCAACTGACTATGAATATTAGTTTCTCTTGTTATGATAATTTGTTTTACAATTAACTTTTTTTTGAGTTATTTAATTAATAAAGCCGTTACTTTGCCGAAATCCATCATTAAAAATTAGGGTGGACGTTACTCCGCACTTCCGACCGACGACGCCTTGTAATTACTTGTAGTCATTTCACAACCGTTTACTGTTACACTAAGACGTGACAACGACCAAGCAATTCTAAACGGAAGTGCGAAGTAACGTCCACCCTAATTTTTATCTTTTTTTATAAAACTAAAACCGAGTACTTTTCCAGACGGAAGTCTCTTAGAAAGGATTGTATCCACTAAAAAAAAATCTTCGTCATTTTCAAGTAATTTCCATAAATTAATAATTATTACTTCGATATTTCAAAGGTTTCAGTATTTCTCCACAATTTCACTTGATGCTTAATGACGATTTGTTCTAAGATGGTAAAGACGCTAAACCGGACTGGCTCTAAAGTGCAGCTGGCGGAACACACCTACGTATGCTTAGCGACAAATTTCGAACTTGAGGGTGGTAGTTAGCTAGGTGGCTTTAGAAAAAGCCCTACCACCAAGCTGAGATTTCATCGTAATGTATTCCCTCACTGAAATCTACTGTTCATTCACAAGGAATTGAACCCACGTTAATCTTCCGAACTCAATGTGTAGCGAGTCAAGAAGCGTGCAATCTTCATGAATTTACTATATCATAAACATTCTCATCCTTTCCACTTTTCCGCTCAACAACTTATATTAGGCCACGTAACGAGCAAATCTCTTGAGCATCTGCTATTATACATTTAATCTAATTGCCTTAGCTCGGTACTTAGGCAGGTGAGGGATAATTAAGGGCATTTCGCCTGGGAGATCCCTTGGCAGCATTCGTTGAAGCGATAACAATATAGTACCTGACAAATATATACAATATGAATATTTAAAGTGAGTTTTAAGGCTGTACTAGATTTCAAAGAATATTCTATAAACTACTCCACTTTCGACTAATTAGCCGCAGATTCCTTTTATGTAATTGTATACAATATGGTTGAATACAGTGATATAATACAATGGATATAAATGGTACTAAATGGCTCTCAAATGTAGTTTGGGGAATACACCGAAATGTATTTGGCGATAGATTTTGCTTTGACATTGTTAGTTTGCCACGTGAGCATTAGGATTAGAATATGGTTTCCAATCGTGGTATATTTCTTCCACAACCTACTCCTTTACTTAAATCAACTGGGCCGTCCAAATACTATGTGCCTACCTTCATAAGGATATAATCTTCTGTTGGACAGATATCAGGATACACTATTTAATAAAAAATATACAATACTAAATGTTGATATTTGTATTAAGCTATTAAGTGAGACTTCCCGGTTTCGCTTGGATGCAATTTATTAATGTGGTGTCTTAAACGTCTAAATGATGTACATAAATTTTTGAGACTTCAGTATTTCCAGTTCATCACAGTCATATAAGCTGTGTAAGAATCGTCATACGAAGAACTATCTTTCTGTTGCACGTAGTTTGAAATCTGTGAACATTTCAAAGATATTCGTTAAAATAGTGTGCTCTAAAAAGCAATGTTAATCTACACTCAACGGCGGTTTAGGATATGGATGTATCACTGACCTTGTTCTGTCTCCTTATTCTTTGGGCCCCCGGGATACACTACGTTCACCAGGTGTTTGCGGAGCGTCTTCAGCGACCTTCTATAGCTAATGCAGTTATATTCGTTTGTAGCGGTTGCACAAAAAGAATACCCTTGCGTCCTTGCGTCGACCGTGATGCGCGTAGACTGTCCGTAATGACGTACAGATTCCACGACAACCACAGACAAGAGCGAAAAATAAAAAATTGACAATATATAGATTGATAAAGGAGCGCGATTATGTGGCGCGAACAGAATGCTTAAACCTAACTAGAATATTTAATTTGATAAGGGATTATTATACTCTTTTGATGTAGTCATTTTTCAAATGTACAGTTCTGGAGTACAATACTTTAATGTATCTCAGAAGGTTTAGTCAGCATTATGAATGAAAGCGCCCATAGACATCTTCTTATAACTCCTTTAAATATGATAGGTCGACTACTCTCTACATTACATATTCATTTAATAAACATTCTATATACACATAAATCTTCTGGAATAAATTCTCCGAACGTTATTGGAAATCATATCAAAATTATTAAAACAAAACTAACGTAACTCGCAGACTGGCACGAGATGCTACATTGTTTTGTTATATTTATATTATAGACTAGCTGTTGCCCGCAGCTCCGCATGCGTTTTTTTTTAAATTGTGAATTACTTCTTATAAGATCAGCTACGTATTAGTGAAAGTTCCGTGAAAAATGGTTCAAACATTTTGGAGATAGTACTACAAACAAAGCCACGGGTAAGAGCTAGTCCAAAATAAAAAAGCTTTAATTACTTTTTATAGCATTAGCTATCTGTCAGTGAAAGTCCCATGAAAATAGGTCAAATCGTTTTGGAAATAGTACTACAGCCATGGATCACAGCTAGTCTAAAATAAAATAGCCCATGTCACCCCCTGTAATTTTAACTATCCCTCAGTGAAATTTCTGTCAAAATCGGTCCAGGCGTTTCGGATATTACCCGGAATATACAGACAGACAGACAGAAATTTTAAAAATTGTATTTTTGTTATCAGTATCGTGTACACGTTCATATCCAATGAATAAAAAGTCGTTATTTTGATATTACATACAGACATTTTTATTATATGTATAGATTACGGTGTACCTATTCAGAGATCAGAGTTATCTTCAATAGATATTTAAGTAAATTTAACTTCATTGTGGTAGAAGCATAGAAAGATCGAAAACGGTATGGATGTCATGAAACAAAAGAAATAAATATAACATTCAAATAATCGAATTAGAAAATCATACATAGCGTTGTTAACCTTAGAACGGTAATTGGTAAATCATGTTACATTAGATACGGCGATCTGATACCTTTGCGTTTGGTTCCATGTCCAATTTAAGTGATCCCGGGCCGGGTGAACCTTGAACATGCGTTTAATTAGGTACGGTTTGACCTTTGATACACACTGACATCTCAGTTGAAGAGCGGTTTTGATTTATTATGTAACAGACATAAATAAGAACTTTCACGCTAATTTATCAAAAGTTATATGGTCTTATCATCTCATCTCTCTCTCTGTCATATCTTATTACTAGCCGGCCTGGTGGACGTTATCCTGCCCTGATAATAAAAAAATATATATACGCTTTAAGCGGCTTGACTTTTTCCGATTCTTTTAACAATTATCATTATATTTCAACCAATTTACAAAAAAACCTTGACAATTTATATACCTAAACCTTGCCCGTGAAGTCTATCTATTGATGAAGACCGCATTACAATCCGTTCAGTAGTTTTTGAGTTTATCGCGAACATCCAGACAGACAGAGAGACGCGGCGGACGACTTTGTTTTATAATATGTATTGATATCTTAAGGTATAATAAGCCTTTTTAAAACATCCTAATAAGGTTTCATATTTTATAATAGTATTGCTTTTAACCTTCTGAAAATCGGCCCCGCAGTGTTACAGAATACTTTCATAAAAAATTGTAATTACTTTTAGTTTAATATTATTTACCTTATTTTCATTACATAATAATATTAACTACCGCTCTTATATTGTGTCCCATTTTAAAACGAAGTATTCTTGTATATCCATCTTCGAACCATGGTTTTTCTAAATTTGTTGATGGCAACCCTCAATTGAAGGTAAGGATATCTTAAGAATTACCATTATTTTCAAATGAAGATAATACAAATAAATATTTCTTCAAAGCCAATAATGACTGTACCCTTTAATATCCTTATTAAATGTCTTTATTTTTAATTAATTTCAGCACTAACTCAAAACCCATGCTACATTAATCGCCTTTTAACAATTATTTTTCAAAAAACCTTTCTTAATACGCACGTAGTAACTAAGTAACTCTTATGCTAGTTTTTGAGGCTAGACCCACTTATTTATCCCTTAATCGTTTATAAGAACTGTGTTAAGTAAATTTTAAAGCGTAATAATATTTACCACACTATATCATTCAACCCGCATATTCCTTTTTATCTGTATACTAGATTTCTCCCTTGAAAGTGTTTGCCTAACAAAATTTGCCTAGAAAACATTGCAGATAAATTAATAACAATATTTTCCCGCTGCTCCTAAACCTGGCTATTATTATAAATGCGAAAGTGCGCTTGGTTGTCGGTTAATGTGAGCGAAGGAAAGGGAAAAAGTTAGTATGTTATAAATCCGATATTTACGAATAGTACGATATTTGAACCGACTGCATCGTGCGACTCCGTATAAAAGATAAATAGCCGCATGTGTCTACAATAATTTATTGACTACTGTCAATGTATTGCAGATTACCTGGTTATCGCCATAGTTTTCGGAGTGTACTGTATATGTTTGTACAGTGACGTCACTATGTCATAATGCAAAAATTGATAAGTATGTTGTTGTTGTAGAAGTATGCATTTCTGTGGGCAAAAACCGGTGGGGAATAAATTGAAATGAAATCGTAAATGTTTTTATTTTTTTGGAAACTTATAATAAAAATATTATTTTCATCTAAGTTTCACGAAGGGAGTTGCCGTGTGTCGCATTGTAGTAACATTTCCGACGAAAATTTCATTATTCAGTAGATTACACCGTCCAGTGAAAACATACTAGATGAAAAAGGTATTTCAACGTTATTTTGCCAACGACGTAGTTAAAAATAAATTTCGCTCAACAGAAGCGCCATGGAAACTACATTAGCCTTTATTTCTACATATTGTATAATTCTATATATGTCTTGTATTTTATCGTAAATCTACGAAATATTTGCCATTCGTTCTGCCTATATAGATAATTTATTTCATTTAGAAAGTGAGAAGATTGGAGACGTAAACAGATCTCGCTGTATCTCGGAGTTTTTTTTATCTATTCTATCGGTCATCCAATGGTCGAAATTCGACTACAAAGGATAATAAATATTAATATACTTGGGGTTCATGTCTCGACCAAAATAAGTCTGAGAATCCTTGCTTTACAACGTATTCTATATGTTAGCTGATCATTCAAATACGAGATACTAGATGGTCCCCGTGAATTCGTTTACGTGAAAATGCTTTTAATATTCCGCGCAGATTTAGTCATTTTTAACGGAGATTAAATGATATATATATATATATATCCTTCACACGTTGTAATCATTTATTCCACCAGCACAGGTTTTATTTAATTATTATTTTTTTAGGTAACCTATCTTCTGGTATATTATTACTGCCCTTGTCGAACAGATATTATAAGTTTCTTGCGATGGATTCAATGAACTAACAAGATGGCCGTCTTGTTACAACTTTCCAGTGAGTATTTGTGGCGAGTCGGAATCCATACTCCGTGGCATTGTTTCCCATCCACTTCACTTATGCACACTAAGTAAACTATATTACATATAACGGCATCAATATTACAAAACATAGAGCCAAATAACACAAGATTATCAATCAATACATATTATAAAACAAAATCGTCTTCCGCGTCTGTCTGTCTGTCCGGATGTTCGCGATAAACTCAAAAACTACTGAACGGATTGTAATGCGTAATAATTGTCACTAATATATAGAATAATTCACGGGGAAGGTTTAGGTATATAATTTGTCACGGCTTTTTTTTTTGTAAATTGGTTGAAATATAATGATAATCGTTGAAAGAATCGGAAAAAGTCAAGCCGCCTTAAGCGTTTCATGCACATAAGCATATATTCTTTTATTATCAGGGTAGGACAACGTTCGTCGGGCCTGCTATTAAAATATATTAAAATATATATCGTAAAATCCACTACATGACATTCCAAAATCGCGCTTAAAACCGAGATAAACACTATCCTATATTTGTCCAAACTCAAAATATCATTTTCATCATCATCCCTTTCACACTGCCATTAACTATGTACCAATAAAGATGAGCACTACATATAGCTTTTATTTACAATAGGCAAAGGTCATACATCCTAAAAGTATTAATGCATGCTTATTATTATATAGAACGTATAGAAAAATTTAGATATTTCAATCAAGTGCTAATAAATATTTTTTGGGAGCTTACGTTGCTACCGCTAGTTAAACATTATTTACAAATAACTACCATATAATTCTGGTTCAATGTAAAGCCTACAGGATAACAATTTACGTTAAAACAAAAGCCATACGAAAACAGGGGATATTTCTAATCCGAACGCAATCTCGAGTCAACCGGACTCGTATACAGCGGTAAGCCGACGCGTTTTTTTGCTGATTTAAGCATTTCGCATTCATTTTAAATGTGATTTTATCGCATAATAAACTTAATATTCATGTAAATCCATCCTTTTCACCTGTCATGGAGCGAGCGAGATGGCAATGTTACAACTGTGCAACAGTTTTGAGAAATCAGATAGTTCACTCGGGCAAAGGTTCCCAACAACTTCGACAATGTTTTTTTTTACTCTATAGTGATTTGTAAATCGTTACCGCTAATACACTAACTCATTTATAAATAAGTATTAAGAATAACTACTTAAGAATAGTTTGCTCTGTCCCTGTGCGGAATCTAGAGTCTTTCACTTTGGCGAACACGATTGCGACCTGCTCCCGCTTATAGCAATCGACAATTTTTGCGACCGCTTTGACAATAGCCATAAGTTTGGACTTTCCACAAAATTTACTACAATCTAGGTATAACTTAGCAATGACCAATATTGACAAATCATGCGATGTTTGCACTCTTCTAGATGTGAACACAGCATGCATATAAAAAAAAGAAAAATATATAAGGCGGTACAAAGATCACATGAACTAATCCATTATAAAACTTACATCCTTCCATAATAGACCTTACAAATTACATTATTTAAGTGTTTTAAGATTATTTTGAATAGGGGTAACAGCACCTATACATATATCAATATCTCTGTACAAACAGCGTTACAGAAAGAAGACATACGATATACTGGGAAATGTTGACGGATGTTTATTCTGCATTTAGGCAAGTAAAAATTTAGTAAGTAAGTACGTAAAAAGTAAGGAGTTACGTATAATACAGTGAAGAATTTAATACAAAACAAATTAAAAACATTATTATTGGAATCTATAATTGGTTATCTCGATTTTATGCATATGTTATAATAATACCTACATCTAAATTAAATTCGGAACGATCAAAAAGTTTAAGAAGGATCGTATCTAGGTTAAGTTATCAATTATCCTACTATTGAGTGTAGTCGTAGTAGTTATGTGGTCTGGTCGGTGAAATGTCAATTCGACGTACGCAGGTTCGAATGGTATGTATCAAAATTGCGGAATTCACATATATTTGATCATTTAAATTAGTAATACTATCGGCTGACGGTGCAGAACACCATCGTGAGGAAACCTGAACCTGATAAATATTCATGTAGTACCTACCACCTTACAGTGAAAAAAAATAAAACTGTAGATTTTTCGTCGTGGGCTGGTTGTCTTGGGCTGGCATTATGATTCTGTCCATATTTTCCTTCGTGATGAAGCCTATAGCCCTGTTGTGAGCCTCTTACATGCTGAGATAATGTTGGATAGTTCACTGTTCTGCGCACGCGATTCTAGACTCTGCGTGTGTAGGTTTCAGGTTCATATTTGTCGTCAGTCAATCAGAAGATTTACACTTGCATGATGGTACAAAATAATGGATATCTCATTTTGTATGCTTTTACTTTCGTATCCTGTTTTCGAATTTCTCTCTGAATTAGATACTGTCCATTTGAAAAATATGCATTGCAAAATGCAAAGAGATTTTTACCGCCTTGCTTATTATATTAATCGCGCGCATGCCTAATTGTTTTTCTAAATTAAAAAAAGAAAATCGTCAAAATCGATCTAACCGTTTCAGAGGTTAGCCGGAACCAACAGAAAGACAGATATAAATATTTTTAAATGTTTATTTTTTTTAAGTACTGTATACACTTTTATATCCGTTTAATAAAAAGCTATTATTTTAACATTACAAACATAACGTAGCCATAAAATATTACATTATTAGTTATAGCTTATATAATAAACATAAACGCTTGATTATATATTAATTGCATTTCAAACTTATTTATGTATATGTACTTTGTACCATCTGTTGTCTGTAATATGCGGCGCATGCCTTTATAAATCCCATAATGTCGGTATCAGGTGCGTTTGCCCGACATTGACAGAGGATTACCCTATTTGAGCGCGGGTTGTTAAAAGATTTTATGTATCAAATTATTTCATGAAGCGCTGTGAGCGCTGAACATCATATATTTTTTAGTATTATACTTTGTTATTTGATACAACTACTTGGGAGCTCAAAGGGATTGGCCAACTACAACATCTAACGAATCGTCTTCTTTCAATCCCTTTGAAAGATTCAATTCTTGATCATTCTCTTTTTTATACTTTATAGGTAAACGTTTTGACCACAATCACATCTGATATTAAATGATGATGTGGTCTAAGATGGTAAGTCACGCTTAACCTAGAGGAAGACTGGCTGTCAAGTGCACCTGCTAGAACACACCAACAGGTACTTGGCGACAGATTTTCAAGGGTGGTAGCTAGCCAGACGAACTTAGATAAAGCCCTACCACCATGCTATGGTTTCATCACGATGTTTTCCTTCACCGAAAGCTCCGACTCAGTTGCTTGGATTCGAACCTACGTCCTTCGACACTGTGTCCGAACACACTACCAACTGAGCCGTCATCGCTTCTTGCCTTATTGTTTACATACACTAATCACTACATGTTATAATTATTTCCGACTGTTTATTTTATACCAACAATAAATAAATATGTATAAAAGAAAAAAATGATGGGCATACAAATTTTCATCCTCTATTTCACCACCTTAGGAGTGTTAACTTTCTAAAAATCCTTCCTTAGTGCCAATTTAAAGTGTAAAAGGAGCCCGTATGCAAATTTTCACGGTACTAGCCCCAGTAGATTAAATAAAAGATTATAAAACAAAGTCGTCCGCCGCGTCTGTCTGAATGTTCGCGAGAAATTCAAAAACTACTGAACGGTTTGTAACGCGGTCTTCAACAATAGATAGAGTAATTCATGAGAAAGGTTTAGGTATACCTATAATTTGTTAAGGTTTTGTGTAAATTGGTTGAAATCTAATGATAATTGTTGAAAGGATCAGAAAAAGTGTAGCCGCCTTAAGCGTTTCATGCACATTAGTATATATTATTTTTATTATTAGGTCAGGACAACGTCCGCCGGGCCTCTTAGTATTAAAGCTAAGAAACTCCTATGAACATTTTCATGCTACTAAAACAGATTAATTTCAATTGTACATTGTCATTGTCAACAAAACATTTTTTGTGGTGTAAATTTCTTTAGGCGTATTAGATAATGAACGTAATACTCGACTCGGTGACGCTGAATCGTGTATAACTCGGCTCGAGTCGTTATCAACCGCGTTTGCTGCCTGACAAAGACTGCAACGTTGTAATAATTACGTTGTTTTTATTATGTAGTACAATAAAAAACTATATTAGAATCAAAATCAAAAATACTTTATTCAATTTATGCCCTAAGAGAGCGCTTAGGAACCTTTAAAACTACCACCGGTTCGGAAAACAACCCAGCCATCGAGAGGAACCGGTAAAAAACTTGATCGGATTTTGTTCTTTTTAAAACAAAAATATATTAAAAAAATACACTTGCGTCACAATCGTTTTTAGTAGATGCAAAGGAAGTGGTGTCAATTCCATACGTCACCATCTGAAGAGGCTGATGGGACCGTGTAAATAGGTCCCACCAGGAAGGATGCGGTGAAAATAAAATAAGTAAAAAAAAATGCGTGAAAACAAAGAGAGAGAGCGTGGAACGGTAAGTGGTCTTGCCTATAAATAAATATAATAACAAAGACCCCAAATAAAAAGCGTGCACTAACCTGCAAACTCAGCACCTCGTACGGAAGCAGCGACGTCTCAGGAATAATTGGTTTGCGATGCCCAATTCGTGAGATGTAATATTGATTGCGGTTCTTTGGAGAGTAATTTTCTCTTTTAAATATGCGGTGACAACAATTTTTATAATAATGACATATTCCAAATTTCTCTTCTTTTTTCGTCGAAATGACAGCGTTGTTGTTCTTCAAAGCGTCTGCATACTCCGTACTCGATCAATGAAATGCAGGCCAGTAACACATCTCATTATCTGGAGCGCAGCTATTATATTTATTTATAAGGGCGATCCACCATCATTCACATATTGATCACACCAGAACTCGCTAGACGGGCGCTTAAATTTACATTCCAGTAAATCGGTTATAAGCTTCGGGACTTTGTTGTAAAACCTAGCACTATTACACCTAAAAAAACTGTTACTGGTCTTACTGTGTATGAAACATGGGATGATCAGTTTGTCACAGTTTCCAGTACCTGCTACTTAAATCATGCATGTCCTTTACGAAATCCAGCTTTTCAAAGTGTTTACGGGACATACATTAAATTATCAAGCATTCATTACATGTTACATGCAGAAACTTTAAATAGCCTTAATATATGTCTAATATACTCTATTATATTTTTTATATAGCTGTAAGTTGTCCCAAAAGTTTAAAATAAAATAGAATTACATACGCATCGTTTTACTGTATTTTGTATTACGTGTAAGCCCCAACTTACAGCTATATTTAAAACGGCCAAAAATATTAATAAAGATTGATATCTGTTATATACATCTTGGGAATAATAGATAGTGGTTTTTCTTAAACGAAAATTGAATCTTATAGTCGAAATCGAATATTCGAATGTGTCTGGACTCACTACCAATGAACTATTCTTGATGGAATATCGATGGATATTATAAGGGTGTTAACGGTACATTATAAGTACGTCGCTACGTGGCGCGGTAGTGGGACGGTTGCGAGTTGCATTTAACAAGGTCAGTATTCGCGCCGCATTCGCACCGTTCCGAGCCGTCCCGTTTCCGCGCCGAGTTTATAGCTTACATTCTGGTCAATCGAGCCGAATCGATAATGTATCGTAGTCCAGCGATGAAAACAAGAAGTGGTCTTCGTAAACAACAAACCGTGAACGATAATGAAGAAATTAAACAGAATATCGAAGAAAAGAAGGATGCGAGTAGTGTAGTGAAGTCCGAACCGCCACCCGTTAAAGTGATTTCACAAATACCGTCACTTCAAAATTCTCAAAAAGGTTCTTCTAAGAAGTCTTCTTCATCCTTGGCAGCACGGAAAGCTAAGTTAGAATACGAAGCAGCTGAAGCTAAAGCAAAAATTCAAATGAATTTAATTGAAAAAAAACTTGTCGCGGAATTGGCAGATCTAGAGGAACAAAGCAGCGCCAAATCTCTTCATACTCATAGTGAGGTAGAAAAATGGTTAGACCACAGCCAGCAAGAACTGAAAGCACGACCCGTCCCCGATCAAGGTCACACTTCGGACGCGCCGTGCCCGCTGACGTTAAATAACGCCGGCAACGATGAGGGTACTGTTCACCTGCTGGCTAGTGCACTGAAGGATTTAACCTCTGCCTCTGCGGTTAACGGGCCTAACTCAACTCTTCTGAGTCGCCTGTGCACCCCACGAGACTTACCTTTGTTTTCAGGAGACCCTATAGAATGGCTACATTTTAAACAGGAATATGAAGAGTCTTCGAAGATGTGTAACTTTAGCTCGAAAGAGAACCTGTGGCGTCTACGAAAGTGCTTGCGAGGGCAGGCGCGCGAAGCGGTGTCAGCTTTACTCATCAGTGCTACCACACCAGAAATGGTAATGTCTACTCTGGAACTACAGTTTGGTAATCCAGATGTAATTCTGTCAAGAATAATGGTAGACATGAAGAAGCTGCAACCAGTGTCGAATGAATATTATAAAGATATTGTGTCTTTCTCAGTAAAAGTACGTAACTATGTAGCCGCGGTTAGTGTGATCGGTCGCGACGAGTATTTAGTGGCCACGAATGTGATTACGAATGTTTTAAGTAAATTACCTACAGTCCTCTTATCGAAATGGGCCGACTACAGTTATCCGATTACAACACAAGGTAAAAAAGCAACATTACATACTTTGGCGGAATTTTTACACGAAGAAGCTGTAAAAGTGAACAATTTGGCTTTAATTAACACACGTAGTATGTTCGATACATATAAAAGAAAAAGCCAAGAACCTATATCGACACGCTCACATTTATGTTTAGTGAATAAAGAAGAATACCTGAATAAAAAGTGCCAATATTGCCGTTTAACATATCACAAACTCACTAATTGCAAGAAATTTAAAAAGGCGTTACGGAAAGACAGATGGTCATTTGCAAAAAGAAATCGTCTTTGTTTTAAATGTTTGTTATCTACACACGAGCGAGAAACCTGCCCGGCCGATGTATGCGACATAGGTAACTGTGGACAACAACATCATCGTTTACTGCATTATAATAACAACAATAGAAACAAAGTTATTATATCCAACCCCGAAGTCGTCGGTCTCCGTGTCTGTGACAAACCTGAAATCTCCAAACTGGAAGACCAG
Organism: Antheraea assamensis; assembly: GCA_035772565.1. Taxonomy (NCBI): domain Eukaryota; kingdom Metazoa; phylum Arthropoda; class Insecta; order Lepidoptera; family Saturniidae; genus Antheraea; species Antheraea assamensis. The sequence goes on from JAQQSE010000013.1 coordinate 76,254, forward strand.
CCTGAGAGTGTCAACAACTTAAATACTGTAACAGAGTGTAAAGTGTTATTGAAGGTTGTGCGTGTTAAATTACACGGCCCTAACGGCACAATCAGTGTCAACGCGTTACTGGACGACGGGTCCACAGTGACTCTTATCAGTGCCGACCTAACAGCGCGACTAGGGTTGTGCGGACGTCGCAGTACAATACGTGTAGGTGGTGCATGGGACAATGATGGATTATTTTGTGAAACCGAAGTGGTGCGGCTACAGATGTCATCTAACAATGGACAAAATTATGAACTGTATGCCCGTAGTGTTAAGAATCTTAGTTTACCTGCTCAGAATTCATATATTGTTAATTGTAATAATTACGATCATTTGAAGAATTTAAAGTACGATTTTTGTAACAATAATGATAAGCCCGAATTGCTTGTTGGGCAAGACAATTATACATTTTTGGCGCCATTAGAGTATAGGGTAGGTAAAATAAACGAGCCTTGTGCAACACTCACCCCTTTAGGTTGGTGCATCCATGGAAGGGTACCGGTGAATTCATCGTACACACGTGGTACTACACTCGTGATGCGAGACTACGACTACGACCACGTCCAGGTATCGCAGGATCGGTATGAAGAAAAATTCATGCTGCAGCAGTTGCACGACCAGGTACGAAAGTCTTTTTCTATTGAGTCGATGGGTGTAAGCAATAAGCCACGCCAAAATTCTGATGAAGTACGTGCGTGTGAATATTTAGAAAAAACTGCACGTCTGATTAATGGAAGATGGTATGTGGGTCTACCTTGGCGCGATTCCAACTCCAAAATGCCCGATTCCAAATCAAGTGCCCTAAATAGGTTTAAAAGTATTGAAAGAAAGATGGGTTTGAATAAGGAATTCGCGCAGAGGTATAGAGAACGAATTCAGCACTTGTTAAGTAACAATTTTGCTGAAGAAGTAAGTCATATGTATAACAATAATGTCAATAAAAGAACATGGTACTTACCTCATTTTGCAGTAGACAACCCGAGCAAAAAGAAGCTTCGTCTAGTATTTGACGCGGCTGCAAAAACAAAAGGTTTTTCATTAAATGACTACTTACTGAAAGGTCCAGACATGCTGACATCCTTGTTGGGTATTATGTTGCGCTTCCGCGAACATAAGGTTGCAATCGCTGGTGATATAAAAGATATGTTTTTAAGAATAAAAATCTTACCTGAAGACCAAGACACTCTTAGATTTCTATGGCGAGATAACATAAATAGTCCTATTAAAACATATAAAATGACATCATTAATATTCGGTGCGAATTGTTCTCCTTTTATCGCTCAATTCATTAGAGATAAAAACGCACACCGTTTCATTTCAACAATGCCATCAGCTGTTGAAGCGATAAGCAAACAACACTACATGGACGATTACATAGATAGTCAACCGGACGAAATAACATGTATCAACTTAGCGAAAAATATTAGTTATATTCATAAACAAGGTGGTTTTGTGTTATGTAATTGGTTGAGTAATAGTGTTGAGGTATTAAATAATTTACCAAATAATTTACTTGCAAATAATGCACAAAAATTGAAAATAGGTCAGCAGTTAGATGGAGAACGAGCTCTAGGACTTATATGGTACCCACAAGAGGACACCCTAGGCTTCGACGTTTCATTCAAACGAATCTCATTTGAGATTATGAATGGAAAACGACCTACTAAGAGAGAAGCATTACGAGTAATAATGTCGATATTTGATGTGTATGGTTTTTTGTCGCCTATTACTATTAAAGGGAAAATTATATTGCAGGACACTTGGCGTTCTAGCATACAGTGGGACGATGTCATACCTGACCACATATTTAATAAATGGATCGATTGGTTACAGCTACTAAAGAGTGCCGGCTCGCTGCGGTTGCCTCGCTACTATCAATCGTGCGTGAAAACGAGCGACAAGCACGATAAGTTGAGTGCAGATGCACCGCATAACGCTGAGCAACGCACCGAGCGCGCGTCGCCGTCCTTGCACCCAGCGACGGCACTAAACCGCGGTGAGCCCGAACCATATCGCTTGTCATTTGATAATAGAGGGGATGGGCGCTCGCTAGTTAGTAATAATGACTATACAAATCTACAGCTACATGTATTTTGCGACGCGTCGTCTCAGGCGATGTGTGCCGTAGCCTATTGGCGCTGGGAGAACAAATGTATTCAAACGGCGTTTATAACAAGTAAATGTAGGGTTGCACCATTGAAATATATGTCGATACCGCGATTAGAATTACAGGCGGCAGTACTTGCTGTGCGTCTTGCCAATACAGTGGTAACAGAGCATAATATAAAACCAATAAAAAGATTCTTTTGGTGTGACTCGAGCACTGTGATTCATTGGATTAGGAATGATTCTCGTAACTATAAAATATTTGTGGCTCATAGGCTTGGAGAGATAGATGAACTCTCAGAGATAAATGAATGGAGATATGTCCCGACTAAACTAAATGTAGCTGATGTAGCTACAAGAGAACGCTGTTGCTTTAGTGTATTTGAACGCGAATGGTTCCATGGGCCGTCATTTTTACTTGAACGCGAAACATTGTGGCCGATGGACTTTTGTGATCCTGTAACAGACGTGCCAGATGTCGAACGTATATTAACGCTAAAAGAAACGAATATAGACTTACCTGCTATTCCAAACCCGTTACATTTTTCTTCGTGGTTGCGCCTGTTAAAATCAACATGTTATGTATTATTGTTTATTGATAGAAAAATTAAGAAACTTACCTGCGACATTGACGGCCCTATGATGATGAGAGCTGAGACGTTGTTGATAAAATATGCACAAGCACAAAGTTTTCACGACGATATCTCGGACCTGAAAAAGAGAAATATATTAGGAAATAAAAATAAATTACTTACCTTGTCGCCAGTGTTGGATGAGAGTGGCGTAATGCGCGTCGGCGGACGCATCGGAGCCGCTCGCGATGTGCCTGACGAAGCGAAGTATCCTGTCATCTTAGACGGCCGCCAGCATATCGCTCGCTTAATAGTTAAGCACTTTCACGTTCGAGCTGCTCATGGCAACACAGAGATGGTGGTTAACGAATTAAAACAAAGGTATTGGATTATACGTATTCGGCCGACTGTTAAACGAGTAGCTATGGAGTGCATGATATGCCGAATACGAAAAGCAAAACCTCAAGTCCCGCGAATGGGTAACTTACCTGCTGGAAGAGTGGCTCACCATCAAAGACCATTTATGCACTGTGGTATTGATCTGTTTGGGCCCATTGAAGTGACTGTCGCGAGACATCACGAAAAAAGGTATGGAGTTCTTTTTACCTGTTTGACGGTGAGAGCGGTTCACATAGAAGTAGTACACTCCCTTACAACCAATTCCCTTCTGATGGCACTCCGCAGAATGGCTTCCAGGCGAGGGTGGCCTAGTTATCTTTATTCGGATAATGGAACGAACTTGCGCGGAGCTGACATCGAAATTAGAAAATCCATAAAAGAACTTGATGAAGGAAAACTGAAAGAAACCGCCTGTAATTATGGTACAACATGGACGTTTATTCCTCCTTCTAGTCCACACTGGGGTGGGGCGTGGGAACGCCTCATAAGAAGTGTAAAAACTACTTTAAAAGTAATCCTGAAAGAACGTGCACCAAAAGATGATATTCTTATCACACTATTAGCTGAAGTTGAAAATATTGTGAACAGTAGGCCACTGAGTCATGTGTCAGTTGAAGCCGGAGCTAATGAATCGCTGACACCTAATCACTTTTTAATTGGGAATTCCTCCAATTTACCAATATTGGGCTTATTCAATGATTCTGATTTGGTTTTAAGAAAACAATGGCGTAAATCTCAAGCACTAGCTGATATGTTTTGGAGAAGGTGGGTGCAAGAGATTTTACCAGAGATGCTACCCCGTAGAAAATGGAACACCGAAAAGCATCCCCCGCTAGCACCTGGTGATTTGGTTTTCATCGCCGATCCTGATGCTCCCCGCGGTACCTGGCCACGAGGCATTGTAGAAAGTACCTTTCCCGGCAAAGATGGTCGAGTGCGAGTAGTCTCAGTGCGTACTGCTACCGGTACCCTTAAGAGATCTGTAGGTCGTGTCGCCAGAATACCTATTGCGGATGAGTGCTGCCAGGGCAGCACTAGGGTGGGGAATGTTAACGGTACATTATAAGTACGTCGCTACGTGGCGCGGTAGTGGGACGGTTGCGAGTTGCATTTAACAAGGTCAGTATTCGCGCCGCATTCGCACCGTTCCGAGCCGTCCCGTTTCCGCGCCGAGTTTATAGCTTACAAAGGGGCTATTCATTATTTACGTAAGGATCCCGAGGAGGTTGGGAGGTTAAAAAAAAGCTCTGTATACCCTTATCTTGGAAGGGGGGAGGGAGGAGGTGGTGGGGTGGTGAAACCCATTCTTAAGGAATATTTTGTATAATATTAGAAATTTAGTTCCATTTCCGATGATGTTTTATATTTATTCACTTTGAGATTATTTAAAAACTTAATTTTAATTATAATACCGATATTCCAAAGACAAAATCAAACCCTAGATATAACATTTCTTGTCTAACGTCAATATGTAAACACCGCGACATCAATCCCTTGACATAGCGTCAGCAAATCTACAACGTCCACCTGTAAACACTGCGCCATGTATCTAGAAGATTCCTCACTCACGTCGTCTGCATCGAGGGTATAAATACAATCGCGTGTAAAACTCCAGGACACAGATATAGACTTAGTATTCTAGGGATTGTTACTATTAAAGAATTAGACACAGAAAGACAAAGAATAATATTAAGCACTCTACAACTGTAAAGATTGTAATTTTTGAAGTGAAAACTTCTTTAGACATTAAGGGATTTAAAACGAAAAGAAAACTTATGAGCTCGCGTCAACGACATACCAGTGACGCGTCACCGACATGCTTGTGACGTATTACGCTTGTGTCAGATTAGCGATGCGTTATTACGGCCTATGTATGTATGATAGCGGCCTATGTACATGTTGTATTGGTATTTTTTATTGAGCATATACGTATGATATCATACATGAGATATACATTTTTTATTGTATTGAATGCCAATAGACGTGAAAACCAAACTAATGTTAATAATTACAATTTACAAATTATAAAATTTAAATAACTAAAAAAGATTAAAAAATGAGAACAGTTCTTCAATTGTTTTGAGTTTTCACTTTTATCAGCAGTTCTTATGACTGACTCAGTTTTTTTTTGTTTTTTTGTTTAATAAAAAATAGTTTGTTACTTTTTTCGCATAATCGTTTGGAAAGAATTTCTTGAAATCACAATGAGAACCTTATTGAAATCTCTTATGTAATAATTTACAAGGACTAAGCGTGGATACAGACAGAGATACCTGTCAACTCTAGTCTTTAATCAATAAGTTATACAGTTATATTTATATAAAAAATGTTGAGATATAAAACAGAAACAGCAGAGAAGTAATCGGAACTAAGCTGTACGGAAATTACCAGTTGAAAACTTAATCATCCCCCGCGTTTTACTCTTTGGGTATTCATGTCCGGAGTCCCCCGACAGACATCCGCAAAGCCGGTCACGTCGGCGTAACATAAAATATTTAAATTCGGCCCACATTCGACGTCGCCTACGCAAGATATTGTCTTTATAATTCTAGCAAAGGCTTTGAAAAGCTCGGGAACAGGACTACCTTTACAAGCTAACCCGAAGTCGAATTTATGTTAGCCATCAATAAAAATTTAAACTAAATTCCAGTAGGTGTATTTTTTATCCGTGCATTTACCAACTCAATATCTCCCTCACATATTACAAATGCAAGGCCCACATATTTAAAAGGCCGGCAACGTACTTGCGACTCCCCTGGTGTCTCTAGTGTCTATGGACGGCGGTGATCACTTACCATCAGGTGACCCACCTGTTCGTTTGCTTCCTGGAATATATATATAAAAAAAAAAATGCAATGTTTCTCCGTCAGGTTATCTATTCGTTGATATGTTTAAACCTTGGAAATCGTAGGTGTATATGATCATCATCGTGAACAGCTCTTTTCAACTCCCTGCAAGGCATAAGCCTCTTCCCTTTTACGTCATTCCTTTCTGTTTTGTGCCAGTCTTGACCAAATATTTCCCACGAGATATGTTATGCCGTCAACCCGTCTTACCTATGGTTTTCCAACATTTCGCTTACCCTCTCCCCGATATATTTAAGTCGATCACTCAAGGTGATGCATAACGTGATACGCTCTACCTTGGGAGCGTCCCTGTTTCGGCGACAAATGTCATTATGGGCAGGACACGCTGGATAAAAAGACGGTCTTTTGACATTGAAACATTTTTCTCACTCGGAAAATGTTATCAAGTTATATTCTATGGCCCGAATTAAGTGTAGGAATAGGTACATTAATAGACATAGCCACAGTACAGCAATATATGAAATTAAAGGTATACTAACATACGACACACTTTCAATTTAAAAAAAGGCAACTCAAAAATTCAATTATTTAGAAAATGCGTTTAAAGTTTGGCCCTGTTTAGACGTACGACTTAAATGTGTCTTAAAAATAAATGGAAGCGATTTAAGACAATTCTAAAAGTCAGGTTTTACAGTATACATATTTGGTCGTTGTAAGAAATATCATAATTTGTGACATAAATACATTTAAAAAGTTCGTAGTTACTTCTCTTTTTTATAAAATATGCTAACAAATAATTTTAATGCAGATGGATTTATCGAAAAAACTTCAAACGTTTATTAAAAAATGAAATGACACAAGTTGCATAAATACATTTTCTTTGAATAAATTGAAGTGAATAAGTGAATAACTTTATATTAAAACATCGATTTATTTCACTTTACTTCACTTTATTAATTATCTTCGGAGATTAAGATTTTCAGACGTTTAAACCCAAAGTAGAACAAGTATCATGTATTTTTGTAGCTTAGATCGTATTGATGTGGCTGTTGAATTCGGTGGACGTCTTCCCGTATTCTCGCAACTATAATCTACTTTCTGGTGAAAACTCGAAAAATGTAAATTTGTAATTATATCCTTTTGTTTTGTATAAAAGACCGAAAAGGACTATAATATCTTCTATTACAACATTCTCCTGTAACCTTTAAATATGTGCATTTGTTTGTTACAACATACTTCATTCGAATTTTTACAATTTTTCTCTAGCAAAGACTTGTGGTAGATGTATTGTTGATTAATACAGTCGCATTGCACTCTCAACCAATCACACTTAATGAATCAGCGACCTCATTGGCTGACTAGCGCCACGTAGTATTCAAGGGCGCGAATTGGCCAACGAGCACAGCGAAGGTCGTAAATGGGTTCAGACAGTATCTTTGCATATTATAGAACACAATGTCTGTATTTGTCCACCTGACTGTACATCTTTACTAGCTTTTTTCGTACTGACCTATACTGTTGGTATATTGTAAGGTACCCTATGTTCTTTTATGTATTTCTGACATTGTGTTTGAAGAAGTTGAGTAATTAAAATTGTAACAAACAAACGAAGTAACATTCGCATTTGTAATATTAATTAAGCATTTGAGATTTTAGGGAATATTTTACAATTGTTTACTTATACACATTGGAGTCCTCATAGTCGTGGTGGTCTAGTATTTTGACCGATGGAATATCAATCCGATGTCCGTAGAAATTTTTCGAAATTCTCCTACATTTAATAATTTAAATTGGTGTAACACTATCGCCTGACGGTGACAGAAAACATCGTGAGGAAGCAACGTGAAACTAAAAAATGTTCTTGTAGTCCTCACCGTATGTGGGAAAAAATATAGAACTGTGGATTTCTCATAGCTTAAAATTGCCAATACGTCGTGATCTTGCATGGTGATTATGCCCATACCTTCCTTCGGGAAGAGACCTATGATCCTGTAGTGGGTCTCTTACAGGCTGACGATCATGATAGTTTAAGACCTCATATCTTGCATGAGGCTGATACGGAGATAGCTGCATCCTGAAAAGAAGGTCATTTAATTCTACACAGTCGCAATTCATGAAATTTACGTTTTCAAATTCATCGTACACTTTATACGTATACGAAACCCGTCCATTTAACTTACTAAATACGCTTTTCAAAGAGCATGCCGTTTGATGCGGGACTTAAAAAGAGTTCGTGAGTTTTCACCGACACCGACTAAATAGAAATGAATGAATGGAACAGCCTGTATAAGAGATTTGAGTAACTCTCTGGTACCGTTTAAAATATCTATAAATAGATCATCCATATATTGCTTTTCTTTTCATAGCAAATGTAATTACTTCCTATTTTATGGGCAAGAAAAATACAAAAATAAACTACGTGTTTACACCTATTTCATAAAGTCGACTAGCCTTTACACGCGGCTTCGTTTAAGTTAGTATACATTTGATCTATTCCTCGGGAATAATACATATTATATGAATGAAATGTGCTTTACGTTTTCTTCTGTACCCTGACAACGTACACGCAAAATTTCATAATAATCGATTGCGTAGTTAAAGTGTTAGAACGTAACAAACAAACAATCTCACATTTATTTATTAAACTATATATAACAAAATATATATAACAAAAGTTATTGTTGGAGTTTATTAATTACCTAAAACATACAACAATTGATTTTATTTTTGACTCTCATGATTGATTCGGAGGACTGAAATATAATAAAACCTGTAATAAAAATCAAACGCAATCGATTTACTACATTAATAAATACATGAAACTAGCTTATACTTATAATTAAAAAAAAAAAACATTCGTAAATATTTACAAACGGGCATAGTTTTATATGCAATTTACTAATAAATACCTACCTACGTTATGAAAATACATTGATACCAATAAAATTCTTATCGAATTGGCCGACTAAATGACTCGAACAAATTGAAGCCTGTAATATAAACCAATTATAGCTGATCGATTACATTGATATATATATATATGTCTACAAAACCACAACATAATTGAAAATGTATCTAGTTAATTGCGAAATCGAATTTGATTTCTATATAAATAAACTAATAGTATTTAGGAGCATCATTTCAGAATGGTTGCCCCTATAGTAATACTTTTTGTGTTGTGTTTGTAATTATCATGACAAGGTTTGTATGTAATAAAATATTTAAAAAAATTAGCGTCGTGACGCACTCGGTTGAAACGAAGTCCTTTCTTAGTATATTATTTTTTTTAGTCAATTTCTCAATTAATTGTTCAAAATATAAGTCACAACTACGCACAATACGCTACGAAACAGCTGACGCGTATACCGTGTATGAACTACTATACCTACGCAGACAATATGAACTTATTGGCTGCCTTGAAGTAATAAGCGCGCACATATACGCTATGGGTAGCCGTCTATACTATAGAAAGAGTCGTGGCGGAAAATTCTTTCACTTTTTTTCGCCTAGCCCCCGTCCGCCAAATATATAGCATGCGATTAGGAACTTCATTCCCGAAATCATATGGAAAAGTGAAAGATTAGATTAGAAACCTCCATATACAAAAACTAAGTAAATGAGTGGGGCAATAAAGGTTTCTTTAAAAATACTGGCTGAATTTCCAGATTGACCCTTAGCTGTTCGGTTCTCATTTTATTTCATTACATGGTCGTAGTGTAAACGGATACTTTTGTCTCATTTTCTACTTTAGGTCACCAGTAACAAGCTGAGACGGGCAACTAGTAACAAATAAATATATTCGATATTATTACAAGAAACAATAGCAAAATGCTTCTAATACGACTTCAGTAAATTTTTATTAGTTAAAAAGAGTTGAATTCAAATTTTATAAGTGTCCAATCAGTTCTAAAATTATAGCTGAGAGAACGATTATTTAGAATTTTGGTTAAAAAAAGCAAGGACTTTATTGTTTGCAGATAAATTTAAACGAATGAAATCATATTATACATAGCAAATGTATTATGTACTGGATCTAGTAATAAAAGTAGCCATTTTACACGTTTCAATTTATATTCAGGAATCATTTAACTAGTTTGAATGAAATTGTACTCTTGGAGACTAATTAATTTACCATTTAGCAGATTTTAAATATACACTTCAATTTGCTTTAACCCACTATATATTTTACAATTAAGGTGATATTTAACGTAATACAGTTCATTTATTGTACAAAGAAACAATAGATTAGAAATAGTTTCTCGTAAATTGAATTTTTGATTTGCTACAAATTCATCTCATAGACTTCTATCATTTTGATAGAACGCTGTTCGAATGTTAGGAAAATTATGAAGTTAAGCATAAAAAGTGTTTGTAACCTTAAAATTTTAATTGCAAAATGTGCATTACATTATTATATAACTGCCCTCATGTGGTCATCTTCTTCTTGTTTTATCTATATAGTGTATAGTAATCTAAGTTGGCAAGCCTTATTTTTGCTCAGAAAGTGGAGCTGGATCACATTAATTTCCGCAACGTTCAACCCATTCCCATGGTAATTGGTGTCTGTTTGAACATGGCAAATATTTATACGACACACATTTAGAGTAGCATCTCAATTATTTACAGCAACGAAATAATAAGAAACGGGCTCAGTTAGAAACACATAACCAAAGTTAATATTATCTGTATTATCTATTCCTTTTTGCCGTATTCAAATCTCAAAAAGCTCACACCGTGATGCAAGCATCTCTTTACTCACAATATGACTATCTTTTGCTCGCAGCTTCCTTTTCTTTAATGTAAATTTAACTTATCCGTCGATATCGATAATTATGTGCAAAAAATGAGTTTGTTTCAACCCTTGACAACTGAAGATCATGAATAAAGGTTACATGCTCTTTTTTATATTATAGGGGTCAAACGAACAGGTGGGTCACTTGATGGTAAGTGATCACCGCCGTCCATAGACACTAGCAACACCAGGGGAGTCGCAAGTGCGTTGCCGGCCTTTTAATATATGTGGGCCTCCGGCCTCTTTGTCGGGTGTACAAAAAAGAGCATAGGGTACCGTTTACATAGAAAAAATATACTGTTAACGAGAGTGAAGCCGCGGGCAAAATATAGTTTATAATATTAGTTAGAGATGTGTTTTAAAAAATAATGTTCCGGCGTATGGCTTTGATTTACTGAAATATACTATATAGCATAAGTATATTTACTTCAATGATATACAGCTTACACAAGCTGTCGTATTTATTCACAGTCGGTCCGCTGATAAAGTGTAATATATATAATAATGGAACGATTTATTATTTTTTTTTATTCAAATAACATTGAAATCTCGTAACGACGTCTCTATTCAGCGTCATTACAATGGATATTTTCAAGTGCTCCAAAACCATTATTTACCTTCAAAGAAATGGGAATTCGGTTTGACGTCAGACAGACTGGATGTTTGAAATATTACAATACCTGTTTGAGATTCACTTCGTATACCGTAGAATTTAACTAGCTGGTACTCGCGATGTCTTTCTTGTGATAATGATTTTATGACTTCTTCATGTTTTTTTTGAAGTTATACTACTTTTGGCGCGTTAGGGAAAAGTGATGAGAGAAATTTTTTACGATGCGCGCGCACACCGTCACGAAAAACCGACACCCTGAAGTTAGCTATAGTCAACATTTTGTTAAAAATAAGTATGTATGTATTAAATACCTTTTTTCTATTGTTAGTGTCGTTTTTACTACAAACGTAGAATAAGGCGAAAGATATAAATTTTTGAAAAGATTTTTATCTTGTTGCGCCAAAGAAGTTTAACTTCTAAACCGTGTACATAAGTACACACACACACACACTTTTTTTAATACTTTAACAATTTATATTTTTAACCACAAAGTGACTTGATGTTACATGATGACGTGGTTTAAAATGTCTAAGGCCTGTTTCAGAGTGCCGGGGAATACGGGTGTTTGGGCGGGTGTGTGTTGTTCAAATGCACGTAGAGGCCGCTAGTATTCACAGCGATAAAACAGACCTAGAGAGTGACTGGCTCTCAAATATAGTTTTCATATTTAACCAACTTATACCAGCTTGGCGACTTGGCGAATTCTGAATAAAAGGTAACCTATATATATCCTTTTACCCTCATGTACTCTTTGCTGCATGTATGGTGATAAGTTAAATAATTAAAGTGTGAAAGTGTCACAAACAGACAAACTCACATTTACGTTTCTCATATTAGTTTAGGTTTTTTTTTTTTTTTGTTATAAGGGACAAACGAACAGGTGGGTCACCTGATGGTAAGTGATCACCACCGTCCATAGACACTAGAAACACCAAGGGAGTCGCAAGTGCGTTGCCGGCCTTTTAAATATGTGGGCCTCCAGCGCTCTCACTGACCGAACGAAACGCAACAGTGCAAGCACTGTTACTTCACTTCGGCTTTCTGTGAGAGGGTGGTACTACCCCGGGCGAGCCGACCCATTCATGCTGAAACCACTAATAGCTTCAGCGTAGCTCTACCACCTACCAATTTAACAATCTAACAAATTAGGTGTTAGTATGATCGTAAAACATTATCATTGTGTAACAGTTTATGCTACTCAGAAGGTTTTTACTATCTTCCTATTCATTTATATTTATATTTCGACCATTTAAAATAGTTTCTTAATAAATGTTAGCCTGTATGTTATTCTAATATAGAAAGAACATGAGTTTAAAGATTTTTTGATTGATGAAAGCGTTACTTTTCGGAAATCCATCATTAAAAATTAATGTGGACGTTACTTCGCACTTCCTCTTACCGTTTTCTAAGTGGAAGTGCGAAGTAACGTCCACACTATTTTTTTTTGTTTTTTCATTAGGTTACGGTTTCATTAAAATCCGATTAGTACTTTTTGAGGGATGCGCACACAACGGTTGGCTTCTATCATTCTATTTATATATAAGAAGGCAGATAGACGATGACATCATATATACAATACGCGTGGAATTTATAAAACGGTTCATGCAGTAGCAAATATCTCTCACATGACAGGATTTTATCCAACTTACTTGACGCTATATTTGGTAAATTTAAACAATTTCTTTATGAACAATGTTACCATTATCAATTGAGGTCGTTAGACGTTAATCTTACAACATATTTTAATTAATTATATTTTTACATTCTGCAGTGCCAACCGACGACAGGTTCAACCGTCAATAGGTTCAACGGTCAACCAACGTCGGATTCAGACTTCATGCATCGCACTGCATTCAGACGTGGCAGTGGCTAATCAATTCCAGACGGAATTGCAAAGTAACATCCACTCTAATATTTAATTATGAATTTCCGCACAGTAACGCCTTCACCAATCAAATAAGCAGGATATGTAAACAAAAGAACAACCAATCTCTTGTTCTTTACAGTAATGTAAATATAGATTATAAATAAACACCGATTTCATGATTTCTTACTTTGTTTTAATTTCTTTTTACATATTTTAAATTAAATAAATATATAACATTTTCAGACAAATGTGAAGAAGCATTATTGAGATTTTCAAGAAAATACGGTGAGGTTTATCGACGACTCGAGAAACATCACGTCGCAATCTCTCTGGAGACGGGACAAAAAACATGAACACCCGAGTTTATGGATCGCACAATGAATTTTCTATCGAAGATGGTTTTCGTGTAAATACTTACTCAATAATATTGGTATCATTGTGTTGGTAAACGTAAATTGTACAACAAAAAGTTACCTTTTTTTTAAACTTAGGTTTTATAAATATTTAATAAGATTTACCTTATGCTTTTTTCACTTTAACTACTCAACTGATAATAAAATGTTGCAAATACAGAGTCAGGCGTACAAAAAACTACATAATGAAAAAAAATTAAATCAAAGGTTTAGGTTTAGGCCCTAAGAAGGCGCTTCTGAACGTCGAAGCTACCACCGGTTCGGAATATAAACCAGTAGTCATCGAGAAGAACAGGCAAGAAACGTGATCCGGTTTATCTTCTTAGCATATATATATTTAAAACACATTACACGTTGCAATTGTTTTTAATGGATGCACAAAGAGGAGTCAATTCCAGACATCACCTTCGTTACGTATTGTTCCACTCTATAATAGCTTGTTCACACCTAAGCCATTCTTGATATGGTGCTTACACTTACAGCCCGGCAAATCGGTAACATGCTTAGGGAATTTATTATAAAACCTAACACTATTACCTAAGAAACAGTTATTGGTTTTACTGAGTCTGAAATTTGAGAATACTAGTTTGTCACAGTTTCTAGTATTTAGATAATGCCGGTCTTTTACGAAATCCAGCTTCATCAATAATGTATTAGGAGGGTAGAGTTAAGATACCAAATTCCTGAAACTTAGTCTTTAAGGATTCGCCAGGTCCGATATTGTATATTGCTCGAACTGCCCGTTTATGTAATAAAATTTTTGTGGTTACCGCAGCTGCAGTTCGCTACAACAAAATACCAGAAGACATTAAGCTACGGTTATAGATGCCTATCATCCAGGAAAATGTACTGTTTCCGAAGGATATATCAAATGTATATTAACGCGAGCGAAGCTACAGTTAAAGCTAGTTTAGTATAAAAAACTAACATAAAAAAATACGTTATAATGTAACGGTCTATAACGCGTTCGCCAGATACTTTAAGTGATCGATCTTTCCGTCTGCTTGTCTGCTTTCGCGGGCCGTGCTCACGAGCCGAATGATATGTTGTTATGTCTTCATTAAGGAGGGCAATTTCTAGGATCTACCCTCATCTGGTCATTGTCACTAGAAATGATTCTACGTCTAATAATTAAAGTAAGTCTCAAATGCGCCCTAGACCCTTCAAATTATACATTATCTATTCATGTAAATTAAAATCTATTGCCGAATGTATGTATGTATGAGCATCATTTCGGAATGGCTACACCTATTTGACTCACTTATATAACTAATTATTTTTTGTTGTATTTCATCATAGTGGTCAAACCCTAGTGGCTGACTGGTGGAATATCAATCCGATGTCGTCAAGTTCGGACCCCGTCATGTACCAAAGAATTTTCGGAATTCGCATACACTTACTAATTTATATTGGTAGCACTATCGACTGACTGTGAAGGTAAACATCGTGAGGAAACCTGTACCTGAGAAATGTTCTTGTAGTACCACCGTATGTGGGAAAAATATAGAACTGTGGATTTCTTAGAGCTTTAATTCGCCAATGCGTCGTGGGCTCGCATTGTGATTATGCCCATACCTTCCTTCAGGAATAGGCCTACAGACTGATGATGTTGAAGATGTAACTATCAGGACAGGGTTAATGTGAAATAAAATGTTTGAAAAATAGTAGGGAAAAGTGTAAAATTTGGGTCACAAATCTCCATATAGAAGGTCAGTGAGCGAGTGAGACAGAAAACAGTATATAGATCTGCAAAAATATTGAAAGACTTGACGTTCAGTGGTACAGTTGTACAATAAAGGCGATATTTGATCTAATTTTCTTCGTAATACCTGTGCAAAGCCGGGGCGGGTAACTAGTAACAAATAAATATTAAATATTCGTTGTAACAGCTACCATATCATTGGTTTTTTTTCATACATACTAATTCAAAAAACTCCATTACATTTCAAGCCTGATGTATAAATTTGCCAAAGAATAAATTCCAAATCGCTAATCCACGGCTTACAAATCAATCACGAAAGCGCCGCTCAAAGGAATATTCTAATAAAAAATTTGAAATTCCAATCGCTCTCCTTATAATACCCTCATTAATATTACCTTCATTGTGCTGATACCTACTGAATACGCTGTTTCTGGCTGAATACAGTTTGTTCATAACGTCCCATGTCAGAAGTACTTAATTTTGTCGTATTCGATAAAGCGAGTTTCGTTCTTACGGTGTCGAAACGATTCAGAAGTTTAAGGTGACATTTCACTAACTATAAAATTATTCCGTCATGTTTTTTATGTATGATCCAATGAAACTATTTTTGAAGTGAATCTTCTTATGGGAGAGCGTTGAAATTCTGACCGATAACCTTCTTGTGTGACAAGAAATGATGAGGATAAACACTGTGTCGGGTAGAGTGTTTCAAACACCGGTTCTCATTTGATCACCGAAGTTAAGCAACGTTGGGCGCAGTCTGTACTTGGATGGGAGACCGCCTGAGAATACCACATGACGTTGGCTTTTTGTTGTATTTTTTTTAAATAAAATGTTTTCCCTGTAGTACAAAAGATTTTTCACTTCTATCGTGTGTCTTTACGACACACCTTATTTGTATTTATTTTTTAAGGTTCCTCTTAGTGGGTACCAAAATTACTAATACTAATCGTGTTCCCATACACGAAGATTAAAAATACATTTTAAAAGATATTCCGTGTGAAATATATTTTAATAAAATATGTATTCCAATATTTTATAATATAAGATAAGTAATCGTTTGTTGTTTTATGAGGAATGTGTTATTCTTTGGAACTTGAAGTCAAGTTTGATAAATATCTTTATTTATTTTATCATCTTTTTGATGGAGCTATCTAGCATCATTACGGTAGCATCGATTACTAAGAACGAAACAACTACCAAGTGAAGTGTAAATCAGAAAGTACGCTAAGTAAAATCAAAGTTACAGCCCGTATCAAACTTTTTCACAGCTTTGAGTATAACTGCGCAAAAAACAAACATAAATATATATACGTATTATATTACATATATAATATCGAGACAACTTAAGGATAAATAAATGTGAAATTTTGTGAAATTATTTCAACTATAACATATAACAGCTATGCTATAACAGGTTTGTTTTCTTCTAAACTATTGACAGTGTTATGCGCAAGCCCGAACTTACAGCTATGTTCAGAGCGGCAAAAAAGCTGGGCAAGGACTATATGATACAGGTATTGACGTTAAGGATATCGTCAATAATAATGTAAAGTTAAAACACATAAAATCGCGAGCAGCAATTATTTAGTAAAATTCTTGATACTGATAGACAACACAAAAAACGGTTGGTCGAAATTGATAGAATTTTGGACAAGCGCTCTTTGTATACTTAGGCAAACACTAGAAAAGGGGTGTTAAAAATTGATCCTTTAAGGTAGTCAGAATTTTCAAATAACTAGTCACGACCACAAGATAAAATGTGGCCACGGGTAAAGCAGGTTACGTAAGAAATCTAACATTGGAGAAATTTTGAATTGTTCTTGACACATTATCGATATAAGAAATATCTACAGGTATGGCCATTACTTATATAAAACTGATCATTATTGAAATATATCTATATCTATCTATTGACCATTGCGTCTTTTCGATTTAAGTACCTAACGTTGCGACAATACTTGTTTTGTTTTGGCCACACCGACGACTAGTTTCAGATAGATGGGGATGTAAATGATTATATAAATCTTATGATTATGTAGTCCATTATATATTATATATTATTGTATTACATATTTATATATGCATGTTACAGTGTATGTACTGCTAATTATGTGATATTTACTAGTTTTGTTGATTTGTACACCCTAAATACCCCCTATTCCACTCCATGAAACATATCCATCCAAAGGTTGCCTGGAAGAGATTGCTATTAGCAATAAGGCCGCTCTTTGTACTGATCACATAAGTGTAATGTTTTATAGTATTTATTTGTAATGGTGTACAATAAACATTAAATAAATAAATAAATAAAACCCTCAAGCCTTTATAGTTAAAGGTCACCGCTTACCATGACCATCGGTTAACTCCTTCTATTTGCTGCTTAAAATGTTAATACACCCATATCACAGTTGGCGTAAACTTAAATTTACCAATGTAGATTAAAAACCATGTGCTGCTACTTTAGTAAATTCATAAGCATTTAATAAGTAATTTATTTAAAAGATTCACACAGTTAACCCGACCCTTAACTCCGGATGAATTCAAATTCTCTCTGTATCAATTTAAAAGCGAAGAATTAGCATACAACTGTCTCCGCGTTGATTTCATATGAAATTTAAATTAGAATCCGAGTAAAATAATTTTACATTTTATACGTTCAATATCTTCTGTGTCTTCTCAGTGATTTAATGATTATGTAAGAAAATCAATGACTTGTTGAAATCAAATGAAATAATATTTATTAACAACTAGTATTTCGCACGTGACTTGGATCCTATTGAGAATGAAATGAAACCATTCGCGCGTCATCTATTCTAAACTTTTCCAGGCGTCGGTTCATAACACATCAAGTTCCATCGCAATGGTATGAAAGGCGTAAAGGACAAACCAACATTCCACTTTATATTAAATGATGGTCAAAGACTGACTATATGAAAACCCTGGAAGAACAGCCTTTCAAAAATACCTATTTCTCGGAACACCTATAAACGATCAGCTATTTTTTTCCTGAGAGCAAAATAAGATAGCAAAAGCCCATCTGATGGGTAAATGGCTTCCGACACTTATGAACAATTACAACACCAGGAGCATCGCTGTCATGTTGCCGACCTTGAAGAGCGTGTTTCAATCCCTTTTGAACAGCCGTATGTCATAATCCTAGGAGAAAACTGTACCAGATAACCCATTCCATAACGCTAGTATTTTTTTTATATTATAGTGGGCAAACGAACAGGTGACTCACCTGATGGCAAGTGATCAAATGTTACAATTGTATATAATATTTTAAACTATTTATACTTAAGTAACTGTAATTCTACTCGAATTCAACACTGATTAAGTGTCCTCTCGTTCACTGGCTGCATGCCAATCACAAAAATCAACTACTTCCATCTAAAACAACTATTCCAAAAACACGTCAAGTAACACATGAAACGAAAGTCTACAAGAGTATCTGTTTCAAGGGAGTCCTTTTAAGTCTATCGCTTCGCTGAACCGAGGAATTACCGACGGCTGTCCCTGTCATTTCGTATTTTATTTATTTCTTATAACGGACCACAGACAGTTTGAAAACGGGCGGAGTAAACCCGATTAATTATTTTGTAAATAGTCCCGTGAAAGGCTTTTGTGTTGAAGATTACGGTTAAAATTTAATTAGATTCCCAAGTTTCTTGAAGTGTTTTTCGGTAACTATTATAGTATAAATTAGGAAGACAAAGGGTTTCGAAGTTATTATTATCTATAAGATCAAATAATTTACCAGAAAATTTGCAATAAGATGAACTCTTACGGGTAGATGGGACAACACGATTGAAGGGGGCTGGTGGGGCCATGTAAATATGTCCCATATGGTAGGATGCGGTGAAAGTAAGTGTAGATAAGAATGCATGAAAAAAAGAGATAGCGTGGAGCGTTAGTTAGCCTTACTTATAAATAAATACGAGTATAGTAGCAAAGACCCCAAATAAAAAGCGTAAACTAACCTGTAAACTCGATACCTCATACGGAGCAACGGCATCTCAGGATCTTCATTTTCGAGAAGAACGTTAGCGGCTATGTTATAAACGTGAGAAAATTGCGGTTTTCCTAACAGTCGATACTTTAATTTTTTTTTAATACTTATTCTGGTATTCGGGACGCTATATAATGTTAAATGATATCATCGTATAAATATTGACATTAATATTTATACGATACTAACGTCACTCAATTGTTTTGCCTTCCCGGAACACCTCTCCACTAACACTAAAACTTTATGGTATGGTATTAAAGTTCAAAATGACTTTTAAGTATTTTCGGTGGCAGGTAGAGCATTTTGCATAGTATTTTCTAGCCTACAAATAAGTTTTAAACAGTAGTTTTTTAATACCTACCGCTTTAATACCCTTCATCGATATTTGAACATAAAGTACAAACTAATGTTTACACGCTGAGCCCGCTATATCGCGATCCAAGTGCACTTCACCGTCGACTAAAGCGTGCAAACACTCGCGAGCTCGCCAATTATTCTTTCAATCAATACTAACTCCCAACCGAATGGGATCGGGGATGAAACTCGAACCGAATACAGACAACAACAAAAAAATAATCAGTTTACGAAACTACAGCAATAAATTAAATTTGCTCCAATCAGAATCTAAACAGTTCTGTTGTTTACTTGTTGTGTACTTTATTTGAAAACATTGAGTGACATCTTTCTCATTTCATTCCTTTCTATATATATGGATACTCTTAAAATTGAAGTGTATATCTTTAGTTTGGATTACTCTTCGAGATAGAAATGAGAATTTGCTTACACGTTGTGAACGGTTCAGAAAAGGACATAGGGTAAATTTTAACTAGAAAAAAAAATAGTGTGTACTTATGTACACGCGTTAGAAGTTATACTTCTTTGACGTAACAAGATAAATATCTTTTCAAAAATGTTATCTTTCGCCTTATTCTTCGTTTGTAGAAAAAACGGCACTAACGATAGAAAAAAGATATTTAATACACACATACTTTTTTTGAATAAAATGTTGACTATAGCTAACTTCAGGAAGGCAATTTTTCGTGACGGTGTGCGCGCACATGGTAAGAATTTACTCTCATCATTTTTCCCCTAACGCGCCAAAAGAAGTATAACTAAAAGTATTGATTCGGTAGAATAAGTCAAATGTAAATTAACTTGAACTGGTCTGCGGATAAAAGTTAGGTGAGTGATAAAAATGCCAATCTGCTATAAACATAAAAATATTTAAAACAAATTAAATCCAGGCATAACAGGTGGTTCCCCTGAAAGAACAAAACCATTCTAACTACAACATAGTCGTGGACATAAGTTCAATATTGATATCTGAATTATTACTATTGTAATAAACCATCAAAATTGCTCGAAGGTTTGCTCGAAGGTAAAATGTTTTAAAAATCGTACGGAAACAGAAAAAATTGGATTAAAAAAATTTGCATATATGAAAGTGAGTTGAGTGAGACGGAAACTGAGCAATCTTCTAAAATATTGATAGAATTGACATTCAGTTTTTGAGTCAACGTTCATTTGTTCAGTTACCATTGAATTTCATTACATACTATAAAGGGAAGATTTCGTCTCATTTTCTTCCTTTGTACACCTGCCCGAAGCCGGGTGATTATCTAGTTTATGATTAAAAAAAAAGAGAAATAAAAATATAATTCGAACAGAAAAAGTCAAACTACAATAAAAATGAAATTCTTCCCAATTCCCAAACTGCCAAAACTTCCCAAACCCGCTTCCCAAAAATGTATTTCTTGCAATTGAAATTCTTCCCAAAATACAATTTCAATAGAGTTGCTAATATCTATTATCTGCTTCTTATTTCGAATGATAAAAGGTAAAAACTTTTGGATGTTTAACAAAAACCGGGCACTTTCATTAGCGCCAGCGAATTACAGACCGGTATTGTGTGTGCTTAACATTTCGTTAAATTGCTGTAGGCTTTAACAAATGGTACGAGGAATTTCATTTTTTTCCCCTGCGTCCACAAATCCCATTTAATTGTACGTTGTTATCATTTCACGGGCGCACGAATTTTCGATTCTGTATTATGTTTTCTTTACTCTAACTAGATTTGAAATACGCGAGTTTCTCGTAGTTTATTTGTAAAAATATTTCAGAACTTCTTTCGTCTTAATAGAAACATATATCTTAAATTTATTGCTATTATTATTCGTTTTAATTGTTATTTACTATAATAAATAGTTTTTAGACTTTTGTTTGTCTTTGACCACAATCTCCATACTGTGAAATGATGATATAGTTTAAGACGGTAGACACACTAAAACTTGAGGGGAACTGGTGCTCAAGTGTAACTACTGCATCACGCAAGTAGATACTCGGCTACAAATTTTTACCTTGAGGGCGGTACGTAAATACCATATCACTTAGTTAGTTTATACTGCCGTCCAAAGAAAGAGAGGCTATTTTCCTTTCATTACAATAATGAGTAATGAAGCGATGATGGCTGAAACTATGATGAAACCATAGCATGGTGGTAGGGCTTTTTCTAAGTCCGTCTGGCTAGCTAGCACCCTCAAGTTGAAAATCTGTCGCCAAGCACCTGTTGGTGTGTTCCGGCAGCTACACTTGAGAGCCAGTCTTCTCTAGGTTTAGCGTGACTACCATCTTAGACCACATCGTCATTTAACATCAGATGAGATTGTGGTCAAACGCTTACCTATAAAGCACAAAAAGAGAACAGTATTTTTTTGTTCACCTAACAGTTTCCATTCTCAAATTACACACTGTAATGATCACCGCTAAATAAATGAGACCGATAGATGTCACTAGTTAAAACGTTTGCGATTACATTGTATTGGTTTAAAAGAGGGCAATAATAAACGACACCCGAAGTGTAGGAGGAATAGATGAGAATCAAAAATAAGGTTAATGGTCTATTATACAATTACAATAAGAAGCTAAACTTGATACCACCATAGTTCTGAAACCGATTATTATGTGATATTATAGTCGATCGTATTTGATACTGATTTACCGAGACATCCAGACGCATTGACGCAATGGCTACTGCCTTTCGTCATACTTGGAGCTGTTTCTCTGTATTCATTGACCTACGTTCTATGTCCACTGGGACCATTAAAGGTTTTTTAAAACTCATCTCCTTCGAACACTTACTGTAATCCTAACCTAATAAAAATGGGTAAGACGTACCTCGTTAGAGGCATGGATTGCAGATTTTTTTCAGATATTTGTTTTTGTTAGATGCGTCCCATTAGTGAATATTGTATAAAAAAGTGTGTGTCTGAGTATGTATTTATGGTCACACGAAAGAAGTGAATATTTCTTAAAAAAAAAATACAACAAAAGACCAACGTCACGCGGTGTTCTCAAGCGTTCACCCCTTCAAGTGTTGACCGCGTCCGAAGTTGCTTAACTTCAGTGTCTACACACAAAAACGTTGCGGATCAAAATTTCAAAGCCTTCCCATAAGAATCATACGAAAGTCCACTTCAACAATCTCCGTATTTAGCTATCTATATATTTCACCAATCTATCTATATATTCTATCTACATATTACCAATTCATACATTATTATAGATACCACTTATTGCAATCAGTTGTACCGTATTGAAGTTTACTCGCTTTATCATCATAAAGCTTTCGTTCCCGGCTTCGTTCACATTTATATAGTGTGAGCGCTGGATTTTAATAGATTTTTATTTCTACAAGTTAGACCCTATCAAGCCTATATTTCCCACGTGCCGTATTTACTCGACGACTTGGAGTGGATTGGAGAAAATGGACTCACCACAACGCTCCGCTAGCGTCGCGTAGGAGGCCTCCTCTTCTTGCACGATGCAGAATAACATTCACGAACGGTTTCAAATCCACCTGTATTTTTATTGTTTGGCACACAACAGAAATTATAATAAACGTGTAGTTCAATCGCCGATCGTCCGCTAATGAGAGAGTTCAAAAGGCAATTGTCAAGGTGCCGGGTGATTAGGGATGGGGGGAAAGGAGTGCAAAAAGATATGTGGGACAAGGATGGATTGTCGCCATGCAAATCTGGCCTAAACATATAGATTTGACTTAATTAGGATTAAATATCATAAAAATCCCAAATATAAGGACATACAAAAAACACCATAAGAAGAATATAAAGCTTTCATATTAGAATCCTAACGCGCCGCAGCATACTGAAAATAATTTAGTATTCTGCTCAATTGATATTGTAATTACGATAGAATTGGAAGCAACTATATATTTTACGTATTTTGGAGGCAAACCGAGGTAATTACGTCTCATATAAATGCAAATTTCAAGGAAACCGAAATGAAACGCTGCCAGACTCCGTTAGTACACGAATTAAGTGAACTTTTTTAATATTATTACGCTGAAAAAATATATATATTGAAGCAACCTTCATTATCAAATGTTATATATAGCTCCGGGCATGGGCCTCGTGGTGGAGTGGTAATATGCCGTATTGAAGATTAGCATAACTGTGAATTCTGCTTCTGTGTTAATTGTTGTTGTCTGTCTGGCTGGATGTTCTTGATAAACTCTAGAACTACTGAACGGATTGTAATGCGTGCTTCACCAATAGATAGAGTAATTCACGGGGAAGGTTTAGGTATATAATTTGTTAAGGTTTTTTTATGTAAATTGGTAGAAATATAATGATAATTGTTGAAAGAATCGAAAAAAGTCAAGCCGCCTTAAGCGTTTCATGCACATAAGTGTATATTTTTTTATTATCAGGGCAGGACAACGTCCGCCGCGCTTGCTAGTGATAAATAAAATAGAAGCATTGACGAACTATATAAGAAAAAAAAATTAACATTTATAATATTACTAACAATTGCTCGCGGCTCCGTACGCCTTTTATGACTCGGTTATTTTATTTTATTACAATAATATCTGACACACCCGTGACTTCGTCTGCGCTGCACTGCGCATGTCATCTATGTTTTTACTTACGCTTATACTTTTGAAGCGATGTTGATTTAGTTTATAGCGTATTCGGTCACCGTATCAAGCAACATAGGGTCAAACCCTAACACCTGAATCGAAGCTTGAGGAAACCATAGCGTGATGGTAAGACTTTTTTTAAGTCCGTCTAGCTAGCTATCATCTTTAGTTGAAAATCTATCACTTAGCACCTGTCGGTATATTCCGGCATCTGCACTTATCCTGCCAGTCCTCTCTAGGCTTAGCGTGTTTACTATCTTATACCAAATCTTCATTTATTATCAGATGAGATTGTGTTTAAACATTATAAAAAAATCTATAAAGTAATCTTAATATCACTACAGTGTTAAACGTTACTAAATCAAAAAGGAATACAAGAAGACAGCGTTCCATAATGTGCATTATTTACCTCTTGTTTTGCAAAACAACATTTACAGATAAATCCAATCCCAGCTGAAACTATATAACGTTCAGGGTTAAGTCTCGGTATTTACTAGATGTTTAATTTACACGTCTGTGGAACAGTTGTTCTTCTTATTACCGGTGCACTCGGAATACATCGTAAATGTTTTTAGGCTAGAACATGTGACACAGAGACAAGGGAATTAGCGAACTATATAAGAATGAAATTCAAGAACTGTGAATAGGTTTATTATTGGGATGATTTTGAAACAACAATAAAGTTTATGAGGACGAATGGGTGCTTCTTACTCTTTCACGCAAAACGTACTGAGCGGCTTTTAATGAAACTCTTATAAGGTAGATTGTACGTTAGAATAATACATCTTAATCCTAAATAATATTGTTAATGCAAAGGTAAGTTTGTTTGGTTATTTGTTTGTGCTGCTTTCAGACTTTAATTGCCCAGATAATCATCGTGGAATTTTGCATATACTTTTTTTATTAACCTATGGAAATCCATTATGGGTACCCACTCCGCCAGGCAGCAAATATCGGGTTATATCCGACTACCACCGACTGAAACCCCATGATATTCTTCGCACACGTTATTGGTCGAGGAGGGGGTACTATCTATGCATTACATCGACTTAAAAATATATATGTTAGAGCGAAATAAGGTAGGAAACAATCCTGGAATCTGAGAACTATCTCGGCATGTGCAGCACAAACCGTTACAATTCCGCAAAGGTAGTGTATTATGTCAACATTTATAATGACATAAATGCAGACAAAGCCGCAATTGACTGATAATACTTAATAAATTTGAACTTAAAAATCACCATCATATGTCCCATTTACTAGACTATTTAAAAATAAATTTCAACTTAAAAATCACCATCATATGTCCCATTTACTAGGCAATTTAAAAATGAATTTCAACTTAAAAATCACCATCATATGTCCCATTTACTAGGTAATTTAAATTAGAACGATACTTCCATACACCTCCATAGACGTTCTCGTCTTTTAGTCTAAAGCAACGCGTCAAATGCCTCTAATATAATACATAGTAAGCATAAATTATTTATGCCTCGTATGTTTATATAGTCTGAGAGCGCTGTGAACTGAGCTTGAATTAAATTACTCCTTGAAACGGTTGATCTATTGCTGTAAATTATGACTAAGTTTTGTTCGTGTTGAGATTACTCAAGTAAATTTATGACTTATTGTGTATATACCCTTTAATATAGTCCATAGATGCTGTCGCTTACTTAGATATTTACTAATTTTATTCTACTATCAATCGATTCCAGCCCGTTTCGTTGGGTATTAAAAAACGGTAAAAGAAGCCAAATTATAAGTAGCCTAGAATCATCCACTGAATGTTCCCCATCAAATGGTCGTAATCCTATGCCGACACGTTCAGTAGTTTTAAAGGGTTATTGAGCTTCAAAAGAACTGAGAAGATAGAAGTTATAATACAGCACTTTATTACATAGTTCGTGTTTGACACGTACATAATTTATTTTTTTGTAATATCGTGGTGCAACCATACCATGGTGGAGTTTATCTAGTGCCCGCATGGCTAACTGGTATTCTCAAGTTAAAAAACTCCAAGCACTTA
Organism: Antheraea assamensis; assembly: GCA_035772565.1. Classification (NCBI taxonomy): domain Eukaryota; kingdom Metazoa; phylum Arthropoda; class Insecta; order Lepidoptera; family Saturniidae; genus Antheraea; species Antheraea assamensis. Next base: position 102,529 of record JAQQSE010000013.1, read on the forward strand.
TAGGTATTGCCTGGCAGCTGAACTTGGAAATCATTTCTCTCTAATTCTAGCAATAGTTCTAGTAATTCCCTATCTTAGACCACAATGTGAGATTTTGGTAAAATGTAAAAAACTATAACTATAAAAAAACTTACATTTTCAAAATCGACAAACAAATAAATAAAATTCAAGTCTGTTTGTAATGTATATATATATATATATATATATATATATATATATATATAAAATAATAACTGATTGACATATCAACAAACAAACCAAAAGACTCAGGCTAAAGCCATGAAAATTTGTATCCGGTTTCTTTTTACACAGTAGGTGAGCACTAAGGAAAGTTTTTTGGAAAATCGACCCCAAAGGTGATGGAAAAGGGGTTAACAATTTGAATAAAAATTCGTAATTTTGTCGTTCCAAAACAAAGAATCGAAAATAATTACTGTATAGAAAACGCGTACGTAGTCATGGAAAATTGCTAGTGATATTATATACGGCAGATAAGGCAAAAAATATTGTCTGTCTGTTTGTTCGGCCTAATCTCAGAAACGGTTGAACCGATTTTGACGAAACTTATGATATGACGGTAAGCCTAGAGAGGGACTGGTTCTCTAGTATATTTGCCGGAACATCGATTTTGACGAAACTTTCCCTGACAGATAGCTGATGCTATAAGGTATACTAAGATGTAACTTTGTAGTAGGTAAAAAGGGTTATAATCAATTAAGTTTAAATATAATCAAGTAATGAAGTACAGACTGTAAAAGAAATAAGTAGGAGAAGTAAAGAAGTGTTCAGTACCGCGAGCGCCCAGGCACACACACTCAATAAAATGTGTGTGTGTGTACTTATGTACACGCGTTAGAAGTTATATTTCTTTGGTGTAACAAGATAAAAATCTTTTCAAAAGTTGTATATTTCGCCTTATTGTACGTCTATAGAAAAAACAACACTAACAATAGAAAAAAGGTATTTAATACATACATACTTTTTTTGAATAAAATGTTGACTATGGCTAACCTTAGGGTGTCAGTTTTTCATGACGGTGTGCGTGCGCATCGTAAAAATTTACTCTTATTATTTTCCCAAACGCGCCAAAAGAAATACAACTTCAAAAAATATTGAATAATATAGAAACATTAAAAAAGAATTATGATCGAATTTCGACCACTAAACGAACACTAGTAAAAATAAAAATACGAAACAAAATTAATACATGTTTATTTAGTAAAATAATTAAGAAAATAACTCGAGCCAACAGTTATTATTGGTAAAATACCCAATTTGAGATAGAGCGTGTTGTTTACGAGACACACGGGTTAGCTCTGCGTTGAACATCGTAAAAACAAATTGTATATGAAATCGTTGTTTTTTTTTAAACATCTGTGTAAATATCAACTAAGTCGCTTTTCGTGTCTATCTGTGTGTTCCTCTAATTCTTCTCAACTACGCAACTGATTTATTTCTAATATATGTATGTAAGGTAAAGAAAAGATGACATTTCCTATTCAAATCATAAGAATGAATTGTCGGGCGTAAAACTCATAGAAAATAAACAATAAGAATGTACAAAAAAAAATTGTTCATTTGAAAATTTTCTACATAGAAGTCCTGGATAACGTATATTTATTTCTCAAGAATAACCCACAGTAATCATATTTCTCTTTTATAAATGATTAGGCATTTAATTTATATTAAAAATGCTCTTTATAGTATATTATTTTAATTAATATCTTGGGTAATAAACACAGATTAAAAAATTGTGCCGAACAAAAAAAAAGTATGCGACTCGTGTCACTTCTATGAATTTAATAAGCCGTAAATAATATAATTGTTAAAAAAAAATCTTAATCGTTTAAATATCCATTACATTATAATAGGATATATATAAGAAACCGGGGCGAATCTCTACTTTATGTACATAAATAAAAAAAATCCAATAACATTTGACAGATCATCGTGACAGTTGAAAGTTATGAGGAGTGTGGACCTCATAGTATTGACATGACACTATTACAGGGCTAACAGTTTATTGTAGTTAAAGTTACCATGGTGTTTACAGTTAATAATACACGGGAAACAAAGAAAGGAGCGCGTACGTGTGCGTCATCGGCGCGTGTCGGTACCATAGCAGACTCTCTAGGCAGAGTGTTGGCGGCGCAAAGACACGGCGTCTAACAATCGCACGCGCATGCGTTGAGCCGTTTTGCCCTCTCATTCGCCCAGGTGCGCGGGCCGACAGCCACGAGAAGCGCGATACGGCAATAATGAAAAAGGTGTAAAAAAGATTTCGCAAGATCTCTATACAGTTGTCGGAGTCTCGTCTGAGCAGCGGTCGAGTGCACACGTGCCCCGCTCGCAGCTCTGACGGTCCGTTAGTTCGGCAACTCGCGCGCAGTTGTCGGATATTTTCGTGTGTGTCCGGAAGTTTAGTGTGTTCGAGCGGCTACTGTCGATCGTACGCTCTTTTCAGAGCGACGGTGCACCTCCATTAGTGCACCATTTAAACCGCACTTTTCGGTGCGAAGCCGTGCACACTGTTTGCAGTACGTCGAGTCGCCGTGCTACGCGTCGTGCCTCGTGCTGCGCTTCGAGAGTCGTGCAGCGCGTCGTGTGCCGTGCAGAGCGTCGTTCTTCGCGCCGCGCCGTGTGCAGTTTTGAAGAGAAGATTCGCGTTCGCGTCGCGTCGCGTTTTCCCTTTGGCCCGGACACGGATTGTCCGTTAGATTTGAATTAGGCGCACCCCCCTGCCCCTCAGGCAGGGAGGTTAGTCATGTCTACCCCCGCGACCCCGCGTGCCCATCCGGCCCTTCCGGCCGTTGATGATACCGTCCACCTCGAAGAACTGTTACGCTTCCACATGTTCGTCGAAAAGGAAGACCCGCAACTCGTCACGGAATACAACAGACTCCGGAAAGTCTACGCGCGCAACCCTCCCGGTAAGATACCGCGTTGTTTCTCCGCGAACCCTTTCGCGAATCTCCCGGACGACCCGTTCACGAGGCTCTCGGAATTCGATTCCGATGACGACTCGGATATGGACTACGATACTGTTCCCGCGACCGCGCCCGCGACGGAAGCCACGGCCGCGACCGTGCCTGCGCCCGCGACCACGCCCGCCGATGACGACGGTTTCACAACCGTCACGCGCCGCGGTAAACGCCCACGCGCCACGATTCAGACCGATAGCGACTCTGCTGCGGGACGTCCGACCCCGAAGCAGCCCAATATAGGTGGCGCTCGGGTGCCCCGAGCCTCTCCCACGCCCTCTGCCGCGAATTCGGCTAAAGCCTCGGCTGCGGAACCCGCGGTCGCGGCTAAGAAGCCACGCCTACCGCCTCCCGTCACCTTCCGTGACAAAGCTCGTTGGGTAGAGATTTCTGAAGACCTTAAGTCGAAAGAAATCGTCTACAAGTCCGCCGTCAACACTGTTGCCGGCATTTCTATTCGTGTCTCGACCCCCGATGAGCATCGCAAGCTCACCAAATATTTCAGGGAGCGTCAGCTCCCTTTCTTCACCCACGCGCTCGAGGAAGAGCGCCGCCTCCGTGTCGTCATTCGGGGAGTTCCCTCTGAACTCACCGAATACGACATCTGCGATTGCCTGAACGGTCAGGACTTCCCAGTCCGGAGCGTGCAGCGCATGCACCACCCCCGTACGAAGGCCCCCTTCAACCTGGTGTTGGTCACTCTGGACCGCACCTTGGAAGGCAAGGCTATTTTCAGCCTCAACTCAGTTTGCAGCCTGTCCCCTGTCTTCGTCGAGCTTCCTCGCAAGTCCCAGGTACCCTCGCAGTGTCACAACTGCCAGGTGTACGGTCATTCCGCCCGACACTGCCACCTGCGTCCCAGGTGTGTCAAGTGTCTCGGGGATCATTCCACTAAGGAGTGCCCCCGCACTCCCGAATCCGTCGAGCCTCCGAGCTGCGTCCTCTGCGTGCAAACGGGTCATACCGCGAACTATCGCGGGTGTCCCCGTGCGCCTCGCTCGACCTATCACCGTCGCGGCGGTCGTGCGACCCGGTCCAGGGCGCACGGCCCGCCGACTCGGACGAATCGGCCTCCGCCTCCGCCCATACAAAGCCAGAAGGCTTTCCCCGATCTGCCGGGCACCTCCAGTGCGCCGGCAGCATCCGCTACTCCGCCGAGCGCGCTCTCCTGGCGCGTAAGGCCTTCCCCGCCAGCTCCCTCGGCTCCTAAAGCCAAGCCCCAGCCCCCAAAGGCTCTGTCCACTCCTGCGCCACCTATCGCGGTTTCAGCATCGACCTCCGGTATAGACTGGATAGCTCGCTTACTCTTGGTACACGATGTACAAGAGATAATCGCATTTAACGCGTTAGTTAATAGTACGTCTGAGCTCGGGCTCTTAAACGCTATCTCCGCTTTCCCGGCCGTCGCGACCACGGTACAGCAATTAACCCGCGCCGCGCATAAATAAATTCGCGTAAATCAAAATATCAGATCGAACCCGCGTGTTCATACATAATAGACCGATACATTAGGATTTGTTACGTAATTATTTAGTTAAATCGGCACCGTGCCGTTGTACTTTATTTTTTAGCTCGATTCCCTCTCAAAAGATGCGTGTTTGCGCCCACGCCCGCGACTCTCTCTGCTCACGCCTCCGTGAGCGGGGGGTGAAGATTCGATCCCGCACACTCGTCGCGATTTTTCTTGTAACTGCTCGAGCCTAGGTAGTCCCTCGGTGTGGAGCCCTCGAGTATGTTACTCGCGCGAATACAGTGATTTACACATGTTCTACACTTACACGATCACCCCACACTCTTGCACATCTAGGCACTCAGTGGTGGGCTGTTTTTTTGCCCTTTTCGGACTGAAATAGGTCACATAACACAGTAGTCAGATACCAAATACACATATACATTCGTGAAACATGCATGGTCACACATGCATTTTTCACGAATTCATTTATGAGTATTGTATGGATAGATAGCTTAGCTAGCTTAGTTAGTTCGGGAATCCGGCGACAGCTCAAGCCGAGGTGCACCGAGTGCCCTTGAGATGTTTCGCCTAAAAACAACCGGGTGAGTGCCCTAAGCGCTCCCCTTAGTAGTCCGGTGGAACTGTGAAGGCCTAATAAGCCGGCAGTGTAGGTCAGTTCGAAAAAAAAAAAAAAATACAGTTGTCCAATTTCTATAACTTTATGTCACAGGTTTATACCTGTATTACCTGAAATATACTTGCATACTACAACCAGCTTTCAATGGCGGATAATGAGCTCCCATCATAGTTTATAATACGTTAGACTTGCATTTGCACGGATACCGTTTCAGCTCGCTGATTGTTACGTTAGTTAATTAACTTATTCGAGAAAGTTCTACTTCCCGCTAATGGGTTGTACGTTTTAATTATATTCCGACACTTTAGCTGGAAGTTAATTTCGTTTAGATTAGTTGCATCTTCGAACATATATTTTAATAAATTAAAACTTGCTACCCGGCTCGGTTTTTAGCATAAGTGCAATGGAATAATTTGGTTTTCATAAGTGGCATACAGTCTCAAATCCATTTTTTTGCCATTTTGACATAAACTATTTAATATATTCCAAGAAACTTTTCAGGCTTCATCACTTAAACAGCGTTTTTTTTTGGTGTGCGTGCCTTTAAATCTATGATGACTTCTAGAATATTTATTAAAACGTGTTGTCAAGGTCAAGGGCTATTTTAATTAAGAATGATTAGTATATTAGTAAAAGTATCTTCGTAAATATTAAATTATATCTTTTTTTATATACTTCATAGCTTTTAGTGTTTGACTTCAATGTCACCTGATGTTAAATGTATATGTGGTCCACACAAACATTAGAGAAATTGACTCTCAGGTGCAGGTATCAGTACAGACGCATAGTAGCTTACAGATAGATTTTAAACTTGAAGGTGGTAGATACCCAGTCGATCTTCAAAACTGTCCTACTAATATGTTGTTTCCTTCACCGAAAACTCTGGCTCAATCGCAAGGATTCGAACCTACGTCTCCCGAAGCGATGTCCGAGCACACTAACAAAATGTGGATTGTCTTTATAAGATAGACATATATGTACGTACCATCGAGAAGTTTTCAAGACATCTTTTTAACCCTTCGGCTGATTTTGTAAGACCCAGATCTCAAAATAGAGGATTATGTTTTTAATTCCACTACCTGAAATGAAGAACAAATTTAAAAATACATTGCACAAAAAAAAAGTATTTAACAAAATACAATTTGTTGTTTTTAAAAATTTTGTAATAAATGAGATATTTTTTAAGCTTATACTGCTTTGCCTGTTGGCCTGGAACTTAAACTTTTATAGTTTTGGACAGTCCAGAGCTTAAGATATATAATTATGTAGTATATTAGTTTGATACATCTCACACAACTGAGACACTATCAACAATGCCATGCCTGCATATAGTCAAGTAAATTAAAATAAATACCTACATCGACTCTTTCCTTATTTCTCTAACTATTATATTTTACACACAAACCTCCGGTGAATTCTTCAATATATAATGAGGACTGTATCAAAGTAGTTAGAAGAACTAACAGACAGACTCGGGACAGCATACTAGGTTTGTATTTTCAGTTTGGGTTTTTAATAAACCTTTGTGTACAATTTTAACAAATGTTTTTATTATTATTGTATAAACGGTCCCATATTTTACACAGGTATTTATCACGATTTTCAATGTATCACTTCGATGGTCCAGACCAGAACTGTCCGCAGGGTTTTTTTTCCCAACTGACTATACTGTAAGGCTAGGACCCCATTACAGTTTTACCGGACCAGAGTCTTGTTAATCTTTTTTGAACTGACGTACCCTGTTGACCCAGGGGCTTCTACATTTTCAACGGACTACAACTTGTTAATTATTTTTATTCGAACTGACCTACACTGTTAGCCTGGCAAGACTTCTACAGTTTCACCGGACAACCACGAATTGTTAATCAATAACATTACATACCTGTTTACATTGTTACATAATACTATAATTAGTTTCAAAAACGTGAGGGCGCCATCTATTGGAAAAATTATAAATTACTGAGGAGCATTTAAAATATGTATTGAAGCATCAATACTTAGATTGTTGTGTCACAATTTCCATGCTCGTCTACTATACATATGTAAAAGGAAACGATGTGCCAACACTTATATTTCATGGCGTCTATCTTTTATAGGTCTCTAGCTTTACTCGAGGCTTCGGTATATTTGACCTATCCCTCAAGAACAGTATGTCCTTTTTTGTACCCTTGACATAATTAATGTATGCAAACAAACCCACATTTGCATGTACAATATTGGTACGTAAGGATTTGCGAAGACATTTACATGCGATATAAAATTTAATCACAGGGCTAACACTAAACTCTATTAATAAAAACAAATCTAATTGGTACATTCCTAACAATTAAGACAGAGTAATATCACTATTCCATAATTGCGTGTTGCGGACTCGATTAAGCTGCACCAATTACCAGGCTTTAAAATAGACATTAACCCTACTACTGGCAAATAACACATTCTATTACTGTTAAATGAATACTTTGAAAAAGGTTTTATAAGAGAAAAAAAATGTTTAAGCTATTTAAATAAAAAAATGCCACAGACAAAAAAGTAACGCGTAATTTTGTGTATTACCAGACATTTTCTGGAAGATTCTACTCTTTTCATTATATTTTTTATCGGTCGCCAATTAATGCTGTAGCCGTTACGAATTTCAATTACTAACTGTAAAACAAATTTATTCTCTCCTTACCTCTTACTAACTTAAGAGTTTTATAGGCATGGAAATTGTAGATATTTAAATGTATTTATATGTATTGTAATTAAAAGATTTTTCCACCTAGTTACTCATCTAATAATGCAAGAAATTTATTGATATCATGTGATAAATAACAGTGTTATCAATTAACTCTTATGATATTGTGATAAATAACGGTGATAAAAATTCACAATTATCATATGAGAAATAACCGTTCACACTTAATCTAGATGAATTAAGATCTAAGACGTCGTTAAAATAATTTAAATAAATTATCCAAGTCTCCACGAAATTAAGTAATGTTGCTATTTATCTTAAGTCCATAGTGATCTGATATTATTGAAACTATTAGTCAAAGGAATAGCAGATTCGAATATCATGCGTGATATTTTTTTGTATTACGTATTTTATGTATTTTTTTGCTACAATTTTTTTCGTCCATCTATCGCACCATGTAGCATTACAGCCGGCCGTGGAGTAGAGGTAAAGTGAAAGGCGCTCGGCAGAGGAGCCAAGGCCAATATAGCGGCACCCGTGACTCAATGCAAAATGATTCAATGATTTAAATAAATATCGTGATCAGTTATTAAAGTTGAATAATTGTATTAATTATGTATTCCGTACTCTAATATGTATATTGAAACTAATATTTATATTTTGGATATCTTGTCTGCTATTCATTTCCCATTATTATTCCTATTTTCCAATTATTAAGTTAAGCTTAGAAAAACGATTTTAAAATGCTAAATCGAATAATTTTCCGAGCATTTTCAGTTAATTGCCTACGATTCGAAAAAAAGTTTCACTTGCATCGTGGTTTCATAGCACCACACATTTTTTTGATATCATAAATAAGTCATAAGTAATAGAAACATTATTATATTATGAACAGCTGTTTTGTTGTGAAAACGCGAACTATACTAGATTTGAAATTAAAAAGATAGTTTATGTTAGTCACTTTCTCATAAAGTAAATATAAAAAAAAACATTTTTATATATTTTTTTTATATATTCATAAAGGAATATTTGAACAGTAGCGAAGCAAAATTCATACGACAGGGTCACATTTAGTAAGTGCTCGCTAAAATAGAATGTCACAAGTTCACATTCTAGTGGTGCTCTGAGAGCGACCTGTTTTAAAAATGCAGCACATTCAATATTATTCCATATTGGACTTTATTGGTATTTCGTAAAGGTATCATTCGGATTGACTTCAGAGTTTAAAATTATTCTTAGCGACGGTGTCTTATGATAGTATTTTTTTAAAGATATAACGCAATTTTTAATGGCATGCAACGTGTAAATTTTTATATATAAACATATTTTGGTACGTTATGCGTTTTAAGAATCTTGATAGCTAATGTTTCGTTTATCTTTTACTGACTATGATAATGAAGAAAATAAAACCAAAATTTTCCTTTACAGTGTGACCATATAATAAAAATAAAATGGCAACTGAATGTCAGTTTGTTAATTCTATCAATATTTTGGAAAATCTCCTCCTTCTGTTTCACTTACTCCCTTGTTATATTAACATTTTTTTAATCAACATTTTTCATTATTCCATACGATTTTTCAGATGTTTTCTTTCATACAAATCTTGTCGTGACAATTATACATGCAACAAGAAAGATCAGGTTTTTGGCGGGATCTTGGTCTGTCATGTAGTGGCTTTTATATTTTATTCATTATCTTGTGTTATTAGACTCTATATTTTGTAATATTGGTGGTGTTTTACGTAATATAGTTCGGTTATTATGCACAAGTGAAGTGGATGGGAAATAATACCACGGAGCATGCATTCTGAGATGCCACCAAAACTCCATGGAAAGTTCTAACAAGGAAACCACCATCTTGTTAGAACATTATAATTAACACAAGACACTTACTTGGAACTTCCTACGTTTTAATAAACTTATATTAGTTGTAAACATTCTGCTACAATTCCTCTTGAAACAAAACATTGACACTGGCAAATGCTTCTACATTGCCAAAATAAGAAGAAGAACAAGAAAGATTTGGACAAATAAATGCGTACCGTACCGTACCGTGCTATGCTATGCTATGCTATACTGTACTATGCTGTACCATACTATACTATACTCAAGCGAACATCATAAAATTTTGCATACATGTTGTCAACGATACAGAAAAAGACATAGGGTAACTCTCATCCAAACTGATACTGTTATTATGGGATAGGTCGGATAAAGTAACATTTACCGTGGGAGGAAACCACGTTAAAAAGTGACAGAGGGGAGGCCTTCGGGCAGAGGCAGAGGGAGAAAAACCTCATTAAAAAGTTCCTGTGGGAGGAAACCACATTAAAAAGTGACAGAGGGGTGGCCTTCGGGCGGAGGGAGAGGGAGAAAACCTCGTTAAAAAGTCACCGTGGGAGAAAACCACGTTAAAAAGTTACGGGTGTTGAGGAGACAACCTCGTTAAAAAACAGACGGGAGGCCTTCGGGCGGAGGGAGGTAGAAAACCTCGTTAAAAAGTTACCGTGGGAGGAAACCACGTTAAAAAGTGACAGAGGGGAGGCCTTCGGGCGGAGGGAGAGGGAGAAAACCTCGTTAAAAAGTCACCGTGGTAGAAAACCACGTAAAAAAGTTACAGGTGGTGGTGGTTGGAGGGGGTGACCCCTTGACTGCCAAACCGGACCAAGGAGGGAAGGGGCTGGGGACCTGACTTTCCATTGCACATTGGTTCGGTAGACGGGTAGGCAGCTTGACCGGGCTGTCGTCGCGGTCAGGGCATTCGCGCTGGGCCTTGTCGCCGGGGTGGCATGGTGCTTGCTTGTTCGATCCCGTGCCACTCCATAGCGCGGCAGACGGTATCTTGTGGGTTTTTTTAGTCAGTAAGAGTCTGACACCCCACAGCTCCCCAGGGCTGTGGGTGTCCAATGAAGGATTTCTTCCCACATTAAAAAAAAAAAAAAAAAAAGTAAAAAAGGATAAAGTAACATTTGTAACCATCATTTTCACCAATTTTTCCTATTTAAACTTTCTTCTACGGCCTTAAAGCCTCTTGAATATAGTGGGATCGGTGCTCCTTGTCTAGCAAAAATAGTATACTGGAATCGAATAAATGTTTGATTCATTCCTATTCTATAGAAACTATAGTTGCTATAATTTTGAATTTTTGGTAAAAGGTAGTAGATCGGCAAAAAAAAATCAAATAGTGAAGAAATCTTACCTTTGACGAGGAGAAAATGTTTGACAATTTCTTTATACTATTCCTTACTATTTAATACATTTTGAATGATTTTTAAACATAAATCTTTAATATTGTCTACAAATCTATAGTTTTTATATATGAAAAACCTATAATCTAAATACAGTAATTTCTAGTGTTTGCTAAATAAATGTTTTTATATTCAGGTCAAATAAAACAGCCTAGATTTTAACGAAATTCCCTGCAAGCCTGCATTCATAAACAAAGCTACATTTTATCCGATAAAGGGCGTTTGCAATGAAATCCTATAGGTTTTGTGGAGAATATACGAAGGTATAAATTTGTTTTTGTTTTTTTTTTCGTTTTTGTTTTTTCATTGGCTTCTAGCCACGAGCGTTCGTTGGAAATAATAACCATTTGTTATAATTTTGTCAATCCCGCTATTGGCAGAACAAGTTGAATTTAATGATTTAAATTAATAACATTATCTTACTATAATTATTATTATTAGTAACTATTTTAGCTCACATTTATTATATACTACCTTTTGCGTGGAGCTTTACCTGCGTTAATGTACATGTGTCCTACCCAAAAATCCTATGTCCTTTTCTGTACTCTTGAGAACGTGCATGCAAAATTACACGATGACCGAACAGACAAATTCACATTAGTATTTATATTATTGAAATGGATGACATCATAATTTTAGTAATGCGTTGTCGTTTTCACCTCGATCGATCTATTATTATTTAAAAAACATAAAGAAAGAAGAAATAAAAGGATAATTATTCGGTTAATGTGTAAGGAAAGTTAAAATGTTCTATAGCATTAATACATAACATGTACGAGTATTTATAAACAGGCAATCTGTTTTTTTTTTTTATATACTTTATAGGTAAGCGTTTGACCAGAATCTCATCTGATGTTAAACGATGATGTGGTCTAAGATGGTAAGTCACGTTTATCCTAGAGGGAGACTGGCTCTCAAGTGCAGCTGCCGAAACACACCAACAGGTGCTCGGCGACAGATTTTCAATTTGAGGATGGTAGCTAGCCAGACGGACTTAGAAAAAGCCCTACCACCATGTTCTGGTATCTTCACGATGTTTTCCTTCACCGAAAGCTACGACTCTGTTGCTTGGATTGGAACCTACGTCCTTCGACGCTGTGTCAGAACACACTACCAACTGAGCCATCATCGCTTTTCACCATTTTTGTGTTTTGGTAGCTGTTAATAATCTTTTTAAAACGTATCATCATTTTCATACATATCGCCTTTGAATACTAAAGAAACACGATTCAAACGCTAACCTAGATACAACAAAAAATATCCATCACACCGACATGATTTCAGTTAAAACTACACTGTTGGAAATAGAAAACGTCTCTGCAATTCGTAACGAGCGTTCGAGAGCCGTGGATTTGATATCCCCTACTATTTGTCTCCATAAGATAGAAAAATATTATAAAATGAATCTTATAATGAATATCTTCCCGTAGGGAGATATAGCAAAAACAAAATCAGCACCCCAGCACACGATGTATTCGCGAATTCTAAAGTTCGAGAAATCCACCGTATTTTCCAGCACAAGTCAGAGCTACAAGAATATTTCTAAGAATAGGGTTTCCCCACAATTTTTTCTTTTCTTCAATTTAAAAAAATAAAGAAGTCAATTCTGAAAAAAAAATCGGTATACGTCGTCATTCGAACCTACAAATGTTCCATCGGCCAAATCCCTCGACTACTGCGACTGAAAAAGAATATCGCGTAGGATTTTTGATATATGAAATACTCCAAATTTGCCGCCATCAAATACAGTGTAATAAGGTTCTACATCGTAATGGCCAAAATGTATATAATACTTTAATAAAATTTTTGTAAAATAGAGCCAACCCTAAGGTTTTCCAGAACGTTCTTGTTACGTGCGCTAGAGCTGTAGAATGGGTTACCCAGCACAATTTTTCACCGTGACTATGACATATAGCATATTTTTACATACACGTTCATAAATACACTGAAGAACTGCCTTTAAGGATTTAGGTGCTTCTTTTACATCTTTATTTTTCTTTTCTTGATGGTGTTGCCGAGTTCGTACACCTCCGGCTTTTTGCTAGGCTATTTTATTCTAAGATCTTAACCTCGTGAATTTCTACTTTTTGTGATTAGATATATTATTGTAATGTTTACTCGTTTACTGCTTTGGTATTTTTTTACTATTGTATAATTCTTTTCCATATATTTGATACTTATTGTATATATTCTGTACTCTACTCATGATGCTTTGGTACACTTTTTATTGTGTTTCTTTGTAGATATGAAAAGTATTTAACATGTTATATATACTGTACCCCTTTTTTTTTAACATGGGGAAAATCCGTAACGGATACCCATCCCGTCTGGCAGCGGGGGGTGGGTTATGTCCGATTCCCACGGACTAAAAACTCCATGGTGCCTTCTCACACCTATTTGGCCGGGGAGCAGGAACTGCCAATGGCACTGCTTCTGCACCCCCGGCAGGTGTCGGCCCCTCATCAGGGGTCCCATCTGCGGACTGACGGGTCGAGATGGTAGACCCCCCAGGAGGGGTGGGTGTTAGACCCCCTCCCCACAAACTGTGGGAGTCGCACGGCACAATGCGCCTCCACCACGCGGGCCTGTGCAGATAAACACTGCTCAGGGCGACGGACGTGCACGATATATACTGTACCCCTGATATTAAAACTGACCGTAGATGACAGTAATTTTTTAGTATTCGTTGGGTCTTCAACCTGTTTGCCACAGCTTGGCATCTTATCTAATTTTATAACTGCGAATATGACTTTGTTCGCTACGCTTAAAAAAAGATATACAGAAAAATATAATGTGTCTTGTGTAAGCATATGCCTAAACTATGAAAATTATATTATTTAAAAAAAGTTTTATTTGTATTTTTTTTAACAGATAGTAGGGGTATCAGCTATGAAAGTGCTTGCAGATTTCGATCTCACTCCGCCCCATCAAAACAGTAAGCTGTCGGAACCATCGACTAACTTAAAATTTGAAAAGTCTTTCCAATATTTTTAAGTCTTTATTTTTTTATATAGGTGTACATAGCCATAAGTAGGCACCTATGTTCTCTGCTCATGTTTTAGTATATGTTTCGCTATCCTAGACAATGTATAGGACAAGTTATTAAGTAAACAATAAAATAAATCAAAATAAAATTATTCTCAGTACATTATGTTGCATTATTTAGCTTTAATAAAAAGCTTTAAATATTGAAACAATATAATAGAAATGACTAAATAATCAGCAGTTGGTTGGTTGTTACCACAAATCCCACTTTTTACTTAAATCATTTTTTTACGTGGCCAAAATATACTAAAAATGTTAAGTGCCACAAAAGAAAACCATTAATCGGAATGTAACTAATCGTTTATCTATTACCGGACTCTGTTTCTTTAGTTTATTATACATGTAGGTTGCAGTGTAAACTTGTTTTACAGAAGAATTCTTTTTTGTGTAAATTCCCCACGGATTAAGTCACGGGTAACAACTGTATTCCTTATAAATAATAAAAATAAGCCGTCATAGTGTAAACCACGTAGTGTTCAAAATGCTCTATAAGAAAGAAACATTCAAAATTTTTTTTTTTATATTAAATATTTCTATCATTTTCCACTAGAAGGACACAGCTAATATATTTATAAATAAAATAAAATATTTATAAATTTTCGTAGGTGGTAGAGCTACGTTGAAGCTATTACTGGTTTCAGCATGAATGGGTCGGCTCGCCCGGGGTAGTACCACCCTCTCACAGAAACCGACGTGAAGTAACAGTGGTTGCACTGTTGCGTTTCGTTCGGTCAGTGAGAGCGCCGGAGGCCCACGTATTAAAAGGCCGGCAACGCACTTGCGACTCCCCTGGTGTTGCTAGTGTCTATGGACGGCGGTGATTACTTACCATAAGGTGACCCACCTGTTCATTTGCCCCCTATAATATAAAAAAAAGAAAAAAATAATAATACAGCTTAAAAATACATTAAGAAAGTTTTTACACGACTCCCAGGCGTTCTTTGGAAAGTATAATTTGAACGTCTCGGCTATATAATCCCCATTACCTTTTGTTTCATTCATATGACTTCTTTATCATATATATATATATATATATATATATATATATATATATATATATAAATGAAATGCTGTTCGTTTTTCTCGCTAAAACTCGAGAATGGCTGAACCGATTTGGCTAATTTTGATCTTGAAATATTTGTGGAAGTTCAGGGAAGGTTTAAACGGTGAGAAACATTAATAATAAGTAAAGGAAAATACTAAAAAAGACAATTTAATATTCAAATACAACTTGAAACATCTGATGTCTTTTGTCATTTTAAAAATAAAAATATGTCATTGGTTTCTCAAATATTTATTATATTTATAGGTGCGTTCAGAAATTTGTCTGTCTCATAACTGTAGTATGAGGTCCTATCGCTTTGCTCGTGTTGCATTTATAACGTAAATTAAAAAGAATGTAAATATATATAAGCGATATATGTAAGTGATATGAAATTCACCGGGCCATCTAGTAATAGTATAGTATACCTACCTATATGGACATATTTATGACACATTTTTAATGATTACTAGTATTTAAACCTATTTGGAAACAATTGAAAAACAGAGCTTCTATGGTGACATAGTATATGTTTAATTATTTATGTTTATTTTATATATATACATATTTATGATTCTAAGTTATTTTATAAACTTAATAGTTTAGCGTTTGACGACAATCTCATCTGGTGGTAAATTATGATGTGGTCTAAGATGGTAGTCACGCTACACCTAGAGGGAGACTGGCTCTCAAGTGCAGCTACCGGAACAGACCAACAGGTGCTTGGCGACAGGTTTTCAACTTGAGAACTAGCCAGGCGAACTTACAAAATGCCTACCACCATACTATGGTTTCATCACGATGTTTTCCTTCACCGGTAGCTCCGACTCAGTTGCTACGATTCGAACCTACATCCATCGACGCTGTGTCCGAACACACTATCAACGAAGCCATCATCGCTTTCGTCATCGTTTTAAATAGCTGTATTTATTGCTCATGTATTTGCTGCAAACAAATTATTGTATTTATTCTATTCTTTCCTTGAAAACATTCGATAATTTAAAAACCTATTGAAACGAATACAACTAAAAACTTTACATAACAGAACTCTTAACTTCCAATACAGTCCATAAGAACAGTATGCTCCTAAAGTAATAAACCAAAAGATAAATGTACCCCATCTATCAAGATAGACCTCAAAACTGTCGGCGCAGCTTCGCATAAATCACGCGTGAACTGATTTTGTGCTCCACTGAATCCGAGACCGAATAGGGATCCATTGCGGAGAAAATTTAATGGCCTTGAAACGTGGCTAAATTTAAATGACTAAATAAGAGAAATAAGATTCCTTTTCTCCGACATCCATATCAGCGGTACAACCGTGGGTAATTAAATTTCGATTCCAGTGACAGTAATTTAGTCAAATTGACATAGATAAAAATGGAATAAGCCTACTGTCACAAAACATATAGTTATACTATTCTTGCTTCATCAATAACATACTATAGTAGTAAACTTTATAATAATTTTAAGCCTCATGTTGATATATATCCATTTTGCCGATCCTTGCATTCGCTTCGATGTCCAGACTAGAAGTGTCACTAGTCGCACTGTGCCGCTCTTGTATAGTAATAGCGAGGGGTAGGAGAGTTCTAGGGAGCATTTAAAATGTAACTTACGTCACCTTTAACGTCTATAAGAAAGGTGTAGGATTCGAGGTATGTATTACATATAGCGATAAATCACCACGTCACCTTATTTATTACTACGATTTAATTTATGACTCGCTAATAATCGCGACATCGTCTGCGTTATTTAATTAAATCAAATGACTGTGTTGCAGCGAGCACCAAGTCCAGGTGGCAGTGTAAAATAAAAGTCACTTAAATATATTCGAATATTTAGTTAAAAAGACAACACCCTCTAATGTATAAAATATAAAACAAGAATAACATTTTCAGATACGAACTTTTATATCAAATTTCATGACAGAGGTTAAACAATAACAATCAATCATGAACTCCTACCTCAACAGAAACAATAAAGGTGAAGCGGTTTATCATAATTACAAATGTCAGAATATATTATTATAAATCGTTTAGAAGGCGCTTTGATATCAAGTTTAAGCCTGAGAACTGTGTAGGTATTAGAAAACATGATTCGCTTTATTTACTCAACAGATTATTTTCAACTTAAACAGTTTTATATATATACTAGTAGTAGACGGAGGATAGGCATTTAAGTGTATGTCAACAAAATGAAGTTCACCTGTAGATAATTGTCATTGCATTTATAATCTACCTTAAGCAGGATCACAGTCGTGAAGCCAGCCAATCATAGTTGTTCACGCTCAAAATCAAGAACGCAACACACGGAGCGTGACACCGACGCAAACGAGCCAATAGCGGCAAAGCAAAAAACGTACGTTAACAGTCACATTCTAAATATCGAATTATACGCATCATATCACACGACGCACGCATTTTATTTTCATTTTAAGTCGACATATTATGTAGCCTCAAAAGGCGCAAACAATAGTTTTAATTCTCCTGTGGGGACGTAACAATAACAAACTCCATACTTTAGTTTCTAAGGTCTCTATTATAAAATAAAATCCAACAACACAAGAACAGTGACAAAAACAGAAACAACATAAAAGGAACGAGAGTAGAGGACAGGGTGCTGTAACATCAAACACGGGTGCAATGATAATAGCGATCGGACCGACTGACCGGTTGTCTGTTCTTTTATGCGCCTGCGCACGGGGACGTGTCTAAGGTGAAGTAATGCGTCTGTACTCAACCTCCGGGTCGCTAATGATACTTTGTGTTATTGATATTACATCACACTCCTATTACTAATCGAAGTCTCCAGAAAGGACATCCAACGGACCGACGAAGCCGACCCAATGCAAATTCCATAACAGATCTGCATTCACTTATTCTTAAGATATAACCGTTGCGCGTGCAAGCATAGAACTTACACTTAACTTACATTTGTCTTTTTATTAATTGCTTATTTATCTCGACTAACCATAAGTTGTAAAAAGACACAGAAAACTTGAAACGCTTGGAATGAAATTTAATTAGAAATTTCTTTGAAAGACATTACTGTAATTGTATAAAAACCGAAGACGGGAGATGGATATGAAAAACTTAACCTACAAAATAAGTATAGGGAATCAAAAATCGGACTATTGTAAAGTGTTTAAATAATGAAGAAAATTTAAAAGTAGTTACAATTGGTTGGGCTTTTAAAAAGGCTTATTTCCTGCAAGCAATGATTAAACATATTACAATAATTATTATTACTCTAATAAATCAAAGTGCGTCACTATAAATACCACGATATAATTATGATTTATTTGGCAAACAAGTTTCAAGTATTAGCCGAGTTGTTGCTTAACCATTGATAAAGTTAAGGGAAGTTCATTTGGACTAAAATGAACTTTCAATGGGTTACGCTTGGCTTTAGAATATCTACAATTTGTGGGTAGTCTCATAATTTAATTTACACTAAACTATTACACATACTATGCACATTATGCTATATTATATCACATATTATGCACAGTAAATAATTTAAGTCTTTCTTATATATTAGAAGTAGTAATACTAAGTAACAATGTGGTCAATTCGAAAAGTTTTGCATATCTTTGGGACAAACAAAGTCTGTCAATTGCAATTTATATGGAAAGATTGATGGGTTTTTTTACAGTTTTTGTGAGTTTTATCGATTGACCACAATCTCGTCTGATGTTAAATGACGATGTGGTATAAGATGGTAACCAGACTAAACCTAGAGGGAGAATAGTTCTAAGGTGCAACTGCCGGAATATACCCACAGGTTCTAAACGTAAAGGTGGTAGCTACCCACGCGGAATTACAAAAAGCCCTAACACCATATTTCATCGTTTTCTTTCACTGAAATCTCCGACTTAGTTGCAAGGATTTGAATCTACGTCGATCGACTTAGTGTCCGAACACGCAATCACTACCATCATAGCGTAATTACTTTGTTGATCAATTGTTCGAAGAACAGCGCCGAAAGAGAGTTGTTGATGAGCAGTATGAGTGATAGTTGTCAAAATATAGGTATTTTTTACAGCATTTCGGTGGAACCTGTTCGAACGAGGCCAAGAATATCTATTACCTGATAGTGCCATCTAATCGGCAAATCTATTCATGTGAACCTCGAAAAGTTTGTGAACAATGTAACTTATATGTTCGTTACAATGAAAAGCCCTTTAAAAATCGTAAAAAAAAGATCTCGTCCGAATTAGTAAAAAAAACATGAGTGGAAATGTTTTCTCAAGTGTAGTGTTCAAAATACATCAATATTTCTTGGTGTGGTAGATTTAGTTGTTGAAAGTAAATAATCAGATAAGTAGTAAGAACTTAATTTATAACTTATAGCAAAAATAGACTGGCTTTAATGTTAAGCAAACTTTTCTATAACGTATGTAGGATAGTACAATAATGTAAAAGAATCTGAATAAATGTGAAGTCCATCTACTCGTGCACCTAGCTGGCTAACTAATTACTCTTTGAAGACTATATCAAAGGCAGATTCAATCATAGCACCGAAACTAAAATTCTCTGGGAGAGAGCAAAATTTTCATGAAATTCTACTTGAAACCATAAAATCAGATTTTTGTGTTCATTTTGAATTATTTGGGCACCATCATCAAATTCTATTATTCACACCAATAACGGATAACTATACTAAAACTCTTAAGGGGTAAAGTTTATAGGCTTGGATAATTTTCTGAAGATATTCGCCAACACTGCTTCTTTTTTTATACCAAATAGTCAGGTTAACGGCTTATCAGATGGTAAATAGTTACCTCACTTTGAAGACCCTAAAGAGTCCCATATGATGGGCCCGAGGAAAGACCGTGAGCAAGCGATTCCACGAAGCTATTATATAATTAATGTTGTCATGATTTTACTACATTTCACAATATGCTGATGAGCAGTGTCCCGGGGGAAAAAGGTACGTACTTGAAACGGCACTATCACAAAGTTACTAAGAACATTCTTTTTTGTACATATAGAGACCTAATGTGTACTGCGAAGTCCTAAAAGGTCTAGATTGCATGTTAGTTCAGAACCGTTGAGAATATGAACAGCTCGCGTTTGCATGGAGTCAGAGGGAGAAAGTTAACAGCAGTAGCATCAACATAAATCTGTGAACAGTAATTACTCCATCTGATGTCGGAATCAGAGTACTTTTTCACCAATAGATAGTTATGAATATTTTAGCTTTTAAACGTATGTGAATGTTACTAAATTTGATATTGTACTTAACTATTGCAAAGTAAATCCTTACTAATATTATAAATGGAAGTGTAAATTTGCTTGTTTGTTACATTTTCACGTATTAATTCTCAACAGATCATCAAGAAATGTTGTATACACGATACCAGGGATACAGAAAAAAATATGGGGTACTCTTAACCCAAAAAAGCGTACTGTTGCCGAGGTCAAATCTACTTCTACATTAGCGAAACCGCTAATATTTGTTAATTTGAAATAGATTTCAATAAAATAATTGGTTATCTGTAAAGTCTGTTTACGGACAAATAGGAAAACATTGCGTCACAAGCGGAACACATAGGCCAATCGCGCCTCTCTATCGTTTGTTCCGCGCTCTCGCTTGCTCGTTCGGCTCAGGCGGAACGTGACAATGAGTCATTTTCTTTCGTGCGTGCAGCCGACGTTCATTCTTATAAGACGTTATCACGTAAAAAAATATTGTAAAGTTATCGGTTAACCAGCCCTTACTTCCAGTGCAGATTACACTCGTAGACCTCTCTTAAGATAACCCTTTTGTTCGGTTTTGAGATTTCAATCATGATTATTATTATAGAACGAAATTTTCAGTATTTCCAAACATTCAATACAAGATATTACAGAATAAAATCTCGGTAACCCAATTTTTTTTTTTTACAAATTTAATATTTTATTCCGAACTTCCGAAACGAACATAACACCATTATTCAAATGAAAGTTGGAATAGAGTCAATTGTGGTGAAAACGTGACGGCAATTTATAACGTACGTAGTTTCAAGTTTTGCGATAAAAAGGGTGTCCTGATTGACAGCATTGAAATGATTCAGACATTCTACCCTGCTCGAAACTTCGAGAGAAAGTTTCTCATTCTGTGATATTAAAGTTAGTAGTTTATTTGTTTGTATTTCTTCTATTTCAAATAAATGACTTAAGAATACAAAAGGCAATTTTTTTTTTATCACTAATATAAAGCTTGTATGTTTTAAAATAAATTATGATTTAAGTGCGACAATTCTACACTTGTAGGCTGTAATCTCAGGAAGTATTGATCCGATTAGGAAAACTCTTTCACTGATAAGCAGCAACGTTTCTCCCAAATAATAGCCTATCTGATTTAAGTGCGACAATTCTACACTTGTAGGCTGTAATCTCAGGAAGTATTGATCCGATTCGGAAAATTCTTTCACTGATAAGCAGCAACGTTTCTCCCAAATAATAGGATATCTATGCAGTTTTATGTCAATTAAGTGTTAAATTGCAATTTGTGCTATTACTATTACTGCCTAATAATTTGAATCTTCTAATTCGATCCCGAAAATTATTTCCCTTATTGGTACTTTCATTATTTCTTAGTAATATACATATATGCCATATATTATGATTGATTACAAATGGCTACAGTCAAGGGTATATAATTCGATCATAATTCATTATTGTTTAAGTTTCAATATTGTTTTTTATTTCGCCAAAGATTGTAGACATAAGGAGCGTGAGTTATGACGAATACATACTTATGAATAAGGATTTCGAATCAAAGATGTACATTTTCTAGTATTTTTACTAGTAATATCAAACCTCGTCAATAGCTACGAAATAAAAAAAAAGAATATAGGAAATCTCGTGAGAAACAGAGGAGAAGAAGGTACTGAACTGGATTCTAGCAACCTATTTAAATATACATATTAAGTTTTATAATGAACCAACTGGTCCTCGCTTAGTTTGAATGAAACTGGTTTTATTTTTGTTTTTTTTTTTTGTAATGCAAAAGCATTGTTTTATCTACTGCTTTGACCGATGGAATATCGATCCGATATCCGCACGTACGGATCCCGGTATGTACCAACGAATTTCGCATACATTTATTAATTTAAATTGGTAACATTATCGGTTGACGGTGAAGGAAAATATCATCAGGAAACTTGATTCCGACAAAAGTTGTTATCGTTCCACCGTATAGGGAAAAAACCTAGAACTATAGAGTTATAAAAGTTTGAAATCGCCGATACGTCGTGGGCTGGCGCGGTGATTACGCCCATACCTTCATTCGGGAAGACGCGTATGGTCCTGCAGTGGGTCTCTTACATGCTGATGATGAAGATCACAACTTAATCGATACAAAATTTCTAGCGATTTCAATAGTCATTAATAATACATAAAATAGCGTAATGAAATATAGCCAAGATTATTCTATGAAAAGACGTAATGGTAATAAAAGATTCGTCAGAATCGGTTTAGCCGTATCGGAGAGTTAGTTTGAATAAACAAGAAGTGGCAGATCATTACTAGCGTTATACAAAGTAACATCGTCTATTTGTTCATCTGTTCATTAGTACATTTATCATTCAAAGACTATTTACTTTGTTTATATAAGAACTAGCAGGCCCGGCGGACGTTGTCCTGCCCTGATAATAAAAAAATTATATACTTATGTACATGAAACGCTTAAGGGAGCTTGACTTTTTCCGATTCTTTCAAGAATTATTGTTATATTTTAGTCAATTTATACAAAACCTTGATAAATTATATACCTATCTATCTATTGGTGTAAACCGCGTTACAATCCGTTCATTAGTTTTTGAATTTATGGCGGAGATCCAGTATAGGAGATCCATCCTTATAATATGTATAATAATACGTATTGATTGATTGATTGATAACTGCCCGACTGACATATCAACCGCACAGCCCAATCTACTGGGGCTAGTACCGTGACAATTTGCGTACGGGCTCCTTTTTACACTTTAAATGGGCACTAAGGAAGGATTTTTAGAAAGTCAACATCCCTAATGTTGTGAAAAAGAGGATGAAAATTTGTATGTCCGTCATTTTTTTCTTCTACATATATTTATTCTTTGTTGGTATAAGATAGAGAGTCGCAAATAATTTACTTTACAGAAAAAAACGTGCAAAGCCGCTGAAAATTGCTAGTATATTATACGAAGTTAAGACACTGGATAAAATAGCAATATGAGTACTTGAACAGTAGTGTTTCTCTATAGTATATACGGAGTAAAGTGTGTCGGTGATGCGCTTATTTGCAATTCAATGTCCTAACCATTAAAGACAGACTAATAATTAGATAAAATCTTGCAGCTGGATTCGTTCGTTGCTGAAGCTAAGCTGTATAATTTCTTTTTTAATGAAATAATATTATTACCTATATTATAAGACACTCGTTGCCAAGTAAAAGGTTCGAAAGTTTGTAGCTTTGATATACATAATCGCCTCCTCTAAACCCATATTAGATAAAACATTTTTGATTTTGATTGTGGAATATACGGGCATTATCACCACGCTATTCCAAAGAGAATTGGTGATTTCAAATTTTACATTTTTCCCCATATATTATATTTTTGAAGAATATTTCTAAAATTTTAGGTTGTTTAAAATGTCATCCTTTACCATCAATTGATACTGTTGCCAATTCAAATTAATTAATATATGTATGAAAATTGTGCAAGAAATATCAGTGTCACGTTTCGAACCCATAGACAATGAACTATAAGCCATTCGATTACTACCAGAAAATGACAGAGGAGGTGATTTACTCATTAGCTAAGAACGAGGCATTTTTAAGCTCCCAAATCAAAGTGCTAATGGACAGTGAGATCTTATTGGTCGTTGGTTTCTTTTGTAGTAGTTGAGAATATTCCACAGATCTAAAGGATTACTTCACTTGGCGTATGAAGTTAATTCCTCGTAAATAAATGTAAGACTTGCTTGACTTAATAATGTATAGTTTAAAATAAGCTATTCAGCAAACCGCACCAATTAGTTCGCGGTATTGAACTCGTGAACGCTCCGTTTGACTAAATTTAGTGTTCTTGTCTCATTGTATTCATTTTATGAGCTAGGTGTAGACTATATTATTTAATATATTTCGTACAATTCTAATTTCTATTAAAGCTAGACAGTGTTTAATTTAATCTTATCACTAGTTTTGTGTTTTGTTGTCCAAATCAATTAAATAAAATAGTTATCATTCAATTGTCTAAATCTGACCATAATTAGATAAACAACGATTTTTCTACACATATTTAATAAATATACATTATTATTAGCATTTAATATTAATTTTATTTAGCTATATTATAAAAACTTAATTGGTTATTGTACAAATAATATACTATGACAAATAGATAGTTATAAATAAAATCCTGGACTTGTCGATGCTACGGTAAAAACTATTTATAATTTTTCTAACTGATATAGCTCATCAATAGCTACAGAAAATAAATAAATAATAAAGACATTCAGCTGACAAATAGCGAAAAAAAAAATGTAGTGAACTGTCTTATTGTCACATATTTATTTTCAGAATTGTAATACTGATTTGACACTGGCAACATTCGTAGTTACGAGACGTCATTATTTAAATTTGAAATCGATACACGTTTTTTGATTGTTTGAAGGTTTTTAACGTTAGTCCTCAAGACATTAAATGAATTTATGACCTAAGCCTAGACAGAATTAGGTCTGAAGTGTGACTGCAGAAATACACAAATTCTTGGCGATACGTCTTCAACTTGAGTGTGGTAGCTAACCAGACGGACATTAGATAATATCATACGATACCTACCCTTCGTTGTAGGAATCTGAATCTAGCTCGATCAACGTACTGTCTTTACGCGCTACAGTGGAAATTAGTACGAGTAGGTATCAGAGAGCATACTCGTATAATGTTCATACAATAGTAATTTTATTTAAACTGCACTATTTATTTATTAACGTATACAACGTACAAATAATAATAAATGCATGCAGAGCCTCGGGCATAGCCAATATATATATAAACGAATAATATAATTGACCGAATGTCCTGTTAACGCACAGCCCCAAGTTACCGGGACTGAGGCCCTCAAAATTTTGATGCACGTTCCTTTTACACAAAGTGAGAACAACTAAGGATTTTTGTAAATGTAGCTACTAACATGGCGAAAAATAGGATGAAAATGTGTATAAAAATCCATCATTTTACCGTCAGGCAGTCATTAAGTTTTTCTTTTATATAAATATAAAATAAAAGGAGGAAAATAATTATAACATACAAAACAACAGTATAGTTAGTATAAACGTATAATATTGAGTATCGTAAGTTATAATTGTGTTCTAAGCTTAAAGAGAATATTTCCAAGCCCGTTATCGGAGTTCACAGTCGGCGTCTCGCGCACTCCTCGCAGTCGCCGACAAGTGTCCCAACACATTAATGTCGCCGCCTCACTTACTACTGCTGCGCTATAATTTACATAAGTTTAATATGATTTCAACTAAACTTTACATGTTAATATCATGTGCTTTAGAAAAATAATAATCTGAATGTTCGACGCACATCATGCAAATACTAAGCAAATTAATAAAAATAAAAAATTGGTTTTAATCCATGTGATCTTTGGGGTAATAATGCGCAGTCTTTTGTAAGTGATATGTGAATTCATAGTTCCATGAAATATAATATGCAATTTTGTAAATTATGTATAAAATGTAGACAGTACTGGGTTGTATATTATAACATACATATGAATTGAGATATGCTGGATCGTTTCAGGCTTCGCTCGGCGGTTCGCTTTTCGAGCGGACTTTCTCGTCTGGATTCCTCCGGGAATGGCGTCGTTTACAGGCGCCATGAGGCTTGCCGCCGCCGATGTCTCTACCGTTGTTAGTGCCGGTGTAAAATCACCCATCTTACGCCTGAAATCACCGGTCCGGGCGACGGTTCTTGCGCGGTGGCTGTGCACCTCTCTCCGGAAAATGGGACAGAGGAGGTCGTTCTCATCATAGTGCTAGAGTACTTTGAGTAATTATATCAAATTAAATATTTTCTCCTTTGTTTATCAACAGTTTTTTTTTATTTATAATAGCTATTGACGAAGAAAAAAATTCCAAGTTCCGGTTTTTCCATAGCATCGACATATTGAAGCTTTGAAAATAAGTCCCTACTCGTCATACTGCACGATTATTACGCCCACTAATCTATATGAATAAAAATGAACTGCCAAATATTTGTACGTAACCCCATAACTCTAGAACAGGTGGCCAATTGTTTTTTTTTTTTTTGTTTGTAATTTTCTGGGCACGGTTTGTACAAAATATAATCTCTGAAAAATTATACGAAATTTGGCTTTAAAATCTCCATAGTCCAGATGTGTGGGGGTGGGTGAAACAGAAGTGACACATTGACGTTCAGCTATTCAGTTTTTATTTTTTTATTTATGGCAATAAAATTACAAGTTTCTTGCGATCGTTTCAATGAACTAACAAAATGGTGGCCGTTTCGTTAAAACTTTCCAAGGCGTTTTTGTGGCAAGTCAGAATCCATACTCCGTGGAATTATTTCCCATCCACTTCAATTGTGTACAATAACCTAACTGCATTACAAAAAAGGCCATAAATATTACAACATATAAATAACACAAGACTATGAATAAAATACACTCCATGAAATTCCAAGATCTCACAAAAAAAAAAAAAAACAAGGCTGTTCAGTTGTCATTTTATTTCAGTACACGGTCGTAGTTGTTATGTGAAGATTTGGACTTATATCCTTCGTAAAATAAACCCGCGCGAAGCTGAATTCCGGCTGCTAGCATATAATATTTGCACACTGTAAAAACCCCACTAATAAATACAAAACTTAACTAATTAATCGCTTATGGTCGAAGTTCGACCTAAAAGGCGACCTGTAGTACCTATATATAACTATGCATAACTTGTCTGTCAGTTATTTCACACCTTTCTGGTACGCTGTCACATCAAATTATACGCTCAGTCGGCTAAATAGAAACCAGATATCGAGTTGCCAATATCGGTTTAAGTCTAAACTGGACAGTAATACACTTGTGATCGACGTGTATAACATTCGATTTTACCGCAGACTCTTCTTTTTTAGCATCATCGCGTTATGCCTTTACTGGAGCCGGCAGAAAGGATAGAACATGGCGCCACTGTATCCTTTTTAAATTTGCCTTCTGATTCCCAAACCTTGTTCCTTAGAACGATCTCAGTTACACTATGAACTTTTTAACCTTAGACTGCTATTGTTATTATTTTGCTAGATTAACAATATATTTTTATGTATAGAGAAAAAAAAATGTACTTACATAATTTTTACTTCACCTCTCTTGCGCATGCGAGCCACTCCGCTTGCTCCACTTGACAAGAGCTCGCATATTGCTGAAGGCATATTGCTTATAAAAGTCGTAATTTCTTAAAACTTTAATGACCTTTATTATATAAAGCTAACATAATATATATATTTAGATAAGGACTAACTATCTAAGAGGTAAACCTAAACGATTATAATAAAAATTTGTCCAATAGTTTTTGCGTGATACGCGCAGAACAGCAAAACTATAATTATATGGAAGATTTTATCTAATATAGACTCTTAAATGGAGGATATCAACGTTTAACCGCTAAAACCGCTTCGAAAAACATCCAGGTCAGCGAGAGAGCGGAGTCGAGAGGTCCTTTTACTTTATTAACAAAATATAAAAAACATATAGACCCATCAAAGTCAAATCTAAAACCTTCATGAATATTCTAATACTGTCAACGGCAGAATTGCTTTCATTGTTTTCAAACAAGAATATTACTACAATTAAACATAATGTGATTTCAAAAATCCATCGCCATGCTCATCTACTTCCATAATATAAAAATGAATCGCTGAATGTGTTGCTAAGCGCAAATCATGAGAGCAGCTGAACCGATTTCGTTAATTATTTTTTTAGAATATTCCTTGAAGTACGAGGATGGTTCTTACGTAGAGAATTTTTTTTTAAATTGCTTGAGAATGTTTACAAACAACACTGTTCTATACTCGCATACAAACCATTCGTAATAATACTTAAAAGTCAATTTGAACTTTAATACCATAGCATAAAGTTGAAGTGTTAATGGAGAGGTCCCGGGAAGGCAAAACAATTGAGTGACGTTAGTATCGTATAAATATTAATGTCAATATTTATACGATGGTAACATTTAACATTATATAGCGTTCCGAATGGCAGAATAAGTATAAACAAATAATAATTAAAGAATCGACTCTTAGGCGATACGAAGTTTGCCAGGTCAACTAGTACCTAATAGTTTGTAATATATTTTAGTAGTAAACTGTATCTTGTTAGGTGTTTCGTAAAACGCGTACATGCCCTTTTTAGAATTTAACGCAATAAAGAAAGAAATTAGCTCAACATTCTCGTAACAATAATTTCAAAACAAATTTTACGACTGAGTGGATACGTGAGAAAATTTCTCTTTCGAGTATTTTCTTGTCAAAGTCCTCTGAAATGTCTTCACTCACATTAGACTTTAATTAAAGGAAAACTTCTTTGCCTTTTGGTCCTTTATTTTTCGTTACACAGCTAGCTATGTGTAGTTTAATTATCGTCTCTATATGTCTATAAATAAAAAAATACAGGTCTGATGTTGTACGCGCGCATCACTTGAAAACTATTTGAAATATTGTGAACAATTTATTTTTATGTTTACTTCGTAGATAGTTTATCCGTATATGATGCCACCAATATCTTCATCACTATATATTATAAAACAAAATCGTCCACAGCGGCTGTCTTGTCTGTTTGGATGTTCGCGATAAACTCAAAAACTACTGAACGGATTGTAATACGGTTTTCACCAATAGATAAATTCACGGGGAAGGTTTAGGTATAGAATTTATCAAGGCTTTTTTGTCAATTGGTTGAAGCGTAATGATAAATGGAATGAGATAATCGGTAAAAGTCAAGCCGCCTTAAGTGTTTCATGGCACATAAGTATATATTTTTTTATTATCAAGGCAGGACAACAGTCCACCGGGCCTGCTAGTTCTATATAAAGTTATAAAGGTTTTAAGATACTACATTTTATAAGCACTACGGTGCTTATGCTTTTTCCTCTGTAGATTCCACTCGATAGCCAGACACTTCTACGTTCAGCATACTCACCGTCTTAGACCATCACACATCACCCTCTCCACCCTTACCATCAGCCTCTTAGGGACCCACTGCAGACTCATAGCTCTCTTCCTCAAGGAAGATATGGAAACTTATAGAAATCTACAGTTTTCACCACATACGGTATTACTACAAGAACATTTCTCAGGTTCAGGTTTCCTCGCGATGATTGTCTTCACCGTCAGCCGATAGTGTTACCATTTTTAATCAGCAAATGTACGCGAATTCCGAGAAATCTGTTGGTACATGTCGGGGTTCAAATCTGCGGACATCGGATGAATATTCCACCGGTCAAAGCACTAGACCTTATTATCATAAATTATGACATGATAAATTAAAACATCAGTATTCGTTTCAGTAATCATTATATTTTAGATAACGGCTTAATTACATGTAGCCCTCTATATGTTACTTCGAAAATTCTTGTATCTGCTAGTAAAAACCTCACTAAAATCTATTCAGCAATTTCAGAGATTAATCCAGTACATACCATAGGATACTTTAATTTTATTTATTTATTTATGTAAAAATTTATAGTACATAAAAAGTTATGATACTAGTGAATGAGCATAGTTAGTTATATGTATGTTTTTATTTTACAGCTCTATCCATTTCGAAATGGAATAAAAATTTCGTTTTTTTTTTTTCACTGAACGTCATAATACCTTTGATGTCCTTTTACGGTGTCATCAAATGTTTATGAGCAACAGCTAAGCTTTTATAGCTATTTCGAGTAATAAAATGGGTAAGTAATTTTTAGCGAAATCACGTATAAAATGGTTCAATGCATTACTAATAATATATATTTTTTTATTATTTCTATGTAATTTTATAATGGTTTGTTTGCTTATTTCATCTTGAGAGTGGTAGCTAGCTAGCCAGGCGGACTTAAAAATCCCATAATATTATGTAAGGCAGTCAATTTTTATTATGTAGATTAGTGGGCGTAATAATCGTCAAGTATGAGGAATAGGAGCTTATATTTAAAGCTTCAATACGTCGCGTCAAGGAAAAATTGGAACTTAGAATTTTTTCTATTCATCGATAGCTAATAAATCAAAAAAATCTGTTGACAAACAGAGGAGAAAATATTTAATTTGATATAATTACTCAAAGTAATCAAATTACAGACGAGAACGCCCTCCTCTGCCCTATATTCCGGAAAGAGGTACACAACCGCCGTGCAAGAACCGTCGCCCGGACCGATGATATCAGGCGAAGATAGGTGATTTTGCACCGGCACCGACGACGGTAGAGACGTTGGCGGCAGGAAGCCTTATGGCGTCTGTAAACGATGCCATTCTCAGAAGAATCAAGACGAGGAAATGCGCTTAAAAAGCGAACCCCCAATCGAAGTCTGAAGCGATCCACCAGCCGAAACAGTCCGAAGAGATAGTATTTTCCCTTGAATTAATCAAGCGCACCTTCGAAGCTATAGCAAGAAACCCCAACCCCGGGTTCCAAGGATCCGAGGATACTTCCCAGCCCGGCAAGAGACGGCCGGACAATATCACCATATAAGCACTATTCAAAACGTGCGACACCAGGACCGGTTCGCTTAGGAGGGCTGTGATAAGCCCACTGAAGAGGGCAGTATGCCCTGACACAGCTCCCTCGCCGGCCCCCTAAGGGATCGGCACAGAAGATCTCCACGCGGCTATGACGTACACTGCAACTGGTATGTGGTGTTCACAATCCGGTTTGACACAATTGTCGTCTTCTACCACTCTGAAAGAAAGAAAGGAAAACATATTTAAAAGTATATACACAAAGTAATTCAAGAGAGATAATTAAGTGTTGCATGGAGTCCAAAAGATCTTTATCTCAGCATAAGGCTGCATGCTTGTAAGTGTAAGCGTTGCAGCGATGATATTCTAACAAGAGCTGCCGTATATATAAACACATGGGCGAACTTTCAAACACACGGACGAATTTAAAATGCAGCTTAAAATTAAAATCTCAATTCATATATATGTTATAACATACAACCCAGTACTGCCTGCCTATTGTTATTATGCATTTCCATGGAAGCCTATAGTAATGTAAGCTTTATCTAGATAACTTTAAGTCGGTTTTGGTGTAAAGTACTGTTGATTAGTAGTAACAAAATTTCATTTAAATAAAGGAACTTAAAATGAATACAGATATTAAAGAATTAAAACCATTTTCTGAAGAACGAATCCTGTTAGGAATAAATTTATTTTCTTACAAAAGTTAAGTTCAGAACACTTACTAAAAATTCTCGACAGGCAATAATTACATTAGTTCCTCCTCCTCTATGGTAGATTGTTCTCGACAATAACTTATCTATTCTTAAAATATGCAATTGGTATAAAATACCTAGTGTATAAAGAACAAATAAATGACACAGAGTTTAACAAAATGTAAACAGACCAAAACTTACAAATAAATAAGCGACGATAAAATAGGTCAGTACCTTTTTCTCCTTCGTTTATCAAACGATTTATTTTATTTTGTTTTGTTTAGTAGCCATTGACAAGCTTTAATGTTATTAGTAAAATACATTTTGGAAATGGTTTCGTTCTCCTTACCATCGGTTATTTGTAAATCTTTATCCTTCATACTTCACGCTCCATACATTAACAATCTACAAAATTTGAACAATACTCAATAGAGTCTTTACTATTTACAAATAGAATGTTCACTAAACTTCAACCGTTAGAGACGACCACAAATACTAATAAATTAATTCAATAAACAAAAACACAGTTCGTTTGAAAACATAACTAGATAAATTCCATAGACTACATTTAGAAAAACTTGTGCTCGCATCTTAATATTTACTGTTATTATTCGCTGTTAGTTTTGAAACGGTGCACTGAGATCTAACTGTAGGTGAAGGAAAACATGAAGAGGAAACTATAGCATGAACGATTTAGACCAGGTTCTTTTTATAATTAATTGGCCTACATACTAGACACCATCTTCAAATCGAAAATCTATAACTAAGCTTTTATAGGGCCAGTACTTACTTTAAGTTTAGAATATTACTATCTTTGTTGAGATTGTGGCCAGATATGTAACCAAAATATATAATAAAATTAAAAAAAAAACGATATTTAAGGTAAATGGGCATGATGGTCTTCTAATGGAATTTAAGGCCGTTACATTTAAGCTCCACTGTAAGACTAACTAGATGGCCTTTTTAATAACAGGAAATTAAATCAGATTACTAAGACTTATAAATCAATTTACTTCTTCTCCGTCGGGACAGAAGTTGTTGAAAGTGTCGAATTGTCTACGAGCTAATTAAATTACGTAAGCCTAGAATCTTCGCTCGGCGACCACAATAATTTCATTAATCTAATTCTATTGTGTCTGTATTCAATTAATCATTTCGGTTCCCTTCCGAAGTAATTTAAGTTTGGATGTGTCATTCATTGGTATTGTAAATTATCATTATCGAAACAAAGTAGGTAAATTATAAATAAGGTTTAAAATGGGCCTGCACCTGGAACTTCGCTTGTGTGAAGTTCCTTTTTTTTTATTGCTACACGACAAATTGACGGCACTGTTGACAAACACAGTGTAATCACTACATAGTATAAAACAAAGTCGCTTTCTCTGTCCCCCTATATCCCTATGTATGCTTAAATCTTTAAAACTACGCAATGGATTTTGATGCGGTTTTCTTAATAGATAGAGTGATTGAGGAGGAAGGTTTATATGTATAATAACATAAATTAAATAGTGGAGAAATACTGTTATTTTTGAGGTTACTCCAAATTGAACGCGTGTGGGGCACGGGCAGTAATTAATAAATCAAAACTACTGAATCGATTTTAATCATTTTTTCAGTGAATGACATAGGCTATATATTTTATACCCGTGCGAAGCCGGAGCGGGCCCACTAGTTATAAATAAAATCGACCAAAATCCTTACAAGTAATTGGTTGTCATCGCTGAGATGCGTTGCTTAAATTCTCTCGACAACTTAATATTCTCTACGTCATATCGAAACTTTACAATGTATGAAGAAGACACTGTGACAAATTTATCATCAGGAGCACTTAATAGAATTTCTTGCAGAACAACAAGCGAAACTGTATTTCGGGTACATTTGCAGCGTGCTGCTAGTTTTCCATCTATATGTTTTCCGCACCTTCCACCAAGTCTGTTGAATATGTAAAAGCCCTTCCGCGCAACAGCGAGAAGTCGGTATGAAAAAAAAATTAAACGTCCTTGACGCTCGTCAATCAATTTTTTTATTTATCTGCTACTATGTCCACATATTAAAATAGAATCAGTATTTTTTTAAAAAAGTCGACAGATATTAAATAACAGTCACCGTAGATAAAAACCCCACGAACTGTAATAATATTAAAAAAATGGGTTTTTGCAGGGACCATAGTATGTCATTTAGGTAGTAATCCTGATTTGTGATTCATAAACTTGAGTTATTTTACCCTATATTATGTAATATTGTTGATATTTAATGTAAATACTTTAATTTTTTAACATGAATGAAGTTGATTAAAAATAATAATATGGCGAATGAATTCTAAGATACCACAAAAAACTCTTGGTGAGTTTTAAAAAGCGCCCAAATATAATAGATTCCCTATGCAACATCATCTTTTATATGGACGTTTTTAAGCTTGCGTAACTGTGCCGGTACCATTCCTAAGTTTTAAACATTATACGTGAAAGTCACCATGAGGTGCTGCTAGAATAATATGAATTTAAAGTCTTCCATTACAGTATAATTTCTAGCTTTAATCGAATAAACTCTTATCAAGTTTCGCCCATTCCAGACACGTAATTTCGCACTATAACCTAATTTACTTCTAAGTTTCAAACTACAATTTATGTGACCAGATGTTGAATTAAGTAAAGTGGATGTCAGGAAAATATATATTGATATAAACAGACCAATGTCAAAGATTAGACATTTACAAATGGACAATTATGGCGAAATTGATTACTATAATTTGAAGCTTTCTATAAAGGATAACATTGTGATGATATCACAGCATGGTGGAAAGGCTTTTTCTAAGCCTGGTTGAAGATCTGTCACCAATCAGCTGTTGCAGTGTTCCGGCAGCTGCACATGAGACAATCAGCTGTTACAGTGTTCTGGCAGCGGCACTTGAGAGACAGTTCCTCTCCTTCCTTTAATGTTTTAGCATTGTTACCATGTTAGACTACATCCTCATTTAACATCAGGTGAGATTGTGGTTAAACGTTAAAATCTATAAAGTATATAAAAATGATCTAAACCAAATGCAAATATTATTTGTTTATTTAACATCTTCTCAAAATAGTATTTGAAGACTCACTTCAAAATAAATTACTACAGTTCAGTGGCGGTGGGTGAAAATGTTCAAAAGAAAGTAGTTAAAAAAACAGTTCATACTTCTAAATTTAAAATTTTATTCAAGTGTGATCTTTCTTATTATAAAATTATAGAAGGTATACACTCCATGTTAACCGCATATTAAAATTATGAAATTTTAACATAAAATTAATAAATATAAAATAAAAATAACATAAAAGAACAATTTTAGTTTTCAATCAAAATTATTTTAATGGAGTCGTATAATATTGTTGTAGAAACTCTCTGTACATTATTCAATTATCTAATTAAATACATAATTAAAATAATATATAAATATTGTTAACAACTTGTTGCAGTTTTTTTTCTATTAAAACCGAATAACAAAATGTATATTAATTTAAATATAAAAGAATCAACTATATTATAACTCGTAGGCATTAATAGAAAAAATGCCACTTCTGCGAAACCTTTTCGTGATCACCTAAACGAATGAAAATCACTAACTGAGGTTGCGGAGCGTGACTCGCGTCGAGTCCCTAGCGAGAGGAAATGAGCTGGGCCCCAACATCCGCGATCGTATTGGAAATGGCGATGTTTGCTGAAATTTGTTGTTATTCACTATTCACTTCCACGATTGGATTACACCGAGGAATTTAGAAGTTTGTACGAGTTTATCGAATAAATAGTTCAGTTTATTTATATGGTATATTCTCCGGTTATGTTCATTTCTCTTTCTATTTAATGCACGGATTGGAGAAAGCAATCGATAGTAAGAACTTCACAGAAAAATATACATTCGATGGTGATAATATGAATTTAATAAATACTTGCATGTAATCATTCGATGAAGATTCTAGGTTTTTCCTAGATTTTTCTAGGTGGTAGAGCTACGCTGAAACTATTACTAGTTTCAGAATGAATGGGTCGGCTCGCCCGGAGTAGTACCACTCTCTCACAGAAAGCCTACGTGAAGTAACAGTGGTTGCACTGTTGCGTTTCGTTCGGTCAGTGAGAGCGCCGGAGGCCCACATATATTAAAAGGCCGGCAACGCACTTGCGACTCCCCTGGTGTTGCTAGTGTCTATGGACGGTGGTGATTACTTACCATCAGGTGACCCATCTGTTCGTTTGCCCCCTATAATATAAAAAAAAAATTGTCCCGATCATGCACTTAAACCTGTACAAACAACAACTGTGTTCATTACCACCCAACATATCACCCAAAATGTTTTCGCAGTTCCTTTTTTGTTTTATTTATTTAATCCTATTCTTGTACACGTTATACATGTATACTGTTACACATTTCAAATAATGTAGTTAGTATAAAGGATGGCCTTTTATTGCCAACAGGAGTTTCTCCCAGGAAAATATTGGACGCATGTATTCCAGGAAAATTCCAGGAAATTAAGAAAAAAAAACTAATAAATACGACGTAATTTAAAAACATGACAAAACATTTCAAAACATAGCATACTCGTACATATAAAACATACTATGACATAAAAGTAATATTTCATTTTTGAAGCGATGATGGCTCAGTTGGTAGCGTGTTCGGACACAGCGTCGAAGGACGTAGGTTCGAATCCAAGCAACTGAGTCAGAGTTTTGGGTGAAGGAAAACATCGTGAGGAAACCACAGCATGGTGGTAGGTCTCTTTCTAAGTCCGTCTGGCTACCTACCACCCTCAAACTGAAAATCTGTCGCCATGCACCTGTTGGTGTGTTCCGGCAGGTGAACTTCAGAGCCAATCTCTCCCTCTAGGTTAAACGTGACTGACCATCTTAGACCACATCGTCATTTAATATCAGATGAGATTGAAGTATTAAAAAAAATAATAATAATATTGTAAGACTTTTATTTTATTTCATAAGTATCTTAATAATTACAAAATAATTGATTTATCACACTGATAAATACCACGTATTTTACTAAACTGTTTTGTCTCAGAGATTAATTGTAGTTTTTAATGTTCATATCATCGTCAATCATCATAAAAAAAATATGGAAATAATTTAACACATGGTTATGTACTTCCAAACTATTGCACACATGGCTATGTACTTCCAAACTATTTCCAATCTATCATCAGCCTCGAATATCCAACGGTACGCGACCCGACCGCATTATCACATTGTCGTTTCGGGTACTCTCTGACCCACGTTTTGTATGGTAAATACACGGTTCATAAAAGCCATAGCTTGATATTGGATTACCGGTAACTTTCCTAAATAAATAGGCTAGAACTTGTAAAGAGAATGCTATAAACCCGACTGTAAATTCCTGAGATTAGCTGATTCTAACAAACAATCTCTTGAGGTTTGTAATATTAACCTACATTTTACGTATTTCGTCGTCTACCGAATATACTCGTATAACTCATCTCTAAATCAACTATTTTGTTTGAAGACTAAGAAGAGCTTTAGTGTATGTCTGTATAATAAATTCATATAATGAAATATATTATTAAACGTATCAAATTTATTAATATAAAGGCGTGTTCATATTAGTTTTGCCTCTGATCAAATTTCTAACGAAACTTGGAAAGTTTGTTCCATGCGGAAATGAACGTACAATGTAGAGTGTTTGAAAGGGTGAGAGTGCTTGAACTGGCAACATAATTATTTTCTAACCTTTGGTTAAGGGTTAAACGGAGTTTAATAGATTCTTGTAAACATTTCAGCATTTTTCCCCAGTTATGTAAAAGTTGGTAAAAGCAAGCCTTTCTCAATGCTAGGTACTGCACCTGACTGGACTATTTTAATGGATACGTATGACAAGCACTATAAAATCCCAGAGGATGTTGGTGTTTCGTCATCCAGACCGGACATTTTCTTCTTTTCTAGACATATCAAACATATAATACTAGTAGAGCTTACTGTACCGTGGGAAACCAACATTCCTAAAGACCACACAATCAAATTAAATAAATATTACGACCTAACTAATGAACTTAATAAAAATGGCTATGTGGTTAATTTATACGCGGTAGAAGTAGGAGCGAGAGGTTTACCAGCAAAATCTCTCTATAACCTTCTGAAGGACCTTGGCCTGTCGAGAACTGCAGTAAGTTCTATTTTAGAACGAGTATCAAAGGCTGCACTAACAGGTTCCTACCAAATTTGGCTAGGCAGGGCGGAAAACTCGAGCAGTGAAGGTGAGCGTTAATGCGCATCTCAAAGGGGCCTCCTTAAACCTACACCTAGCTCGCAAGTCCTGGGAACTGCTCTGGGTTTCTCCCTCTGCCACACGATGAACCCGGCACCCGCACGGTGAATCCATGGAATGCTAAGAAGTTTGTCTCTATTCTTGAAATTGCAAACAGGCTTACAGTTCAATTAGTAGGATATTAGGGATTTTATGAAGTCACTGTAATTTATCGTAACTAATATAACACAATCGAATATGAGTTTATTTATTTGTGTGTTGGTTACTCTTTCACGCCATAACTGTTTTTGGGAAGTATGTCGAATCTACACTAACACTAGTGAAGCTGCGGTTATATGCTTATATATGCATATGACTGTGGAACAATTGCGGGACTGTACCTGACCGAAAACTTGTGAACAATCTTTCGCCTCGACTGTACCCAATCCGTGTTACAATGCGAAGAATTTATTACAATGCTTTTTACAACCTGAACACTGTCGTGTCACAAGCTGATGGAATGGCTGACACCCGAGAAATCTACACCTTTGACAATTAAAGTTACGTAGCGTGAAATGGAGAAAATTTCTCGAAATAAAACTTAAAGAGTTTGGACGTCAAAGCTACAAATCTTGATACAAAAATAAATCAAATCCAGAGTGAAATAGTTTGCCATTTTTTGAGCTTCTTAATAATTGCGATATAGTGCTAATAACTCACGTAGATATTGAGTTAATTAAAGTGTTACTTTCCAGATATACGTCATTAAGTTTTTGAATGAACGTTACTTTGCACTTCCGCCTGGAATTGATTGGTCGCTGCCACGTCTCAAGACGAAACGTGTAATGAGCACAATCGATTACACGTGTTTCGCTCCTTCAGGGAGCAATCTTAGAAATTTATGGATGCTCCCGATGTGAGCGTGCGTCTCTCTTGACACGTAGTAACGGCCAATCAATTCCAGGCGGAAGCGCAAAGTAACATCCAATCAAATACCCGTGTGGTGAGTATAATTATCAGTTTTGTGTATAGATAACTACGTATCTAACAACGTTTTAGTTATTTCATGTTATTTAATTACTAGCTGCCCGCTCCGGCTTAGTGTGGAGATACTAACGGAGAAAATGTAAACAAAGCTTCCCTCTACAGTACGATCGTGTAATTAGATGAAGTGGTAACTGAGTCAATTAACATTTTTGAAAATCTCCTTACTTTCTTCTGTCATACTCACATTATTATAAGTAGATTTTTTAACTCAAATTTTCACTTTTCCGTGCAATTTTTCACACATCATTTCATACAAACTGTGTACTAATAGTTACAAACACAGAAAAAAAGTAATTAGCCAAACAGATGCATCTGTTTTGTCGTGATGAAGTCATACATTTAGAAAATTCATTTTTATTTATATAGATTTCTACATTTGTATCCGAGTGAATCACGGACATAAAAATGTTAAAATCGTTATACTAAAGGACTTACAAACATATTGCCTTTCATGATCAGCCGGTGTATATTCACTTATCAAGTGGGTTAGTAGGGTTTTGACCTGACCTAGTTCAAAATCACCGAGTACTTGGTAATAAACATGTATAAGTGCCTCTGTCCAGGTATTTTCAAATTCTTATATGCGGTTAGATTAAGATACCGGGCTCGTGATACGGTGACCGTTTTGCAACGGTCAGTTTCACTTGTAACATACGATGGGCTAAACGATGACGAATTCTTTCTTGTATGCGTTGTTTTTCCAATTGAACAATTGCGAGGTTGATATTTATTTATGAAAATAAGACTTTAAAACAAAAGAACATGTAAATAACAACGCACTTTTTAACGCCCACAAAGAGCAATTACTAAGGGGAACATTCAAAAAATATAAATGTTTAGTAAAGAGCGTATATAGGAAAGACTCCTGAAGCTTTGACTGTCAAAGCAAAACGAAAAATAGATTTATCTTCCATTTTCTTGTTGAAAACCTCGACATGATATTTCCTTGTGCTCGCCTGGCCAGTTGCCACCTTTAAATTTAGAATCTGCCGACAAGCACTTTTCTACACACACGGACAGCTGCATTTAAGGACCCAGTCTCCGTTCTAGATTTAGTTTGTTATCATTTACCCCCATAATTTACACAAAGTTAAAGTACCCATCGATTTACAAACACAGATGTATAATAAAATAATTACAATATCGCCGAAATAATATTGCATCCAATATCGAAAGTAACTTAAGATCGGCATGCGCTACAACAAATTGCCATAGCATTGATTTGTATTAAGCCTTGAAACACTTTAACCTTGAAAGACAGTAATATTACATGGGTTATATAAACTAAGTGTAGATTGTTTACAAATCACTATTTAATAAGCAATGTAAATTGATAATATATTAATAAGCCTAAAGATGATCTGTGCTGTAGATTATCTATGGTCTGACTTTTTTATAATGTCGCTTCGGTCTATGTACACAATTTTGCCGATGTCAGTTGTGACAATTACATGTTTTAATTTAGTTGCTATATGTTCATCAATCCAATATATAATAACCTAAATACTTTCTTGGCCTTATGCCTTATACCGACTTCTACCAAATAATAAATTAATTTGGCTTCTTCCAATGCTGGTCGTGATAATATTTCGTTACAAACGCCTATATTATACTTCTTCTTAAATATCCGTCATCTTCAAGAATCGTACCGGATACATTTCATTAAAATATAATACATACATCTTCATCTTGGTGGTGGTAATTTTTAGATTTACTACTTTCGCTTCTTTCTATCAATAAGTTAAACTCATGCAATGGAATATGTCCGGAACGAATTCTTAAACAACATGATTCTTCTCATATTGGAATTTTGGAATGATGGGACCGATCCCAGATATGATTGGATCGTCTTATACCAAATACCTTTTGATAAAGATCTTTCATTAAAGTATTCGGACCATGCGTTGAGTGTATTTCTTTTGGATAAGCTGTATATTGCGAGGTATATTGGTGTGCAACCATATAATTTAAAAATATGGGTCCCTTGTGATTTGTGTTTTAAGTGTATCGTAAAGTCGATTCAAATAATGAATTATAAATGACAATAAGGCTATTTTTTTAAGCGGTAAGAGCCGTTATCCTAATCCGTACTAATATCAGAAATGTGAATGTAATTTTGTTTATTTATTCGTTTATTACGTTTTCACACCGTAAACTACTCAACCAATTATTATGAAATTGCATCCACGTTGTCAGAGGTCCAGAAAAGGACATATTTTCACCTGGAAGTAACTAGTTATTATTCCTTAGGCATACATCTTCTTTTATCCGTTTGGCCACATCCCAACTGGTTTTAAATGACCATGTGAGCTGAGATGGTAAACTCGCTACAAGGGACGGAATGGCTCGTAAGTACAGCAAAATTATGATGTTACCACGTGGGCTTATCACTATCACCAGCATTAAAACTGTCCCTTCCTGATCAAAGACCCAGAGGCACGCACGAAAGATATTGGAAGAGTTTAGTGCTGATGGATATGCAGGTGTACAAAGTATCTGAAGGCAATGTCGACGACAGAACGAGAGAGAAAGACTAGGTGGGCTTATAAGAACCCTACTATCACGCTATGGTTGTATCACGATATTTTCCTTTACTGAAAGCTCCGACTCAGTCGCAAGAATGAGAATCTACGCCGATCGACGCAATGTCCAAACACGGTATCA
The DNA here is from genome assembly GCA_035772565.1 of Antheraea assamensis. Classification (NCBI taxonomy): domain Eukaryota; kingdom Metazoa; phylum Arthropoda; class Insecta; order Lepidoptera; family Saturniidae; genus Antheraea; species Antheraea assamensis. The sequence continues at coordinate 143,954 of JAQQSE010000013.1, forward strand.
ATGCTTCTTAAAATGTACATTAAAGGAAGCAAAACTGCAAGCACGAGCTAGTTCATCGTAGATTTTAATTCTGAATTAGGCGCAATATCTCACCGGTACACGAAACGCTTACGTCATTTTTCGAGCCCTCTAACATACGCTTATACGGATAACTAACTCTAAAAAGTTTCCCAATTAACTTTAGTTAAAACTAACTTAGTTTATATTCATTTAAAATCACTCTGACCGAGTTTAGATTGGCTCGTGTTTCATGCTAATAACGTTGGTTAAATTTTCAGCTTCAAGTTTAGCTACATGTATTAAGCTCTTATATCGATTTTACCATAACCTCTATAATCAAATAAGCTACATTTCTTTAATACATTTTACTAAACAAGATTTTTTTTTATATTATAGGGGGCAAACGAACAGGTGGGTCACCTGATGGTAAGTAATCACCGCCCTCCATAGACACTAGCAACACCAGGGGAGTCGCAAGTGCGTTGCCGGCCTTTTAAATTTGTGGGCCTCCGGCGCTCTCACTGACCGAACGAAACGCAACAGTGCAACCACTGTTACTTCACGTCTGTTTTCTGTGAGAGGGTGGTACTACCCCGGGCGAGCCGACCCATTCATGCTGAAACCAGTAATAGCTTCAGCATAGCTCTACCACCTACAATCCCTAATCACAAGCTTTAGTGTTATCAATGACATTTTTAGAAAGAGTTCGCTTTTTTCCTTAATATTGAAACTTCAAAAATAAATGAATTATGTATCACAGATCACTATTATCTCTAATTATACTTTGTTGTTTCATTAGTTTTCGAACAACACTCTTAGTATTTACATTTTTTAAATTGTCTATAAAAATATGAACGCTAGTGACACTTTTATGATGCGGTTGACTCTGTTGGACCTTGTGATGAGGTTATCTTAACGATTTTTTTTAATACTAGATAGGTTTTAGCACTTGACCATAATCTTACCTGATTTCAAATGTCGGTGTATTCCAAGATAGTAAATAAGATAAACCTAGAGGAGCTGGCTCTCAAATGCAGCAGTTAAAGATACCGTTAGATGCTTAGGCGATAGATTATCAACTGGAGGGTGGTAGCTAGGCAAGAGGACTTAAATGAATTCTACCAGCATGCTCAGACACAATAATATTTTTACACCTGTTTAACACCTAGAGTGACATGCGTACTATGACAATCTATGTCTAATATCTGCGGAATCCAATTTCGAAACTTCATTTGGGAAATCTTGAAAAAGAAATCCTGATATGTGATCCGGGGAACTTGTATAATATAAAAAGTTCACGAATATGCCAGTTAATAAATGTGGTCCGCGCGTACCCGCCCCGGGGCCATTTTTTCCCGCGTCCGCCTCCCGGAACTGTTATGCGGCGAAATGAGATTAGCTCCCGATGTGTATTCCCGAACGTTGTTCTTTATAACGCAGTCATTTCTGATTACTATATGGAAATTTTAAATTAACGATTTTGATATACTTCTATTAGGTTTGTTTTTCTTCCGGCTTCCAATATAAATGATATGATATGGTGTCTAGTATGGTATAGTATAGTAATATGGTGATATAGCGAAGTATGACCAACAGTGTTTATAATCTCTATTCATATTATAAAACTCTAGAAATTGTTTGATAGCGACAATCTTCCATGCAAAACTACCATCCAGATATGAAAAAAAAATTTGCGTTCTTATGACACACTAACAGTCACCTGCGACTTCGTCCGATTTCATATTTTCATAAATAATGACCTAATTAATATATTATCTGAAGCGATTTATTTGAAGGGATTATGGCTTAGTTGATCGCATCGGGAGGGGGCGTCGGTTCGAATCCTAGAAACTGAGTCGAAGCTTTCGGTGAAGGAAAACATCGTGATGAAACCATAGCATGGTGGTAGTAGGTAGGCTTTTTCTAAGTCCGCCCGGCTAGCTACCATCTTCAAGTTGGAAATCTGTCGCCAAGTACCTGTTGGTTATTTCCGGCAGCTGCACTTGAGAGCCAGTCTCGCTCTAGGTTTAACGTGACTACCATCTTAGACCACATCATCATTTAACATCAGGTGAGTTTGTAGTCAAACGTTAACTTATAAAGAATAAAAAAAACAGATTGCCTGATTAGAATTCGGTCTAATGTACATAAATATGCGGGTTCGTACTGATTGTGATTATCGCGAAATTATATATGCGCGGCGCGGGTTAGACTGTTGTAACGTAGTCGCAATGGCCGGGAAAGCTGAGATCGCGTTTAAGAGCCCGAGCTCAGGCGTACTATTAACGAGCGCGTTGAACGCGAGTATTTCTTGAACATCGTGTACTAATAAGAGTTGAGCTATCCATTCTATACCGGTGGTCGATACTGAAGACGCAGTAGGTGAGCAGGAGTGGACTCAGCTTTCAGCTTTCCCTTTCAGCCGAGGCAGCTGGCAAGGGCGGCCTTGAGCGCCAGGACAGCGAGTTCGGCGCGGGTGCGGGTGCTACCGGTGCACTGGAGGTGCCTGGCAGGTCAAGAAAAGCCTTCTGGATTTGTAGGGTCGCAAGCTGTTGTGGAGCGGGGACACCCACGATGGTTCGCGGTATGACCCGGTTGCTCGCAGAGGACGCAGCTGGGAGGCTCGGTGGACTCTGGAATGCGTGGGGACTCCCTAGTGGAGTGGTACCCGAGCCACTTGACGCACATGGGGCGCAAATGGCTATGTCGAGTGGAATGGCCGTATACCTGGCAGTTGTGACACTACTAGAGTACATAGGACTTGGGAGATACAGGACTATACGGAGATACAGGAGTGACCGCACACAGAGGTGAGGTTGAAAATATCCTTGCCAAGTCCTTCACGGTCCAGTGTGACCAGTACTAGGTTGAAAGGGGCCTTCGTACGGGGGTGGTACATACGATGTAGACTCCTGACTGGGAGATAATGTTTCTCAAGGTAGACTAAAAATGTCATCAGTGGGGAGATCTAGAAGAACACCGCGAATGACTGCACGAAGGACGTGCTCTTCCTCGAGTGCGTGTGTGAAGAAGGGGAGTTTGATAGCAGTTTAATATTTTGACATTAAATACAGGCATTTCGGTTTTACTATGTATATAGCTTATAAATCAAAAATAGTAAACAAAGCTAAACGCGTAGAATGGTATTTTTGAATAAAACCTCACCAATTCAATGAACACAAAATAAACTTTGAAAAATGTTCCTGATAGAAACTTATCATGTTACCATTTTAACGGTTACAATATTAATGGTTACTATGGCAACAGTTCCTTAGGTAAGTGGGTGTTGTGATGGTAGCTGTAAAAACTTATTTTGTATGGGTTTTAACTGAAATCAGTTCTTATTAAGCGTCTATGTCGCAAAAGGGTAACCATGATGAATTTCAAGTCCATCGGAGACATAATTTAGGAGATATCGTAATAAATCAGTTAGCGGTATTTCGCTTATATTACTCGTATATAGATTTGAATAATAAGAACACATATAAATAGAAGCTGGACAGATAATTTAAATGTTAAATAGATAAACAATTAAATATATAAGTATTAAATATATAAAAGAAATCAAATAAGTTGTCGATTCAGCGAATCATGTCAGTTTCGATGGCGTTCGTTCAATGAACACGACATGAAATCGAATACCGACCCATGCATATTTAATGCTGTGGTTATCAGTCATATAATTTATATCATATTCTTGAGTGTATATATATGTTAATTCATGTCATATTTTTTGCAGTACAAAATAATAAAAAAAATTAGTAAAACTTATTCCACGTATGCAGCGCTTCGTGTATTTTCCTTTTAACACATGTCGTTTGGCCTCTTGCCAGAACGAAATAGGATACTTTAGTATTGTTTGCATCGAGTGAAGAAATGTTTATTTTAATAATATTAGCTATTATGTAATTAAATATGCAATAACTGCATATGCTAAGCGTGCACGTATGGGGGGCAGTCGTTTTAGTGGCTTCCTTACTGCTGCTACTGCACTAGTTACTGTGGGTTGGAATACTCATTAGAGAGGTAAATTATTTATGTATTTTACAAATGGATTGTTTATAGTTTGGATGTGTTTCGTGTCTGTCAGTTATATTTTATACAAGTCCTCAAATACGAGTATATAGGTTTACGATCCTCAGCGTCAGAAATTAAAAAAAAACTTTTTATTTAGTATATAAAAAATAGGTTTTTTTTTACTGCTTGCCCACAATCTTATCTGATTTCAAATGTACTATGTGGTCTAAATCAAGAGTGAACGTATATATAAGTATATATATCGTTCCCGCCGCTGGCTAGTTGCTCATTAAAATACCCTAAAGCCTAACAGAATGGCGACATACGTAAGGTTCTCTAGAAGCTCTATTATGTACACGCTAGCATTGTGGAATGTGTTACCCGACACGATGTTCACCCAGAGATATGACGTGAGGCTGTTCAAAACGGGATGGAAACGCGCTCTTCAAGGTCGGCGGCAACACAACAGTGATGCCTCTGGTGTTGTAAGTGTCCATAGGCGACGGTAACTATTTAACATCAGAAAGGCTGTCTGCATGTTTGCCGACCTATGGCATAAAAAAGAAACAAAAATATAGTATTCGTATAGCAAGAAAACAATTTTTAATTTTGACGGGAATTTAACTGGCAGATATGATGACTGCCTTATATTTTTTGAGAGGTAACTAAGGCTACAATAAATTTATCCATAAAAAATTAATTATATCTATACATATGTAAATAAAAATCCATTGCCATAAGTATCTAAGCATATAACTTCAGAATGGCTGCACCTATTTGAGTAATTCTTTTGTTGTTGCTGTTTGTAATAGTCAGCACAATGTTTATATGACAAAAAAATGTTAGAAAAATCGTACCGATTATGAAAAAATTGGGTTATGCAATGTTCGTATAAAAATGAGTAAGTGAAATAGAAGATAGTCGGGATATCTTCAAAAATATTGACAGATTGATGTTCAGTTTTTCAGTTGCCATTTTCCTGCATAGTCGTATTACATGGTCGTACTGTAAAAGGAAGATTTGGTTTTTAGTACACTCGTACGATTCTGGGGGGTTGGCTAATAAGTATATACAAATGGCGGTTGGTATATCAGAGATTTATAAACTTCAACGATTTTGGATAATTATCTATGAAAGTTGACATATATATGTGTCGACATCAAGTGTTGACTCGTGTCGAAATCAAATCATATTCAGAACGCCAGCGCCACCAGACGGCGCTCGTTGGAAATAGTGACGCACACGCAATCAAGTCGTTACACTGTCGAGAGGATTCATTCTTTTGTTGGCGGTCGGCGCGTACGCTCGTCACTAAAACTATGCTGTCTGTAATCTAATTGTTTAAATAATTAATATCTAATCCCTCACACGAGTTTATTCTATCTAACTACTCACTGACACCCACGGTTAAAAACATAGACAACGAGTAATAATCACAATATAGAAGCTCATGTTCCGTTACATGTTTGTTCAGGTTTTTATGCTACCTATTTTACTACACTAGATAGAACTGCAACACATCAACTTTTATACCGCAAAACTGATTGTCATGAAATTAATTTGGCTTGATATTTGGATTTGAAGAATATTTAAATAATATCCATTATCATAACAAAATAGGGTTAAATATTTAATTCCAATAGATAATTGAAAATTTGTACAGTGTCATAGACATGACATCTATACATAAATAGGCAGCGACAAAACACTGAATCAATACGTTGTCTGCAGGTTCGAACCCCGGCATTTACCAACGATTTTTTTCGTAATTCGCGTGCATTTACTAATTTAAATCAGTAACACTATCAGCTAATAGTGAAGGAAAACACCGTGAGGAAACTGGAACCTGAGAAATGTTTCTTTTAGTGCCACTGTATGTGGGAAAAAAATAGAACTGTGGATTTCTCTGAGTTTGCTAGCGGCAATACGTCGTGGGCTGGCATGGAAATTATACTCACAACTTTCTTCGGGAGGAGACCTATGGTTCTGTAGATCTTCCTCCTCTGTTTATCAAGCGATTTTCTTTATTTTATTATTTTGTTTAATAGCTGTTGATGAAAATTAGTATTATAAATAATATCAATTTGAAAACAGTTTGATTTTTGTTTAATATCAATGAGTCGAATCTTCTATATAGGTATCTATTCATCACACTTCGCTCTCTTTTCGTGTACAGTCTACAATTTTGTAGAATACTCAATACAAATAATACTGATACAAAAAAGGATGCGTGTGTGATTACGACCACACGATAGAAGTGAAAGCTTCTTTATAAAGAGTACAACAAAACAAAAAGCCAACATCACGTGGTGTTCCTAGGCGGTCACTCGCTTAACTACTGTACCCTACCGATATCGCTTAAATTCGGTAATCGGACGAAAACCAGCGTTTTCAACACTCTACCTGACACAATGTTTATCCACACCAATTTTCGATGACACAAAATGTTGCGGATCACAATTCCAAGAAAGAAGTGTATACTCCTCATTATAAACGAAGGTTGACCATTGATGACCAATAATCCAATTAAAGAAAGGTATTTTCCTATAACAAAAACTGAGTATAAATATGGAGAACTTTTCGCGTGCCACTGAAAAAACCTGGTTGTATACGAACGACATTCATGGCCTTATCACGGCATTCGTTTTACCATAAAAGGTTTGTAATGATGCATCTAGCCTACCAGACGCATGCCATTGTTCGTTTGGCAATAATGTACGCGATATATCTCTTGCACCTCGCCTAACTGTTTAGACCTTCTCTTTAATGACATTAGATGTGATACCTTAGAAATCTGATATACTTGAATTCCTCTGTTCTATAACAGCGTGTGAACATTCCGAGTGATATATCTAGTATTAAAAAAGGTGTGGTAAGATTAATTGCTGAAGACCTTTCCGTGCCAAGTATGTCGGTTAATTGTAGCCATTAATAATCATTGGATTATGGTGGTGACCATGGAGTGAGAAATCGTGATAGACAACTATCGCCTTCTTCCGGCACCTAATATTATTCCAAGAGGCTGCGGGGAGCCCTCGAAGAGCATCCTCTCAATGACTTACTCCGGTAGATGTAGGGGATGTAGGGGACATTTTAAATATACTACGAAAGGAATTTCGTTCCTATGGAGTATTCCACGACACTTATCACTACATATTATAAAATAAAGTCGTCCGCCGCGTCTGTCTGTCTGCCTGGATGTTCGCGATAACTCAAAAGCTACTGAACGGATTGTAATGCGATTTTCACTAATAGATAGAGTAATTCACGGGCAAAGTGTAGAAGTATAATTTGTCAAGGTTTATTTGTAAATTGGTTGAAATATAATGATAATTGTCGAAAGAATCGTAAAAAGTCAAGCCGCCTGGAAGCTGTCGTCGAAAACGCTGCCTAGTTCTTTTGAGGTATAATAAACCAATGCATACTGAGATATTCCTCTTTTATAGATCTACATAAATGTCTACGATAGCATATACCTATCTTTTTAGGATAGCTTACAATTCACATCTATCTTCTAAATATGGTCACATATAATTAGGTAATTGGATGGCTATTAAGATGGATACAGTATTAATCCATATCAAATAAAAAACATTAGTTACCTTAAGCGTTTCATGCACATAAGTATATATTTTTTATTATCGGAGCAAGACAACGTCCTCCGGGCTTGCTAGTATATTCTAATTGTATCCTTCAAAGTGTTTAATTAAAAGTATATATAATGTTATTTATGTATGAATTGTGTGGCTTTTTATTATCTTAATTCTATTTCTTGTTTGACAAATAACTTTATTCTAATTTAAAAATTATACATTTATTCAGTTCTGGTCAACAGCCGATTTTAGCCAAAATTGTACACTGTACTGTACTGTATTACAGTGGTTTAGAATGTTAAGATAAAAAAAATATATCCACGTTTATGTTCTCTCAAAGATTAAACAAGAGCACGATGGTGATGAAAAGTTCAAACACGAAGGGGTTAACGGGAATATAGTTCCCAATGCGGTCGTCCAGCGCAATATTTCCGCTTCCACTCGCAGATTGCATTTCATGACATTTCATATATCATTTCCTTTTCACTGGCATCACTGGATACTTTGTAATTCCAAGTCGAAAAATTCGTATTTCTGAATGATATTGTGATTCATTGTTGTACTAAGATGCTTGTCTGTATAACAAAATATGAATAGAATATTTTTTTTAGGTTTTTTGAGCACAATCCTCTTAAAGTTAAAGCTTCATTTTATGATGAACATGAAGTAATACCCCGATGGGTTCTAATAGAAACGAATTGTTAGGGTAATGTGGTCCACATCAGATGTATAGAAAAAACCATTATCGCAACATATCGTCCAATAGTAGAGATTATGAATGATAATTAAAAATTTGGATTGGATGAAAAAAATTGTTCTATTTTTCCGGTTTCAGGGAAAAGAGTAATCTACATTATTAACATAGAATGATATTCATCGGTTTTATTTACCTTTCATTCATTACAACCTTTATTTTCGTTTAGCCAAACAATTACTCTTCAGTTTCTAGACAGCCGCGTACATACATGAACTTACAGCTGTAATTCATTCATACTGTAGATAAAATTACCATTCGTAAGAAAATAAAGAGACATTGAAAAACAGATCATTTGGCTTGAGATTAACAACGCTTATATCATTCCTTATACTAACACCTATTCGTTATTAAATCAAATAAATATTCCCTTTCATTCTCCTAAATTCTAAATTTAAGATACTATAAACCAAAATATGAAGTTCTTTCGTATCACTACATAGTATAAAACAAAGTCGCTTTCTCTGTCCCTATATCTCTATGTATGCTTAAATCTTTAAAACTACGCAACGGATTTTGATGCGGTTTGTTTTTAATAGATAGAGTGATTGAAGAGGAAGGTTTATATGTATAATAACATAAATTAAATAGTGGAGAAATACTGTTATTTTTGAGGTTACTCCAAACTTAACGCGTGCGGGCCACTGGCAGTAATGAATAAATCAAAACTACTGGATCGATTTTAATCATTTTTTCAGTGAATGACATAGGCTATATATTTTATACCCGTGCGAAGGCAGAGCGGGCCACTAGTATACTATAATAAAAGCATCGTCATAATCAGTATTTACTACATTTAACTATGTGTCTTGGACGAGCCAGTGAGCTTGATGTAGGTCACATCCTGCCTGTAATCGTGTACCAGTGCGATACTCCGTTAGTTATATAAACTAGTTAAATAATCTGATTAAACGTTAAACGTTGTCGTCCTCTACGTGGGTTTTCTACTGAAACTTGCTAAGTTTTTCGTCCAATTCCTAACAAGGTTTTTGTTGATATTACCCAAGTTTCTCCGTGAACTTCTTCAAAGGTACATCTTTATATTTTGTCTTTTAATTAAGTGTCATAAGACGAGACAAGATATAGTTGAATATCATAGCTACAATACCAAATTTGAAATGTTACGCATAAACAATCATAGTGGATGAAATTATTTAAAAGTTATTCATAATAAATATGTGGACATAATAATAGGATGATCCAAGTGGGCGTATTCGTCAGAGGACATATTCGGTACGATTTAACAAACAAATGTAACGAGTCGTAAGGCAGTTTCTAGACTAGTTATCCGCGCGGCGGTCAGCAGAGGAATGCACTCTGGGCGCTCAGCAGTCCTTTCATCGACTCGCGCGAACTTCAGTCCAGACTCTATCGAAGCGCTGCCGTCGCAACGCTTGCGCCTCGTTGTCAAAGCATGTTCCCATACTAATGACCTCTCCGACAAATAATTCAAATATTATTACTTAATTTTTGAAAATTTCCATATTCATTATTTAGTGCGTTACATAATAATAACATTCAGTCACTTTACATTGGATCAATAAATAGAATATCTACAAGATACAAAAATCGTTAGAACATTTCGTGTTCCCCAGTAAAATATCGTAGCTGTAATTATGTCAATTCTTGATAGAAGAGTCTCAGTGGACATGAATTCTGCCTGTCTACCAGGATTAACGCAAATTTTGGTAAATCTTAAAAAACTTTTGGTAACATCTTTTATCACAAAGGCCAAAATCAGCGGTAACCTGGATAAAATGTATGAGGGTTTTTTTTTGCTATAATGAAATATAAAATTATCGTTAATTTTTAGCTTTATTTTTATTTATAACATCATTAGTACTACTACTAACTACCTATATAGGAGCCCTAACACAGCACTTTTAATTACACTCTTATTAACTGGTAGCTTATTAGAACCACATTATGATAAAAAATACATAATTTTAAAAAAGCAATTTCAAAGCAAATGTTATTATGGTAATGAAAGTCTTCGCATAAATTGACCGTGAAACTCAATTTATTTTATTTAAGCGAAATTGCTGATGTTTTTTCCTTAATACTTGTTTTTGTACTTTCATAGTAAAATGTTTTTGATCGGTAAGGAACCCTGTTAAAGTACTTTATTTAAAAAAATAATGAAATTCCAATTGTGTTGAAAAAGGAAGCCACTACCTCAAATTTCAGCCTTGTTTTATTTTATTAGATTTTATTGATTTAACCTTGTATTTCATTTTTATCTTTTAGTATCGTACGAGTAAGACAGAGTGACGGACACTGTGTCTGATGTTAAGCACAGTGCAATCATTTTAACCTCTTTTTTTGATGTTTATTTTTATTAGGAATCATTAGTTTATCTTCTTCTTTTTATAGTGTTCACCATACAGAGCTGATGGGGCGACAATAGAGTATATTACCTGTTTTAATTGACTTAATAAACCTAGTAAAATAGAGATAACCGTAAGATTCTTTAGAAATGTCATTATACGCACGCTAGTGGTACGGAATAGGTTACCCAGTACAGTCTTCCCCTACGGTATAACACGGAGCTCTTCAAAAAGCAATTGAAACACGCCCTTCAAGGTCGGTAATACAGTAGTGATGCCCCTGGTGTTGCAGTTGCCCGTAGGCGACGGTAACCATTCAAAATAAGACCGGCTGCTAGCCTGTTTGCTGCCTTTTGGCTTAAAAAAATCCTTCATTGCACATCCACTCACTAGAGAGAAATGGTTAGAATCAAACTCTAATGGGAACCACAGGATCGCGCGAGCATATATCGCCCGCAGATCACATAGTCTGATTAAACTATCTCCCCATCCACCGAACCAGTGGAATGTTATGTCAGCTACCCTACCACTTTCTCCTTTGGTCCGTCCTACCAGGGAAGTTTCCTGCAGCCACCACCCACCAGTTTTTTTAAAGAGGTTGTCTCCTCATCTTTTATAACTTTCTACGTGGTTTTCTCCCACGGTAACTTTTTAACGAGATTTACTCCCCTCTGCCGCTTTAAGGCCGCCGCCCATTTTTTCATCGAGGCTTTCTCTTCACCCTCTGTAACTTTTGAACGCGGTTTTTTTCCCACGGCAACTTTTTAAGGAGATTTTCTATCTCCAAGCTTCGTTGTACTGCTGTCATAGTCCATGCTTGATGTATGCTTGTTGTATGGCTTTCATCCCTCCTTGCTACATATCCATATTACGCTAACCTGTTGCTTATTCAACTTCTAATAAATGGTTATCAATAAAAATAATCAATAAACTTCATTTCAGTTACCCTTATGTTGTTCTTCCTTCACAATACCGTATCTTGGTGGCAGACGATCGATGACTTTCCAGTTTTAGGCGAATTGGGGATGCTATAACTGTGAGAGGGTTTACGCACCAGTTTGCGCTAGTGATAATAAAACGTATACGAATGAGTGTAAGATGCATTGTCGCAACTTGTACCGAAATAGTAAGGATAAAGTCACCATTAAAAGGTAAAAAATCATTAGGTATAAAAATGTATCCTTAGTATTAAGGTATCATTAATTCTCATAGTGTCCTATATGACGGTTATGTTTCAGTAATGAATTATGCAGTTGTATAATGTTTCCAACAAAACATTTTATTTTATTATACATTTTGTTATTTTATATCAGATTATGAGTTATAAGACAGAGCCGATAATGAAATTGCAAAATAATATTTTCAAAAATCAAAACAATTTATATTAATTGCAGTGCAGTGTGGTGTGTGCAGTGAACTAATGAATGCGCTTTCACTGTATCGCGCTATCGGCATTGTTGAGGGCTCCACTCTAGGGGATTTAATCTAGGCTTGAGATGCTTCCGACCGAGTCCGCAGTGGATGTGTGTGGGAGCATTCTCTGTTTAAAGTAATCAGACGGGACTATCCCCAGTAGGGCTGTAAGGCGCGCTTATATACCTTATAAAACGAAGGGTGGAATTTTCTGAAAGGCTGTCATGAATTGGTTTAAGAGACTCATAATACTTTCAAGTATGAGTGAAAATTGGAGAAGCGTTATTTATAGAAACTCCTTGTTTGCAATAGTTCAAGCGATAAAGTTTCGATGCGTGCAATTTTTTTCCCAAGCATCGATGAGTTATTGCTTAATTTTTTCAATGAGTTTGTGCAGTTTATATAGACCGAACACTAAAAACCTGTAGACATTTCTACAATGTTCGGATGTAATGTATTTTTGTACCGATCGCAACAATAGTAATTAATTACGTGCTCCAATAAAAAATGAGGAGATCCGTAGGAGAACTAAAGTTGCCGATATGGTTCACCGAATATCACATCTGAGGTGTCATTGGGCAGGGCACATAGCTCGAACGACTGGCAGAAAAGTCCTAGAGCGGCGACCACGTACGGGAAATCGCATCGTGGAACGGCCTCCCACCAGATGGAACGATGACATACTTAAGGTTGCGGGGAGCACATAGCTCGAACGACTGATGGCCGATGGGGCAGAAAAGACATAGAGTGGCGACAACGTACAGGAAATCACAGCGTGGAACGGCCCCCACCAGATGGACCGATGACATAATTAAGGTCGCGGGAGCCGTTGGTAACAAGCGGCACAGAGCCGTATGCTGTGGAGAACGTATGGTGAGGCCTATGTCCAGCAGTGGACCTCTATAGACTGAGATGATGAATTAAGCAATTAGCGATTCGTGTCATAACTGAGTATGAGCAACACAGTTATCTTTTTCTTTTACACCTTATTGGTGGTTGCATAAAGCTTGCTTGTTCACATGCTGCGATAACATTGGCCGTCCATCGTTATTATGTCAATTCCTTAATAATGATCTCTTCAATATTGTGTAGGAATAATTCATTGCATTAATTATCATTAACTAAATTTTAAATTAATTAACCTCATATAACAACCCTTTTAACAATAAGAACAATTCAATTGAACTAGCTTTTTTTTTATAATATCAACATTATCGCATGCGTCATTAATTCTTATTAAATCTTTAAAAAAATCTATGTTTTGAATGAAATCTAGTTGTTTAATCATTACACTGTATTATTATCTTCTATAATATAAAAATGAATCGCTGAATGTGTTGCTAAGCGCAAATCTTGAGAACAGCTGAACCGATTTCGCTAATTCTTTTTTTAGAATATTCCTTGAAGTATAAGGATGGTTCTTACGGAGAAGGAAATAAAAAAAATTGCCTGAAAAAGTCTAAAAACAACACTTTTCTATACTCCCATACAAGCGATTCGTAATAATACTTAAAAGTCAATTTGAACTTTAATACCATATCATAAAGTTTAAGCGTTACTGGCGAGGTTCCGGGAAGGTAAAACTAGTTTTGTTTATATATATATCAATCGAACAAGATTTCTTCTGAGATTTTAATCTCATATTTCCAACGTCATAGACATTTCCACCGATTTGTTTTCAAATGACAATGATAAATGTGATTTATTCTGCATAAATGAAATTCGAATACTAGACATATTTTCGAATATTGAATCACGTTTCAATATCGTCGTAGCACGCATTGAATTTATTGCATAAGAATTCATATTATTGACGTGCAAAATTTTGCGCAATTTGATATGAAGTCCTTTATCTCAAACGTATGACATTCAATATATATACATTTTTTTTTTTAATAAAGTCTTAGTCACCTGCGTGACTGTATCGCCTAAGTAACATAATACAAATTCAAAATTAGCAATTATTTAAATTAATTGTGTACAATTATCTAGCACATTTAAAAGTAACGTCAGACAATATGGAGTTATACAAACTAATATGGAATGAATCAGAAGCTTTGAGCCCAGATCTTATACTTACACTTCGAACACATTCTGCCAAGATGTGGTGAATATTGTCGATGCAGTTCGCAACTTTAGCAAAATGGTGATGTCACTTTTCTCATCACAAACGTTCAATGTTACGCTTTTGCACGGACGATTGGAGTATTACCGACGATGTAAAATACAGCTACAATTGCCCTGTTAGATCTTACACAACTATAAGAGCAATTCTCAAACGTGCAAATTTGATTTCCTTCATCTGTTCTAATTTCATTGTGAATTTCGAAATTTACTACAAACGCCGTCAGGTGCAAACCAACCGGAGACATTGAACGACAACTCCAGCCGACTCAGTAAAACCAGTAATAGTTACTTAGGTAATAGTGTCAGATTTTATAACAAAGTCCCAAAGCATGTTACCGATTTGCCGGACTATAAATTTAAGCGCCATGTCAAGCGGGTTTTGGTGTCAAAGGGCTATTATAGAGTGGATCAATATGTGAACGATGGTGATGTCTGGAATTCACTCTTCTCTATGCATCCACTAATAACGATTGTAACGTGTAATTTATTTAAAATATGCATCTATTTATCTTAAAAGATAAACCCGATCGAGTCTCTTGCCGGTTCTTCTCGATGACTGAGTTGTTTTCGCCTGTTTTCGATGAGCGCCTGCTTAGAGCCTCAATTGAATAAAGTATATTTTAATTTGATTTGAATAGAAACTAAGATAATATTTTGTAAACATTAAAATCGTATGACCCAAAATTTATAGGATCAAGTTTATTTGAAGCACCTGCATATAAAATATAGAAGTTTGACTATTTTTCCCCCAATTACAGGTATGGCCGTTGCATACTAGGTGGGCGGAGAGCAAATCATATTACAAGTTTGGATACAATTGCAAGATATTTGCTCGGTTATTAATCTTTTCAACTTAATTGATTCGGCGTTCACGTAGCAAAACCCGAAATAGTCCCAAAAGTTAATATTATTAAAATTTGAATAACGATTAAAGTTTTATCAGTAACTTTAGGTAATAAATTATTATTAGATTCACATGAATTCTGTAATTATTTAGTTTACAGCTGTATATTTAATTGTATATTACTTTCATAGTGTAAAATATAAAAAAAATAATAATTTGGAAATATCACTAATATAATTTAACTTTGTATAATGTTTTTAGATGGAGACAATTAAAGAGTCACACTACACGGTCTATATGTTTTTTTTTGTTTTTGTTTTGCCTCTACAGTATTACCAGACTACCGGACTATATGTGCTTCTATTCTTTTTTTATATTCTAGAAGCACAAAGTGCGTTGTAAGTGTTTCTACTTCTCTATGCCCGTAACCTGTGGACCAATCGAAGATCTGCAACACTTGTTGGCGGAATGTGACAGAAACAAAGTTCATGCGAAAGTTATTATAGATCACTTAAAGCTTAATGCATCAGATTAGAGCATATTTGATAATATCTTATCTGCACCTGCAAGTGAAGAAGCCAAGTTTAATGGAAGTTTGTGTTTAATTATAAGAAATATTTGTGAATATGCTAGGATTAAGTTACGGCAGGGACTGGCATGTTCGCGAGAGGTTCCGCGAGGAGATGATGGATCGGTGGAGGCAAGATCTGGCGGAAGCGCGGTACGGTAGATAAACTATCGGCACCGTCCGCCCGGTCCTGCCGGAATGGTGTTCAAGACGATAAGGCTTCCTGTCGTTTCGGCTGGTGCAGGTGCCGACCGGGCTCGGGTGCTTTGGTTGGTAGCTGCACCGGATCGCACGCAGGGAGCCAACCGCTGTATGCCACGATTGCGGCGTTGTGCCGGACACCGCGCAGCACACCCTTCCTGAGAGTGTCTGAGGAAGTCGTCTCGCAGTAGGAGGCGGCGAAGAGGGCCCCAGAGATGGACCCTCAGAGCGGCTGTCTCCTGCCACAGGAGGGCCGATTGGAAGGAAGGGGACGCTCTGCTCACCTGTTGCGCTGTTTGACGCCGGGCCATCCACTGGGGCGATCACGATGAATGCTTTAGAGATCTCGTGTCACTCCAACCATAGTGGCGGATGTACACCGTGGGGATTTAGTGAATAGGAGTCTCAAACTATCCACCCTCTCCCCCAGGATGGTGACGTGTCAATGATGCATTTCCTCACGTAAAAAAAAGGACTGGCATATTCTTTTTATTATCTATGCCACCATAATATCAAAATAACCACATAAAAAGTTCAAATGAATTTTTACTAATGATTTTTTTTTTATGTTATCAAAATTTTACCTAACTAGTTGTGACCAGCGATTTTACACATGCTTAATTGTAATAAAATTAAACAAGTTCCTATAAAGTCGACTGCTACGCAGGATGACGATCGTGTGACTGGGCCTTATGATACAACACTTCGCTAACATAAGCAATCAAAGTTCGATCCTTCTCCGTAATGCTCGATTCCCAACGAGCCTTCAATTAGCCCTAGGCTTCCGATATTTCGCGTCGCGATAAAAAACACTAACATTTTTAATTCGTCTCTCGGTTAGAATATTCTCTGATCTACACTTCGTATGATAATTGCTAAAAGTCGCGTGATATCGGATAATTCATTACTTTCCTAAATAAATCCTAATCTTTATTATATTCGTGGTATAATTCGTTACACTTTCACCTACCTAGTCAGAATTATAGAAAAGGAGATAATTTTTAATTCAGAAAAACATGTACCGTTCCTGAGAAATAACTCGTATTTACATCAACAGGAGCGAAATTTCAAGTGAAAACATAAGGGATGAGATATTATTCAAGCTAAAATTTCACTTCTGAATATTAATGCGATGAAAGAAATGAAGCTCTCTATTCAGCTTCACAATATTAAATTAGATAACTGACCCGAAAAAATATATAAATCAATTGGATAAACGTCTAAATACTAATTATCTATAACTCATGTATAGTCCACGTCAAACTTTTTGACCTCTCCGAACATAGATGCGTAGAACACCAATTTAAGTCTAAATACGATGTTATATTATATTTATAACGTCGAAATAAGTTAAAGGATAAATAAATACCAATTTGAGATTCCTATAACAACATTATTAAACTCTTGGCTATATCATGCGTAAGCCACAACTTACGGCTACATTCAGAGCGGCCGAAAATAAATGACAAGGACTCTCACTATCCCACGACGGCATCGAATCGGTAAAACTGATCCTTTTTTCCTTAATTATAATTATTTTTATGTAATCAGCTTAATTGATTGTATCTTACCGGTTCAAACAATAAGACTTCCTTTCGTCTTTGTGTTACTCAGGTCGAATAACGTTAAAGCAACATTTGTGGAATTACTACAAAAGGCGAGATTCAATTCCGACGCTTTTTATTCGTCCTGACTAATATTATAATTGAGAATATGAGTTTGTTTTTTTTTTTGTTACACTCTAAATAAATATACATACACACTACCGAATTATTAATATAAATATAAATATTGTTATACTATAATTAAAAAGTATATATGTGTTACTTTCCTCCCACAGCAATTAAATAGTCTAACTGTTATCCAATAATAGCTTTATTAGATTGATATATTTGATTTGTACAGAATCGATAACTTAGGATTTTGCCAAGACAATTCATTATCTTATATGTACTCAAGGTGTTTGTCGCGTTTGCTTCCGTTTGCGACATCTCCGCCGTGTATCGTTATTGCAACTCTGTATTTTTTTTAATCTTTGACGAAAATATGTTATACGAAGTTTTAATAAACAGAATTATTTCATCCCGATGTACAGAGCACTGACCTCTATAATGAGAGTATGCCCCAGAAAAATAACACACAAAAGCGACATCCAAACAGCATCATTACCGTATTTCTCGGAGCTAAAAATCTGTCCCTTTAATCATTTCAATAATAATTTGTTCATGGTGTTTTGTACGTCATAACAAAATATATAGATATTTTTATAAATGTTAAGTAAATTTGTGATTCAAAAAACACATTTCTGTTAACAATATATACTTTTCAATTTAATATCCAGTAAACTTTAATTTTATAAACGCAAATATAACTCTTTTATCTTCGTTAATAACAAAAACAAATAAATAAATAAATAAAAACGCCTTTTATTTACTACAGTGGAATTTATATTATTACTTTTACAGTATTCTTATACCCAGCTAGTCACTATTAGAATGGTAACAGCTAACATAATATCGACCTCTTCAGTTGTAACCCTAATTAATCTCGTGTCCTAATAGATGTGTCTGTTTGTTACGCGTTCACATTTTAGCTACTCAACCGATTATCATGATATTTTAGACTTACGTCATCAGGAGCATGGAAAAACATCTGGTACTTTTCAATCCACAAAAAAAAACCCTATTCGCAGGGATAGATCAAACCAAATTATCGCGACCGAAGCCTCGAACAAAAGCTAGTAATATTTTTAGTAATTTGACTGAACTTCAATATAAACCTCTTAACTTTTAAAACTTTCAAAAATATGCCGCTCCTAACACATTCCGCAATATATAAATATAGATGCTTCAACTACTGTAAGTATGATCAGAGTATAGACCGCGCGAAACGATGTCAGAATAAGGAAATAAAATGAATCTCGTTAAGCTCACCGATGCTTAATAAACTATTCTCCAAGAACAAAGCGATAGCGAAAATAGTCCAGTATCAGCATTAAAATAGCAAAGCAAAGAGTATTGGTATACGCAATACGAAAATCTAAAGAGAATGCATATTGTTACGCTCATAGAGCAATAAAATACTATTTACGTCAAAAGATTTTTTTTTATTTTTATTGTGAAATTAGTACAAAACCTCTGACAGTAGACAGAGACCTTAACTAGATTGACAATAATGATACAATATTTATGACAATATTAAGCAGTAAAATATGCAAGCAAAAGAAAATATTGTACTCGTACAGAGTAAAGTCAGTAAAAATACACTATCACACAATTAAAATACAATCACCTTTTAACGCTGTAGTCGCAGTTCACCGGAAGATCTCTTCCTTTCGTTTTCTCCTCATATCGCTACAATGTCCCGAATAAAACACTAATGAGAATCACTGCAAAGCGCTTTATATACCTTTCATCAAAAAAAGGATGGAAAACTCTGGAAGCCTGCCTACTTGAATACTATTCGACAACGTTCGAGACGGTCTATTTTTAGAACCCTTTGTATTATGTTCAATGTACAAATGTAACAATATTTTAGTTAACATTGTTTCTGCTGTCGTTTCGCTCTTGTGAAATACTTAATTAAAGGGCAGTTTATTATTCTACACCCGTATCAGCTAATCACCGGACGGACGCCGCATTTTTCTCATACGATTTAGCAAAAACAGATTACGATATTTTTTTTCTCCCTTTATCTTTAATACATTTTCACAGGCTCATTCGATATGAATTAGACAGAGTAAATCATGATGTTTGAATGTCGAATTATCATAATTTATAAAGCTTTTTTGGGCGTCCAGTTTATGAAAATACGACAATATACTGGGAAAAGTTGTCCTAGTAGTCCCCTTGATAATTACCGCCTTTCAGATGATATGTGACTCGACAAAAACCTTTCAGTACATACCACTAATGTTGCTAAAGTGTTGGTCTTTATTTTAAACTCAGGATATTTACTACGGTCTCTTCATTTAAGAACAGCTGTGACATTTTTTTTTTTTTTTTTTTTATGAGAATGGAGGCAAACGAACAGACGGGTTACCTGATGGTAAGTAATCACCGCCGCCCATGGACACCTGCGACACCAGAGGTATCACAGATGCGTTGCCGGCCTTTGAGGAAGGAGTAGGCTCGTTTCTTGAAGGTCTGTGGGTTGTATTGGTCCGGAAACGCTGCCGCTGGGAGTTCATTCCAGAGTGCCGACGTACGTGGGAAGAACGCACGTGAGAACCGCACAGTAGACGACTTCCAACCATCGAGATGACATTGATGGAATTTCGTTTTATGGCGAGTCGTTCGGTAATGGAACTCAGTAGCAGGTATCAATCCGAACAGTTCTTCAGAACACTCTCCGTGGTAGATCTTGTAAAGGACGCAAAGTGACGCAACATCCCTACGAAGCTCCAAAGTGTCGAGCCCTAAGGAAAGCACCCGGTCGTCAACGATTCTAGCCGCTCTCCGTTGGATTCGGTCAAAAGGAAGTAGATGGCATTGCGGCGCTCCGGCCCAGAGATGAGAACAGTATTCCATGTGTGGCCGGACTTGCGCCTTATAAAGCTGAAGGCGGTGAACCGGTGTGAAATATCGTCCCGCTCTGTTAAGGATACCTAACTTTTTTGAGGCCAGTTTTGCTCTACCTTCCAAATGACCACCAAACTGAACGTCGCTAGATATGTCGATACCGAAGATACTAAAATTAGGCTCAGCAGCTAGAGGAACTCCTTGAAAATTAGGGACTGCGTCAAAAGAAGTTTTTTTGGCGGTGAAGGCGCATACCTGTGTTTTTGTGGGGTTAAAATCGACTAGGTTTTTTCTTCCCCAATCCAAGACACTCTCCAATGAGGTCTCTATCTCGGACACAAGTTTGTTCCGGCACTCGTTAACGCGTTCCCGAGAAACACCTGCACGACTGGTATATAGAGCATCCACAGTACTGTCGTCTACATAGAAGTGAATGTTACAGATGTTCAACATATCATTAATATGCAGAAGAAATAAGGTAGGGGATAGCACACAGCCTTGTGGGACTCCAGCGTTCACGGGCTTGGGATCCGAGCATGCACCGTCAACAACGACTTTTTGTTAACTCATCAACATCAACTTCTTACTCTAACCCCATCGAAGTAGAGCATGCTTCTCCTTTTTACAATGTATTTTAAATATACATCTATATATGTTAAAAAGGTAAGCCCGATCGAATTTCTCGTCGGTTCTTCTCGATGACTTAGTTGTATTCCGAACCGGTGGTCATTTTGACGTTTATAAGCGCCTTCTTAGGGCCTATATTGAATAAAGTATTTTTGATTTATACAGAGAAGGATAATAATGTTCATTGAGGAAAAATATTCTCTTCCTAAAAAATTGGTCAAATCTACATTAACACCAGCGAATATGCGTACAAAGGTGGTGATTAAAAAAAAAAGAAGTAAGTATACATCTAACATTCTGGAACAGTACGAGATATTTACATACAAAGAAGGAAATTGAAACCTATAAGCAGAATAGAGATTTTATACTGGAAAGAAAACTTCTTCGCGTTTACGTCGTAAAGTTTTATAGATCTGAGAATTCAATAAAGTCTCCTCTAAATGTTAGTATGCGAGGTTGCACGTCCGGCTAACAATGTTCCACATTTTGCGACCACTTCCATGTCCGTGCGGGCTATAAAAGATAAGAAAGAATAAAGATTACAAGACTCATATAGGGTTCCGTATATTTATCCGTTTATAATAAACAAATTCATACGTTTAGTCATAAATCTTTCATTCACATTAGTAATCTACAGGTAAGATAAGCAAAGAAGAGAAGACAATTAACGATGTATTTTTAATTTACAAAAAAAAATATTTTCTCTCATTGAAATTAGGCCTTTGCCCATTAATTCCATATTTTGAGATTGATATTTAATATAAATGCTGTTCGAATGATAGATAATAAGGCTTTCTAATGCTCGCCTACCGACCTACCACCTACACACCGCCCTCAAGTTGAGAATCTATCACCATACAACTGTAATTGTGTTCCTACAGCTATACTCGAGAATCTTTGTAGACTTAGCGTCTTAACATTTTGAGCCACATCATCAATTAAAATCAGGTACAGTTACAACGCTAAGAACATATACACAATAATAAAAAAGACAAGATTTAAAGATAAAGAATAATTTACTGGAACGATAACCAATACAATAACATCAAGCATAGATATATAGCTTAAGCTACTTATGTTATAAGGTGGAAATTTAAACAATATGTTAGAGTAAAGGGAAGTAGAAATTGACCAAATTGTACGGTTTTATGAAACCACTATGGAAGTGAAACTTGTTTCGGATCGTAGACATATAACTGAAAATTATTCGATTTGGGGTATTAAAATCACGTTTTTAATCTTAACATCAAATCACATCACTGTTCATTATTTGCCAGAGAGCTGACAAATAGCAGTAACAGCTTTAGTTATCCTTTTGTTTTACGTTTGCATTAATAAAAAAAAACCCTTTAACAGTCCTTAAAACAACGTTCTCTGATTTGATAACCAAGTATAAGCCAATATTAAGTAATCGATAAACCTTTACGTTTTTACGTAATGAGTATTCCTTGGAAGATCATCGTGTTACCATAAATGTACACATCACAGACAGCGTGAAAGCTTACTTAAAAGTAATAACAAAATATACAATATGAATAAGGACAAAAAAAAAACAGCTTACAAAAAAATTGCATTATTTATGAGATATACAAAGTACCTTGCAAAAATTTAACTGTTTTGGAGATGTCGTTAAAACATTTATTTACACATTTAAGGGCAAGAGACGAAAAGAGAGAAGATTCATTAGGATTATATTAGAACGGCTTGTAGTCATATATTTGTTTGCCAAAGATATGCTATGGGAGATATATACATAAACTTTAAATGCGGGTAAAGTGTGCGCCAACTCAGATTCTGGTACAAATTGAACGAACATACAAATAAACAAAAGCTAGCGTATATAAATATACATAAATATGAGATGCTATTTAAAAACGAATTCAATATCATCCGCTCCGGTTTTTCCATTTCCATGCGGAACCCTAATACCACGTCGTCGCGCGTCGCTTGAAATTGCAACAGGAAATGCGCCTTCAGTTTTTTTTTAACATTGTTATCAAGTTAAGTACAACAGTTGGTTTTGTAGGCGGCAATTTTTTGTATTTCTATTGTTACTAGTTGACGCATGCGGCTTCACGTGCACATTTTCATTTATAACTAAAGAGATTTAAAACTTGTAAGAAAATGTAGAATTTCAGAAATTCTCTCTCAAATACATTTGTACGTCCAACCCGTGCGCCATCTGTGGCAAAGTAATTAATTTACCATGCCTAAAATCAATAAGTTGATAAAAATCTATAGCTAGACGAAAGGAATGATAGCTCATAAGACACGAAAAAACAATCATTCATGTTTATATATTTAACAAGCTGTTGTTCTGTCGTGATAATAAAAAATATACACTTATGTGCATGAATTGCTTAAGGTAACTAATGTATTCGATTTGATAAGGATTAATACTGTATCCGTCTAGATAGCCTTCGCGAATTACCTCATTATATGTGACCATTACTAGATAGATGGGTATAGTAAGCTATCCTTAAAAGATAAGTATATGGCATCGCAGACTTTTTTGGTAGATCTATACAAGAGGAATATCTCACTACGCATTGTTTAAGAATTAGGCAGCGATTTCGATGAAAGCTAGCAGGTGGCTTGACTTTTTCCAACACTTCCAACAATTATCGCTATAACGAAACCTTGATAAATCATACACCTACACCTTCCTCATGTATTGTTCTACCTATTGGTGAAGACCGCATTACAATACGTTCAGTATTTTCTGAGTTTATCCCAAACAGACATACAGACACGGCGGACGCCTTTGTTTTATAATAAGTAGTGATATGTGAACACTAACACTGAGCCGAATGGGATTTACCATCAGTCACATGTTTGGAACTTTAACCCTCTATACAACCCCCTCAATGCTCATCTCCACGGTATAAGAAACTCCCAATGAATTAAATTTACATTAACGCGAGCGAAGCTATCAGCAAAAGCTAGTATTTAATAATACAACTTGAAGGGGCTGATGGGACCGTGTAAATAGGTCCCACCAGGAAGGGATGCGGTGAAGATAAAAAGTATAAAAGTGCGTGAAATGAAGAGAGAGAGCGTAGAGCGGTTGGTGGTCTTGCCTATAAATAAATATAATAACAAAGACCCCAAATAAAAAGCGTGCACTAACCTGCAAACTCAGCACCTAGTACGGAGCAGCGGCGTCTCAGGATCGCACTCTTAAGATATCTGTAGAAGCGGTGCAATGATAATAGCGGATTTTCTCGTGAAAGCGTTTCGACGTCCACTGCGTATTAAACACTGATGTTGCAGTTCTTGGGCGTATAATTATCTCCAATAAATCTTGCGTTGCCCAAAGCGAAATATATATGTATATATGGTATATAGCTGCGGTGTCAATTATTTGTTATAATTCTTAATATTAATGCGGTTATGTGGTTGCGGTGACAAGAAATTATTTTCTAATATTGTCATATTCAAAATTTTCTCCTTTTTTCGTCTAAATGACAGCGTTACTAAAGCGTCTGCATACTCCGTATTCGATCAATGAGATGCAGGCCAGTCACACATCTCATTATCTGGAGCGCAGCTATTAAATTTATTTATAAGGCCGAACCACAACTGTTAATTGTGACTACATCCGCGTTGAAACTAGCAAAAAAAAAAATTTCATTGTAATTGTGTATTAAAATAAAATTAGCCAACCCGATGACAACCGAGCGTTACCGAGAAGGGCCGAACTGTAAATACCTACGTGATACGCTTAGCTGCGTGATCGACTCCCTGCGCAATAGTTGAGTTTTATACTGACTTTTAAAGTTTACCGTACAGTAATTTCAAGTTTTAAGATTTTTCAAAGCTAATGTAACCGCGAAACACAACTGTCAAATAATAAATGTATTTATTTATATGAAAATGAAAGAACGACATGGGGAAAGGATTATTTCGAACGTACACATTATGTATTTGTATGCCGCCCTAACGCGCACCGGTTTGAACTTTAGCGGACCTATTTCACCGAGATTCCCTGCTAAAGTCACGACACGAAGTTTCGCGACTTTTCTAATACCCTCGAGGAACGCGGTCGCGTTTGTCACTTGTTTCCTCGGAGATAAAGCCCGTCGGAATGCATACGAAAAGGTTGTCAAGGAAAGTTGGTAATAGCGTGTTCTTTTTGTCGTTTCAAGCGGCATCAGTTCAGAAATAACCGCTTATTATGGCTATACGATATTCAATGTGCAGTGTTCATAGTTTAATTAGACATTTATTATCAATGTGAATGAAATATATAACTGTAGACATTTTGACGTTTAAATTTGTCAATACAAACGTGATTATGCACGTACGTTCCTTCAAAAAAAGAACTATGTGTCAGCAGTGGGATTCTTATAGGGTCTTATTTTTATATTATTACTAGCTATCCGCCCCGGTTTCGCATGGGTGTAATACCGTAAAAAAATATGAAATCGGATCTTTCCTTTACAGTATGACCACGTAATGGGAACTGAACGACTAAACATCAAGTTGTCAATATTTTATATTTGTTTTTTTTTTATACTTTATAGGTAAGCGTTTTGACCACAATCTCATCTGATATTAAATGATGACGTGGTTTAAGATGGTAAGTCACGTTTAACCTAGAGGGTGACTGGCTCTCAAGTGCAGCTGCCGGATTACAGCAACAGGTGCTTGGCGACAGATTTTCAACTTGAGGGTGGTAGCTAGCCAGACGGACTTAGAAAAAACTCTACCACCATGCAAAACATTTAATGTTTATCTAACATTTTCACTATCCGTACAAATTTTCAAGCATTTTCAGTTGAAAAAACCTAGTCGTACAGTCTGTACTCTGCCTTATCACGACGTACTATGCAAAAGACGCTGACAGAAGTATATTTACTCGTATGCTTTGGCTTATAGTCAAAAACTATAAAATTAGCGCTAATCACCTGGTGTTTAGTCTATACGTGTTACACCATCGCACCACATCATAATAGCTGGCCCAGAGTGTAGTCCCACGGAACGGCAGGTGCACGAGAGCATCGAGTCAACAATTTCAGTTTAAACGTTCGGCACTCCGATTCCTCCGTTCCCACATTACTGTAGTATACATTATTGGGCCAGATAGTCATTTGTCACTGCTAATCTAACATCGGTAGCATTCACAAATGATTAGTTTCTGACTACTTATGAAATTTGAAATAAATTAAGTTAAAGCAATTTGTTTTTTTACGATCCTCCGTCTCCGGCCTTCGTAACTTCGTATATGTGACTTATTCTTGTTATTTTGAGGGGGTATAAATAAGACGACTGTACAATTTTTAAATAATTCTTTAGTATATCTTCTTAAGAATATATTATATTAACTTTTTTAAATCCCTCGGGAGCGCCCGCGACTGTTAACTACCTTGTCCTGACAATTACACACAAAAAAAAAAATTAGCCAAATAGGTACCACACAAATCTCGGTAAATTCGCCTCCATCTTTCAAGCAGAAGTGTATGGGATACGAGAGTGTGCCCATATCAATATGCAAAAAGCCTACCTCAATCATGTAATTTACATCCATTCGGACATTCAGGCCGCTCTCTTGGCTCTTGCTTCGGATTCAATCGAGTCGAAACTTGTGGTCAATTATGTGGCAGTATTAAACAGTCTGGATAAGACTAACATACTAATCCTGCGATGAGTCCCAGTTCATGCAGGTATTCCCAGCAACGAAGTTGCTGATGAACTTACAAGAGCAGGTGCTACGGGAATACACTTGGACCTAAACCATTTTGTGGAATACCCAAAGCCTAGTTCACTTAACCCTAAGGAACCATTACAACCCAGAAGCCAAAAGCACTGGATATAATTTACCAGATCAAAAACATTTCAAAGAACTTATCAGGACATTCAACCAGCGTACTGCGGGAGAGGTACTGATGCTCAGTAGGAATCGAATACGGGTTCTAGTGCGATCACTCACTGGACACTGCTGCCTAAAGAAACACCTGTATAACTTGGGTGTCCAGAGCACAAGAGAGTGTAGATATTGCGACAGCGGTGATGAAACTCCAAAATACCTCTTGTGTGAATGTGATCCACTGAGGCCTACACGCAACCGGATTCTGGGAAAGCATGTATTGCTCCCACATGAGGTATAAGCGCTCTCGGCCAAAAAAGTCCTATAGTACATAAATGCTATAGCAATAGAGCTTTGACATTGTGGGGCGAACAAAATAGATCATACTGGTCGCAGTGACACAGGTGTAAGGCCCTTTAGAATAATAATAATAGCCAAATAGGTGCTGACGTTCTGAAGTAATGTGCGATCGGCAATTAATTTTTATTTCTATAAAAGCCTTACTAAATATGTAGTCAGAAACAAAATGTTTTCACTAAAGCTAAATACACAGACGATTAGCCAAAGGGTGTTGGGTCAGAATAAATAATTGTACAACGAAGTATCCTAACCTCGTCCTAATTACCTTTTGATTATGATTTAAACGTTAACACTTCAAAAACAGAGCCGAAAAACTGTTACCCGAAAGGAACATCGTTAACAGGTAACGGATTAATCAAAAAGCTGTTAAAATTAACCGGCGCCCGCGTTTCTGTTAATTATCAGTGGAAGTTAATGTTACATTAAACAAGATTCGTTAGAAAAAAAAAAGTTTTTTTTTATGAGGTTCGAAAATTCCCCCATCTTTTGTGGTTATCCTTTTATCCCAGACTAACTGATATACCTGACTTCGCTCAACTTAAAAAATACATGTTAAGAAAAAACACGCGTACCACATCGAGTGCCCCATTTTTACACGTCAAAAAACCTCGCATAGCTGATAGCGTAGTACATATAAAAATGTACATTCTTAAACCTTTATATTAAACAAAGGTATCGTGATATATTATTTTTAGATTAAGACCATGTGCCTGAGAAGGAAAAAAAGTGGTCGAAGTGTACGCAGTAGCTTTTGCGTGATGCGCGCATAACGGCAGACCTCCATAATTTTATTTATATATATGAGTTAATCAAATTTTTTTGCTTCAGAAGAAATTTATTTTGTACTCATAGAGACATAAATCAAATAGAATCACTACCACACAATGACACTACAGTCACTCTTACACTTAAAATACTGTAGTCGCAAGTCTGTTCGAAGATTTCTTCCTTTTAATTCCCTTCGTACTCGCTCCGATGTTTTCAATAGAACGCTACTTGAACGCACCGCGGCATACTACATACCTTTCAAAAAAGGAGGATGGAAGACTCTGGAAGGTTGACGTCATTATTCGAACGATTCGATAAAGTTCGAGACCGGCTATGTTTAATATGCCAATGTTTTTGATTCCCACGATCGATGACTATTCATTGTTTATTTCTAACGAGTTCGCAAACATAATGTATCAATCATTATGAATAAATAAATAAATAAATAATTAAACAGCGTGAAGAGTTACATACATATTAGGCAATCGTGTTAAAAAGTGATTTAATGATGGTTTATCTCGCTGCATTCACTGGAGTATTAAAATGCTCTAAATTGAATTGTTTACTTAGTTTATTATAATCACAGTTAATTCGCACAATGTAACGATTACTTCTATAGTTGGTAATTGAGTGAGACACATATATCAACGAGCAATGACGAAGAACAGTAGACGAAATCCATAAATAAATTTTCGAGTGGAGGTATGGACAATCAACCTTTGTTAGAATTTATCATTACCATTTGATCCTTATGGAAAAGCTTAATGGTACGTAGATTATTTATTACTCTGAAAAATTCTCTACAACTCAGTAAAATTCTCGTTAAAAACGAATTAGCCGTTTCAGAGATGAGTTCGAAGAAACAACAGATACTGCAACTTGACTTATATGTACATATTAGTTAATCTGTATATAGATAAGCCAAAACCCTACCTCAGGTATATTGAGACCCGATGTAATTAATTAAAAAAAATCTAAACAACATCAAAAAAAATACACGAAAAGAAGCTCAGTATATTTTTATAGTGTTATTTAATTAATTGATTATGTATTGTATGTATATGACTGTTCGTAAGTGTAAATTTAAAAATCGGGTGAGTGTCTTAAGCGCTCCCCTTAGTAGTCCGGTGAAACTGTAGACGCCTTACCAGGTCAACAGTGTAGTCAGTTCAAAAAAAAAAAGTGTAAATTTACTTTGACATTATAATTACGTCTAATATACGTGTAGATTCGATTAAAAACCTTTTAAAGTCTATTTTAATACATTCGTATCTGCGTATATTAAAACAGTTTTGGTATATTTGTAGTCGATTAATGGGTACAGGCAGCGCCGCCATGAAAACTGGCACATCAATTTTTGGAAAAGTTTTTATACTTATTTATATAATATGTTAGTATTATTAAATCTAATATTAGTTTTAACATCGGTGAAGTCGCGGTCGATTGTTAGTTTAATATATAATAATGTAATTCAGTACAGTTTTTTTCTGGTCTTATCTCAATGACACTTCCGACTTAGTGATAGCCGCACCGTAGCATATTGAATTGTGTTTCGTTTCTCCATACTCATCTAGTGTAATTTGTTTTCGCCCCGTAAGTTTGGGTAGTCACCCAAATTAAATTTATTAATATTTACAATTCTACATAGTCATTTTTAAGAGTTGACATTTTAAGACAGACATTTCAATATTATTTCTATACATAGATATATCCAATACAATTTGTTATTATGTGAAAGAGCATTAAAATAAATAGCATTTCCTTGCAAACAAATTTAAAAGCCAAACAATTTGTTTTTTTTTCTTTCCGTTACCGTCGAAGTACGCTTTCAGTTAAAAACACATCGAGTCCGGCGAGCAAAACATTCCTGGCGGCGCAACAATTTGTGCGGCGGTCGATCCGTCTAGCCGCCATTTTGCGGTGAAAGACTAATGGGTTTCATACGCAGAGTGAATTGTGATCACCTAGCAAATAAATCTAATACATTTTTTAGACATACTGCACCGCTACTATAAGGTTAGGTTCACACGATTTTATTTGCCAGAAACGAAAAGCATAATTTTAGATAGAATAGAAGGCGAAGTAAAATTGCTATTTAGTACCATTATAGTAAAGGTTTAGTAGTTTTGATTGTTTATCCATTACTTTCACTTTTTAAATATCATAATCGAATAAAAAAGGACTAAAATTTATAGATATGTAGTTTTTGCTCGAGACATCGTTCGTGTTGTTGTAGATTTGATCTATCTCCGAAGATTTTTTTTTAATGTAAGGTACCCGTTGTCCTATTCCATAACTCTGACAACGTGTATTTCAAATTCAGCCTACTCCTTCATCAAAGGCCGGCAACGCTTTTGTGATGCCTCTCGTGTCGTAGGTGTCCATGGGGTGGCGGTGATTACTTACAATCAGGTAACCAGTCTATTCGTTTGCCTCCAATCGCATAAAAAAAGATATTGTGTGCTCGTCCACTTGGAAAGGCAGGCAGAGATTGACTAGCTCGGAGTACTGCGTGCACGACGTGCAGGGTTGCACGGAGTATATACGCTGCGACCGGTACCGTTAGCCGCGCTTCTAATCGTCCGACATGATTGAGCACCACTGTATAACACGACGTGCTGGGTTGACAATGTTTGTCATCGGTGCCACAAGTGTAAAAAGCAAACAAAGTGTATTTCACATTTATATTATTTTATAGTTAGAATACATGCGAACTTCGTTGTTTCTTTCTTTAAAATCTTCTTTCGTGAAGAAGATTTGTATTCATTTGACAACGATACCAGGATCTTTTGTTACTTACAATTTTAGTTAACAATATATGAGATATAGATTTTCCGAATCCATAGTACGCGAGCTCTTTTACTGACAGGAATTATTATCGTCTATATATACATATATTCTGACACTGTATATTGTAAAGTAAGTAAACTCTATTCAGATTTTATTTTATATGTAATCTGGTGAAACTGTAGAGGCCTTGCCAGGTCAACAAAGTAGTCAGTTCGAAAAAAAAACAAATATTTAAGTAATATTGTTGTGCTACCATTTAAGGCCATAAAGTAAAAAAAAACGAGTTAGAATATTACAGGAGCATTTCGTTGAATGGACAATATTTTGACAAAACTTTGGCATCTTTTTAAAACATTGTTTAGTTCTTGTTTTTTGCAATACATATGAAATTGAAAACTCGTCACAGTGATTTTCTTTTATTTTGTCGCGTTTCTGAACCATCTAGTTGCTCACAGACCCGCAAATACACATGATAGTGATGATTGCCCATAGAATGGATCTTGTGGTCTTCTTTCATTTTGAATTGGATTATGCTTACTGCTATCATGTACAGTGCAGAAACTTTGTCGTTTTTTTTATATATATTATATGGGGCAAACGTACAGGTGGGTCACCTGATGGTAAGTGATCACCGCCGTCCATAGACACTAGCAACACCAGGGGAGTCGCAAGTGCGTTGCCGGCCTTTTAATATATGTGGGCCTCCGGCGCTCTCACTGATCGAACGCAACGCAACAGTGTAAGCACTGTTACTTCACGTCGGCTTTCTGTGAGAGGGTGGTACTACCCCGAGCGAGCCGACCCATTCATTCTGAAACCAGTAATAGTTTCAGCGTAGCTCTACCACCTGTCGTGCGGTCAGTATGATTTTTTAAAATACATATTATAGATTTTAGTGTTTGACCATAATCTCATCTGATGTTAAATGATAATGTGGTCTAAAATGGTAAATACGCTATACCTAGAGATACACCTACACACCTACCAATGCAGCTACTACAACACATTTGAGGGTGGTAGATAGACCAGTAGACTTAGAAAAAACTCTATCACTATTTTATAGTTTCATAATGATGTTTGCCTTCAGCGGAAGCTCTGACGCAGTCGCAAGAATTTAAATATACGGCTACGGATGCGGTGTCTGAACATTATCAATTAAGCCATCATCGCTTGGCGTAACAGTTGCCTTATGAATCGGCTCCTTATTTAGGACTTAAAGAAATACCATCTTCGGTTACACTAATACTGCGAAGTGCTACTAGAAAAAGACCAAAGTTTGATGACAAATTCTTATGCATTTATCCAGTTAGAGATCACGTGTATCTCAAGGTATTTATTGATACGTGTCTGATGTGGTTTTTCTGAGCTGGTCTTAAAGAAAACCCTTACTTAACTATATTACCACACAACATCAAGTGAGTGTTATGAACAGACAGTAGCAAACATTACATTAGGAAGAAAAAAAATGTCAAAAGCAGGCATCAAGGAAACGCAAAGAAAGTCAATTAAGACGGACAAGAGATCTTTTCATCGTCCCATCAGCTCTTGTCCATTGCACACAATGATAAAGTAAGACTGTTACAATGAATAAAGGACTACCCGGGGATAAAATATAACACAGATGCCCCTAACGACGGCAGTTGGTAAGAAAAAATGACAGGTTTTATCTGTAATGGAGCTCACGCATTATCTTCATTAAGATTGAGGCGCGAACATTTTTTCGGCTTACAGAGTGTACTTGGGACCGTCACAGCTTATATTATCTTAAGACAAGAACTTACAATTGGCTTGGTCTGTATGGATTGTTTAACTTTTAAATTAGAAACATCTGCCTCCCGCTTCGATGTCTAATCACTGAACAGGTGAAATTTGTAGTATGTGTTAAGTAATATAATATATATGTGTCCTTTCTTTATTACATTTTAGTGATATCAAAATTGTTTAGAATTTATGGTCACCAGTTAATTCCATTTAAATTGTGTGGAAAGCATAAATTCTGAATTGATCAATCTTCACTGAAATATCCTTAATTTTTTTTTTGGGTAAATTGTGAACCATTGGACCGATTTGTTTCATCTCCGGTCTCCTCTGGTAACTTGAGAGATACCGCAAGAAAAACCATCTATCAAGTTACCGACCACCGACCACCGCGAGCGACATTGTCTGAAGTACACCACGAGGAAGTGTCCTGAATTCGCAGCCTTATGATACTTTACCTCAACAATTATCATTAACCAATATCTAATACAACGGACAATTGGTTATAATAGAAATAAAGAAATAATAAAAACAGCACCATAAATTTAACTTTTATATTTAAGCCACTACGGGCACTTTCATGTGATAAAGTATCAAACACTGCCGCAAAACAGCAGGGCTAGCGTTGTTTTATTTGAGCATGTAGTATTTGGATGATAACATTTACTGGGGCATGAACCTTTCTAACATAACTCTCAAGAGTAGCAGGTAATTGGAGACCAGATTCAAATGTTGTAGGTGGTAGAGCTACGCTTGTAGTTGGTAGAGCTACGCTGAAGCTATTACTGGTTTCAGCATGATTGAGTCGGCTCGCCCGGGGTAGTACCACCCTCTCACAGAAAACCGACGTGAAGTAACAGTGCTTGCACTGTTGCGTTTCGTTCGGTCAGTGAGAGCGCCGGAGGCCCACATATATTAAAAGGCCGGCAACGCACTTGCGACTCCTCTGGTGTTGCTAGTATCTATGGACGGCGGTGATCACTTACCATGAGGTGACCCACCTGTTCGTTTGCCCCCTATAATATAAAAAAAAAAAAATTGAATTTCAGTTCTTCTAAGTTTGGATACAAATAGTTATAATCTAGAGTGATCATTTGAATTTACTGTATGTTTTTTTTTCGAACTGACCATACTGTTGACCTGAATAGGCCTCTACAGTTTCACCTGACTACTAAGGGGAGCGCTTAAGGCACTCACCCGATACATTCGGTATGCTTATTTGTTACTTCATACTTTTTTTTTCTATTTGTTTCTATATCAATATTACCCGCGTAAGAATAGCTCACTACTGGGCAAAAATTTCTCATCTTGGAGAGAAACTACACGCATATTGTCTTCATAAATCTACAATAGATGAAGGTAGGGTTTTTTCCTAGGCCGCCTCGTTAACTACCACTCTCAGGTTGAAAATTTGTTACCGTGTACCTAATTAACTACACTTGAGATCTAGTCCCCCTTAAAAAAGTTATAAGTATAAAAACGTTGACTTTACTTGCATTTCATTCGATAGATTCAGCAGCATAGCTCCTTGCCACCAGACAAAATGGTAATCAAACGCAAGGCTTGTTGTAAAATAAAAGAAGTGGAAAATAAAATCGAATCTAACGGCCAGTTCACCCGGTATAAGTTCCTTGGTATATCTAGTCCAAACCATCCGAAAATTGAACTGTCAGTAGCAGTATTTGGATTTCGTCCAACTGGCCGTATGGGATATCGATGCTCTTAAAATCTTTCATCACAGTGTCCGCATGTAAGCGTAGGTTGAGACATGCTTTATAAAATTCTAAAAAAAAAAAAAATTTTTCAACTTGGAAAAATCGATATCAGCAAAATCCAAGAATGGCTCCATTTTGATTTATCAATTGAAATTTCTTAAATCCAAGCAAACGCTTTTTATAAACACTACGTTTTAACGTCTATTATCGTACTATAATATTTAGTATTGTACTATATTTCGGTCTGTGTACTATAATAATACTATCGAAGAAATATATAGTACTCAAAAATATTACAATACAGTTCCATCGACTTGGAACACTTTAATTATGAACAACTAACTTTTAGTCAAGCTTCGCTTGTATTAATGTAAATTTGGTCTGATTCTCGGGGAGAGTTCATTTTTTCCGCATGATAGATATATCTATGTCCTTTTACAGGAAAGTCAAAGTAAAAGAAGGATACCCTTGAGAGAGTGTTTATGCAAAATGTCATAATGGACGGCTGAGTAGTTAAAATATGAAAGCGTGACAACAAATAGACTCACAGTAACATTTATAATTTTAATAATGATAAATTGCAAGTGGTGTATAAAACAGAGCAAGTAAGTGACAAACATGTTTAATTCTTTGAGTAAATTACTTTATTAATAACGTTATATTTTATGTTTTTTTTTCTGAAAAATGTTGCCAATAGTATTTAACTATCTCCAACGCGCGACAATCATTGTAATAAAGTTTATTGTCAATAACTTTTTTTTTTCTCCCCACATCATATCACAAGCTGTGCACCAAATACCAGGATTGGTATATTCGATGTAGATTTCCTGGCAATGCTACTAATTCTTTTAACAATCACTCAACTAACGCAATCAATGCTCAACAATGTGACATTTTACTATGGTCCGTCTAATAACAAGCTTCAAAATAATAAATCGACAACGAAATACCAAATTCAGTTTATATATTATCCATTAATTTAAACTAAAATATACAAAATTTCCTATGAATTTATTACTTTTACTATACTAGACTTTTATATTAAGTATTACATACATAGAGGTAGTTATGGTATTGCTTGCTACGATTAAGACTGGTTTATACTCAAAATTTTCAAGCCAAGACTTATCTATTTCTGCGATCGCTCTCGCCCTTTGCAAATATTGTCTTACATGGCCGACTTCGATGACTTATAAAATTAAAAAATATATTTGTGTACTTTTAAGAAACCACGATGCAAGTGAAACCTTTTTTCGGATCGTATGCATTTAACTGAACATTTTTGTGAATTCATTTTTCAAACTTATTTACAATATTTATTGAAATCATTGAATTATTTTGTATTAAGTCATAGGCGCCGCCAAATTGGCCTTGACTGCTCTGCGGAGCACCTCCTCCGCAGCCGACTGTAATGTGACATGCGATATATGGCGGATAGACGGACGAGAAAATTTGAGCCGATGTAAAAACAGTTTCACTTTAAAAACTAAAATAAAAACAAACACGCATCTGTGCTTAAGTCTTATATCTCTAACGAGTCAGAAATAAACAGAACACGACAAAGGCAAACTTATTTAAAACAATAGCTTGGAATTAGAACAAACCTAGAGACCCTTTTGTGCTAAACATATAGTATTTTACGCAACGGTCGGTTCTCTGTGGACGAAACGTTGAATAAAACATAAATATATCTAGTATTCTCAATAAGCAGTGGTACGATTCCTTCGAACCATGTGTAAGGCGCGAACTGTTTTTAAAAATATTATTTTTACAGCATTAAAAAAAATCCAACCGACCTGCCTTTCTCTCGGCAACCGGTTAATATATTGGCCGGTCCCAAAACACTACACAATAAAAGAGAGACATGTGACGAGTTTATCAACACGTACGTAACTGATGATAATACGCTACTGTAAATCATCATCATCATCTCGGCGTAGAGACGTCCACTGCTGGACATAGGCCTCACCAAACTTTCTCCACGGCGTGCGGTTCTGTTCCGCCTGTAACCAGTAAACAGTACCTACTGTAAATAGTTACGAACTAACTTCAGAAATGTGAACGGTCCGAAGTGACGATGCGGGTAAGAATACAGCCGCTTTTTTTTGCGAACTAACTATCTGCTGTTGGCTTGACAGGCCTTTACACCTACACTCGGCCTTATTGGGCGAGCGCTTAAGATACTAATTAAATACTTAAGAAACGCCTCTCTTTCTTTGGACAGCAGTGTTACAATCAATCATTTATGGTACCATAATTTGTAGCCTTCCGTCTTCCAGCAATATCCTCAATGAATCATTCAAAATTCTAGAAAAAACGCGTTACCCACTATCCTCTAATATGAATAATTTATAGTACAAGTTCAAGAAAAATAATCGGAACTAGGTTTTGACTGTCACATAACTAAAATGTCAAACTGAATCATAAATCAAAACGGCAAGCTCATTAACCACGGTCAATCAGTTCAACGGAAGAAAATAAGATTCATAGTTTATGACATTCAATAAAAACGTTCTCGTACTCCCGTTAATCCAAAAAACGTTGACTGTTGGATATACACCTTCTTTTTTTTTATTTACGTGGGGAAATCCTTTATGGATACCCACCCTCTCGGGGGAGAGAGTGGGTTATGTCCGACTCACACGGACGAAAAGCCCACGGTGTACCGGCCGCCGCTTTTGTTTGGGGCGACATGGTATCGTGCTGAGGCTATCACCATGTCGCCCCATCGGTCAGCCCGGCGAAAGATCGCCGGGCTCCGTCCTAATAGGAAGGTAGACTGGGTACACAACCAGCTACCTCCCCTCGTCAGCCGGATCTGTGCAATGAGGAGATGGGCCCCCCGGCCCACCTCCTCAGATCCGGCTACGGAGGTGGAAGGAGGCGGACAAAGCGCCGCCTCCTTCAACCGACCCTCCTTTGGCGGAGATGGCCGCTAAGAGGGTCCAGCTCTCGGACCCTCTCCACCGCCTCCTTCTGCGAGATAACTTCCTCGCAGAAGGAGGCCATGGCCATCCATGCTTCTTCGCTGCCGAGCATGGCCACAACCACGCTCGACAGCGACAAGTCACCACCTACCGCCGCAGTCAGAGCGCGGCGCTGTTCTCCCCACGCAGCACACTCAGATAGAGTGTGCTGCGCGGTATCTTCCTCAGCGATTGGATATACGCCTACCCTAAAGACCGTTACACTGACTTATCCCGCGCTGCTTACAACTAGTGGGTTCCCGCAATATTCAAGAGAAAGTTAGTCTACCTCGTGACGACTCTGTTCAGGCTACGTCTTACAGTCTGTGGTAGCAACTCTAAAATTCTTAAACACCACCGTTTTGTGAGTATGATGCCTACACAACCTATCTTTTATACATATAATAAAAATGAAGTGTCTGTATGCAAGCAGAATAGGTCAAATCAAAAACTATTATCTTATAACGAGACTAATTAGAGATTCACATAAAACTACATTAAAACTGAATCACCATCAACATAGTATAAAAATCCAGTAATATGAAAGGAAATGCAAGCGATTTAACGTCCGCTTGAGATATGAAATCAGATACGAACTACTTTAACTTCTTATATTTTAATTAAATATTATAATCGTTTTTACAGTTATTAAAATCCTTTAAGACGCGATCCTCTTCTACTATTTTAATTTATAAAAGAATATTATGCTAATATATAAATATTATAGAATTGTTATAGTAACAAAGTCACCTATCAAATTTACCTATGTGTTACGATAGTTCTTCTAACCTATGCAATGGATTTAGATACAATTTACACTTTCGTTTACAAAATATCTTTAGGAAGATTTATAGGTTACACTTATTTACCTAATGTACAAAGATCGGTGTATTCTAATAAAAGTCTTAAGTCGTCTTATAAAAATCGAACTGGCCACTTACATTAAAAATATTTAGAAATTAATTACGTCATTTGAAAATGGAATTTTTAAGTCTTAAAATTCAATTTGATTCATCTAATTGTTAATTGTTTTTAGATGTTGGCGCCATTAAACATCTTGTGTCTACGTTAGTCACCACGGACTTAACTCGTGAAAATTCTCGTAGTATGATTTTAAGTGTAGTTTGATGCCTCAGTAGAATGCTGCTTGCCTTCAGACTGCTTGAATGATATGAAGAACCATGAAAATCGATAGTTTAAAGCTGATTTGTAAAATTCCAACGCGGTATTGTTTATCTCAATGACAAATTTTGTGATGGTCGTCCGCTAATTACTGTGAACAACGAAAATAACGATACTGGACACCCTAAGATCGAAACTGACCTAATATGAGTTTCGAACATCTTTAGGCATAGGCATGAGTTAAATACAATTAATCCTACAAAATCGTTTGGCTGTGAAAGAACTGTAGTCTCGAGGGATCCGCCACAATCAACTCAAGCTCAAAAAACGGTCTGCAATGCTCTTACCAGATTCAACGGATGTCAAATTTGAATACCACCAATATTACAAAATATAGAGCCAAATAACAACAAATTATAAACAAAGTATAAAATCTATTACATGACATTCCAAGATCCCGCCAAATAGTGCTTAATTTCTCGGTCTAAACTGAACGAAATATTTTTGTCATGTAAAACCTAAAAAAAAGGGGTAAATTAACTCTGTCTTATTCTTAATTAATTTATCTTGTATACGGCAATGCTGTTTCGTGGCTTGGAATTCCCTTCACGTGCGATTCGCGTGCTAATGACAGCGCCCATTAGTCGGCACCATTCTCGCTCTTGTATAATGATTACTGCTGTGTGTAGTAAATTAGTTATAAGATTATTTACAAAATTCATTATTATTATTATTAACATTACTTACTAGATTTATTTCAGCTGAATTCTATTGAATGCGCACGACTTAATAAACTCCGCCAATGTAGGCACTTTCTTTTTAAATTTTAAATATTCTTACGACATATAAAAAGAACGTTTTATTTCCGAACACTGAAGCAATGCGAGAAAGCGCACACCTTAAAAAACCTTATCACTTTGAGTATTGTAAATTGTACTAGTTACACAAAGTTACTCCTTCGAGGCGGGGTGGGTAATGTCAAACATTTATTGACCAAAACCTCCGGTGAACCATCTTCATCATCTTCGTCTCGTTTGATCGAGGAAGCAACTCTTGATGTCACTGTTAGCCGCTCATAATCTCTCTACTAGTGGCTCCACGTAGCTGTAGTGTACACAGCGGCCACACCCCGGTAACCACGTCGATCCGTGGGCCAAACCTAGTGGAGGGGGCTGTATATTTCAGTTATATTGGGTGATCCCCCAAAAGTACACAAAGCCTGCATCGGCGTGGGAGGCGGACTCCGTCGATAGGCAATTGTTTCCGGCGAACACGGCGATGTAGCAAGGTGATGTGATACGCCTTAAAGGGTGCCAACTAGGATCTTTTATGGTTGGCAGCCAAGCCACTGCATCTCTTCTATTACCGATTGTACCGGGTAACTGGTCCATCGGATTATGGTAGAATGGGACGAGAGAGTGGGTTTGCACCAGCGCAACCGCTTACTCACTTAAAACATCTCACGCGCAGATGAACCTTGGCTAGACTTTTGATTACGAGTCAAAGACCTATGGCGATGGGGTAATGGTGGTGGGAATTCGGATCACGGTGTATCCGGTTCTTAGCTATTTCTCTGCACATAGGCGGTCAGATGAGAGTGGTCGCTCCTGGATTCGACTGGGGCGGGAAGACGGGTTCGGCAGCACATCTGGCGACTAAGCAGCCCTATTTAGGATCGCTCTGCTTACCCCTGCACAGGAGAGGGGCCTAGAAAAGGTGGCCCAAACATAGTCCGCCTCACCCTCTTTACCCGAATGGCAAACCGCAGTCATCGGGCACCGACATTATTGCGGTCGAAAAGCATACAAAATTAAAACATCTAGCTCATATTCTTTTAATATCGCGACGTGGAATGTCCGAACTCTTTTGGATAATCCGAAAAATCTGTGTCCTGAACGAAAAACTGCGCTCATTGCAAGAGAATTACACAAATATAAAATCGATATTGCTGCCCTATGTGAGACCCATCTATCGGATAGCGGTGAACTTTGTGAAAATCGCGGTGGGTATACTTATTACTGGATAGGCAAACCTTCACATGAACGAGCGAGTAGCGGAGTATGTTTTGCTATTAGAAACAGCATCATAAAAACACTTGTAGAAACACCTAAAGGTATAAATGACAGACTGATGACGCTTCGATTGCACCTCAACACCAACAAATACCTCCATCTAATAAGCGTTTACGCTCCTACAATGACGTATACTGATGGTGACAAACTGCAATTTTACGAGGATCTGAGAAACATCTTGAAAGTTATACCTACCAACGACAAGATCATCCTACTAGGTGATTTTAATGCACGTGTTGGTTGTGATTATCATGTCTGGAAACAGGTCTTAGGACGCCACGGTGTCGGTAAATGTAACACTAACGGAGAACTGCTCTTATCTTTATGTGCAGAATTCAACCTATGTATTACAAACACCTTTTTCCGTATGGCAGAGAAGTATAAAACATCTTGGATGCATCCACGTTCTAAGCACTGGCATCTAATAGACTATATAATAGTGCGTAGGAATGATTTAAAAGACGTGCTTATTACGCGTGCTATGCGAGGCGCTGAGGGTTGGACTGATCACCGGTTGATTAGGTCAAAAATCCATTTCAGCTATAAACCGCCTTGTCGAGCAAGTCATAAAATTCCAACCCGACTGGCCTATGCAAAGCTGATAAGCACACCAAGTATGCAGGAGAATTTTAACGCTAAATTCAACTCCACATCGTTGAATACAGCGGGCTCAATTAATGAACATTGGTGCTCCTTAGCGCAATCACTTCAAGATGTAGCCCAGCAGGTAGTAGGTAAACCAGTGAAGAAAAACCAAGACTGGTTTGACGACTCCGATGTTGAGATCATGACGCTCGTGCAAGAGTCAAGACAGTTAATGAAGTTCTCCACAACAGATTACCGGCGAAAAGCGATTCAACGTCAGCTACAGTATAAGATTCGGGTTCTTAAAGACCGTTGGTGGATGATGAAAGCATTAGAGTTAGAACATCTTGCTAACATTAAACAAACTGGTCTCTTTTTTCAGTCTCTTAAGACGATTTTTGGTCCACAATTTAAGAAAACTTCACCCATCTACTCGCGCGATAAATTGCAACGATTAACTGATCGCAGTGATGTGCTAAATCGCTGGTCTGAGCATTTCAGTGAGGTACTGAACCCAATTGGTCATGAAGCGGATCTCGCATACATTAGGAGTCTTCCAACTATGACTACATCTCATGAGCTTGATAATGCTCCATCTTTTGGAGAGTTTTTAGCTGCGATAAATCGTTTAAAGAATGGTAAATCTGCAGGCTCAGATTGTCTACCAGCGGAACTATATAAATATGGTGGATCGAGTGTTCAAAATAGACTGTTTGAATTGATATTGCGAATTTGGGATAGTGGTGAAATACCTCAAGCCTGGAAGGACGCGACTATTTGCA
Organism: Antheraea assamensis; assembly: GCA_035772565.1. Classification (NCBI taxonomy): domain Eukaryota; kingdom Metazoa; phylum Arthropoda; class Insecta; order Lepidoptera; family Saturniidae; genus Antheraea; species Antheraea assamensis. The sequence continues at coordinate 185,672 of JAQQSE010000013.1, forward strand.
AACTGTACAAGGGAAGGGGTGATGCCTCTGATTGTGGGTCATACAGAGGCATCTCTTTGCTTAGTGCAGCTGGTAAAGTTCTGGCTCATATTATAAACCATAGACTGGGGGAGTTGGCTGAATCTGTGTTGCCTGAAGGCCAGTGTGGGTTCCGTAGGGGCAGAGGGACCGTCGATGCTATCTTTATCGTCAAACAATTACAAGAAAAGAGTCTGGAACAACATCGACCACTCAATATATGCTTTGTCGATTTGGAGAAAGCTTTCGACCGGGTGCCGAGATCTGCCCTCTGGATTATTCTTACTAAAGCTGGTTGTTCTGAGAAGTTCGTTAATTTAGTACGCCAATTTCATGATGGCATGATGGCCAGGGTACAGCATGAGAACGATTTCACAGACCAGTTTTCGGTAACTAACGGTGTTAAGCAAGGCTGTGTAATGGCGCCGTCTCTCTTTGCCCTTTACTTTGCATTTGTACTGAAGAATGCTTATAGTGACGACACTGGGCAGATAATTCTTAGTGTGCGAACAGATAAAGGCGTTTTTGACGTAGGTCGATTTAGAGCGAAAAGATCGGTACACGAACTCTCTATCATGGACGTTCTTTATGCTGATGACATTTGTTTGATGGCCAGTGATGTCAACAACTTGCAATGTTTCTTGAACCGCCTTAATGAATCATGTCAACGATTCGGCTTGATCATTAGTTTATCTAAAACTCAAGTGCTTAAACAACCTGCACGCGGTGTGACACCAGATCTAACATCTTTGTCATTGAATAATAATACATTGGAGGAAGTAAAATCTTTTCGGTATCTTGGTAGTTTTCTCCGTAATGATAACCGCCTTGAAACTGAAATTTCCTCGCGTCTTGCCAAGGCTGCGACATCTTTCGGAAAATTACGAAAAAGAGTTTGGGATTCGCACGATTTAAGATTGCACACTAAAATCGCTGTGTATAAGGCAATAATTATACCCATCTTGTTATATGCCACTGAGGCTTGGTGTCTTTATAAGAGTGATATAAAGCGCCTTCACTGTTTTCATATGCGGTGCTTAAGATCAATACTTCGTATAAGATGGCAGGACCGAGTTCCAAATTCAGAAGTATTGAGAAGGACGCAGCTGTGTGGCATAGAATCATTGCTTATAAAAGGTCAATTAAGATGGTGCGGACATCTTGTTCGCATGGATAACTCAAGGCTGCCTAAAGCTATTTTCTACTCACAGCTGAAGGAAGGAAAACGCACTCCCGGAGGTCAGCTATTGCGTTACAAGGATGTCTTAAAGCGCCATCTAACAGCATGCAATATTTCGTGTGAGGGTTGGGAAGAGCTCGCACAACAGAGACATGTGTGGCGCAGCTCTGTTCACAAGGCGGTTACTAATTTTGAAGAAAAGCGATTACAAGACCTAGACGCGAAACGCCTTGCAATTAAAACCCGTCCGAAGCCTTCCTACACCTATACATACAATACTGATGGTCAATTGTACTGTGCGCCCTGCAAAAGGATCTTCAAAACAAAATTTGGATTCGCGAGTCATATACGTGCTCATAATCGAGAATAGTAAGGTTCGCCATTGACGGATACGTCAAGGAGGCTCATACATACGTTAATGGGAACCTCGGGATTGCGCGAGTTTGCATCAAGCGATAACGCCCAGCGCGAACGACAGGCCGCACACTGACCGAGACGAACTAGCCAAACTGTCTCCCGTCTGGTGATCCAGTGCAATGGAAGTTCAGGTCCTCGACCCCTTCCCACCTTGGTTCAGCCAGGCAGTGAAAGAGACGCATCCTCCAACCGACACTTGCCAGTATTTTTTATATATAGTTGTCTCTTCACCCTCTGTAACTTTTTTATGTCGTTTTATTCCGCGTTATCTTTATAACGAGCCATGCTCCCCCTGCTGCCCTAAAACCACCAGTCCGTGTTTTACGAGGTTTTTTTCCTTCATCCTCTGACGGATGAGTCGAAGCAGGCAGGTCCTAACCACGTCCTCTATCCCCTGTGATAAACAGAGGAGTACCACAGTACCACGAGGGGCGCCGGTATACACCTCGGCCCGGTACTAGATACCAACTCCCAGGAGTGTTTATCGACGCTCCAGCCTAGATTCACAGTGTTCCGCTGGGCACAATCACCTCGAGTAAGATGTGGCTCTTCACCACACACCACGGTCCTAGGGGGTAGACTAACGTTCTCTAAAGGTGATCCCACTCCTTGCAGATTCGAGATAAAAATATCTCATCATGCCTGCTTAACCCCAATATATTTTTAAACTATTTTGTTATCAACGTGGAGAAATCCATCATGGACACGCCATCCTCTCGGGGGAGAGAATGGGTAGTGTGAGACTCACTACAACCCCACAGTGTACCGACTGCCGCTTTGGTTGGGGCGACACGGAATCGTGCAGTGCTATCACCATATCGCCCCAGCGGTCAGCCTGGCGGAAGGCCGCCGAGCGTCGTCCTTATAGGGAGGCAAGCTGGGTACACAACCAGTCGCCTCCCCTCATCAACTGAACCAGGACTTAACACTTATAATGTTGACCCCATTTCAACAATACTTTTATAGACGCCTATGTATCAATCTAACGTATAAGCATAATATAGTAAAGTGTAAACAAAATCCACTCCAATCAAATCCAATTGTTTGCGAGAAACAGTAATAGACATGGATTTTTTATATATATAGGATGGATGTGATGTATCTTATCCTCTCTACCATTCTTGTTTACAATATTCATAGGTAGGATAAGAGTAATAGGATATAAGTGCGACTGATAACAATGCTATTCTGGCCATCGAAACGAATACAAGGAGCGAGAATAGACAGACATTTCTGTAGGTGGTAGAGCTACGCTGAAGCTATTACTGGTTTCAGCATGAATGGGTCGGCTCGCCCGGGGTAGTACCACCCTCTCACAGAAAACCGACGTGAAATAACAGTGCTTGCACTGTTGCGTTTCGTTCGGTCAGTGAGAGCGCCAAAGGCCCACATATTTAAAAGGCTGGCAACGCACTTGCGACTCCCCTGGTGTTGCTGGTGTCTATGGACGGCGGTGATCACTTACCATCAGGTGACTCACTTGTTCGTTTGCCCCCTATAATATAAAAAAAGACATCTCTAACATCACATTAACAGATGAGAATAAAGGGGTTAGTACTACAAGAAAATATTCTACAGATTGATTTCTCTGTATTTGTGAGTTTCCATTTTTACGTTGGTTTGTTTTCAAATAAATTTCTATTACTAGAAATAAAAAACATACTTATTTCATTACTCACGAGTATAAACAATACTTCGAACCGAAGCACGGTTAAAGTAATTCGATAGAATATTTCAAAAACCCGAATTCAGTCCTAAGCGATTATACGAATAAAATATTATAACGTGTGCTCACGTATTTGCATGCGTCAAATACACATTACAATATTTATCTTGGGCAAATAGTACAATTTTCACGTATATTCAAATCTTGTATAAAATATTAGAAACTTGTTATGCTGACGATATTTATTTTCACACGCTCAAAGTCTTTGAACTTGTAATGTCAGTTCTACAAACCACATGGTAAATAGATCTTCAATAATAATATAAAACAAAGTCGTCCACCGCGTCTGTCTGAATGTTCGCGATAAACTCAAAAATTACTGAACGGATTGTAATGCGGTTTGTCAAGGTTTTTTTTCTAAATTGGTTTAAAATTGTTAAATGAATCGGAAAAAGTCAAGCCGCTTTCACCGTTTCATGCATATATTTATTTATTATCAGGGCAGGACAACGTCTGGCGGTCCTGCTAGGTTATATTTATATAACACTAGCTACACGCCTTGGCTAATAATGCACGAGAATAATGAAATAAAATGGCGACTAAATAAACAACTGGATGTTAATCTGTGAATTCTGTCAATATTTTTCAAGGTCACTTTACTATCTTTTGTCTCTCTCACTTTTGAAAATAAAATATTTAAAAATATATTTTACACAAAAAATAATAATTTTACAATAAATCATTTGTTATTTTTCAAAGTTTTGTAATAACTCATGTGTTTTTTTAAGCTTATGCTGCCAACAGTCTGTTGACTTGTGCGTCCTGGGGCCTACATTTGTTTATATGGAACTTAAACATTCACCGTTATGGACACTCCAGGGGTTAATTCGGAATCGACTTTTATCTATATATATTATATGTGAGTGTATATAAGTATAATATACATATGTTATGCATATAATCCTTTTGGAAGGATTTTTCAAGACGATAGTGAAATTCATATCCAAATCTATTGTATCGTTTAATAGAAATAATAGATACACCAAAAATAGCTATGTTTTATCACATCCATAGCTATAGATTTTTAACCCTTGGATTGTCCAAAACCATAAAGGTTTCAGTTCCATACAAACGAATGTAGACCTCATGAGGCACAAATCAAAAGGTTTTTGGCAGCACAAATAAAAAAAAAGCTGATTTATTACAAAACTTTGAAAAATAACAAATCATGTATTGTAAATTATAATTTTTATGGAAAATTTGTTTTTAAACTATTTTTTCATTTATAGTTTTTGAAGTTATACTTCTTTTGGCGCGTTAGAGAAAAATGATGAGAGTAAATTTTTACGATTCGCGCGCACACTGTCACGAAAAACCGACACCCTGAAGTTAGCTATAGTCAACATTTTATTCAAAAAAAGTATGTAGGTATTAAATACCTTTTTTCTATTGTTAATGTCGTTTTTTCTACAAACGTAGAAAGAATAAGGCGAAAGATAAAATAATTGAAAAGATTTTTATCTTGTTACACCTAAGAAGTATAACTTCTAACGCGTGTACATAAGTACACACTACTTTTTTTTTAACTAAACCAGGAATGTACGAGGTAGTGAAAAAAAAATTAAAAACATAATCCGCCATTATGACATCTGGGTCTTAATAAATCAGCCGAGGGGAGAACAAAGTCTAATTTCTCATTAAAGTATCCTTCAAATTCGTACCCTTTTGTACGCAGAGTTTAAAGACGTTTCAACTGAAGAGTTCTAATATTACATTATTAAACGGAGATTCTTTGATAAACAAGTGGCTCGTGTGTCGTGTACCAATCATACTGTAAAAAGATTTATCGAGTAACTTGAATAAAAAAAAAAAACAGAGCGATGTCAAAGGATCAGTCAGTTCAATAGATCGTATAGATTGACGGTTCGTAGTATTGACAATTAAACGTATCGTATATCAAGTATGAACTTGCAACGTTGCTATTTTTCATATGAAATGAAAAGTAATTTGGTATATGAAGCCTTTGAATATGTAATTGGAGTTTTTGGCGGGATCTTAGTCTGTCATGTAGTGACTTTTATATTTTATTCATAATCTTGTGTTATTAGACTCTATATTTTGTAATATTGGTGGTGTTTTACGTAATATAGTTCGGTTATTATGCACAAGTGAAGTGGATCGGAAATAATACCACGGAGCATGCATTCTGAGATGCCGCCAAAACTCCATGGAAAGTTCTAACAAGGAAACCACCACCATCTTGTTAGAACATTATAATTATCACAAGACACTTACTTGGAAAAATCTTGTTACTTGACGCTGGCTAGTGCACAAACCGTGCCGGAGCCAAAAAGTAAACAAAAGAAGAATATGTAATTTTATATGGCTGCCCGTTTTATATGATATTATAAAATTTATATGCCCTGAAAATATTAATTCAGCAAAGTTATTAAGTTTGTTATATACTAGGCTGAAGAAGAGTATTTTTTTTTATACATTATAGGTTACCGTTTGCCCACAATCTTATCTGATGTTAAATAATGATATAGCCTAAGGTGGTAGTCACAATAAACTTAGAGGGAGACTGGCTCTCAAGTGTGCAACTGCCGATGATGTGGTCTAAGATGGTAGCCAGGCTAAACCTAAAGTGAAACTAGCTTTCAAGTGCAGCTGTCGGAACATAGCAACAGGTTCTTGGCGACAGATTTTCAACTTGACGGTGGTAACTAGCCAGGCGGTCTTAGAAAAAGCTATTTTATATTAATAAAATTGAAGTGTATTTTGTTTGTCCCAGTAGTTCTGCGATTCGCCAGAACCGCTTTTAGCGAGACTTTTACTAACAGGTAGAAGACTCTTCAAAGTATTATTTAAACTACATATCATTACGCTTTTACTTTAGGGTCTAAGCAATAAAGATAAAATTGTATAGAAGAAACTTAAAATCGAATCAACTATAACATATCATTTATTGGTAAATCATATAAACTTAAAACAACTTTACAGCGTCTCTTTTTAGAACAGTTTTGTTGTATATAGTTTTTTAACTTTCATTGCAATTTTATATTAAAAAGCTATATACAAGTCTGTTGTTGCAGTTTCGACTTTGAAGGAAAACTTTCTAGTGCTTCGTTGTGAATTTTCTTTTATCGCAGTTTGAAAATAAACTAAGCGTGAAACAAATATACGTGGAAAGAGCTAAGCGAAAAACTTTATCTTAGAATGGAAATATGTACGATTTTTACAGTTTTTTTTTTTTATGTGATTGCCAGGCAAACGAACAGACGGCTTACCTGATGGTAAGTAATCACCGACGCCCATAACCACCTGCGATACGAGAGGCATTTGACACAAATGCGTTGCCGGCCTTTGAAGAACGAGTAGGCTCGTTTCTTAAAGGTATGTAAGTTGTATTGGTGTGGAAACGCTGCCGCTGGGAGTTCACTCAAGACGGACGGCCGACGTATGTGAGAAAAACGCACGCGAGAACCGGACAGTAGACGACTTACAATTTTAAGTATTTGCCCAACGCATTTCCTGATAGAGCGGAGCACTAAGCCCACTAAATGGCATCGTAGTTCTGACACCAATAAGGTTTATATTCATAATAATGAATTGTGTAATTTTTCATACAATAATAATTCATGTTAAATATTTTCGCAACATATCGTTTTTTACTGTCATATTATAAAACTGTCAAAAGCTTATTCTAACGTGACAAATGAGTTTAATTTATTATGTTAAATATTACTCTAACCGTTTTTAGGTACTACTGTTTGATCACAATATTAGATTTTGTGGCCTAAAATGGTATATACTAAAAAACACTAAAGATCTATTGACTCGTAAACGCGGCTGAAACACATCTATAGAAGTGCTTGGCGACAAATTTTCAACTCGAGAGTGATAGCGCTCTATGCAGGCGTTAGAAAATTGCTTATCACAATATACAGGTTTTTTTTTTATATTATAGGGGCAAACGAACCGGTGGGTCACCTGATGGTAAGTGATTACCGCCGTCCATAGACACTAGCAACACCAGGGGAGTCGCAAGTGCGTTGCCGGCCTTTTAAATATGTTGGCCTCCGGCGCTCTCACTGACCGAACGAAACGCAACAGTGCATGCACTGTTACTTCACGTCGGTTTTCTGTGAGAGAGTGGTAATACCCCGGGCGAGCCGACCCATTCATGCTGAAACCAGTAATAGCTTCAGCGTAGCTCTACCACCTACTAGAACTACCACCACCACCTACTAGTCCTATTACGATGTTTTAATTCAGCAAACGTTCAAGTTCATTGTAGGTTTCAAACCTCGGTCATCAGAAACGGTGCTCAGATACCGTTCGAAAAAAGAATAATTGACCGGGAGAAAAATTGTGTGGATTTCCAAAAATCCTTTCTAATAGAGCTCAATTACCGTGTAAAAGAAATCCGCATGTAACTTTTCACGTCATAGCCAGAGAACTGTGTATATACATATATACGAGTATATTGACTGAGTGATTGATATATCCATGCACAGACCAAACTTCTGAGGCTATGACGTGAAAAGTTACATGACGACTCCTTTTACACTACCGGTCCATTTATCACGTGCGTCTATCGTCACGCAGCCAAATAGTTCATGACACATGACGATAATGTCTTCCCACATCCGTATTTAATGCGACTATAGACAAACTTTCATGGCGATACACACTGGTATGGGAGTAGCATTAGAACCTCAGTCTTTCTGGTTCCTACGGTCGCTGTTTCGTTGTTTATTTGTAAGAACCACTTCTCATACAGGCGAATTACGCCATCGCAACACATCATAATTGCTGTTCAAGAGTGCATATGGAGTTAAGGTTTCCTGCTATAAGGTGCGGTAAGTGCACGAGACCGATGTCAGCAATTTTAGTAGAAACATTCGTAACCAGAGTAACAATATACGTACACTCGAAGAATATTAACGTCATTTTGCGCAAGCGGATGAAACCAAGACAAAATATTGTACTCGGATACTTTAGTAAATGTCAAAAGGGGCTCCCAAAATATATCTTCAATAATCTTCAGACGATTATAATCTCCATTGAATCCACAAGACAATATAACTCCGACGATCCACTAGCTGTTGATTTCTATATATCTGTTTACATAATCACGAAGCGTTCTCTATTGTCGTTGGCAGTGACAAAAACCGTTGCCCTTTGTAATAGGAAATGACGATAAGGAGCAGCGGGTACGGGAACATTGAAACGCAATAATTCTTACAATATACATGTAAAAATATGTAAAAAAAATATATGTGTTTAAATTCCACACTTAAGACAACACATGGAGTTTTTGGCGGGATCTTAGTCTGTCATGTAGTGGTTTTTATATTTTATTCATAATCTTGTGTTATTAGACTCTATATTTTGTAATATTGGTGGTGTTTTACGTAATATAGTTCAGTTATTATGCACAAGTGAAATGGATGGGAAATAATACCACGGAGCATGCATTCTGAGATGCCACCAAAACTCCATGGAAAGTTCTAACAAGGAAACCACCATCTTGTTAGAACATTATAATTATCACAAGACACTTACTTGAAACAAAACATTGACACTGGCAAGTGCTTCTGCGGTGCCAAAACAAGAAGAAGAAGAAGACAACACATTTATTTAACATAGGACCTTAGTCAAACCGAGGCGGGTTTAATGTATAGTGTGTCGCTTATCTATACAATTAAAATGATTGCGGTCTGCGGTTATGAAATAACTGGATCGAATGTTTTAGCGTCATTTTAGTATCATATACGCGGCGAGCTTATAGTGTCCCGCGTGTTCAATTTAATAATGCCCTTAGAATGCTGTTGGGACTGCGATGGCGCTGTAGTGCGTCGGGAATGTTCGCGGAGGCTCGCACAGATGGTTTCATGCCATCATGCGAAAGAAAGCGGCCTCTTTACTGCAGCGCCTGCATGGTAGTGACAACAGCATTTTAAAAATGATTGCTGCCAAACCGGACTGCCCGTTCCGGAGGTACTGGGTTTGGACAATCATCAATCTCAAAAATAAAAAATCCGTTTTTAACTAACAATACTAACATAATTACGTAAGCACTATTGTTACTAAAACTAAAAAGTAAGTACCTACTAACAAAATTATGTACTCTATGTAGTCTGAGAATAAAGTGTATTTTATTATATTTATTTATTTAGTTTCACATCTTATGTATTTGATCTTCATCTAAAAATTCTAAAATTATCGCTATATTATATATATAAGAAATACTACAGAAGGATGTAGATACTAGGACCATAATGCCTGAACTGAGCGCCCTCTGACTATCACTTGTTTTAATCCATAGAAAGATTTTTGGCGGAGGGAAAAAAATAAAAAATTAAAACGATATAACACAAGCACCGATTTAATTTTTCGCATTAAAATATGAGACATTAAGAATAATGGGATATTATAATTAATAATAATGACAATTATATTATTTTATAAAGTTTAATATCATTATGAAAAATGTGGATTTTGTTTTATACAATAAACAGGTAGAACTTTTCGGTAGACCTATATTATAAATAGAGGAAGTTCACTGTGTTTTTTCCTCTAATCTTCAATCAATTTCCTTTATTTTACTTTTGTATAGTACTTATACACGAGCTACCAATTGTTAGTTTTTCGTACCAGTCATTGAATCGAAGCCCTTTATTTATAGGTCCTCTATTCGTTACAATATACGTTTTTGGCGTTTAGGAAAAAAAAAATACAGATAATAAGAAAAGACTTTGTATCCCTTATTATGGTAAAATTCGAAACACTAGTAACTTAAAAGAAAAAGTTGCTCTCATGTTGCAGTTTTAAAATGTTGAATTACCTATCAATTGTTAACATTATTATTATCTAAGCTTAAGAACGTCCCGTATAAAACACGTCCTGTTGCGTAGAGAGTAGATCACGCGAATGTGCCACACCACATGTTATTTCGCTGACATAGGTATTCACAGTTCAGGCTACCGTTACCTTGCAAGTACGCTATATGGCCTACTTGCACTATTATATCATTCACATTTGGCGTACTATCTGACGTTATTTTATACCACGATGGGGAAAAACAGGTACGTTGTCCGCCTGATACGATCAGAATATGGACGCTTGCAACACCAAAAGCACTAGCTTCATGTCGTCAACCCTTTAAAAAACTCTCCTCTTAACTGTTGACAAGCCCTATAATGTAGTCTCTTGCAAATATCACAGCAGGAAGCTCATTCCACAACCAGAGCGTTTGTAGGAAGAAACTCCTCTGGAACCCTAAACTTTTTGGTCGTTATTGCTCTTCTCCTAAAGGTCATAACTTCTTGTTAAATATAAACCATAACCTTTTGTTAATAAATAAGCTATAAAGTGCAAAGAAAAAACCATAATCTTTATGATATTTCTAAATACATTGTAGGTAATTAGCCAAACATACGTTTTGCATTTACAGAATATACAGACCTAATATATATAAGTTCTACATCTTTCAGTTCATACCGTGAGCTATGTATATAAATAGTGTTCTTATCATACGAACATTTGATAAATATTCGAGAATGAATTATAATGTTAATACATCTAGCTCTGCTAACTCGTAATGCGTTGCTTAAACTTTTGGAGCGGCTGCACACTCCCGCGAACAAACTTCGCACGAGACGTGGCGAGTGGAGTTCTTGCAAGTATGTCAACTATTTACACTCTCAATAGTGTGTTTAATTCGCTCATCCTATATCGCTTGTTGTTCTTAAGCCAATACCGAATGGAGCGTAAACGAGACGAGGGTAAGTGAAGTAATCGTTTACACTAACGCACACAATTCGCCTCATGTCGTCTCCTAGTGAGTGTGAATCTATGCCTTAATAACAAAAGCATGAATATCCAATGAGCGGCTTTACATCTCTGTGCACGTCAACCATAAATAAAGGCATTACATTAATGAGATTGAAACAACAGCCTCGAGGAGGTTTCGTTTGTTCGAAGCTTTTGCAATGATTTTGCGGTCTGATACAGAGGGAGTAGTATTGAAAATCGAATATATAAGAATACACAGAATATAGTAAACGCGCTTAGTGAAATGTCTCATTGTTTCCAGTTCACAAAATATAGTTTCCAACAAATAGACTACAGCGACTACTTCATTAGGCAGTAATTGATTAATTGTAGCATAGCTTTAAAGTGTGAATTATTAATAAATGCTGAGTTCAATATCAAAAAGTTTACTATAGCTAGCGTACTAGCTTATTACTTATGTGCATATATAACATCATGATTCAATTATATACAATTAATGGGACAATTCTAGGTAAATGCCTCCTACATATTAATTTATTATACAAGAAAATATAATATGTATGTGCGCTACCTAATAATCTATTTGAAGTTGATACTAACTGTTAAATGGAAGCACACCTAAGTATAAGCAACTAAGATAAGAAAATAATCATTGAAAATTGGTCAACAGTTGATATATCGACGATATCATTTAATATACACTGAAAAATATATTTATAGCCAAACATAGATCCTCCTTATTTTTTTAAGTCGGTGTAAAAGACAAACGTCTGATGCAATGACAACGACAAATACGACCAGATTGTTGGTTTCCTTGTTCCTATACCCGCGAGTCTAACGGACCGATCTGCATCATGTACTTGTAATTTATGCACGAAAATTCACGCTATACTCGTAGAATGTAGGCCATGAACCATGCAACTACTGAAAAGCCCAAATAACCAGCGTTTTCAATTTAAAAATACAAGTCAGCCATATTATGTCGTCGGTCACACAGTAGAGGAAGGTTAAAGGGCTTCACATTCGTCGTCCTGGCAACGCTTACACAGACCCATGAGGCTTAGGCGCATTAATATGCATTGCTCCTCACGCTAGTTCATGAGGGAGAGCCTAATACCAGATCTTCCCTCTTACACTACAAGTCAGGGCCCCGCTGCTGCGGCCAACGCCTGCCGGTCGGGTAGAAGTATTGCAGAGGTAGTTCCTGCCCACCCAGCTAAATGGTGCGAGAAGAACATCGAGGGGGCTTAATTATCACAAATCTGATACGCCCACCTACACTACCTGACGACGTGGGAAATCTTAGTAGTCCCTCGCGAGAAAAAAAGGATAATGGGCTTTATAACCCTGTCACATATAATAATTGATAATATTTATATTGAAGTCGTATAAAATAATGGTCAATAGTAAATAATTATATTATATATACTTTTTTTTGTATTCATTCATATATATTACGTGGACCAATAAGTCCCGAGACTAGCACATAGATGGCGTAGCTAACAAATGTTTCATGAGTACCAACCTTCAAAAGATACCTGTCAAAATTTCATGACATTCTGATGTTTCGTCCACGAGTTACAGTGATTTAAGTGACGCCAGTCTTGACATTCTCAAAACAATGGATTCGAAAGAATTTCGTGTGTTGATTTAACATTACTTTTTCATTAAAAAAAACCACAGTACAAGCTCAGCAATGACTTGAAAAGTGCTACGTATACTCTACTTTACAAAAAAACAACCATTTCTCGGTCGGTGGTATGCCGAGTTTAACGTGGTCGTACAGACACCGAAGATACGTCAAAAGTCATGAATACAAATTAGGGGCATTTTTTAGTTTTGGTTTAATAACTGCTAAACACCAGACGCGTTTATCTTTATCCAAGTAATTTCAAAAATATATTACATACCAGAATGCATACACATTATCCTTAACATATTTCATTAGTTTTTCAATAAACAATCTAGTCTCTTTGAGAATTTCAATGTGAACTAAGAAAACAGAACATTAGACAAGTTCAAACATGGCGTAGAAGATGAGGTTGTATCATAAATCTTAATTTCTTCAGATATATAGTTTTAATCCGAGAAAATTATTTAATAAATTATGAGATTAGTTCTTTGTTATTTATAACTCAAAATCTGTTAACTAAACTCTTTTTAGACGCTATGCGAGAGGGAAAATGCATTATCATTACAGGTTTTACACTTAGTTACTTTGGAATAAAATCACGGTATCTGCAATTGTTTTCTATTATCTACTAGTTGCTCGACCCAACTTTCGTATGAGTGCAATAAGTATGAAAATGAGACCATATTTTCGTTTTACACTGCGTTCATGTAATAATGAAATATAATAACAACTGGACAACTAAACCTCAAACTGTCAATACTGTTGAAGCTCTCGCATCTCCCTTCTGTCTCATTCACCAGTCGTTTTTGTATATGTAGATGTTTGAACCTACTTCTTTTAGCATTCCATACAATATTTCAAATATTCTCTTTCATACAAAGCTTGTCCTGACAAATACGAACACGACAAAAAATAATTATCAGAATAGATGATAGCAGCCGTTCGGAAATGATACGTTTACACATATTTAGCAATTGATTAAACTATCAGAACAATATATATGACTACGGGAATACAGATTATAAACATGGAGTAATAATAAATAGGTGATAGAATTAAAGAAGGAAAAAATCAAAACGGTTGCGAAATTACAAAAATAGTAATCATCTCAAACGATTAATAAAGAAAGAAACAGAATATAAATGGTGATATAGACCATAGATTAAATAGAATTATAGTAATAAAATACAATCTAATAATATATGGCTTACAAGGAATTCATGAAGAAAACAAAACACAATACAAGAATGTATATAATAGGAAAAGATTAATATAGTAGGTACAATATGCATAAAAATAAACAAATCTATAAAATCGGGTTAAATCATGAGAAACGGAATACGATCTCCAGAATGAAGGCTAAAAAGAGTTTTAATGAGGAAACTATACAAATTAAATTAATAACTAAGTCTCCATAAAAATAAAAAACATCTCTGACACGTATACAAGAAGGGCCGCGGCAAAACAATTGATTCGCCCTTTATATAAATTTATTAATTTTCCAGATATCCAATTACACCTTACTTTTTCGTATATATTTGTTTAACTTAGGTATATAAAAGTCTTATTATAACTTATATCAAAGGAACTCTTATCAAACGGATTAGGACGCCATAACTGAGAGACGTTACAAAGAGCCTTTTATTAAGTCTTTACCAAAATGAAGAATTAAGTACTTACTACTTTAATATCTATAATATTACTTTGACGCATTTGTTTTCCGTTAAATAACATATTTAATATTGCAAAATAGGTAAACACTGTCAATATACCAATTTATATATACTTCTAGTCAATAAATTTTAACATCACCGCTTAATATTACATTTTTTTTATAATGTTTACATTTTTTTAAAGTACTATTAGTATTGTATGTGTCAAGCAGTTTTTAAATGAGGATATACAGACAAAAGAACATACAAGAAACTTGTAATATCATAAATGTAATCAATAGTGGTTATCGCTATTAGATATCTTTCACGACAATTATCAAAACAACGGACAGAAAGAACTACAGGGTTATTAATGTAAAAAAAATACATCTGCTTTCGGTAAAATACAGTATTAATAAATTCTCCAAACATTTTGAGATCATAACTTCATACGAGTTGAAAACCTGTTATAATAAACAACGGCCATAATAATAATAAATACTGTGCTGTGAGATCGTAAAATGTTGCTACATGTCGGTCGGTACACAACGATCAAAGCCAATAATCATTTGAATTCGAATCATTACACCGGGTTAACAGGGTTGTGGACACTGAACGTAAATAATGTATTTTCGGATAGGTTATGTATAAAATACACAATGATTACTTACATCTTTTAAATAACCAATCAATAATTAATTGTTGGTGTCACGTGGATAGAAACACCAATCATAACGCGTGACGTCATGAAAAATTGTTCTAATCTGCTTTGATATCATACCGAAGAATAACAGTATTGGTTAGAAAGGTATGACGTCAATCAAACACCATAACAGATAGAAGCGTAGTAAAAGGTGGCGTCGTGGAAAAGTTTAAAAGTAATAAAAACATAATATGTAATTGAAAATATCGCGATATTCTTTACTTGCGGATATTACAGGCGTTAAATTTATATATTCCTACTACGCCGGACTATAAAATTTCGCTATAACATATATTTTCGACTTAAAGATTTCGTATTCATGTGAGTGAAAATTGTTATTTCCTTTCTTTTTATTTCAGTACTAACTTTTGCGGCGACTTCTTTCCCTTTGTCTTTCAAATAAAACGACTCATTCGCCATCTGTTGTAAAGTGATTGCACTAAAAAGCATTCTATTCGAGTCTTATAGTACTTTACCACTTTAGACCACATCATTGTTTCAGATTCATTGAGATTTTGGTCTGACGCTAAAACTTACAACATATAAAATACTAGTTAATACCTACGACTTCGCCAGCGTCATTGATTATCTTAACAATATATTTATGTACTAAGGAAACAAAATAAATGGATACCGCATAGCCTTATCCACTTCTGCACGGCAAAAAATGCACATCGCTAATATTCGAGTGATTTGGCAAGATCCGAAACTATTTTTGGAATCCTATCGTATTGTTTACAATAATCCGAGCGAAAATTTGTCGACGTGCGTGTTCCTTTTTCCCACGCTTCGATGACTCAGCTATTGTTTATTTGTAACAACTGACTTTAGTACAGGATGTAACAATATGTACAGAATATTGATTAAATTTTGTATTAAATAGATGAAGAAACCAAAAGTATACTGCAGTACCTAAGCTGAAATGTACAATCGAAGTAATAACTCTATCCTAAATGAAGCTATCATAATGCCGTTTTTTTATGTAAGGGAAATCTAAATCTTTTGAATATTTTTAAATGACGAAAGTACAACGACATAGCTCTATTGTTTTTTTTTTAATAGATATTCTGGAAACTAAGTTATGGTATAAATAATGAAAATAAAGTAAGTCTTTCTTGCTGCACCTACACTGTTTACAAACTAAATTAGAATTTATTTGTGTAGTTCTATTATCGGAATCCGTTTTTTTCTGTTACAGCTTGTCCTCCGACAAACGCCTCCTCTAAATATTTTCATGTTTGCCTATAAGTTGCTATTTGGAGCTTTGCTGGGCCCGCTACATCTTTTATATCGGCTTCCCATCATTTGTTCTGTGTACCCCTATATTATCGGATTCCATTTTTTTTTGTTACAGCTAGTTCTCCGATAAAGGCCTCCTCTAAAGATTACTATGTTTTCCTATCTGTTGCTATTTGGATCCATGCTGGATCTGTTACAATTTTGATATCGGTTCCACATCTTTTGTTCTGTATACTTTGACTTCTTTTATTCTCACTCGGGTACTGTTCTTTTCGGATTTTACTCCATTTCTCTTTTTCATGTCATCTCATGTTATGTCTTGTCCATCTTCATTTTAATTGTTTGTACAATGTTAATATATTTTTAAAGTTTGTAAATACCTTAATTTTATAATATTTCGTTTTATACTGTTCTGACATAAATTAATTTTGTTTGGTAGTTGTTTTACTATATATATATATATATATATATATATATATTTCGACAGCTTTAAATACCATTTCTTTATCGAAAGATGAATACCAAAAGTAGAGCCTTGAAACCTCTCCATTTTATTGTCACACAAATTTAATGGGACGTTTATTGGTACACGGAGCTACGAGAAAAATTTATCACGCAATAAATGCACACATCGGAAATACAGAGCACCGGTTTCAGCGGTTCGTAAAGCCGGTCTCGATTGCGGGTTCCAATCGTAAATTACCGGTCCTTGAAATTTTTAAATGTAGATTTTATTTAAAATTCGTTCTCTTAGAAATACTATAAAACATTTTGCGTCTGTATGTGTGTTCTCCCAGTTCAACAAACGTTAAACAACATTTTAACAATATATATATACAGTATTTGATTACATTTTGTAATCTATATTTGAAGATACCAAAAGTATACTGTAGTACCTAAAATAAAATATACCTTCGAAGTAGTCATAAATATTAGATCCAACAAAATTTACTCAACAGTTTCAATAGGGAGCGAATTTTCATTAAGAGACCAATCAATTTTACAAGGACATTCGGAGTGATAGACAAATTTGTACTGTAAATTTACATATCAATGTTTCCGCTCTGAATAGATTACTAAGTGGGACGAAAAATTTGTTCACTCGACTAAATTAAGTTTGTATGAAATCTCTTCAAGGATATTATTAAAATTGTTACAAGGTACTTAACGATAGAGAAGTGCACTGAAAATCGCTAATACATCACCAAGATAAACGTGTGGGGCAAAAGCCTTATCATAGTGTATTTTTGCTTTACCGTTTCCTAAAAAAAATTGCTCATGATAATTAGGCTTTATAAAGCACTAGACTTTGCCCACGGCATCGCTGCTCACGTTAATGTAGACTGGCTATATTCCACGCAAACAGTGATTTTTTTTTTACGAAACGTATCCCTATGCCCTTTTTTGTACCCCTAACAACGTACTGACAAACTTCAATGTTGATCAGTTAATGAGTAATTAAGCGCAACAAGCAAATAAACTCGCCTTCTCATTTATAGTTTTAAAAGAAGCAATCCAATATTCTTCAAGGTGATATAAAAGAAAATGAATTTCAATACATATTTTGGCATGCATTTCGTTTAATTTAAGGATTAATGCATCCTATAGCTACATAATATAACGAAGCTTCGTAGTCCAGGGCCGCAGTCCTGAAGCCAGTTATAATTGCACTAATAGCTTTTTAAGGGAATCTTAACCTGTTATAGACTTGCTTTTATATTTTATTCATAACTGGCGGCCCGCTCCGGTTTCGTACGGGTATAAAATATATAGCGTATATCATTCACTGAAAAAATGATTAAAATTGATCCTGTAGTTTTGAATTATTCATTACTGCCCGTGGCCCGCACGCGTCAAATTTGGAGTAACCTCAAAAATAACAGTATTTCTCCACTATTTAATTTATGTTATTATTCATATAAACCTTCCTCTTCAATCACTCTATCTATTAAAAAAAAACCACATTAAACCCGTTGCGTAGTTTTAAAAACTTAAGCATACATAGGGATATAGGGACAGAGAAAGCGACTTTGTTTTATACTATGTAGTGATCTTCTATTATTTGACTCTATTATCTATAATATTGGTGGCATTTTACGTAACATAGTTCGGTTATTGTGCGCAAGTGAAGTATTTTGGTAATAATATCTCAGAACATGAATTGTGTGATGCCACGGAAATTCCCTGGGTAGTTTTAACAAGGGCGCCACCCTCTTGTTCGAACACTGAAATTATCACAAGCCACTTTTAATATCTACTCGATAATGGCAGTAATAATCTAAAAGATCGATTGCCAAGAAGAAAATTAAAAAAGTTGAACAATCTTAATGTTAATACCTAATGGTAAATGACAGTGTGGTCTGAGATGGTAAATATAATAAACATAGACAGTGAGGGCCTGACTCTTAAGTGCAGTTGCAGGAATACATCTATCTATAGGCGCTTGGCGAAAGATCATAAACTTGAAGATGGTAGCTGACCAGGTAGCTATTATGCTATGGTTACATTACAATGTTGTCTTTCACCGAAAATTTTGGCTCAATCCCAAAGGCGAGCCATCGTCGGTTCAGCGTTGCATTTTTATATTTGAAAAATTCTGTTTAAACCAAAGACTAAAGCAAAAAATATTCTACAATGGATACCTACTCACGTCAATAAAACTGGTAATGAAGTAGTAGAGAAAGTAGTAAAAGAAATGTCACTTAATAGAACAGGTTTGCAGATATTGCCTTTGTATCCCAAATTACCGAAGATTAATTTAGTAAAAATAGCAGATATTTTGGGAAGAACATAGATACCTCGCAACAGTATATATGATATTATATAGCCTCAAATAATAACTATCTAGATTGCTAATAACGGACACAATATTATAACGATGTTCCAGTTCGGCTCGGTGTATTGCGATAATTAAGAAAATTGCTTTTATGTTGGATAAACACACTTCTAGTATTTTAAAGGATACATACCATATATTAATAGAATGTTCTTAGGGAATTCTATGATGGCTAGGTTGGTAGTGTGTGCGGAGATAACGTCGAAAGATGTAGGTTCGAATCTACGCAACAGAGTCGGAGCTTTCGGTGAAGGGAAACATCGTGATGAAACCACAGTATGGTGGCAGGGCTTTTTCTATGTCCGCCAGGATAGCTACAAGTTGAAAATCTGTCGCCAAGCACCTGTTAGTGTGTTCCGGCAGCTGCACTTGACAGCTAGTCTCGCACTGGGTATAGCGTGACTACCATTTAGACCACATTACCATTTAACGTCAGATGATAATGTGGTCAAACGTTAACTTATAAAGTATAAAAAAAACTTTAAAAAACGTACTTTTCAACACTCTTACAATATTTCTTATAGTAACAGTTTACTTACCTCACCAATGTCTAAGGACGCCATTAAATTATGGAGCATCGTTAAAGCTGTATTTCACCATAGACACAATAGATAAATATGACCGTTTCAAAAACACATACTTTTATACTTGTCGATAATCAAAATGCAGTTTTCAGTCGAAACAGATATATTTCTACTTAGATGGATAAAAGTGGAGCAAACTTACTAATTCACGTTCTATGGTTATACAGCTGGTGATTTATACAGCTTCATTTTAGTTTGTTTTCCACGTATCGATGAGTCATCATGCTTTATTTTTTCGTACGAGTTTAACTGTGACATTTCGGAGAATTCTAGAACGTTCCGAATATTTGTTTAATATTCAGATATGATGCATTTTTTTTTGTACAAACTGTAACAATATTTTGTAAACGTATTAAATTATTTCACTGTTATTTTAAAACAAGTTTACAATGCGATTTTTGGTTTTTAGGTAAATTTGCTTACGCATAAATTGAAATTACTATCTTATACGAGTATTATAACTGTACATATATTTTTATAGTTGGATCGACCTCCACGAACTCTCAATATTGGAAAAGGATAATCTCAGACGCATTAGTATAGTTTTACTCATTCTGTATTCATGTCACGTAACACAGTGAACAGAAAGTTGTTAAGTAAACTATATGTAGCAGCCACTTTATATCGGGGTCTCGGACTATGCTATTCGATGGACAAAGCGATTATGGGTGTAAGGAATCTGGTGCTTTTTTTTTCACAAATAGTATTTGAACCCGTTTATATTTTAGACGTCGCTATAGAATGTCTATTTGTTTAAATGATTTTAGCTACGTGTAAAAAGTAGATAATAATCGGTTGCCGTAATTTAGTAATACACTTTTCAATCATTAATTTGACTGTCCTATTATATTTTATCTCGCTTGATAAATAACGATGTGGTCTAAGATGACGAAAAATTAAACCTAGAGGAGATCCGTCTCTCGAGTACAGCTGCCGAAACACACTTATTGTGCTTGCCGACAGATTTTCCAATTCAGAATGCTAGGTGGCCAGGTGCACTTAGGAAAAGTCCTTAAGCATTTTGCTATGGTTACGTCACGATAATTTTCCTTCACGGAAATATTGTGATTTTTCCAAAATTCGAACCTACGTTGATTGAAACCGTGTCAGCGGTGTGATTGGATCTTTGAAGAATGGTTCTCTTATTAAATGGATAGGAGCTTTAAGAATTGAAAAGTTTTAATTCAAAACCATACTTTATTTTTATTATAATTAATAATTTAGAGAAAATAGAAAATATTTTTTTGAATACCGTTTTGGATTTAAGACACGTTGATAGTTTCCGAACGAAACAGAGCGCGTGTGTCGTCACTATGTTTATTTCTTCTCATCATCATTTACAGCCGATAAACTTAGTCTTGTTATTCGATAGAAACGCTTGACACTGTGTTACCGTGAAATTGTTTTAGCACAATGTCGTCACAAATGAGAAGACCAATAAATACAATTTATAGTTTCATAAGTTTTTTTTTCATATTTTTTTTCCATTGTGCAATTCAAGAGATGGTTTTTTTTTTGTTAGTTTTCTTAGACTTGTGTATATTTTGGAATATAATAATTTGTCTGACGATTATTCTACGATTTTTAAGAAGAAATTATTATACAAAGTTTATATCAAAGTTTACATTAAGCCAGGACAAAGTAACAGTGCGTGCGGGCCGTGTGTTTTGACGTACATAATTGGGAAATATTAAACGCGAGTGAAAGCGCGAAACACAGCTTTCACGCTTTAATTACTCAAGAGTAATGTTCCCGAGAGGTTGGTTAAAACTATATCGTCGCGAGCGTTGCCACGGGCAAGAGCCAGTCTAAAATATATTATAAGAAGTACGTGTAAAATCGGTGTACGTCGGAAACAACTCAGGCCACCTCGAAGCAGTGATGTGCTCCGTAAATCACACAGCTCGCCGTGCTATCCGGCCGACTCCGGTTTTCCGGTGTCCGGATGAACGCGGCCTCACTGACTGATGCCTTCCGGGTGTACGATACTTAATTGTGGGCCCGTTTCGAATTTGTCCATTTATGAGAGGAGGAGATTGTGTTTTATTTAAAAAAATATATTATTAATCTTATATAACTTGACTATCTTTTGTAGGCGGTTTCATCCGCGGAAATGTATTTTGGGTTTATCTCTCGAGGATAGTACATTATTCTGAATGAAATGTACCCTATGTCATTTTTATACTCCAGACAATGTACATGCAAAATGCCATGGCGATCGATTGAATAGTTAAAACGTAAAAGCGTACCAGACAAACAAATATTTTTTTATAAATTAATAACAATATTAGTAGAGATTTCAAATGTATGGACTGCAAAACCGTTTGACAGATTACCATGTAAGTTGACACGCCTAAGTATTTTTGTTGGAGAAGGTTTTTACTGTAACTTTCAACTAGGGGGCGCTGTAGAGCATCAATTTCTATACTATACAACCGATCGCCATGAAAATTGGTATATATATAGATATTTAGACACGAATGATGCCGTTTTAAAGATAATTCAGCTCACTATTACAACTACCTAATACTGCCTTCTCAACCAGAATTGATAAAATGAAGAATAAGGTATATCAGAGGAAGTATGAAAATAGCACCAGTGACAGAGAAGTTGAGGAGTAATAGGTTAGCATGGTACGGGCATATTATGAGAAGAGATGAAAGTCATGTAACAAGAAAAGTTTTGAGTTTGAAAGTGGACGGAATATAGGAGTAGAGGAAGACCGAAAAAGGTGTGGATTGATTGTGTGAAACATAAACTGATAACCGTCGTCACAACGTCAAGGGATTATTTAGATACGAACAATAGGATTGTTAGAACAATAGGATAGGCAGAAACCTGACTTTAACCTAAATAGTCAATTTCACCCACTATTAGGGTCATTATCGGGCTTAACATATTCGAAGCTATGCGTTGTGAGCTATTTGAAAAATTACTTTGCCACGGTTTATTATGCATAAGTAAGATAAGAGTTTCATGAAATTTATCTCTAATTTAAAAACATCTGTCTGTTTGTTCTCGCTATTCTCCGAAACAGTTCGACTAATTTTGACGGGACTTTTACTGGCTAATAGTTGATATTATAAGTAGTAAGTTAAGATACTTCAATTTTAAAAAGGAAAATACCCTACAAATGAAATAAACTAAAAAAGCAATACACAGAAAGAAGCGAGTGAGACCTACGCGCTCTTTTACATTAAACAAAAATTGTATGCTAAATCCCACGCAGACGGAGTAACGAGTATCAGATAGTATTCAAATAGGGTTGTTAATTTATTGCGTAGGTATATGTTATTAGTTGACAAGAGATATTGTATGCAGTAGGTGTGTGTTATTCAGAAGAATGTCGTCGGTCACTTCTGGTGTTCGAAGCCAAACCTATCAGGACAAAATGGTTTGTTCCGAACGCTCAATGTAATAAGACATGTATCAGGGTTGATCGATCTTTGTTCAATCTAGACCCAAACGTTTGTACGAAATTTTCTCAATACGTATGGTTCCTTTGCCGAATAGTAAATATTTATAAAATATATCTTAACATAAATATGGGGCATTTCACGCCAAATCTGGCGGTTTGGCAAAGTTATTGTTCGATTACATCAATTTGTACATTGAATTTGGTAAATTTTGAGATTTTTTAATTACTCGTTCAAAAGATATTGAATAAAAAAAATGCCATTTTTGTTTTATATGGCCTTTATAGATATCTATATATAACTATAAATCGAGTTTAAAAAAAAAGAATCTTTATTTTAAACTCCTATCCGTGCCTCAATTTTTAAGCCCAGTCTAGTAATGGGTTCTCTATCACTACTTTTTATTGAAGATTTTTGAAAATTTTCAAACAACACGAGATTTGGAATTAAAATGAAGTTGATTTAAAGCCACGACCAGTTTGTTTAAAATAGAACAAAAAGACGATTAAGATAAGAGATAAGTACGTTTCTAAAAAATGTATTTAGTAAATATATACTAGGGTGAGGCTAAAAAAGCATTGATTTTTTTTCCTTTATTACCACGAAGAATCGTCCTAAGACGACCAAAAAAAATAATTATAGTCGAATTTCGGCAGCTAGACTTCATGGTAGACGGCAACCTCTAGCTCAAGTAAGACTCCGTATTTTTATATAAAACCTTGTACTTATTGTATTATGATCAATAATTTATTATTTAATTTTGAGAAAAGCCATCCAACTCTTTAAAAATAATTCATACAATTAAATGAGATTAGACTTGAACAGGAAAAAAAACTTAAGCGACCCATTAGTAGTACAGTTCAAAAATAATCTATGCCGTTAGAAATCGAATAAAACAGATTATCCGATAAGTATTACCTTGAAACGAACGTCGAACGTTTGACAGTACACAGATTACAAAATCAATTTCTAAAGAGATTATCCTTTTATTGTCAGCTTATCTTCGAAATATCCGATAGTATTAATCTGATTGATTTTCTGTTTGCCCATCACCGGTCTCGGAGTCAGTAAGCCATTTCTTATCATTCTATACCTAAATACATAGAAACGGATATTGGAATATACCAGATCGATAAACTACAATACCGTTTCATGAATTATTATGAGGATTTTTACACATGTTTTCCATTAAAAAAAATTATACTATTTATAATTTGCTGGCTTTACATGCCTTTATACCTTCACCGCGCTTTTTGGGCGAGACACTTCTCATCTTGGGTTGTTTCTTGTTGCCTTCCATTTTTTTTTTTTTTTTTTTTTTTTTTTTTTATTAACGTAGGGAGATCCCTAACGGATACCCTTCGCATACCAAGCTAAAATATCTATACGAGTTAAGTTAGCTAACTTTACGTGTGGATGCCATACACATATGCGTACTTTCATGTGTGCCTCAAGAATGCGTACACGTATTTCGAATTAAAGAATTTTAGGTAACCAAAAAAAAAATAATGGAAAAAATAAACCCTTCCACAACATGTGTACCTACTGTGTATGTGTGTACATGTGAGGGATGATCTGTAATGCGTGTGATAAGCTAGTAAATATAGTTCCACTGTATTGCGCTAGCAGCGCACTTGAGGACTATATTTCGAGAGATCGAATCTAGGCTTGAGTCGCTACTGAGGGTGGCTTCGGTGAGTGTGCTGGAGTATGGCGTATTCATGTGTGCCTCAAGAATGCGTACACGTATTTCGAATTAAAGAATTTTAGGTAACCAAAAAAAAATAATGGAAAAAATAAACCCTTCCACAACCATGGTACCTACTGTGTATGTGTGTCATGTGAGGGATGATCTGTAATGCGTGTGGTATAAGCTAGTAAATATAGTTCCACTGTTATGCGGCTAGCAGCGCACTGAGGACTATATTTCGAGAGATCGAATCTAGGCTTGAGTCGCTACTGAGGGTGGCTTCGGTGAGTGTGCTGGAGTAATATTCACCGCCAGGCCACAGTGGTGTGATCTGTTGTTTTGTGGTCGTGTCCCCACTATGTGCTGCTAGGTTCTATTTAGTTTCAAGTAATAATTCAATGCGAATGAAGTCGCAAGTGATTGTTATTATTTTATGAAATTAGTAGCTTTTTTAATTTTGGCAAAAATGTTAACAGCCGGTTTTAGTAACTGTGTATTAAGTACATCAAAGAGATCAATAATGTTGCACTGTTCGGTGTAGCGAAACATATCGACGGTGCATTGTAATATGAATTTTAACAAGTTCATTAGGGGAATGGGCGAACCCTTTCACTTTATGATGGAAATTTCGAATCTTGAAATATTACGAATGTTTCGAAACTTGAGTAATATGCCGCTTTCTGGGGCATATCGCTGGGGTACGTCTAGAGCTAGTGCTGAACGTGTCAGCACACGGGGCGCCAGCCACCAAGCACTTGTAACGCAATCATCTAATCAGATGACAATATCGGCAGGACCCAACAATCTCTACACGTCTCTTGTTTATTTCACTGTATACGATGGACATATTCGTAAAATACCAACGCCATACGAGCCTATTATTATAGTGTAGGAGATACCACCCTCGAGTAGAAAACCTCTCGCCGAGCACTTATAAGATATATTCAGCTATTTCAGAGAATCAGTACTTCTAATCTTAACGTATTGATATCATTGACCGTATTATCACATAACGTCGATCGAGATTGTGGTCAAATACTAAATATATGGCGTATTGGTACAGAATATGAAATTATTGTTATCCTCATAAGAAATCGATTTCCACGCTTTATTATTACGTTTTCGCTAACAATTATCAACAATCCTCTGTGTTGTGTATGAATGCGGTTACTAATCACGCACAATGTGAGACATTTCTAGACATTACAGAATGCATTTCGCGAAAGAAATGTGTAAGACACCAATTTTCCGAACCGAATTAGAAATTAACATACATTTTGTTGGATGCAACTGCCAATTAGCCAAAAGACTTTATTTAGGGTAATCTCAAAAATCCAACCAATATTCTGCTGATCTAAGCTTTCGGATAACAACACTACTACACATGTTTACATTGACAACAAACTAACATTGTTAATGTTTTTCGGAAGAATGAAAGCGTCTATTTGACAATTTGAATCTAGTTTTCTAACCACAATCCATGTTTTAAAAGTAAATTATCCAAATCTGCGCACTGATGTTGACAACTTTAATCGTAAGCCTCACACCCAAATCATCACTTATGGGTATCATACTGTTCCCATTTGTGTCTCTAACAATTTTCACGTTACATAAAGAACTATATACAAAAATTGCTACTTTAAGTCAAATAAAATAAAATATATATACATCTAACTGCATCTAACTATCCACATTTGGCATCCATACGAAGTTAGGAAGTTGAAGTTATAATGGTACTACAAAATAATAAGGCGGGTTGATGTCGAGCAAGCCGCCGATCGTAAAAATTAAGCCAAATCATACATCACAACATGACAGACACGTTGTGCCGACCCTATTTAAGTGGAATAAGGGTATGAAGATGATCATGATGACGTCTAACTGCATCTTTGTTTATACGGATTGTACAACGAATGTAGTCAATATCAATTAATATCTCTATCTATTGTCGCTGACCAAAAAGAACGTGACAAAAGCTGAGAGACCTAAGAAATGTTTTATAAACTACGTATTTCAGAAATTCAGATATATCTACATTAGAAGTAGAAGTCACTAATACATCATTTTACTAGTATATTAATTACAATAACTTCATACGACCAATGGTATTACTTTCCCATGAAGAGACTTCTGTATTCAATGGCATGGATATTTGCAAGATTGCGTTATTACACCTATAATACAATAACTTCCATCATAGCGTATTTCTGCTTACTCCCCTTTCAGGATATAACACTTAACTCTTTAGATGGAAGTTCATAACGATCAAAGGAATTTGTTGAAGAGTTATTATTATTGAATATCGTTTGTTATACGTCTGCGAGAGTTTTTGAAAGTGATTTCATTCGAT
The DNA here is from genome assembly GCA_035772565.1 of Antheraea assamensis. Classification (NCBI taxonomy): domain Eukaryota; kingdom Metazoa; phylum Arthropoda; class Insecta; order Lepidoptera; family Saturniidae; genus Antheraea; species Antheraea assamensis. The sequence goes on from JAQQSE010000013.1 coordinate 212,859, forward strand.
ATCCGACGCACGGTTAACGGTTTTATCCTGAAATCAATTCCACAGTCACGTTTGTCGGGCGTTCACCAGTTTCCGTTACCTTATTACCATTGAACATTCGTAATTCATGAAGAATATTAATATTATTTCTCTTATTTTACACGACCTATAACTTATTTACTAGTTCAACCATGTTGCTAATCGTATGGTTATAACTATAAGTAATCATAATTATTCTGAATACATTCATTACTTTTTAAACTTCGTCGTTATCTTCCTGTTATTATTATTTTGTATATCACTGTTATTATAAGCTCATAATTGTATGTACATCTAAAATTACATTAAGTCATTTGTATCATATTATTAATTCTAATTTAACAATTTATCTTATATTCCTTCTTATATCGAGATATATATATCATAATAATATTGATTCTAATTCTAATATTGTAATTAAAGTTATCAACTGTAACGCTAAAGAAACACAATAAATAACATAAAAAATACACTGGGATAAAGGAAAGGACGCTTGCAATGACAAGGACTCGGATCATGTCTGACGAACAAGGGAAAAAAAAAAAAAACAACCATGTAAGCAGTATATAATCCACTGCATTTGGATTGTAATCTCAGTAAAGCCTAAATGCAGTCAAGTGACTAGAATCCATCTAATTTATCTGTTCCAATTATCGTTATGAAGCGATGTTGGTGGCGTGTTAGGAGACCGCTTCGATCTACGTTGGTTTGACGCCTTCCAACTGAGAGCGGAGGTTTCGACGAAGGAAAACGTCGAAATGAAACCATAACTTGATGGTAAGGCTTCTTCTAAGACCGCCTGGTTAGCTACCAAACTCAAAGTTGAAAATAAATCGCCAAGAACCTGTTGATGTGTTCCAGCAGCTGCACCTGAGAGCCAGCCCCGCATAAGGTTTATCGTGTCTACTATCTTGGACCACATCGTCATTTATCATCAGATAAGGTTGTGATCATACCCTAAAACCTATAACGTAATAAAAAAAAAACTTCGGAGTTCTTACTGTATATTTGGGGATTATGACTCCCTGCTAGATTCCATCTTAGCCAAAACTATCTGGATCCAACTATTACGATGTTCTGCTAAATGAATATTTGACCCTCAAATAGTTACCACAGAGCCTCTGGTTATCTGTTAAGACTTCGTCTTCAACCACTGTCCATATAAGGTGTTTATCCCTCAGACCTTCCTAGTAAGATGTGCCGTTCTAATTTATGATATATTTCCATGCCTGATAAGTAATTATGTTAACATATAACGGGTTAAGGTATCAACTACAAATATCCTTGTTCAAAGAACATTAGTGCGACAAACAATTTTTTTTTAATACTTTATATGTAAACATTCTGACCACAATCTCATCTGATATGAAATGATGATGTGGTCTAAGATGGTAAGTCACGCTTAACCTAGAAGGAGACTGGCTCTCAAGTGCAGCTACCGGAACACACCAACAGGTGCTTGGCGACAGATTTTCAACTTGAGGTTGGTAGCTAGCCAGGTGGACTTTGAAAAAGCGCTACCACCATGCTATGGTTTCATCACGATGTTTTCCTTCACCGAAAGCTCCGACTCAGTTGTTTGGATTCGAACCTACGTCCTTCGAAGCTTTATCCGAACACACTACCAACTGAGCCGTAGATAATATCATAGAGATACTTGCATCTTTGCCATTTTTCTCTTAAGCAGTAAACAATTCATATCACCTGTTATTAAGTGAGCATTTTAAGCTATATCTACACATAAGTAGCTTGATTTAAGACGCTCGGAATACTTCGTGTAACTGTGTGTACTGCTAATCATACCGTTCGAACTGGGACACGGTAAAGCGAGCGCTGTTGTTTCACAGCAGAATACTACTTTCATTTTACCCTAACAATTAAAATGACTATTTATCACTTGCTCAAAATGGAATAGTTTTTTCAGTCTTCATCTACCTTTGATACATCACTACATAGTATAAAACAAAGTCGCTTCCTCTGTCTCTATATCCCTATATATGCTTAAATCTAAAACTACGCAACGGATTATGATGCGGTTTTTTTTAATAGATAGAATGATTGAAGAGGGAGGTTTATATGTATAGATAACATCCATTAAATAGTGGAGAAATACTGTTATTTTTGAGGTTTCTAATGTGATGTCGTAAATAATTACATTTTTTCCGCTTACATTGCAACAAACGCAGGCTGAACTCTACGAGATTTATCAAAATAATGTGTGCGGGCTACGGGCAGTAATGAATAAATCAAAACAACTGGATCGATTTTAATCATTTTTTCAGTGAATGACGTAGGCTATATATTGTATACCCGTGCGAAGCCGCAGCGGGTCGCTAGTCATATATAAGTTGTATATCATATATTGATAATAATACGCTAATATTACAAATAAGAAAGTTTATTTGTTTGTTATGCCTTACAAATTTTTCATCCCGACAAAATATCATCCAAATCCAAAACCAAATCAACACGAGCAAAGCCACTGGTAAAAGTTAGTATACTAATAGACGATATACATATATAGAGATATACGAACGTATAAAAATCAAAGTAAACGCACACGCCCCGAGACAATCAAATCAAAGGCGAAAGTTTGTAAAACAATTTTACAAACACTCGTTAATGTAATCGAATTAAAACCTCATAAATTAAATTAAACCATAATGTATTAAATTTATAACTACATATTTTGTACGCGATTAATTTTCATATTTAAATAGTATAAAGTTTAAAGTTTAATAAAGTTTTCTCACTAATTATTACATTTACACAACGATTTCTGTTTAAACAGATGCAGTTTTTACATTATCTTCAAAAAAATTATAGTTTGCGTTATACGTACAATTGAGTTGTCATGTAGAAAAGAATTACTTATATTAAGGTTAGACATATTCCTAACTATATCATCTATTACCACACATACACATATTATTATACACGTTAACGCGAACGTAGCCGGGGGTAAAAGCTATTTTAAAATAAAATTAATATAGTGATAAAAATCTTCTCTCTCTCTTGAGGTCCGATTTTTTCATTTCAAAATAGTTGGTATTTTCTGAAATATATTTCTAAACAGAATACATATAAATTTATAGGCAAGAAAGAAGAAGAAAGTAGAAGTAAAAAGAATAAAGTGTCTTTTATTTTGCTTCCTATTTTGACAACCAATCCTCTTTATTGTTAATTGTTACGCAATGCAATGCGCAATCGGATTTTACTATTATAATAAATGTATGTAAGCGCATCTCTTTAAAACAGTCACACCTATTTGGCTAGTTATTCTTATGTTATGACTATAATTGTCAGGATAATGATTATATGAAAGAAAACGTTTGATTAGTCGTATGAAATGTGAAAAATTTTGGTTAAAAAATCTCCATACAAGAATGTGAGTGAATAAGTGAAACAAAAGACTGTGGGACATTTTCAAAAAAGTTGTCTGATTGGCTTTCAGTTGCCATTTTAGTTCATTATATGGCTGTGATGTAAAAGGAAGTTTTGGACTCATTTTCTTTGTAGGTTCATTCGTGCGTACCCGCGACGGGCAGTTAGTCCGTAGTAAAATGAATAAGGGTTAGTTTACATTCACAACTTACCGAAAACCTAAGTGACAAGATCACTCCGCTTACTCTATACTTTAAGTTAATACTGTCTGCTTACTTCATTTTTAGGTAGTTTTAGGTTCGTTCCAATGCTGGAACTACCTGCCTCCTACGATGCACAATCTCAATACGTTACTTACGTTTAAAATTCATTTAACAAAGGTTTTTATAAACATCGCAACGTTTGTAGATACCCACCAATTAAAGATGTAATTTGTGTTTCGTACATTTTCAATATGCTTGCAATTACTTCTTTTTTTATATTGAAACGACGTTGTATGTACTGTACTGGTTTTACATTATTTATTTTCCCTATACATAATATACTTAACAGCTTTTATTGATATTTGTATCGTACCGTGGCTTACAGCGGGTTCCAGCCGAAAATCATCGCTGAGTATTTCTTTGACACTTTATCATATGCTGAGCTGGACACCCTTTCATAATTCATTCATAATACCGAGATGTGTAGATTTTTATCCACTCTTATATACTTTATGTCGTGTAACGCATTATAAATAAACGATTTCTTTCTTTCATAATTAAAGGGACTCTAATTATATAGCGTCTAATTCGACTACCATAATGCGAGGGGAGGAAAGTTTCCGCATATGAGTTATGTCACGTATTCGCTCGTGACTTACGCGCGACTCGTTTCTCCGGGATACACGGGCCCTATGTAATCTTCATTTCATTTCGCTTCTAAGTATTCCGAGCGCTTAATCTTTATTAAAAGTTTATTTGCCTAACATTCAGGATTATGATAACCTTGTATTGTTTCTTTGACATAAATCTTTATGGTGTAATTTCAATCGAGGCATGACGGAAGGAGAATAATTTCTTGAATAATAATTAACAATTAATGATTGTGCATTAATATTTTTAAGTACAACTAATAGGTGCGCGCGGATTTGTCTATGCTGTTTATTATCTTAACAATATATTTTATATAGAGAAGAAAAATTCAAAAATACTAAAAACAAATGGTGCGGTTTTATGAAATCACGATGCAAGTGAAACTTTTTTTCATGTCGTAGACGTTTACTGTAGGTTTCTGAAAAAAAAAAAAATCATTGAGTCATTTTGAACTGGGCCGAGCGCCTTTTACTTTACCCCTACTCCGCAGCCAGCTGTAATGCGACACGCGATAGATAAACGAAAATAATTGAGCAATGTAAAAAAAATGAGAGAATATATATTATAATCTATTAGCTTAAGCTCGCGGCTTCGCTGGCGTGAATGCACATTTAGACTATACTTCGGGAATATTAAATTTTTTCGACATGAAAGATACACAAAGCCATTTTCTCTTCCCCTTACTCACTCACTACAAGCTCACTTTACCTTAATAACTAACTGATACCTGCGACTTCGTCTGCATTATTTATTACCTTAACATTATATATTATGTAGAGAAGAAGTAACACATGCATTACACCGTTTGCCCCACGTCTCCACGGTAAGAAAACACACATAGCTGCACGAACAGGACTTATAAAAATCGTAGTTTATTAAACTTATACTAACTTCATATTATCTAAATGAAGCTACCATAATATTTTATAAATAATAGCTAAGTGTGTACGAAACAAAATAAAAAAAAAATCTACGCAGTTTTTTATTATGCACAACGCACAACGACAGAACTCCACCATTTTATGTATATAGATTATTAGTTAAAGTATGTAGACGACATTGAAAAAACATGTCAAGAGAAACAATAAACCCGGAGCGATATTCACGAATTCACAGCTGCCTAGCAAACAAACCATTACTGAAATCCTTTTGCGCGCGTTCAAAAAGAAAAGTTTAGAATACATTTTAGTTTAGTGGATTCCGTATATACATTCTTAGACCGTTTAATTTCAAACGAAACATGCCCTGTATTATTATAATTTAACTAGCAATTTCCTGTGGCTTCCCACGCGTATTCTATTATATTAATCATTTTCATCCCTTTATATATATAATAAAGAATAACTGAGTGACCAATGGTAAATGAGGGATTTTAATCGAAATTTTCATGTACTTTTTCTTCAAATCAGCAGTTTTATTTTCAAAAATACTTCCTTAGCGCTCACTTACAGTATAATAGAAACGCTAACATTGTCAGAAATGTAGAGCGAGGCGAGGCGAAGTGTTCGAAAGAGCCGAGGATAAGAGAGGATTTGACTTAGTACAGATTTGTTGTGACCGTGAGACGAGATAGTTATTGTTTGCATTGTTGAAATACAAGAGAAGTAATTTATGTCTTATTTTATTCAATTATTATACTTTTAAAGCCATTTAGGTTACACTGCATCCATACTAGTCTTTTAACAAAAGACGTTTATGCAAAAGTAACTGTCTGTCGTCTGTCTGTAAGCTTTTCACAGTTAAATCGCTCTACCGATTTAAATTGCATTTATTATTAAGATTGTTTGAGACCATGGAAAAGATAAAGGATAAAATCCTTGAAGTCATCCCTTACGTGAAAAGGAGGTGGAAATTTGTATTGGGAATCAATCACTTCTCAAATGAAGGACATAACACTCTTCGTGATTATATTTTTCATAAGAAATACTTATGCATTTTTGACCAATCCAGATAGTTTGGAGACGATTTTATCCAAACTCTTCACATTATTACACACAATTACAAAATAATTACATTTAATTATTCTTCCTATTTATGAATTTATATTTTGAAACGCGCATATATTGTATTTTCACGTCAATATTACTTATCAGTTTTTTTAAATTGTTTAAATAGTTACAAGAGGTGCAAATAAAATAGCCTATTCGCAGTACTAATGCTATGCAAACGGAATCGAGGGCAAAATAAATAAATACATATAGAAACATTTAAGAATCATTACCTTCTTCTGTACATTTGTAACACTTTATCAGTATGATACTCTCTAGAACTCTTTCAGTTATGATAGAAATTCTATTCTATAATAAACAGTTATCCCGTTGTAATAAATTACTTATAAATATACATTGCATGGTGGTAGGGCTTTTTCTAAGTCCGTTGGCTAGCTACCACCCTCGAGTTGAGAATCTGTCGCCAAGTACCTTGTCGGTATGTTCCGGCAGCTGCACTTGAGAGCCAGTCTCTCCCTCTAGGCTAAACGTGACTTACCATCTTAGACCACATCATCATTTAATATCAGATGAGATTGTGGTCAAAACGTTTACCTATAATGTATATTAAAAAAAAAGGTGTTATATTAGAAACCATTTTTATAAATCTATAAGGAACCCTAACGCTTGAATACCATTGAAGTCTTTGAAACATGACACTGTTTACTCTTACATATTTCAGAACCTAAGATCTTTGTGTCTCTAGTAGAATATAGAAAAAAAAAAACAAACTTAGGTATCCGCTTTCAAGGTCTGACACTTATCTCATGTTTTGAAACTTTTATATATATATCAGTATTCGTGGAAAGCCTTGAACTTACTAAACTCTCAGATGTCTCTACTTTTCTACTTGTATCACCGTCATCCTCTAGCTTTTCATTTTCTTACCCAATCTAATTAAAAATAACCCCATGAAATTCTAGTTTCAGAAATAAAATCCACCGAATTTATTAATGTTACTTTTGTGAACTTTTCGTTATACCTCTAAAGCCCTATATCGAGAGTTATAAAACAAAATACCCATGTATGGGATTCACAATAGAGTGGCTCTTTTTAGAAAAAAATGCGTCTCCATTTCTAACTATGGGCAAGGTAACCAATGGAGTTTTTGGCGGGATTTGAGTCTGTCATGTAGTGCTGGTTTTTATATGTTATTCATAATCTTGTGTTATTAGACTCTATATTTTGTAATATTGGTGGTGTTTTACGTAATATAGTTCGGTTATTATGCACAAGTGAAGTGGATCGGAAATAATACTACGGAGCATGCATTCCGAGATGCCACCAAAACTCCATGGAAAGTTCTAACAAGGAAACCACCATCTTGTTAGAACATTATAATTATCACAAGACACTTACTTGAAACAAAACATTAACACTGGCGAGTGCTTCTGCGGTGCCAAAACAAGAAGAAGAAGAAGGTAACCAATAAATGCCCTAAAATGTATATTTCGCCTTTTTCATATTTACCTCCATAGAATCATAAAATACGCCTGAATTTGAATGTAAATTTCCTGCCCTGTACAGTAAATGGCTATTTATTCTCAACCTGCTTGATTAGAAATGAAGACTATAGCTATTTTTTACGCTTTCTTCCTTATTAGTCCTTACTAGTTACAAATATTGCAGATTAATTATACAAATATGACTTAATTTACCAATAATATTTGTCATATTAACATGAACGAATGAGAATTACTTTGAGTGCCACGCCTCAAGTGATTTACTGGAATTTTGCAAGTTCCCAGGGATACATATAAGCATCTTTAATCTTGAAAAAAGTACTCCTCCCGAGGGATAGATCGAATATACATTAACTCAAGCAAAACCGGTAACAAATACTAACTATATTTCTATTAATTTGGTGAAGTGAAAGATTTTTTGTTCATTCCTAATATTTCACAAGTGATAACTAATAGTCTGTTATATATTAAAATTACTATCATATCGCGTGACGTAAGGACTCCTGTATAAACATCATTTTGTTAACTCACCTATTCCATATATATGTATATTGGCCACATACATTCTGAGTATTATAATTTACAATCATTTTTAACCGACTTCAAAAAAGGAGGAGGTTATCAATTCGTCTGTATTTTTTTTTATGTTTATTACCTCATAACTTTGGATTTGGTATACCGATTTTGATGATTTTTTTTTTATTTCAAAGCTGGTGATTCCCGTATGGTCCCAGTTCATATATATTATTAGGTAGCGCATATACTAATATTTTTTATTTAATTTGATTAGTCGGTTTTATTTTTTTTTTTGTTAAAGTAATGTTATTAATTCAATAATGTTATAAAAAAAGTAGTAGCGCTCTAAGAGTTCATAATTTCATATAACAAGTATTTTTTTTATATCATGTGAAAGAAGATAGCAGTGTTAAATATTTATAAATTATCTGACTTGCAATTTGTATGAAAATCGCTTCGTTACTGAGGGTCGCATCGTGATGATTAGTCGCCTATAACGTTTCTTAGTAAATAGGCCATAGTATATAAAAAGCAAACAGTACTGAATTTTTGAAAAATAATTTTTAAGCATTTATTAAATATTTATTTTATTACAACTGAAGTTTATAACTAAGATTCAAATCCTACCTGAAAAACAATTTGAAACGCCATTAAAGTTTACTCTTCATAAATATTACTACCTTTTTCACGATTATTTAATTTAAAATAACAAATTTGAACTGTTTTCTATAAACGATTATTCACAACAAAAAAAACCACAGATTACAAAAACATTACATCATAGACTTCTTTAGCCACAGATAACTAAATTAAAATTATGGAAATTCTTTGCATATAGGTATATATATATATATAAAGTTCATATTCCTTCTAATCGTGTTTGAAATATTCATATACATTTTACCCCGTTCTCCTCCAGTTTGTTTGCAGCGGAAACGTCCTGTCAGCTATACTTGACAATACCCCGACGATGGGGAGACGCGGCAGTTGAACCGGTTTTTTTTTATGTTTTTATACACTCGAATAGGGTTTGCATTTTTCAACGTTCCGGCGGTTCGATATCACACCGACTCGTAACATTACGAATACAATTTTTTTTATAAACGTCATTGGTTAACATTGCATAATAGAACAAAATATGTAAACAAACCGTATTAAGGTCACCATAACTCTCATAGCAGAAATATTTTATTATTGGCAATAACCATTAAATTTTACGTCTATTAGTACAGCGTAATTTCACGCGAATCATTTGCAAAAATAATAATTAAATACGAGTATTCGAATAATCGAAACCTTACGTTGCGAAAATTGAACGTAAACAATTGATTTGTTATTACATAACTACTTATGCATGGAATGGTTTTACTACTGCCACGTCTACCTAGAAAAATCTTTTAATTTTATGTGTTTGACGTGTATTTGAAAAACTATTTTTACTTTATGCTGAAGCTAATAATTAAAGAACGAAATATTAGCAACTAAAACAACAGACACCATGGTCATGTGACTGTGAAAAAAAAAAGGAAAAAGGTACAAAATAAAATATGTTGCTGATGTCACCACAACTGGCTGCTGGCAACGTTCTCTTAGTAAATATTATTTTATTCAATTTGGCTAAAATATAAAGGAGGAATGATTTCAAGTCCGGCTATTAGATCACACGTCCAGATGCTTGGCAATAGATTTATCATTTTGAGGGGGGCAGCTAACTAAATGGGCATTAAAGGATGTCTTTGCCTTATTATACCTTGTTATTGTTTCATCGTAATACTATATTTCACTAAATGCTCAAACCTACCACCGATTATGACATTTGAAGGCTCATCCTCATGTTGATGGAGGTGGTATCCAAACTGCGTTATAATCATCTACTCGTAAATAAAGTATTCGGTTGTGGCTAGGATATTTCTTGCCTTAAGGTGATTTACGATAGGAATTGGCTGATTGAAATCGTCACATCAGGAAAAAACGTTATGTTTTTTTTTATTCAGAAGATGATGAAAGCGAACTCCATAGTTTTTCTAAATATGTACTACTTTGTACTTACAACAAGACGTATACATGCTTCCTATGGTTATATACACGAATATAATCGAACCATACTTTAATCATTTTAGTTAACCGATATTTAAAATACCTCAACCAAAAGATAATACCAAACAAAGACAAGCTTTGAACTTTATACATCGAACGATAATAACCGACAAGTGATGGATTTTAAATTTTGATAGTACCAGCAAATCATCAACAAAATACATTTCGGTGTAAAGGTTGCCACAACGCTTTCAACCGTCTACGGAAAGGCAAAAATAGTTGCACCGGACCCAATGTATTTGTACATTTTCTATTTATTTTTTATTCTCGTGTTTCAGGTTATTTTTCCTAATCAACTAAGCCTTTATTAATAATAATTCTTTCTCTATTATACCATGATGATGGTAAATAAGTGCACGGTCCGCCTGAGAAAAGAAGTCATTGCATTGCAGTATAAGAATGTTTGCAAATCCAGAATAATAACATGCGCTATGCAAAACAATTTATGAACCTATTCACTCCCTTCTGAAAGAACCCCATATTTATTGTGATACCCTCAACAGAGAGTTATACGAGAGGAATACGGACTGTCCATAATCGTTTAGGTTCCAAGGAATAAGAATGACCTAGTTACCTACCTACGCTAAACAATACGATATTGGGAAATGGTCACAGCTATTATTTAGAACGCTACTACCAAATATAACGTTAACTAGTTCTAATCCTAACTAGTATTGAAATGCGAATGTTTTTTTGTTTGTCTGTTACACATTTAAGTCCTAACTGCACTTCATTATAGAACTTTCCATACATTTTATCACAAGTACATGAAAGGACATTATTACATTTCACCTATAAAAAATGTACTATTGCCGAGGGATGTATCAAATCTACATTAAGGCGAACGAAGCTACGAGAAAAAGCTAGTACTTTATAAGTAAAAAAAGAAAAAAGACCAACGAGAACAAAGTGACAAATTTGTTGCCTAGTTTTAGCATTACATAAAACAAATTAGCAAAGCTAATTTGTAGTATAAACTTTTTTTACGGCATTCTTCCTGGAAATGTCCTCTTCTCTTCAATATTAAGCACACTCGCAGAGTGGAGCTTAAGACCAATTCACTCAAACCACTCGTGCGGAACCGATATGATGGATTGTCGTATGTGAAATATCATTGGCAACTGGAAAATAGGTCATATCCGTCCATTACTTACAGAGTGACCGGACTAGCGACAATCCGAAACGTGTGGCCGTCACATAAGCTTGTCAAAGGCATAAACTTATTGGTATGAAGCCGTTAGGAGTATAATTTCGAAATGAGAATTTTTTAATCACATTGAATAGTGAACCGTCACGCTCGAGTCTATGACGTTGAATCGTGTTTATTCGGCTCCACTCGGCATCAAGCACGTATACTGTCTGACAAAGTGTATGATAATAATAAAATATTAAAACCTTAATACAATGTGTGTAAAAGCAGGCTATAGCATATTTGTATTGTAATATTTCTATTGCTTGTTAACTGGTATGAACATTAACGTGGATATATTTATTTATAAGTTTCCACTTCTATCGCGTTCCACTATGCGCACCTACTCTTTTTTCTATATCGTTTTAAACAGTTTACCATATTCCTCGGCAAATATCACGTTATTTCTACAGCGAATTAAATTGTAATCTATTCACACGTTTATTCATAAATAGACAATAAGCATATAGACAGACAGAGAATGTAATGAGTTATGTATATTATATAACTATATAATGTATACATTTTTATTTCAGGACCTTTTTTTTACACAATATTAATTACCAAAACACGGAGATCAAATTAAATGGCGTAAGGGACTAATTTATTTAGTTATGACTAAGTGATAGCCGTGACGTCATTTTTTTCTTATCCGAGCTCGACAAAGTATATGATCAACTGTAGCCGATTGTAGGCACTATGCAATACGAAATCAATAATGACCATTGACTGTTGTACTACACATATATTGCACGCCTCAACTGCTTAACCTATCATCATGACATTTTGCATAAACGTTGGCAGCTTTCTGCACAGACCCGCGTGGTGGAGGCGCTTGTGCCGAGCGCCTCCCACAGTTCGTCGGGGGCGTTTAACACCCGCCCTCTCCTGAGGGGTCTACCATCTTGACCCCTCAGACCGCAGACGGGGCCCCTGATGAGGGGCCGACACCTGCCGGGGAGCAGAAGTAATGCCTTTGGCAGTTCCTGCTCCCCGGCCAAATAGGTGTGTGAGGCACCATGGGGTTTTTAGTCCGTGGAAGTCGGACATAACCCACCCACCGCTGCAACGGGGTGGGTATCCGTTACGGATTTTCCACATGTAAAAAAAAAAAAAGGAGTACAGAGAAGGACATAGAAAAAATGTAGTCTTCAAGCAAAAGCTAGTATAGCAAACATTTATAGTATACGGTAACGAAAAATTATTTACCCCACAACGTGGTCATGAAAACAGCACCTAAAGTGAAAAGCAAACCGTCTCCCGTACACATCAGCGGCAACACCGTTTCCAGATTCAATTTCCTAACTCATATATCATAAGGCACTCGTATATTTCGCCCGTTTCGACTATACAATCCGCGTTCGAAGATTTACGTTTACGTGATTTACTTTTGTTTTTGGGATTTTTATTAAAACTTCGCTTCGTTTAGCTTATTGACGTTTTTTTAACGAGATACACCGAAGTAAAACGTCGAAGTCTAAGTTTTCCAAACAACTTCTTTACTCCGTCTAACATATTTCTATACATTGTTCGTGTTATTACAAAAAAGGTTAATTACGCGTCGAACACTTGTTTCAAAAAAGTTTGATCACAAAAGAGTGTCTCGCTTCGATTTTCCCATCTCACATGGGCGGGGAAAAAGTATGGTGGTGAAATATCTGCATATCCGTTGCTTCGGCAGCTTAAACTGCACAGGCCCGTTTTAGTCCATGCGAATCGGATATAACCCACCTTTGATGCCCGGCGGGAATTTCCCCATGTAAAAAAGTGTGGTGAAATAAGTAGGTGTAATAGTGTCTGACTAAATAGCGACCACCACACACTAGGTGTATCATCAACCCTAGTGGCATATTTAGGCGTGGCACGTCAACACAAAAATTTCCCAGCCTTTCTGGAATAAAACCGTATATGAAGTACACCAAAGCTCTAGGAATAAGCTACTAGCGAGCCACAAACAATGTTTATTATTTTATATTTATTTGATATATAATTCCACGAAATCTTTAAAAATAGCATTAGTTCTTTATTCGTTGATACAGTAACCATATTCATTGAAGCCATTTTACTTTCGTCTTTATTCGCATACCAATACCTGTTTCATTCCTAATTACAAGTTACATGCAGTAGCGTATAAAAAATACACCATAGAAATCTATAAAAGTTGCATGGAAGTAAGAAGTATCTGAATTTACCTGCTTTTTTTTGGTAATTATGTACCACAATAGTGTTCAAGTAAATTTAAAAATATAGATTTGAAATTAAACTTCTTTTTTAGGATAAATATTTTTCCATGTTTTTTAATTCTGATTTTATTTTCCAAGACATACCTACGATAGTTTGTGATATAATGTACATGTAATAATGATGTTGTTATGTATGAAATACAAAAAGTTACGCTAAAGTATTATGAACTATATGTTAATATTATAAGGCATATATTTTATTTATTGTATGTGCTTGCACTTTTTTTTAATACTTTATAGGTGAACGTTTTGATCATAATCTCATCTGATATTAAATGATGTCGTGGTCTAAGATGGTAAGCCACGCTTAACCTAGACAGAGACCGGCTCTCAAGTGCAGCTGCCGGAACACACCAACAGGTGCTCGGCGACAGATTTTCAACTTGAGAGTGGTAGCTAGATAGAGATGACTTTTGACAGAGGAGAGTGGAAAAGGAAAACATGTTGTGCCGACCCTACTTAGGTGGGATAAGGGTGAGATGATGATGAGTATTAAAATCCCCATTTGTCAAAGAATCTTTAAATTTCTAATAATAGTACTTTTTTTCACTAAGTTATCAGTAAAAGAAATATTATAAATAAGATTACATCGCTTCAATAATTTTAATAAGACACTTTTATGCAAATAAAACAATATTTCGTAATCGACGACCAATTTAAATATAATTGATTCAATCAAGCTCCCCGCACAATCCGAACATCTGCAACATTTTCAGGAATATGTCGACTATAGAGGTGTAGAGAAAAAAGGCTGCCAACGCGTAGTCATTCTCACTCATTTCGATAGCTCTACCTCCTAAGATCGTCTGCAACTCCATTGTTAATATCTGAAATAGTAGAATCAGCTGCAGCTTAAGACTGGTCTGATTTAATTATTCAACTAATTCTGTTGCTAACATCTCTGAACGAAATCTAGAAGATCTTGGTGTTAGGAAAATTATTTTATCCATAAAGTTGGGACTTGGAAATTATCGTAATATTTACATGCAAAAAAATCGTCTCAGCAACCGTCCAATTTTTTTAATTATTTATCACTAGCTTTTGCTCGGAGCAACGTTCGCAATTATCTATAATTGGCTTATGGCTCGGGAACAGAACTTTTTCTGGGTGAAACTTACCCTATGTCCTTTTCTGTACGCCTGACAACGTGTATGGAATTGCTAAGCATGGGGATTTTCATTTCTACACCTTATTTGTAATTTCCCATCCAGGTTATTAATTTAAATCATTAGCGAATATATTACTTTTTAGTAGCAAATGAAAACTCACAACAACATTTAGAATCGTTCCAATAATGAGTATGATGAGATGCAACGTCTTGAAGTATGTACCAGTGATAAGCGTTGTCAACGACACAACTAGAACTATCACTCCGAAAGCCACCGATATCGCAACAACATACAACATCCATTGTGTGAAATCGAACTGGAAATAATATTATAAGAAAATTACTGAATATTATAAACTCGACCCTTTGACGCTTCGTGGGGATGTTCCGTCACTTTGCTTCCTTTACAAAATCTACCAAGGAGATTGTTCCGAATAGCTGTTCGGACTGATAACTGCCGCAGATTTCCATTACCAAGTGAGTCACCACAAATTAAAACTCCATCCATATCATCCTGATGGTTGGAAGTCGTCTATTACACGGTTTTAGCGTGCGTTTTTACTATATATGTCGGTTCTTTGGATTAAGCTCTTACCGGCGGCGTTTCTGAACCATTAGAACCGAGCCTACTACTTTCTCAAGGGCAGGCAACGCATTTCCCCTCGTAACTAAGGACAGCGGTGATCACTTACCATCAGATGACCCGTATGTTCGTATGCCTCCAGTCGCATAAAAAAAACGTTCCATGAAAAGCATTTAGTATCGATTGTACGTTGTTTATTTAAAATTCAAATTAATGAAGGAAAAGTATTTTTTATCGATAACTTTCATCACTAATTTCTGTAATATTATTACACCAACTATGCAAACTCGATACAAATAAACAAAGAATGACTCACAGGAACCAAACAATGTGATACTAAAAATACCCCACCTGAAAGTTTGTCGAATCATTCAAACAATGACGTCAACCTTCCATAGTGTTCCATCCTACTTAATTAAATATAAGTACGTCACGATGCATCCGAGTCGCGTTCTATGCAAGACATCGAAACAAACACATATAAAACAAATAGAAGAGACCTTCAACCGAATTGCGATTGCAGCATTATAAGGTGTAAGTATGACTCCTATAATTGGGTAAAAGTGACTCTACGTTTTGTGTTTGTCTGCACGAGTGCTAATTTTTTTATCCGATCCAAATAGCATCTGGTATAGCTACAGGCGAACAGCATAGTGTTTAAAATAATGTGACAGATATCAATAAATAGCGCGGTACAGTCGCGAAATTATTTACGATATTATCATCTATGAGTGTATTCCCCGAGTGATTAATGGTTAATCTGGTTTTGTCTTCGTCAAATAGATACGATGTGAATCCCTTGACGCATTATACTTATTTCCATTAACTACTAGCTAGTATCTAAGAGTACGTTTTCGTGAAAATGATTCTGCTATTTCATCTGAACTGTTTGTTTCGGTTTAACTTAAGGGCTCTTTTTAATTGTAATTTTGTCATTACTAGATACCATCAAAATCGTAGTGGCTAAGCGGTTTGACCGATCGAATATCAATTTGATATGTTCAAGTTTAAACCCCGGTATGTCAATGTTGTCAATGGATTTTTCGGAATTCGCATATATTTACTATGTCAAATTGATTACGCTATCAACTCACGGTGAAGCAAAACATCGTAAAAAAACCTCAACCTGAGAAATGTTCTTGTAGTAGGTACCACCGAGTGTAAGAAAATATAGAAATGTAGATTTCTTGGAGTTTATAATCGCCAATAAATCAGGCGCTTGTGTGGTGATTATGCCAATGTCTTCCTTCGGGAAGAGGCCCATCATCCTGCAGTGGATATCTTACAAGCTAATAATAAGAATGTTGATGAGTTAACATTCATACCATTTGTTAAATCTTTTGGGTTTATAATTCACATTTAGCATCTATAGAAAATGCTACAGATTAATTATATTTACATCCTAGGCAACAACTCGAGCCGAGGTTAGGCCACTTTGGCACCCTTGAGCTTGTTGCCAAGCAGCCGAGCGCCGTAAGCGCTCGCCAAATTAGCCCGGTGAAGTTGTGAAAGCCCATCAAGCTAACAGCAAAAAAACAGTTCGAAAAAAAAATAAACTAGATAATAACCTAAAATTCCTAAACCTGCCAGTAAATTATTTATCTAAATCAACTGTTACTATATTAACGGGGTCAGTAACAGACTTTAAATTTCTTTTTTATTATATACTTTATAGGTTGTAGCGTTTGATGCGTCTCATCTGATGGTAAATGACGATGTAGTCTAAGAAGGTAAACACGCTAAACCTAGAAGATGACTGGCTCTCAATCGAAGCTGCCGGCATAAACCTATAGATGCTTGGCGACCGACACAGACACGATTTTATCTCAATGTTTTTCCTTCACAAAGCGTTTACTCAGTTGCAAGAATTCGGTTACTTCATCGCTCGAAACGGTACCCGAATAGACTATCAAAGCCACCATTCGCTTCAAAAGTTTTATTAAATTTAAGATTGTAATATCTTATATTTAACTCCATATAACAATATTAACTTACACGGGAACACGCAAGCAGCATACAAACGAATACCACAGCAGCAGTTACTACCACGGCCAACAGTATCAAGGACGTATTGTATCTCACAGTAATAAATGCAGACACATTGCTCATCCCGATAACCTTGGAATAAGCATTAGAATTATAATTTAACAACGATTTCATGAAACAAGTACCCTTAGAAACAGACCTTAATTCCAAATGATTGGCCTGGCCATAAATACCGTTACAATTAAAAATAAACAATATATTATATTTGAATTTGGAATCTGCCATCTTTATATGATTGTTCATTCAGTTTTCTCATTTTGCCGCCAATACATTGTACAATATTTTGCGATATTAAAATGGAGTGGGGTGATAAAGGGAACTGAATCGCTGTGATTGAATCACAC
The DNA here is from genome assembly GCA_035772565.1 of Antheraea assamensis. Lineage (NCBI taxonomy): Eukaryota > Metazoa > Arthropoda > Insecta > Lepidoptera > Saturniidae > Antheraea > Antheraea assamensis. The sequence goes on from JAQQSE010000013.1 coordinate 230,692, forward strand.
AAAGTAAGTAAGCCAAATGCAATTTTTAAAACTCTCCATACGCTTGGTATTAATTAGTAAAATGTTTGTGTAACCGGGCTATTAATAGGTACAATGAGACCTCCTCTGCTCGTGACAGAAAAATATCTAGCCTTCCACGTAGTGTTCGTACGAAAAAGGTCGTCAAAACAGTAAGGGAAAGAATTCGAAGAAATCCTGTCTGAAAGCAAAAGATTTTTTCTCGGGAGATGAAGATAGCACCTAGAACCATGTCGCGTATTTTAAAAGATAATTTAGTACTTGCAACCTATAAGAGACGTACTAGTCATTTCTTAACTGATAATTTAAAAAAGAAAAGGGTGGAAAAATTGAAACAACTACTGAAAAAGATACGCAAAGGGAAGTCAAAGAAAATTTTTGTTTACGGATAAGAAATTTTTTACAATTGAGCAACATTTTAACAAATAAATTGACCGTATTTATGCTCAAAACTTTAAGGAAGCTTCCAATTAGTCGATAGAGTGCAATGTGGGCGCTATTCGACTTCAGTGATGGCTTGGTGGGAGTATTAACTATGAAGGAGTGACTGAGCCATACTTTTGTGAAAAAGGTATCAAAACATCGGCACAAATGTACCAAGATACCATTCTTGAGAAGGTAGTGAAACTCCTTAACAACACTATGTTCAATAACCAAGAATGGTCCTTCTCGCAAGACTCGGCGCCAGGTCATAAAGCTCGGTCTACGCAGTCTTGGTTGGAAACGAACGTTTCGGACTTCATCAGAGCTGAAAACTGGCCGTCGTCTAGTCCCGATCTTAATCCGCTGGATTATGATTTATGGTCAGTTTTAGAGAGTACAGCTTGCTCTAAACGGCATGATAATTTGGAGTCCCGAAAACAATCCGTACGATTGGCAGTGAAGAATTTTCACATGGAAAGAGTGCGTGCTTCTATTGATAAGTGGCCTCAACGTTTAAAGGACTATATTACAGCCAATGGAGATCACTTCGAATAAGCTTTTTATATTTTAAATTATTTTATATTTATGTACACACTATAAGGTTAGGTGGTAAAGCTACGCTGAAACTATTACTGGTTTCAGAATGGATGGGTCGGCTCACCCGGGGTAGTATCACCCTCTCACAGAAAGCCGACGTGAAGTTACAATGGTTGCACTGTTGCGTTTCGTTCGGTCAGTGAAAGCACCGGAGACCCACATATATTAAAAGGCCGGCAACGTACTTGCGACTCCCCTGGTGTTGCTAGTGTCTATGGACGGCGGTGATCACTTACCATCAGGTGACCCATCTGTTCGTTTGCTCCCTATAATATAAAAAAATATATAAACTAGCACACTGTAAAAGTAATAAATGTTATTTGCAATAGATTTTTTTTTCTTTGTTACAGTATTTATGGCAAGACTAGGTAGTGAAGTTTATGATATGTTAAGTTTTATATACTAATATTGAATAACAACCCATGTCGGAGCATCTAGTTTATTCACATTGATTGTCACCAAAGATCCTTAAATCCATATATTCTTAACATATATTAAATTAATAAAAAACTTCGTACCTACAAATTACGGTAGCTAATTGGTCTTATAACTGGATGAGACTCTAAATCTTACACCTAAAATTTTCTTTTAATTTAAAATTCCTTTAAAAAATCAACAAAATCGAAAGAGAATGGAGTTAAAAACCATTTTTGCTAAAACATACAAAACAAACATTTATGATATTTACAGGAAACAATTTAGTACGAAAATGAACTGATAGATGGCCTTTAAAATAAATCTGGTGGCTTAGTAATGGCAGAACCCCGAAACCACAATCATTGCATGTATCACACCTAAACATTCGGTTAATCACTATGATTTAAAAAAGCTTCTTTGATTGCCGAGAAAAAAAAATTCGTCTGCAATGAACCAATTAATTTTACCATAGATAATAGTAATTTGAGTAGAAATACCATCAATTCCATACACCTTATACCGTATCTCATACCATATATTCTGCCAAGTATAATAATACACAGAGAAATGCCAAAATTTTGGTCCGGCGAAAGAAATAATAAAAGTACTCACGGCTAAAACTAGACAAATGTAGTTACAGGGCGCTTGTCGCGCACATGATAGACAAGTCATCGCGTAACTTAATGCCATCATCAGTATGCTGAGAACAAAAAATACTAAAGTTACATCACAAAACGAAAATTAACATAATGAAGTATTCAAAAGTTTTTGTTAAAAGCCAATAAATTAAACAATAAAACCAAAAGCTATTCGTACATATAAATAAAATTGGAGTGTTTGTTTGTAATATCAAAATAACGACTTTTTACTGATTGGATATGAACACGATATACACGATACTGATAACAAAAATACAATTTTTATAATTTTTGTCTGTCTGTCTGTTTGTTCCGGGTAATCTCCAAAACAGCTGGACCGATTTTGAACAGAAAATTCACTGACGGATAGTTAAAACTACAGCGGGTGACATAGGCTACTTTATTTCAGACTAGCTGGCATCCGTGGCTCCGTCTGTAGTACTATCTCCAAAATGATTGGACCTGTTTTCATGGGACTTTCACTGACAGATAGCTAACATTATAAAAAGTAATTAAAGTTTTTTTATTTTGGACTAGATTTTACCCATGGCTTTGTTTGCAGTACTATCTCCAAAACGTTAGAAGAAGTAATTTAAAATTATAAAAAAAAACGCATACAGAGCTGCGGGCAGTAGCTAGTAATAAATATATTAAATCTTAACCTAATGCGGTGTTCAAGCTTCTCCCTTAAATGTTTACCTTTTGTGGCGCAAAAGACATTTACCACAACTATATCGTAACACTCATCACGACACGAATAAAGAAGTTGACAATTACCTCACTGGGAAGATTATGGAATGGTCTCCCAGCCACCGAATTCCTTCTTTCATATAATGATGAATCATTCGAACGAGGAGTGAAGAATTTTTTTTTTCAAACTGTATAACTATTGATTGACTATTTAAATATTGAAATAAATATTGATGGGCCTTCACAGCTTCACCGGACTAATAAGGCGAGCGCTTATTGCGCTCAGCCGCTTCGCAACTAGCTCAAGGATGCCAAACTAGCCGAGCATCGGCGTGAGATGTTGCCACGGATGCAACAATGCGAATCTTACTCATTGGAACTGACTAAGCTAATCATACATATAAGAATTAGTGAGGTACACATGTGAAGTGGGAAGAATAATTCAGTAGACTGGTCGACGTTTATTCATAAAATCTATTATTAATATCATTGCTATGTATAGACTGTACTGTATTATATCCCGTGCAATAATTTTGCTGAGTTAGTAGAAATAACATTAGATATTCTATTTCATATAACCAATCAAATTCGTAACAAAATAATTTTCTTTTAAGAGTAATTATATCATTTAACATTATAAATATTATAATTAATGATCATGTATATACTTACATAGCTGGTATTGCTATGAAAAAGCCCATACGCAAATAGAATTTTTTCATGTTAGGTCTGTAAAATTAAATTTTTCTTTAATTTTTAAAGACCATAAAGTTGTGACTAAAGAATAGCTTTGTAAATAATTTATATCGAAGATAGAACAACCAGTACAGGGTCCAACTAGAGAATCAACAACATCACATATATTGGTGGCATATATAAATGATGCAGATGACGAAACGATGATGGCTCAGTTGATAGTGTGTTCGGACACAGCGTCGAAGGACGTAGGTTCGAATCCAAGCAACTGAATCGGTGAAGAAAAACATCGTGATGAAACCATAACATGGTGGTAGGGCTTTTTCTAAGTCCGTCTGGCTAGCTACCTCTAGCTAGCTCAAGTTGAAAATCTGTCGCCAAGTACCTGCTGGTGTGTTCCGGCAGCTGCACTTGAGAGCCAGTCTCCGTCTAGCTTAAGCGTGACTTACCATCTTAGACCACATTATCATTTAATATCAGATGAGATTGTGGTCAAAACGTTTACCTATAAAGTATAAAAAAAATGCAGATAATTGCAGACACTGATGATGCCAAGACATGTCTCACTCCAATGTTTCAACCTTAGAATAACAACAACTATTGTCATTGAATTTGATCGCTCTGCCTACTTAACAGGGACGCGCTAGATTTTAAGGCTGTAACTGTGCACTAGAATTTAATCCATTCGCTTAATATCTCCAAACGCCTATACAATAAAAATGTTGCTCGATAAGCTTTAGGTTTCATTACTGCTTTATTTTTTTCAATATTAAAAAATAATTATTTAACTGCAATTATTGTAGGGCCAGTTGTTACCTAGTACTTTTTAACATAATATTTGTAGGCCCCTTTGACTACTATCGATTAACGAATTAGCATAGTTAACAAGCATCTCATAGTTTCAAATTCCGCTGAACCAAAAAATGGTAAAAAGCAAATATGCAACACTTACGTCATAAAAACCATTATGTTAAATGCAGCCGTACAGAGTAACATCACAAAAACAATAAACAAGACAAACTTGACAAACGAGTTTCTAGAATTTGGATCATAGGACAAGGGTTCGCCGCCACCCGCCGGTATCTCTCTTCCCGATCCAGCTGGAATGCAAAAATATAATTACCTTTTATAAGGTTACAGGACATATTATAGTGTCCCCTTTCGTTATCAATTACCCTTAAGTTGAAAATTCATAGTATGCTTTAGGAGTTTTCTAATAGCAAAATGTTATAATTTCCATTCTAGGCTTAACAAGCTATCACTTTCAAATATAACCCCGATAAACATCGAGATTCAATCATTTGAAACACTTTCGGCTTAGTATCTACCGTGTTCGCTTCTAAAATCGAAGCTGTAGAGGCCCGTCCGACCAACATCGTTAGTCAGGTCAAAATAACTGTGAAGGGCTTTATCATAATGCAAGCTTAATGTAATTCACTAGTAGGGAACCAACTGAAATTTCAATACCTTTAAAACTAAATATTCACCTTGAAATTGAACCCATGTAATTGGTGGATTGGGTTGGTTCTGATCAGTATTAAAAAACCTATTTAGACCATTTTCTGTATTGTCAGTGTTAATTCTATTATCTCTCTCCGTATATTTTTTACTTCCATCAATTAAATCTTTGTTATATACTTTTCTTATACAATCGTCCTCGTATTTATTTTGATTTTCTATTTTCTCTCCTTCATCATTTTCCAATTCAATTGTGCTCGTATTTTCTTTCTCGATTTCGATAAATATACTCTCATTACGTGGGTCATGATGCTGAGGAATGCCGTTTCTTAATTGACCATCTGAAGGCAAAATAGAGTCCTGCATTTATTTTATAATGATTCTATAAATTAATACATGATTTTGTCTTAAACACAATCTTAATATATTTCACTAAAGCCGAAAATCATTTAGAAAATTGCGTTTAATCACTAATTACTAATGGACAAAATATAAAATTTATGTTCACTGTCAAATTGACAGCATCAGCTTTGTTGTTAGATTTACTACCTCGATGGTCTAAAAATATTCTGAACGCTTGTGCCACAAGTCGTTCAGTACATTAAAAACCATGATTCGTTTTACTGAAATATCATTAGTAGTGACAACAATTCTACTTCTGTCCAGTTGTACTTTGCTTGTGACAATTTAAAAAGTGAAATTAATATATATCTTTTTGGTAATAAATTTTTGGATTTTCCCTTGTAAAATAAAAAAAAGGTTTTACACAATAGGTTTCTTTAACTCCGATATTGCTTTAATAAATCACATTATATTAACAAAATTCATAGGTCTTATTATTTAAAAAGAGTGAATTTAAATAAGACCTTTAAATTTTACAAACTTTGTTTATAGTTACAATTTATATACAAAGTTTAACCTGTTAGTAAAGGAAAACTTTATAATAATCAAAAACTACGAGTTATATTCGAGTAGCAGATTGCGTTGACAGAAATTGTAATAACTTCTGCGGTAAGTGCAAATTGTGAGGGTGCGACAGACATAAACCTTTTGTTATTTGACAAAAAATAAAACTATATACGAAATTATGTTCATTATTCTTTGTTCTTTGCAAAATTAACATATTCTCCTATTTAAATGACAGTAATACTTTACTAAAATTCAGACTTTTAAGTCGTGGTACTCGAGTGGTTTGACCGGTGAAATGTCAACTTAACGTCCGTAACTTCCGAGCCCTGACATGTACCAACATGTTTCTTGGAACTCGCGTAGTTTATTGTTAGACATGTACTAACAAATTTTCGGAAATCACGTACATTTACTAATTTAAACTGCTACACTATCGATTGATGGTGGAAGAACACATCCCGCGAAATGTTCTTCTAATACCACCGTATGTGGGAAAATATAGGGAAATGTGGGGGGTTTTTCGCAGCTTAAATTTGCCAATACGTCATGGGCTGGCGTGGTGAGTATGGCCATACCTTTTATCAGAAAGATGACTTTGGTCCTGCAGTGAGTGTTTTACAGCAAGATGTGATGATGAACACTTTAGAAGCTACGCCAACATAATTACTCCTCGTTAAACCTACTACAAGAAAAACATGCAAATATTTCCAATAATGGCCGAAAGACAAACTCTATCGACAGTATTCGTCAGTTAGGGAATACTTACAACTATGACCCATAAGTGAACGTACCCATACTACGTGACCCATGTTTGACAATTTTTCCCCTCTCCCCCCTTGGTGACCATCCGTAGTATATGAGAAGATATTTCCTTTAGAGGATATTCCCCAATACCCTTGTACATATGACCAAGCGCGGTTCTATAAAGACCTCCCCCTCCCTCTGAATAGGTCGCGTAGTATGGGTACTTTTTTTTTATTAACGTGGAGAAATCCCTTATGGATCTCCCGTGGGAGAGTGGGTTATGTCCGACTCGCACGGACTATAACCTCACGATGTACCGGCCGCCGCTTTTGTTTGGGGCGGCATGGGACCGGGTAGTATGGGTATGTTCGCAAATCAACCCATCTGATTCAAATCACGAAAGTTATTGGGATTCTTAACAGTAATACCAATAATTCGATTTGCTGTTATCAAAATTCATTACACTGGTTCAGGGTTCTTGTGATGAATGTACGACTCCACTTGAAAAAGAAGAATTTTTAGCGAACATAAAGCGAAAAAGCTGCGTAAAAGTAACAGGGACATCTTTATAAAGTGATATCTATACTAATTTAACTAATGCTATAAATGTGTATGTCAGTTTGTTTATTACACTTTCACGGCTAAACTTCTCAAATGTTTATCACAAAATGTTGCACACGTTCTCATGTATAAAACCAAGAACAAACAGTACATTTCATTCATACTACTTATACTATATCTCTACGACGTTTTCCTTTACAGAAAACTCCAGCTCATTCCAAAGGTTCATACCTATATCGAACCATACCGTATCTGAGAACAGACTAGGGAGTATTTGGCGGGATCTTAGTCTGTAGTGGTTTTTAATATTTTATTCATAATCTTGTGTTATTAAACTCTATATTTTGTAATATTGGTGGTGTTTTACGTAATATAGTTCGGTTATTATGCACAAGTGAAGTGGATGGGACATAATACCACGGAGCATGCAGTCTGAGATTGCCACCAAAACTCCATGGAAAGTTCTAACAAGGAAACCACCATCTTGTTAGAACATTATAATTATCGCAAAACACTTGGCAAAATCTTGTTACTTGACGCTGGCTAGTGCACAAACCGTGACGGAGCCAAAAAGAATAAAGAAGAGAACAGACTACCCGCTAACCCGCTTCAATCGATTTCATTAGCAAATTTCTTAGTTGATATAAAAACAATCAATTACAGAATTGTACCTAACATATAAAGATATATCTTCATAATTTTTCACGAAAGAATTAACCTCCTATCTAGAATTAAATCAGGTCCGTTCTATTATCTCCGAACAAAAGGCCGTCGTCACAGTGTTCCGTCTAGTTCATTTTTCAAACTTAATGTTTCCACGTGATCATTGTCTTCTTATGTAACCTTGACAAGCGATTTATAACGGTCTTTGTCAACTAAATGCCTGTCAAAATTGGCCGTTGTATTAAATCACAGTAATACTAAATCACCTCAATTAGAGATACACAGTAAAACTTCAGTAAGTCAAAAATCCCTATAACTCGACAGGAACCCTTTTTCACTTCAAGCTCCAGTCACTTTATTGATCTAAAGCTGAGCGCTTAGTAAGTCGAAGTAAATGATCAGTATTTGACTACAAGGTACTTCAGTACATATATTCTTCTAGTAACTGTAGAACAATATATTTAGTCTCTATACTTCAAACATATCAAGGTTGATTCTAGTATACCTATAACTTGACAATTTTGGATTAATAACTTCTAAAGTTCCAAAACAATATAAATATACCGATATTAAAATATTACTGACGATATGTTGATATATTATTAGAAATAATTTTTAACCGGCTTCAAAAGGAGGTTTTCAGTTGCCGTGTAATTTTTTTTTAATGTTTGTAGCCTCAGAACTGTAGGTCCCTTTTTAATTACATTAACAATAGAGTTTCGATTACGAAAAGACATTATAAAACTAATAGTAAATGTATACTTACTATGATTTTGGTAATGTTATGATAATCCAAGACTAGGTGGAAACTTGGTCAAAGACGTTCAGGTGCATTTTTATTAGAGTACATAATTTTTTTAAAGTCGGTTTCAATTTTCGTTAAATTTTCTCACTTTAAGCATCTAAACCTCTGTAAGTTCAATATTTATTTACAAAAAAAACAAAACCTCTATAACAAGAAATTTGTACGAATCTCTGAGAATTTAACTTACCAAAGTTATACTGAATAAAGCATTTATAAAAAAAAAAAATGTAACACTTATAGAAATTATAAACTGAAAATAATCATCTGTCTAGTTATGCACTAATTTGTGTACAAAATCATACAAAGACCTCAACAAAATACACCACAAACATACTGTACCATACAGAGATGTACCTTCCAGAGATCATCGGGGAACACGGTCCTCAAGGGCTACTAGTACGAAAATTCATTTAGAAAATCACAAGGAGGTATAACAATATATTTTTTACTACATGATACCGGTGACTTCGTCTGTTTTATTTATTATTTTAAGAGTACATTTATTTGTATAAAGGAAAAAATATACAAAAAATCAAAACAAAAATATTTATTACAATTTTTTTTTGTGAAAATGTTATTCCTAATTTCCTGTCTTGCGCATGCGCACCACACCCATTACCCCACCCACCACTCGTTTAACACGTTCCTAAAAAACTTATATAACTGTATATCAAATGAAGCTATCATAATAATTTCCATATAAAGATCTAATGCTTAAGAAGTAAATCTAAAAACTACCTATTACATCCAAATCTATCCAATAGTTTTGAGTGATTCACGCACGTCGGGAGATCTGTATCATTTTATTTATATAGATATCTGAGTATAACAATATTTTTACCCTGCATCTAATGGTAAATACTCTTAGTCGTGTCGGCGGATCATTCACGTCTATACAGAATTGCCTATATGGTCAATTACTCTTAACTAATTAATATGGCGTCGCCCTTCGTGAACCTCTCAGTCATGTGGTCGCATACAACTGACATCAACAAACATTAATGACGTCACACTTCCAAAAAATAATATATTCTATGGATAGTACTTATTTTTCATCTTCTTCCTCTCACCATTCAACTCGAATACCAACGGAGTCCATACGAAACGCAAAATAAACAAGAAATTATTCTGTGAGCCCTGTATTTACATTTTCGACGAGTTAATATTTGATACGCAAAATTACAAACAGTATTAAGAGAAATCTGCGACCGGAGTGGAATTTCACATGAAAATAGCCCTCTGACGGTGTACTTACAGAAACAATTCTATTATAACAACTCTAACGCGTACTGAATCGGGACTTATTTACATCTCCTTGTAGGAAAGCAACACATTTTAGTTAAGGAGAATGTACATGTGATGCAATCAATAACTGTACCTTATGATGATATCTATGACTAACAGTCTGCGGCAGTTTCAAACACCTTTAATTTTATATTACAGCCTATACAATTAATCTTATTTTTCTTTTTATATAAGACACGTCTGTCGCGTAAACAGCTGTCTGCGCGACTGTTAATCGAAATATTAATATTTACTCATAGAAAAATCGATTATTTTAATCGATACTAAACAATGGATCGATCTCTGACACTATGAAATCGTGATTCGATTTTTTCTATTAAGATAAAAATGAACCGAATGACCAAATAAGCATCGAAGGTAAGCAACGTCGGGCGCGGTCAGTCCTTGAACGGGTGACCGCATGGGAATACCGAAGGACGTTGACTTTTTTTTTAACTATAAACTTTTTTGACATTATTAAAATGAAAGATGACGGAACATTGTTATACTTTTTATACACATGACAGCTCATAAACCAAATTAAGAGATCTATTTTTGAATTATGAATCTTCTAGACCTCGATTTATTCATGAATCGATTCCACAGTACACGAATCGATCGATTTTAAAATCTTCTTTTTACAGGATACTTTTTTCCTTTTAAAATCCTTTATGGGCACACCACTCTCCCAGGGGAGAGAGTGGGTAGAGTGAGACTCCTACTCACTAAAACCCCACGGTGTACATCCGCCGCTTTTGTTGGGTTGTAGGTCTGGTTGACCCGGTATCAAACAACGCCGCCAGGCCACGTCTTTAACAGGACACAACCGGGTACACACCAGGCGTCTTCCCCATCCGCCGGACCTGTACAATGGGAAGATGGACAAGAATCATCATCCCTAGTTCGACCTTTCTCGATTTTTGTCCTCCCATGCACTAATCTATATAAAAAACCAATTGCCGAATCGAATCGCATCACTACGACTGCACTCTTTTCTTGTTATGTGTATAACTGCCAGGACAAGATGTGTATGAAAGAAAATGTTTGAAAAATCATACAGAAAAGTGAAAAATTTGAGATAAAAAATCTTCATATAGAAAAGTGATTGGATGAGACAGAAGACAGAAAGGAGTTTTTCAAAAAATTTACAGATTGACATTCAGATTGATTACATAGTTGTACTGGTATTGACTACGTGGTTAGTACATCCTTGCGAAGCCAGGACAGGCGGTTAATGGAATTTAAAAACAACGCTATGCAATACATAAGCTTTATACATTTTGATAATTTAATTTCATTGATTTAGCTTTTATAATTGAAAGAATTTTTAAAAACCTTTAATTTTTTTTTTCAGTATATCCAATACAAGCCAAAAACCAAATCTTTTGATTGGACAACCGATGAAATCTGTCCTAATAAAAATTAAAAAACAAAGTAGCTTTTCGCATCAGTCTGTGCGTTCCCTTAGATATTTCTTCAAAAGTAGGCAACGCATTTTTATGCGGTTTTGCTATTGTATAAATAATTTCTTCCAAAAGGTTTTTATGAATAATACAAAAAGACGTTACGTTTATATGAAGTCGTAAGGAGTTTTCGGACGATTTCATTAACAACACCGGTTAAGCCTTACGAGTTACATAAAAAAAGTATACTACAGAATTGTACATCTAAAAATGCCCACATGAAAAGATTTTCCCATGGTGTATATATAACTAGCGGCCCGCTCCGGCTTCGCACGGGTATAAAATATATAGCCTATGTCATTCACTGGAAAAATGATTAAAATCGATCCAGTAGTTTTGATTTATTCATTACTGCCCGTGGCCCGCACGCGTTAAATTTGGAGTAATCTCAAAAATAACAGTATTTCTCCACTATTTAATTTATTTTATTATACATATAAACCTTCCTCTTCAATCACTCTATCTATTAAAAAAACCGTATCAAAATCCGTTGCGTAGTTTTAAAGAATTAAGCATTTATAGGGATACATACATAGGGATATAGGGACAGAGAAAGCGACTTTGTTTTATATTATGTAGATATATCTATCTCCCAAGAATAACATACAGTAATCATTTTTATTATTTCAATATTATTATTATATAATTGGTTGTTTCTGATGCTATTTTCACAAATATGGTAGTATATATATAAATTAATAATGATGTCAGTTGTATATGTACTGTCAAATATGAGTTTTGCATCATAACATTTCCACAAATATCTAAGAAGGTATCATAGGTTAAAAATAACGCGCAATATAAAAGGTTGTTTTTTTTCATGTGAGGATAATACAAAGTTTCGATGAGTTTACTGAACAATAATATCGATAAAACAAAATAGAATATTTTAGACATTAATGACGTCATATTAGTACATTGCACATATTCGATGTCGAGGCGGGTCGTTAATACCTATTTATATATTGACGGAGAAATGTTTGAAGTCAATGTTAATGTCACCAAGTGTAAAGTAATTGTTAATAAATGATTATTTTGTATAGTAATATCTTTGTAATAATTAAGTTTTTTTATTAGTATTTATATAGCTGTGTTTTTCTCAGTTCACTTATATTTCTATAAGTGAAAAATTGTAAATAGCCTATTACGAATTTATATTTAAAGTAAAATAGAACAGAACAGAACAAAATAAAATAAATTCTATCTCACTCTTACTTTTATGTGTAGTGATATTATTTTGCTCACATTTTAAAATTTTCCGTACGTTTTGCAACCGTTTTCTTTCATATAAACCTGGTCCTTACAAATACAATAAAAAAGGCATTCTGGAGTGATACGCGTACATACAATCGGCAATTTATTTTATGTATATATTAATACAAATTTCATCAAAATTCAAAACTATTGTTATCACAAACATTTGTACCAGGCATGCGTTGTGATGTAATTACTGAAACTTTAAAACTTACTTGGTAGAGGGCTAATCTCATTTATAAAATGTATATAGGCTGTATTCTAAAATTGTTATCGTATGCACTACTACACTTGGCAGGGAGACTTTAGGTCAAGAGTGTTTTTCTTCTATTTGACTTGCTTTATGTCTAATTGGGTTTTGAAGTAATAATTTCTTTAACCCCGTTCTGATTCGAAACTCAGTGAAATGAAAAAGTGACATTAAAAAGGTAATAAGAATATACATCTATAGAATTTCATGTCTGAGAGAATGAGATAGAACACGTTATACAGTGTGTATCTTATATTCGCATTCCACTTATTGTATATTATATTCTCTAACACTTTGTCTGGTCCGAACGATTTACGTGTGTATTGGTGAATTGTTTATATTAATATTTATCGTTTTTTTTTAAGGTTTCACTTCTACTGCGTGTTGACTGCATACATGATTTTCATGTAATTTATTTAGTAATATTTAATACTACATATTAAAACATCACACCATTAAAACGTCATAACAGGTTTCTAGTTCTATTAAATAAAACTAGATGGTGCTACCGATAAAATTCACACGCACAAGTGATACGTTATTATTCACTGATATGTTTTTGTAAGTTATTTAGTCACAAAATTTTATTACTTTAATATACTAAGTATACATAGGTGTTATTTGAAAGTAAACACTAATATACAGTAAATAAGTATTAGATTTGTAAACATAAAGTAAAATTAAATAGAATAAATTGTCGTACAAATAGAAATATTTCATTCCTTTAACACCCGGAAAGGACCCAACAAGGCTCAGTAAAACTTTTTCGAGCCACTGCAAAAGGGCCCGCAACAAACACAATTCACGAGATAATAACGAACAATAAAAGCTTGGGATTGTTCTTCGCCTCAAGTTTATTTTAAACAGAATATTTCATCATTTTGTCCCTTCTAATGATCCCGATGTTGTAATCAGGAAGGCGTTGCCAGTAACTGTTAAATTATAAAGTACAGAACAATTTATATGCAGAAGAGTTAGAATTTCTGCAATTTGTCTCTTTCCTATGTATTTTTTTCTTCTACTGCCTATACTATAACTAGCTTACACATCTTTATTTAAAACACATTAAATTAAATTAAATGAATTAATACATTACATTAAAATACATAACACGTTACAATCGTTTTTAGTGGATGCACAAAGAGGAATCAGTTCCAGACATCACCACTCTATAATAACTCTTTGACACCAAAACTCGCTTGACATAATGCTTAAACTTATAGTCCGGCAAGTCGGTAATATGCTTCGAGAATTTGTTATAAAACCTAACACTATTTACCTAACAAACTGTTACTGGTTTTACTAAGTCGGGCACATGAGACTACCAGTTTGTCACAGTTTCTCGTATTTAGTTCATGCCTGCATCATACAATTATAATAAGAAATATAATTTCAGGAACCGAAGAATACCTCGATATTTATCATAATGGAGCATTACATACGTTGTTGTTTGGAATCACTCTATAACAAATTAAAAATAAAGGGCTGGAATAGAAAAAAAAAACTATAGTAGAATTTACCTAATATTAAATTTAATTCACAGTGTAGTAGTCGTACAAATAATATCATGGATTGTTGAAATAGTACGAGCATAAATCAGCCGCAGTTGAGCGAACAACCCAACGCGCCACCCTTTATTAGTTCATGTTAGTGAATTTCTATTAAGCAGCTCATTCGTATCTGCTAAGGGGTATATGCTAACATGATGGCGGTCTATACCATAGAGATTTATTAAAATGTCATGCTGATATTGACTACTTCCTAAAAATTATAATTTCTTACTTTCGTGTGAAATTATCAAAACTACAAATAGTTTTTTTTTTTTTTTTGGCAAAAATAAATATATTTAAAAAGTGAAATTAAGGAACGCGAATATGATTGATTATTAAAACTTGCGATAGCTAATATCTTATTATTGTCCAAAAGAGAGACTATTGTCTAAATACACATGATCAATCAATCAATAGGAGCTACTTTCTTTATATTTTTAAAGTAGGGTATTGTTATTAATATAAAATTATTATTATCATTCTTAATTTACAAGTCATACTGGCATTATCTAAGTGAAGCTGCTTGACACATGACCTAAATAACACCTTAAAATTTCTAGTGCAAAGTTTTTGTTTTTTTACAACGATCCTAACGTAACGAGAGCAGAAATACTATAGGCTATAGGCCGAAGACAGGAAAAGAAATAAATTCCTAATATTAACTAATATTACAAATGCAAATGTGAGTTTGTTCGTCTATTCCCGCCTTAACTAGTTAAACCTATCATTATGCATTTTTAACGCGTTGTCAGAAGTACAGTATAGGACTTAGGGTATCTTCACATCTATAAAAAAGTGCTATTCTCTAGAGGTATGTCAAATTTATATTAACAGAGATCGGTGAGCACTGTAAAACAAATTAGTAGTCAAGCAAAATATACGAGTTGTTCACGACAAAGGTAATGTCCGCATTACCTTTATTTATTTTTATCGTTAAGAGATGGCGGCACAGTCTACTTAGCTCGCGCTTTCTTTAGATCGTTTGCATTGAGTGACATGCGGCTGCCGATCCGATATTGAGTTAATCGGCTAGGTGTCTCAAATAATCAATTGTTGTCTTGTCTTTTCGTTGTCTTGTTGTCATTTTATCGTTTTGGTCAAAAACAAATCGTCGGGGCAACAATATTTAAGTAATCAGAAGTAAAATATACTTTAAAAAAAAATCCTATTTATGAAGTGAAACCTTAAAAATATGAAAAGATACTCATATACACGTGAATAATGTACCAAGCTGGTTATGACACCTTTTCCCCAAGACAGCGTAATACGCAAACACACTAACACGGACAACGCTCGGACCAGGGCAAGCATTAGTTAGTGCAATACATAATTCTAATAAAATAAGAAACACTTTATAGTGTATTTCATCTCATACCCTGGCACGTCAAATACTAAAGTATGTATATGTTTGTCTCTTTTCCGTTTCATCTTCTTCTTCTTCTTTATTTTTTGGCTCCGTCACGGTTTGTGCACCAGCCAGCGTCAAGTAACAAGATTTTGCCAAGTAAGTGTCTTGTGATAATTATAATGTTCTAACAAGATGGTGGTTTCCTTGTTAGAACTTTCCATGGAGTTTTGGTGGCATCTCAGAATGCATGCTCCTTGGTATTATTTCCCATCCACTTCACTTGTGCATAATAACCGAACTATATTACGTAAAACACCACCAATATTACAAAATATAGAGTCTAATAACACAAGATTATGAATAAAATATAAAAACCACTACATGACAGACTAAGATATTAAAAAACTCCTAACTCCTAACGCCAAAAACTCCTATTTTATCTTTCACTCCCGTTTCATTATTCTTCATTCATTACGTAAAGGATACGTACATATTTGTTATTCACAATTGGCCTAATTTTATAATTGAGTAAATGGTACATTATGCTAAATATACTGACTGACAAGTTTTGTAATAAGAGCGTTCCTTCTGCAATTGCGAGCGAAACGCGAATCGCATTCATACGTTACCGCTTGCTATACGTTGGTGTACAGACAACAAAAAAATACGATTTAATTTCCTTTTTTTTAATAATTATCAATAAAAAAATTCGCTGCTCTGTTTGTTTGTGGACTTAAACTACACAATAAATAAAAAAAAAAATACATAAACAATACGTGCATATTATATTTACAAAAAGTGGAGAAAAATCAATGTATTGCAATGGAATAAAGAAATAAATCAGAAATCCATATTGCTAACGACAGCTAAACATTTTGAGATACACCAACTTAATTTATTACAAATTTATATATAATTTTTAAAGCCCTGTAGAAAATTTTACAATGGCATGTATCTATACCCGATGGATAACTCATAATAAGCATTTTTATATTCGACGTATTATTGAATAAAAGTTTATTTCGTCCAGCTTAAATCATCATAATTACGAAATCAACAAATATCTTAATTACGATAGTCATTAAAAAAAAAAAAAGAAAATTATGATATATCAGAAAATTGAAATAACGTACTACAAAAAAACATATGCGTGTGTGCTTATTTATGATCAAACGTCAGAAATTAAAACTTCTTTATAAAAGGTACAACAAAACAAAAACCAATGCTAGCGGTAGTTTTCAACACTCTATCCGGCACAGAGTTTATTCCCACCACTCTTCGTCACATAAAAAGGTTGCGGATCAGAATTTTAAAACCTTCCCATAATGCGTTTCACTTCAAAAGCTTTTGGGCAACTCTTCTGTAATTTTGATGGATTGTAAATCTTAAGGGGACAATGGATGGATTGGATAGTACATGTGTGTAATCTTATTTATTTTATTTTTATTTATTTAATCTTTATTGTACACCATTTCAAATAAACACTATAAAACATTACACTTATGTCATTAGTACAAAGGGCGGCCTTATTGCTAATAGCAATCTCTTCCAGGCAACCTTTGGATGGATATGTTTCATGGAGTGGAATAGGCGGTATTTAGGGTGTACAAATAAACAAAACCAGTAAATACCACATAATTAGCCGTACATACACCGTAACATGCATATATAAATATGTAATACAATAATATACAATATATAATAGACTACATAATCTTAATAATACATAGATATTAAACATTACAAAGTATAGTTATACATATATACACAAAAGCGAAATGTTAAATTGAGAAATAGCGCTTTTTGACCGAGTTTAGATCTTGAACAGTTTTAACACAAAACTAAGGCAGTTTTTACTCGGATAGTATTTTTTCCCCCTAGTTTACTTATTAGTGATGTTTAGACTCTATTAGATGACCATTAAAATACTTTACTGTATACAGTTGATTAGTTGATTATCAACGTTTTTTCTTTTCTTTAGATTTTGTGTTTGTATTTTGGATCTCACTGTCCAAATAGTTGTTGACAAAACATACGTTGTCAATATATGAACAAACTGTGATACGTCCAATATTTGAGTGTCTTTAAAATAATTACAGATACATGTTTACTAATGCTTAAATAAAAGAAAAATATGTATACGTACAATGAGAAAGGTCAAGGTGTCGATGTAGAAGAAATACCGATATAACGAGTCTTTATATTTCAAGCAATCTAACCAAAACTGCATAATAATCAATTATTATTAATTCCGTCTATTTAAGACTGTGTGTAACTAATTAATTAATCGTGACAACATAAATTAATTATGCAAGAGTCTAGGATAAGCTACTAGCAACAATACAACAGGTGTACCATACAACGCCAGAGCCAAGACTGCCCGAACTACGGTCGCTCTGCTCCGTTCATTTTATATCGAAACGACGAGTAGTAGTGAGAGTGAGGGTAATAGAATAACGCGGTCTGTAGGGTTGGAGGTGGACGTGTTGTTTACAGATTCATTGCTAGGTCCATATACAATATGAAGCAAATTGAATTTATGTATAAAATAAAAATTAAAAGACATTATTATATTTAATATTCGTGGCGGTCGAGTGATTTGACCGGTGTAATATTAATCTGATATCTGCAGATTCAACAACACCCTGGCGGCATGTAACAATGAACTTTTCGGAATTCACATACATTTACTCATTTAAATCGGTAACACTATCTGTTTACGGTGAAGGATAACATCGTGAAGAAACCTGAGGCTGAGAAACGTTCTTGATGAACGACCATATGTGGAACTATATAAAACTGTGGATTTCTCGTAGTTTTAAATCGGAGATATGTCGTGGGCTGGTGTCGCGATTTCACCTATACCTTGTTACAGGAAGAAGTCTATATCCCTACAGTAAATCTCTTACAGGCTGATCAACGATTTACTTTGATGTCATTCATCCGCCTACTATAATTTAAATTCCATCCTTGTTTTGCAGACGGTACTGTTTCGATTGTTATTCTGGTCACGTAGGCAAAGCACAGCTTCGGACGAAGCTCACTAATGTTCCCTGTTTTACTAACGACAGTACAACCAATAATACCTTCGCTTCGATTGTTTTGATAGCATAGATTATTTCTCAGCCTATCTACTGTTTAGAAGAAGCATTCGTAAAATGTGGAAAAAAAGCGGTATATTTTATATTTGTTATTTCATTTATTCCACATCCCCATTACTTATACATATTTTTCAGGCCTCCACCTCTCGCATGACTTTACTAGGTACTAAACATGTTTAATCTAAATAATAAAATATATAAATAAAACTGTAAGCGAAAAATAACATATTTTATTTTACTTTAACAGTCGACAAGAGATGGCGGAATTGACAACGTGAATCTAGTTATTGAGTCGACTTACACCACTTCTAATGCCACTCCCATACCTGCATGTGTCGGCGCGAAGTTTTGTCTATGGTCAGACTAAATGCAGGTGTGGGAAGATATTATCGTTATGCGTTACGAACTATCGGATCGCGTGACGATACACGTAGCACGATAACTGGGGCCGCGGTTTCTACACACATCAAAGGAACTTGGAGACGCTAATTTCCAGTTACTATTGAAATGACAATGGTGTGCAAACGTTATTCTACGCCTTTATCGGAATTAATTTTGGGGTTAATTTTTAGCGGCACAAGTGACCGAAGCTTCGTCGCGCAGATATGAGAGTAGTATAATGCTACGTACGTACGTGTACCGCCATGAAGTTTTGTCTATCGTCGCAATAAATGCATGTGTGCGGTTTTAACATGCATCAAAAGAAATTGGAATCGTTAATATCGTTTCATTTTTGTAATGTTATAGGGGTGCAAACATTTTAATGCGTCTTAATCAGAATTAATTTTGAAGTTAATTTTTAATGCTACAAATAGTCGAATCTTTTTCACGCAAATATAGGACTAGCATTAGAAATAGATAGTTTGATCATACTGAAAATGATCAATTAACTTATAAATACTTCCACTAATTAGCACTAATCCAATAATCTACCCTGATAATTTGCATATGTGTACAGTCTCTCGTTTGTAACTTGAATGATACTGAAAATGCGATCCAACCCACTAAACTATGTTTATACACGAGACAGTTACATAAGACGCTCATTTAAAATCGCTGACTTTAAATCAACCCCAATAAATCGTGGTAAGGCGGTCGTTAGTAAAAATACATAGCTTGGCGAGAAACGACAAACAGACGGCTCCGAGTAGTAGCCGGTGTGGGGACAAAACGAAGATTTACTTTTCTGCGGACAGCGACAACCCATATTAGAACTAGGGTCGCCAACCGATTTTCGTCACTTTAGGGGACAAATACCTAAAGCTTCAAATAGACGTTATTTTTCTTTTTTATCAAGGGCTGATAAAATTATAATGTTCCTGTTCATTTACACTTAAACCTATACATCATTTCTTTGATTGGTTGAAATTTTATTACAGTCTTTGTTAACCTTTTTGGCCGCTCTGAATGTAGCCGTAAGTTTGGGCTTGCGCATAACATAGTCAAGGATGTAATACAAAACATATTATTATAGGAATCTAAAATTGGCATTTATCTATCCTTAAGTTGTTTCGGCATTATAAATATGATGTAATATTTATTTAAACCTAAATTTTTATTCTGCGTATCTGTATTCCGAGTAGTAGAAGAGTTTGCCGAGGACTATAGTTAAAATGTTCTATACTCATTATTTGAACAATGATTACTGTCGAGATAGATGTATGTTACTACCGACTTTTCGATAAACATTTTTACGATACATAACATGGTTTTTATTGTAGCATGGTAAAGTGACTGCACTATACCTGGTGTTAAGCACAGTACAATCCAAAAACAACGGCTACTCCAGAGACACGACTAGTGCATCGCCAGTCGCCGCCGTCATGCCGACCTGCGTAAATATCTCTTCACGTTACGCTTGAAAGACCCCATGTCGTAAGAAGAAGGGAACACACTGGCCAGTAGATTATTCCGCAACTTCACGATACGGCAAAGATAAGACGTTGTGGACTTTTTAGTTCGTGCCTAGATAGAATTTTCCGTAAAACTCTGGGTCCGAACGAAACCCAGCGTGCATGGTTCGGTTGCGGAAAGACGAAGAAGGAATGAAATAAGTAAACATTATATAACTGTAGTACACGCAATATATTATTATGTTATTTTGAATTGCTTATTATAGAATAGTTGCCCGCTCTGGTTTCGTGTGGTTGTACTAACAAAGTAAATGAGATAATATAATGGCTTACGTACAGTTGGCAATTGAGTTTTATTCATATAGATATATGATACACTTTCAAAATCCTAATTAAGCCCATCGACTGAAATATCCGCTTATCTAGCGTTACCACTTTTTACTTAGCCTACATAAGTTTTTGAAGTGAAACTTCTTTAGAATCGTTGTGATTTCAAACCGGATGCAACGGAAAAACGACAGGTAAGAGACACAAATACAAAAATGTGTATCCAGAGCGAGAGAGCAAATGTCGGTGTGTTATTGTGGTGGTCGGTGGTGTGTTATTATTTAACAGTGTTTGTGAGTATTTTTATATTTTGTTTGTTGAAACTGAAAATATGGAACTTGAGCAATAAATTATGTAACATATGTTAAATAAAATATAAAATAACTTTTAATTAACTTTTAATCAAAATACTTTCATTTTTAAACAAATAAACTTTGTAATTATTCTACGCTTGTTACATATATTTATCTCATTTTTTTATTCTATTTACTGAAGTATCCCTTCTATCGTGTCTGAAACGCACACACACCTTTTTTTTTAAAGCAGATATTATAGACCAAAATAATGACCATCACCTTTCTCACCGGAAGATTGACTTTATGCAAAATATGTGAAATGTCCTGTGAAACACAAAACAGTTGGTGACGCTAATTGAAACACAAAAAACTGGAGACATACCACAAACCTTACTCAACTGTGCAGAATCAAATTAAAAGTCTTAAGTGAAATATTAATTCTAATTGTGTTTATATTGAATAGAAACATTAAAATATGCAATGAAATAACAATGTGAAGACATTTAAATTTTTGTGTCATATCACTTTTTTTTAATTAGTAGATTTGTCTTACTAACTGACTACGTGCTATTAGCCTGACGAGCTTCACCGGGATTTTAGGACAAGTACTTACGGTCAGTCTGCCGAATGGCAGTAAGCTCAATGGTGTCTGAATGTCTGAACCTCTGCTTGGGCTCCTTCAAGACAATAATGCAAATCGAAATAAACTCTGCAAGCTAAGATAAAAATAAATGTATATTGTCGTGCGACATAATATATAAATACTATCATATATTAGTAAACATAAGGCTTGTAGAGTATGACGGATAAAGACTTGTATAATACAATTTATTAATTAATCAAACATATGGTGGGCTGCACAAGCTCAATACAAAATTTCAATATTATATGTACACAGGTTGCTATACTGCGCGTCGCTAGTCTGGCGCAAGTGAAATACGTCCCGAGCATGACGAGGTCATTGGTGACGCGAACCCATAAGTTTTTCCCCTACCAAAAATGAATTATTTTCCATTTTTATTTTTATTTATAACACTAAAGTTACTCATTCGCTACTAAATAAAACAAAATCTAACTGATATAATTATTTAACTTAAAACAAAAGAAAAAAGGTATGGATTTCTTTTATTTTCACTTATATATTTGCAGATTATTTTTTATTGATTCCTGTTTTCTGATCTGTGTAGAAAAGTATAAACAATCGATAGATACATTTTGAAAGAAAACAAAGCAAAATGAGTCGCAAAAAAATGTAGTAAATTAAAATGTCTGGTTTTTCAAACTCTTTATCTTTGGCTGTGGAGCTCGAGCACTGCTGCCGGAAACTACAGGTGGGGTGCGAACAGGATGCAGTGGGGGCGCGCCGCCGTTACATTTCCTGTGTTTTACACCACTCTGATATTACTCAGACAAAAAGTCTGTAAAGTTGAAGAGTAAACCTCTCGCACAGAGGTTTCAGGGTAAAATGTTTATTGCGGCAATATTATATCTTTCGGAAATCATTAGTAATAAATAAATAGAAAAACCTTTTGTTAATAAAAAATATTAAAAAAGTCATTATTAGCAGAAATCGTTTGAAATATTGCCTTCTCACTAATAACAATTACCTCAATATTTATAATAACTTTTTTATATTCTGCGATTTAAAACAAGGGTCTTTTAATAGGATCAGCATTGAAAGATCAATGTCCATAATCGTAAGTTGTTCCACCATACCTATTGCGTATTTTTCTATTACGCTCCCAAGATGAATAAAACACTAAACCTGGACCTTGGCTCTCTAATGCAGCTGCCGGAACATACCCATAGGTGCTTGGCGATAGTCTTTCAACTTGAGTGGGCTAACTGGCCAGACAGGCTTAAAAAAAGCCCAACCACCACGCTATGGCTTCATCACGATGTTTTCCTTCATTCACTTCAAGAAGCAATGATCACGTCATCTTCTACAGTCCAATTTCTAGATCTTTAAGTATACAAAAGAAGTCGAGTCGTGCTCCTATCGCGCACATATTTGACACCCTTTGCCTAATCAAAAATACTTTATTCAATTAATACCTTAAGAAAATGCGTATGAAATTTAAACGTTTGCTTGTATACTATTTATTACATCTATACAAATCATTGTTTTCATAGCCCTTTTTAGCGAATGTGCTGAGAGAGATTTGATTTCCAAATAGGATTACAGTTAACACTAGCAGGCCCGGCGGACTTTGTCCTGCCCTGATAATAAAAAAAAATATACTTATGTGCATGAAAAGCGTAAGGCGGCTTGATTTTTACCGATTCTTTCATTATATTTCAACAAATTTACAAAAAAAAAAACCTTGACAAATTACATACCTAAACCTTCCCCGTGAATTACTCTATCTATTGGTGTAGACCGTATTACAATCCGTTCAATAGTTTTTTAGTTTATCGCGAACATCCACACAGACAGACAGACGCGGCGAACGACTTTGTTTTATAATATGTATTGATAATAATCCCATATTAACTTTTGAATATTAAATTTCCTTGACATGATACTTGAACTTATAAGCCGGTAGTGATGTGTTTTGGGACATTATTATAGAACTTACCACTACTACGCAAGAATGTTTTATGGGTATTATCGAGTGTTTTTTTCCGACTGTCTTTTTTTTTATATATTATTGGGAGCAAACGAACAGGTGGGCCCCCTGATGGTAAGTGATCACCGCTGTCCATAGACACTAGCAACACCAGGGGAGTCGCAAGTGCGTTGCCGGCCTTTTAATATATGTGGGCCTCCGGCGCTCTCACTGACCGAACGAAACGCAACAGTGCAAGCACTGTTAGTTCACGTCGGTTTTCTGTGAGAGGGTGGTACTACCCCGGGCGAGCCGACCCATTCATTCTGAAACCAGTAATAGTTTTAGCGTAGCTCTACCACCTAAGTAGAGTCTAAGTAGAGTAAGTCTACTCTGTTGACTGTTTTATCGAATCTAAAGCATGTGATGGTTAGTTTATTCTTATTTCTGGTATTAATATAATCCAGTCCTTTTTCTAAAATCTAATTTATCTCAATTATTTGCAAACATCCATTAAATTATCAAACGCAGTTTGAGATCCTCCTTGCTTATCGTGTCGCGCTAAGTTTCCGATGAGTTTATTAACCTCACTTGTTCCTTCGCTTGAGTGTGTATTCTGCTAGGAGCCAATGGAGAAGCCAAAGACGCTAATACGCGTTATTTTACGAGCGAACGGGCCTATAAATTCTGGACTTACGAGGGCACTATCTAAAGTTGAACTGGCACTAGCATGAGGGTATCAAATGGAACCCCTATTAGAAGCACATACGTTCTGAGTATCTGGCTACACGAGGACCTTGCAAATAGTTTTATATAGATAATCATCTCCTTGTGTGTAATTCTATCGAACTACTGCTTCTGAAGGTTGAGACCGACTATGTATGTAGAAATTTGTATTCGTACCGCGATGTTTACCAAACCGATTTGACTAAAAACAATCTATGTCATCACGAGACTTTGTCCTTAATTCTGTATCCTAAAATAAATATTTCAGATGAAACCTCTTCGTTTTTTTTCTAAGACACAAAATAGAACAGTAAACAATCAAAATTGCATCAAGAAAAAGCTACATCAAATCACTATAATATTTACCTGATTGAAATATTCTTAATGTATCTTTTAGACTAGAGAACCTTGCAAGAACGTAAATCAGGTATCCAGAAATCCTGTGCCCATGTCGACCTGCTCTAATTTATATCGAACTCGGGTATATTTTATTGAGGGTCGATGGTCATTTGTTATTAAGGAACGTCCCTGTTATATGAAGTATAGTTAGTTCTATATTGTATATTATTTTAGAATCTTGGATCTACGATAAAAGGAAAGGTGGCCTCTTCCACTACATTACTTTTGTTATTATCGAATGTTGGTTTAAATTTTGTTCTTTTCTTTGTATTGGTAGATTTTTTTATAAGTTATAGGTAAACGTTTTGACCACAATCTCATCTGATATTAAATGATGATGTGGTCTACGATGGTAAATCACGCTTAGCCTAAAGGGAGACTGGCAAGTGCAGCTGCCGAACACACCAACAGGTGCTTGGTGACAGATTTCAACTTGAGGGTGATAGCTAGCCAGACGGACTTAGAAAAATCCCTACCACCATGCAATAGTTGGGATTTGGGAATACTATGTGACTGAAAACGGTAAGACATTAGACATAATAGAGCTGACTCCAAGACACAGATACTTAGTAGCCGAATTTCAAGTGGGACAGCTGATCAGAGGAGCGTTAATTTCATGTGTGGTTCCAATTACTAAAAACTTATGCTTATTACGAATATCTAATTCACATCTGTTGATGAGATGACCTGATAGCAAGATTATTAATGGCCCACAGGAACATAGCGTACATTCAAATCTTGGAGTAACTCTAGTTTTTGGTGTACAAAAATCACTAATAGCATTTTCTAATCCATGCGTATTTTACTATCAGTGTCACATTGAAAAGTTTCTCGAAGTTAAGCATGTTAGTGTACCTTAGATCATGTATAATCACTTATATACCCTTATACATTCTTTATAAAGTCGTGGTGGTCCAGTGATTTGTCCGGTGGAATCAATCAATCTGATGTCCGCAACCCCGGCATATACCAACGAATTTTTCGGAATTCGCGTACATTTACTGATTTACATTGGTAATAAAATCGTCTGACGGTGAAGGAAAAAACATCGCGAGGAAACCTGAACCTGAGAAATGTTCTTGTAGTACCACCGTATGTGATGTGAAAATATAGAACTATGGATTTCTCAGAGTTTGAAATCGCCAATACGTTGTGGGCTGGCGTGGTGATTACACCCAATACCTTCTTTTGGGAAGAGGCCTATGACCCTGCAGTGGGTCTCTTACAGGCTGGTGATGATGATGACCCTTATATTATGATTAAATCGTAAAAACGATAGTAAAAATGTGATTTTACTATGTAATAACCATACCGGTTTAATTTTTATGCATGAAAATGTAATTGAATCCTGATGGTAGTTGTTCCCCCAACTTTTGTAATACCGCTTCCTAACGTAGTATATCTTCATCATTGTTTCGCAGTTTTCAAAGGGTTTCATTATAATTTAGGCGGCGTGTTCACGGGCTTGATTTAATTTCAAACATCCCGCAAGATTCTTTTCACAGAATGCTTTTTATATTTGCATCCTTTTTGGCCCGTTCCTTTTGTTTGAAATTATTTTATAACCTTTATGTAGTGTCGACCTTTTAAAAAATTCAATTCATGTTTCGTGTCTTTAAAATTTTTATTCACTGGGTTTACACGTACCCCTCCAAACTAATTAATAAATTATTATATTAAAAAAATAACATTTGTCCTTTATTGCAGTTTCATTGACGCTGATTCTAAGAATTTAGAGCATGACTTTCAATGCAACTAGAGACACCAAAATTACTTCTAAACCCCCACTGTTATTGTAATAGGATGATAAACTAGACGTAATTTTTTTATGTAGAAGCCAATTCCGACTTTAAGGGGATGTAAGAAGGTAACCAAAATCAAACCGGCGCCGTTAGTTCAACTCAAGGGGCAATTTCTACACATATTTTTTATAGGAACAAAACCGATTATACTTTATGCTTAAAATCGTGGATGCCATGACCAAGTATTGTATATTGATAGCACCACCGATAAATAGAATATATTTGATACATGAAAGGCTTTCTTGACATTTCTAAACACCAAGAAATCAACGTAAGGTTTTGTTGAAATGACGTTCTATGGAGTCAATACCGCATGCCTTCAAATGCCTCTTAAACTCAAATATAGAAGATGTTGAACACGTGATCCCTTTTGTCGTTTGTGACCCGTGATAATCGATATGAAGTATAATTTGAAACAACGCTAATTGTTGTTATCGAGCACCGTAATATCATATGTCCATTAACGAGCTAGGATTTTTCATCTCTTTCTTCACAGATATAAATAAACTATAAGAAAAGATGCCAAATTCCTTCACTTCTATTTGTGTTCTATACTTTATAAAAGAGGGTCCATCCAGTTTTTGTCATATTACCTTAAACGGTCTTAGCAGCCTGCTCCAATTTTCGGTACCTCGGCTCATTGATCCAAAACGACGGTGTAATAGATAAGAATAAGTATATCAGAGGAAGTTTGAAAATAGCACCAGAGAAGTTGAGGAATAATAGGTTAGCATGATATGGGCATATCATGAAAAGAGATGAAAGTCATGTAAGAAGAAAAGTTTTGAGTTTGAAAGTGAACGGGTATAGGAGTAGAGGAAGACCGAAAAAGGCGTGGATGGATTCTGTGAAAAATGGTATGTGTCTAAAAAGTGTGAATACTGAGATGACATCTGACAGGGGAGAGTGGAAAAAGAAAACATGTTGTGTCGGCCCTACTTAGGTGGGATAACTGTAAGATGATGATGACTTTATAAAACAGAACACAAAATTAGTCTATTACAAATACTGAATTTTATCTCTTCCTTCATAACAATTTTATCACAAGTCATGGATCTCTGAAACGCAATCCTCAAGCTATATAACATCATACTAACCATATTTAACAAATGCTTGTTTTAATAATAAGAATGTTATCGTACCTGATACTGATATTACAGATTTACTGATGATGATTTTTTTTTTTTATGTTATAGGGGGCAAACGAACAGGTGGGTCACCTGATGGTAAGTGATCACCGCCGTCCATACCCACTAGCAACACCAGGGGAGTCACAAGTGCGTTGCCGGCCTTTTAAATATGTGGGCCTCCGGCGCTCTCACTGACCGAACGAAACGCAACAGCGCAACCACTGTTACTTCACGTCGGTTTCTGTGAGAGGGTGGTACTACCCCGGGCGAGCCGACCCATTCATGCTGAAACCAGTAATAGCTTCAGCGTAGCTCTACCACCTACAAAATGCTGCCTCAGCATGGCCTTACGACAGGTGAATAGCTTCATTCCGGTAGCTCTGTCATGAGGCCTGTTGCGTTCTTCCTTTAATTATTACTACCCGACGACGTTATGTTTTCACTGACCTTCACGAACTAAACAATATAATTAGCATAGACAATAGTATATTCTACGACCATCTTCCCTCATTAACTATTTGGAATATTATGTGCAACCACGCCTGCTGCAATCTTTAAACACAGTCCTAACAGATCTTTTTGTATTTGCAACCTGGCTACGTAAAATTTTGCCTCGTAAATAAGCCCGTTTCATTCGATGCACGTACACAACTTAGCGCAGATGTCTCTTTTTGACAATACTAGTAATGTACGACAGCTGTGCCGGATGTGTGCTTCATACAACCTCCCAATTATTTAAGATCATTTTTGGTTTTCCGTCTAAAAATACCGTTTTCCCAACTTTACAACCTTCTATTAATTATCTACGTCCAAAAATGACAGCTCGATTTTGTTTCTTGACTTTCTCATATGACAAAGAGCGCGTTCTACATATCTTGAATAATCGTACGGAAAAGTGCGAAAATTTAATTAAAAAAAATCTATATACAAAAGTAAGTGAGTGAGTAAGACAGAAAACTATGGGGAGATCTTCGAAAATATTGACGTTGAGTTGCCATTTCATTATATGGTTGCACTTTAAAGGGAAGATGTGGTTTCATTATCTTCATTTAAACTCACGTTTTCTTTAAATCACGAGCCTACTCCTTCCTCAAAGGCCAACAACGCATTTATGATGCGTCTAGTGTCGCAGGTGTCTATGGGTGGCGGTGATTACTTACCACGAGGTAACCCATCTGTTCGTTTGCCTCCAATCGCATAAAAAAACGTGCAAAGCCAAGGCGAACAGCTAGTATTTTATTGAGGGTTTAATTTTATTCAAATGGTAACTTCTGATCGGAAAATTGTTACAGCTCTTACACTGTTTATTATAAGTAATCAGAAACGATCCACCCATCTAAGAAATGATGTTGTAAGTATTATAATAATGGAAGGCCAACAAATGTCTTTCGTATCGTCTATCAATTCTGTATACTCGATATAAAATATACGAATTATCAACTCTATCAAAAGGAGAAGTATATTATATGACAAGTCAACATCGATATATTTTCTATAACATATTATAAAACTTTTACAAACAAAAATTAACTGACTTCAATATTAAAGAAACACTGAAGAAACAAGAAGGCACCAATAAGCAAAAAATAACTAAACTATTACATTAATCAAATTAAATAAAAAATATCAGTATATTCGCTACCTAATAATATATTTGAACTCATCAAACTACCCTTGGAGTACATCCTTTCCAATAACGAAAATTAATGATCGAAATCGGTTCGCGTAATATTGAGCTATTCGTTTTTTTTTTCGAACTGACGTACACCGTTAGCCTGGCAAAGCCGCTGCAGATCCACCGGACTACCAAGTTCCATCGGACTACAAATTAGTTATTCGTCCATTTGACGCGTACATACGTAATGCAAATTTAAAACTTATATGGTTTTCTCATGGATGCCGTTGTCAGAGTGGACGAAATTGAAATGGGACCACACGAGAAGCACCAGCTTTCAAATAAAAAAAGGAATCGTCAAAATCGGTTCACCCGGTCGAAAATTCTGAGATAGCAAACATATAAAAAAAAATACAGCCGAATTGAGAACCTCCTCCTTTTTTCAAGTCGGTTAAAAATAACCTAATATTTTCGGAAACAAGGCCATAAAAATACTGTTAATTTTGTATACGACCTCAAATTTAAACGAGAAACGCGAATATCAAAGTATTAAGGCGTTTGTAGGAATTCACTTCTTCGAAAATACTTTCTCATTAATTTCACAAAGTCAAATTGATTTGTATGGTCTCAGATTATACAGATATTTTAACATGAAAATGTAGTTAATTCTTCATTTTCTTTTATTAAAACCCGACGAAGTGATGGCATTGTAACTGGTAGTGACCATGGTGCAATACAAAACAACGGTGACCACCGACAGATCAAATAATCAATCACTGGTCATCACAGTTATGCTAATTTACATAAATGTATTGTCCCATTGGTAAGGTCTAGCTGACAAAAGTAAAGTACACGTAGCTTAATTCTTTTCACCATATCTGACTTGGCAATGAGCTTCCATAAGGTTCTGATGATGCGTTGATATTTTTAATAATGACCAATAGTAATGATGATGATGGAAACAGCCAGGCGACAATATAGAACTGGAGATTTCTCATGAGTTGCAAATCGACAATACGTCGTAGGCTGGCGTGGTGATTATGCCCATACCTTCCTTTACAAAGAGGCCGATTGCCCTGCACTAGGTCCCTTACAGGTTGATGATAATGATGATGATGTAACCATAATCCCAAAATTCATTAAAGTTGTCCAAAAATCTAAACTCTTGAGTTTTTGAAGCAGGCGTGAGTTTACTATACCATGTTAGTATAAAATAGAAAATTGTCTTGGCATTTTCACTCCTAAATTAAATATAAGCTTCTTTGCTAACGTGTTCGGACACCGCCTCGATTAATATAGGTTCGAATCCTTGTAACTGAGCTGAAGCTTTGGGTGAAGATAAACATCGTGTCAAAGCCATGGCATAGTGATAGGGCTTTTTCTAAGTACGCCTAGCCAGCTATCATCTTCAAGTTGAAAATCTATCGCCAAGGACTAGTTGATGTATTCCAGCAGCTACACTTGAGAGCCAGTCCCCCTCTAGATTTAGCGTGTTTACCGTCTTAGACAACATCGTCATTTAACATCAGATGAGATTGTGATCATACGCTAGAACATATAATATGAAGTATTAAAAAAAATTAAAAATTCGAAATGGGAATGAAATAATCGATAAACAAAAGCCCCTTGAGTGTTTGACAAGAACCGTATATAACTAAAAAGTGCTGAACTGTGAATGTCTATGTTAGTTAGATTCAACAACACGTGGCACAGCCATGGCATTTTTTTTATTACTAACCGCCGGTGCTATACAACCAATAACACGATAAAAGCAAATAAGTATTTATGAAGAAAGTATTTTTTATAAATAAAAACCTCAAGCAGAAAACCAACATCAAAATCATTCGACCGTTTTGGTCTTATTTAGAAAAGCTAAAGCCCGATTTATAAACATGTACGGGCTGAATTGCGTCCGTTTCATTTATATGAAACGTGTCTATTATATTGGGGGCCCCGTTTCGTACTACCTTTAGGGAATCGCGGGTCCCCTTTTAATTTGGGAAGGAAATCGAAACCCACGACCGTAATACAGGGCCGCATCTTTCATTATATGATAAAGGACGTAACCCCACGTAGAAATTTATCGCAACTTTTTCCAAGGAAACTTACCAAATCTGTCAGAATAATATAATTTAATTCGACGATTTAATATAATTTTCTTTTTCTCAATAACTGGTGTGTTTCTCTAAATGCGCTTAACTAAGCCTAAAAGTTAGTGGCTTTAAAAGTAACTTTTAGGCTTTGTTAAATAAATTTAATATAAGATTTATCTGTGGGAAATCTACTCACTACATATATATTCGTTTATCTTCCTCTTTTTCTTGTATCTATACTAGAATAAAACTGAAAACCCATCGTGTTTGTACATTGAAACAATTGGAGTACAATTTGTTTATATTTAAGAACTTCGCCAGTCTGTGTGTCTACGTGCTCGAAGACATTAATATCCCAAACTACCAGACTAAGTTCCACTCGGTTTGTCTTGAACGTAGCTTGAAACAATACATAGATCGTTTTATTATAATCAACTCACAAACACGTAAAATATATCTTAGTTTAAAATGTTAGGAGTTAGTCAGCTTAGATAGTTAGTTCAGTTTGTGGAAACGTCAAAAATGTTTCATTTGTCGATTTCTAGATGCTTCGTTTTGCATATACTCTAATGTAAATAGCTTTTTTCACGGCCAGAGCTATGAGGCCCTGTAATACAAAGCAAACAAGCTCTTTGTAGATGCTTCGTACCATATAACTTCAAACTTGCATATATACATTTCAAACGTATAAACACCTTTCACTTGCGATATCTTCGATGCATTCTGGACATAATATGACAAACGAGGACGTTGTACATGAGGCATAGCTTCCTAACATTACCGCTATTCTCAAAAGGACTACTTTGGCTGGAGCGTGTGCATCGAATGGAACGAACTCCCTTGCCAAGACTAAATTTTACTCAGAGGGGGTGCACATACAATGAGATCGCTTTGAGACTTGGATGCATTTGACATCACAAGCAGCCAATGGCAGGAGCTGGCCGAGGAACGTGACAAACGGTGTCGCCTAATTTACGGAGATTAATCAAAAGACGGCGTCACCTGGTTTAGATTATTAAAGAAAAAATGCATGAAACGTTACGAGCAAACTTCCGGCCCTAATCCAGTTTAGGGTACTCTTGTCGAGCGTGCAGTCGAGGGATATTCCACCAGATCGGTTTCGTAAGGCATGAACGGATGTTGCGCCAGGATGCTACTTAAATCATCTGTTAAAAATGTAAAAGTCTCTTTTGAAAATGAATAACGAATAATATATCTTCCTATTAAAATTAAGAAATAACTCCAAATACTTACATAGAATAGATTATCGAAAATATATTTCAGTATATCTGAAATTGGTGAATTTAAAATGGTTTAGCCAATCACTGTCGTCGACATTGATACACCTAATTGGTTTTGCATGGAAAAGGTTTTTATCTATAAACCATTATACTATATATAATCATGAGATGACGATGCAACAAATCAACTTCTGTACAGTAAACCTCGGAACAAACGAAATAATACAACACAAATATACGAACAAACGGATCCCGGAAAGCAGAATAAAATAACAAATCTGAGATCAAAATAAAAACAAATTAAAAAAGGAATAACCAATTAATGAACCTATCTAAAGTCTCGAATCATCCGTGTCCGAGGAAAAAGCGTAGCGGATGCACATAGCATTCACACAAAAATTCTCCGTATATATCCACTATAAATTAACTTTTCATCACAAAATAGAGTAAAAATGTTTGCGGTGTCGCGGACAAAGCTGAATCGATGTACCTTATTTATTATTTTAGAAAATAAAAATAAACTATAACCATGTGCCAACTTGTTCCACATCCACGTGCCGCCTAGATCGATGACTATGCAATGACCTCAATAACACCAAATTGGTCCAAAAGCACCAATGATGCTGAACGTGTTACGAAGCCATGTGCCGTCCAGATTGATGACTTCGCATCGACCTCAATCAACATCGAACGAACGTAAAGAGCCAACGCTATTGAACGTGCAACCCACTGTTGCGACACCACCAAGACACGAGGCGCCACCGCAAGTCACAAAGGACTTGCTCAGCACATCTAGCTAGGTTACCACTAAGGAATCGAAGCGAACTAAAGTCAGTCATCATTCTAGCATCGAACGATGCTCACTTGTTAGTTATAGTTTAATTATAAATTAAATGACTACTGATTCTAATATGGAACAGTAGTCACTTGTCTAGTTATAATTATACTGTAAATTCAGTTTTATTAAATATTATATTAAAAGTGTTGCATTTTTTTTTGCACCCTTCGGCTGTAGCCTTCGTAATTAACTGGGTATTGTTTAGAACGAACAAAAAATGACATAACATTAATATTCTTAAGGTATTTCGAGAGGTATTGAGGTCGTATTTTCGATCAACGCCCATGACTGTAATTTTTGGTAATTATAATTGTCAATTTTAACTCTGGATAAGTACCGTGCTTGATTTGGAATTAAATAGCCTACTGTAAAGTAAGGTCGTCATATAACAAATAAAAATTATTATTATCTCGTTTTGTAATTCTAAATACATCACTGTCTTCAACATATTATTACGATTATAATGTTTGACCCGATATGCTTTTGTTCTGTTCAAAATATGATTTACAATCATACTCACTCTGGACAATATTTTTTTCTACACTTGTCTTGCGTAGGGCGTAGCACTATTCAATTAGGATTCATTTAGTATCGAAAGGGGCCTTCTAAAAGTACCTGCAAACCACCATTCTTAACAACCTTTTTTTAATTCAAATAAACTATGCATGTTGCAGCACCGTACTTACTCAGAATACCGAATATTATTCCTAACTCTATATATTGTTTAGTACAGCCAACTTGCATCTCCTGACGTAAGCGCTCGAATTCAATTTCGCCTTAGAACTAACTCCGAATTAGTATGGAATTAAGTTTCTCGAGAATCAGATTGCCTGCGGACGTATGCCCCTTGGATTAGATTTTAAATTACGTCTTACGGAAGACTTAAGCCATGAGTGACTGCGAGCTATTTCTGTAGAATCTAAGTTTCATGAAAATTGCAGCTTGCCCTCTAATCTGAACTATTATTATAATGTATTATAATAATTGTAATAATTGGTCAGTTGGTAATATGCATTTTTATCACATCAGCCTGTAAGAGATCCAATGCAACGCCATAGGCCTCTTCCCGTAAGTGAATCCGAGGTTTAATCAGTATGCCAACCCACGACGTACTGACGATTTCAAACTCCGAGAAGACATTTTTTCTCAACTTCAGGTTTCCTCACAATGTTTTCGTTCACCATCAGCTGCTACCGATTTAAATTAGTAAATGTACATGAATTCTAAAAAATTCGTTGGTACATAGCGGTGCTCGAACCTGTAGACATCTAATCGACGTTCCACCGATCAAACCAATGGACTGCCAAGACTTTATATACAGTACAGATAAAAAACAATAATTATCAAGAAGGGCTGAACTGTAACTGCCTATATCTAGGAGGTTCTGTAACGCGCAGTAATTTGCGCAGTCCCTTACGCAACAGTCGTGCCTTATACAACGTTTATTTAATAATAATAAGACCATGTGTTATATATTTGAAGACACAATTTTTAAATTTTGTTAGTAAGTTTCCATAAATTATTTTCAATATAGTTACTACGTTGTTATTGTAAATAGATTTACTTAAAATGATTGTTAGTACCTTATATTAATATTTTTTTATTGAAATATAGATCCCTATTTGGTTAAACGCCTCCTCCATATTCATCCAGAAATATTTGTCCTTCGATAAATTATTCCAATCATTTCCTGCCAGCCGTGTAATGTCATCAGCCCATCATGTCATTGGTCTCCCCACTTTCCTCTTTCCTTATGCATAATTCCAATGGTTCATCTTTTCTTGCCCTTGCCCTTGTCTTTATAAAAGATGCACAAGATTTGCTTAATCTGAACGAATTGCGGTGGAACTAATTCAAAAATTCAAGTAATTAACATAAGTAAAAATGCAGGACACAATTCTTACATTCTAAAATCGACGTTTGACCATAATTTAACATGATGCTAACTAGCAATGTAGCCCTTGGATAGTAATACCCTAAATCTAAATTCAATTAGTTTTCAAGTTTTTTTTTTTATATTATAGGGGGCAAACGAACAGGTGGATCACCTGATGGTAAGTGATCAACGCCGTCCATAGACACTAGCAACACCGGGGGAGTCGCAAGTGCGTTGCCGGCCTTTTAGTATATGTGGGCCTCCGGCGCTCTCACTGACCGAACGAAACGCAACAGTGCAAGCACTGTTACTTCACGTCGGTTTTCTGTGAGAGGGTGGTACTACCCCGGGCGAGCCGACCCATTCATGTTGAAACCAGTTATAGCTTCAGCGTAGCTCTACCACCTACAGATACCTCAAGTGCAGATATCGTAATTATAGGTTATCGGAGCTTGGGCGCATATTGTCAACGTTTACCAGGATCAAAATCTACATCGATTGACGAATTCTGTTTAAAAAGTTACAACGCGCGATGTGTCAAACGCTTGTGTGTTGTCCAACAAAACTTTCAGACAGAACTCGGTAACGCGAGCTGTAGTACTGTTACGTATAGTCGTGACATTCAGGCTTTCAGAGTGAAATCTGATTCCTCGACCTTTATTAGCTTTAAATGAATCTGTAGATAATGTTACAGTTTTCAAAACAGCAGTTACCTTTAACATTTTACTATATATAAAAATTATTTCGATCAGCAAACTAACGGCGCAGCGTGAGGTTTTGCGATTCGTATAGTAATAACACAAACGGCATTAACCTAAAACGTTACATGTAATCCAAGTTATACGCGTCTCTATTTTCTTATCAATTTTCGTAGTAAATTAAAAACAAATTTATGAAGTCAACATTTCGAAGTTTGGATGCAGCAATGACTCATTGATAACATGTTTATTTGTTATTTGTCTAAACATTAGAATTGCCGCCGCGCTGCAACGTTGCGCTCGGACAGCTCAGGCCCCGCGCGGCAGTCCGATCCCGGCCGCGCGTATATAATTATGCTACACAATAATAGAGATCAAACAAAAATTATTACAAGAATTATAACCTAGTATAACGTATATCGTTTTTTTTTTCGAACTGACATACCCTGTTGATCCTGGGGCCTCTACAGTTTCACCGGACTACTAAGGGGAACGCTTAAGGCACTCACCTGATTTATTTAGGCGATCAGCGCAAGGGCATACGGTGCGCCTCAGCTTGTACTGTCACCGAATATCCCAAGTCTTTTTTTTATTATTAACTTGAGGAAATCCCTTATGGATACCCGTTCTCCCGGTGGAAAGAATAGATTATGTCCGACTCACACGGACTAAAACCCCATGGTGTACCGGCCGCTGCTTTTGGAATGAGGCGGCATGGGACCGTACTGAAGCTAGCACCATGCCGCCCCAGCGGGATCCCAAGTCTAGCTAAGTTAAGCTAACTATTATTTCATACATATATGAATTCGTCAAACATACACATTTTTTTTTTTTTTTTACGTGGGGAAATCCATTATGGATACCCACCCTCCCGGGGGAGAGGATGGGTTATGTCCGACTCGCATGGACTAAAACCCACGGTGTACCGACAGACCGTGTTGTTGGGGCGGCAAGGGATCGTGCTCGCTAATCACCTTGAATAGCCGCCCCAACGGTCCGCCCGGCGGAAGGTGGCCGCCGGGCTCCTACCTATAGAGGGGCAGACTGGGTACACACCAGCTGCCTCCCCTCGTCCGCCGGAACTGTGCAATGAGAGGATGAGTCCCCCGACTGCATCCCCTCAGGTCCGGCTACGGTGGCGGGAGGAGTTGGGCAAAGCGCCGCCTCCTCCCGCCTGTCCTCCTTTGGCGGAGACGGCCACTTAGAGGATCTACCTCTCGGGCCCTCTCCGCCGCCTCCTTTTGCGAGATGACCTCCTCGCAAAAGGAGGCCACAGCTCGCAACGCCTGTTCGCTGCCGAGCATGGACAGAACCACGCTCGGCAGCGGCAAATCTGCTCCCACCACCGCCGTCAGAGTGCGGCGCTCTCCCTCCCACGCAGCACACTCAGACAGAGTGTGCTGCGCGGTGTCTAGGTCAGCGCCGCACTCATGACAGGCGGCGGTCGGCTCCCTGCGAGCGATCTGGTGCAGGTACCACCCAAAACAGCCATGGCCGGTGAGTACCTGCACCAGTCGGAACGTCAGGGAGCCCCAACTCCTCCCCAACCACTCCCGCAGGACCGGGCGGACGGCGTGGACGGTGAACGTCCCGAAACGCGCGTCCGCCAGGTCCTGCATCCACCTTCCCGTCGCCTCCTCCCTCATCGCCCTCCGTTTTGCCTCGATCTCCTTGAGAGCCGGAGGCTCCCCACTACGCTTCCTCGCCGCCGTGAATTCATACACGGTGTTGTGTTGTAGAAACTAGTGTTTGAAAATTAATTCAGTGTCACTGTAGTCGCGCAAGCAACGTGCTCGAGGACTGCATTCCGGAAGATCGGATCTCGGCTTGAACCGCTACCGAGGGGAGCCTAGGCGAGTGTGCTAGAGCAAAATTCACAGTCAAACCGCGGCGGCGTGATCTGTGAAAATCATTAAGTTAGTAGATTCCTACAAACAGAAAGTTTTGCCCAGCAGTGGTACACACACAGACTGACATTATGTAACATTTCTACATTCAGTTATGAAGATATTTCATGTGATATAAATGGGTGAGGACGTCAAAATTATCATTTTTGCCTGGAGCAAATAATATCAAAAGGTTAGAAATACTCAGTACTTTTGGTTTATAACTCACTGGTTTTTGTTTAAGAATAAAGTAGTTGGTATCTTTCGGCGTATGAATATATATCGAATAAATCAAACTTACATACAATAAACCATTATAAAATAACAAAATATTAAAATTATAGTAGAAAAATCAGTTCCATTAATATGACATGTCATGTCAACGGATATAGACAACAAAACTCTTCAATAACTAACAGCAAATGACTGCGCGAATTCTGTGATTACACGATACCATAATTCAATATAAATGTATTAAAAATTGAAGAAACTACGACTTTTATAAATTCAGCATTGTGCATTTTCTTGCCGTCGGGAAAGTAGGACAAACGATCTGGTACGCACTGCATAGGGCAACGCAAACGAACTCGCGGATATAAGCTAGTTATAAATGTATTCATAACAATGTACATTTATTTTTCAAAGACGTACGGCGAATTTATTTTTGCACTAATCGAAGACAGAATATACCATAAGAGAATAAGTTAAGTTCTATTTTAGCTGGGCTGTTTTATTCCGCCTTCAGTACCGCGAATTCAATCTGACTAAATTATCATTCGAATTAACTAACCAACCGTACATGTATTTATTATGAATGTATGCATATATACACATATGCTGTAGACATGCGTACATGTATTTAGAATCTGAAAATAGTTATAACTTGTTACTGGATCACTAGTTTCTACCAGGAGGTCTACTATGATTTATTTTGATAGATCTACTACTTGACAAGTTATTTAAGGTGAAAGTTTGTTAAACGGTTAATCTCATGG
Source organism: Antheraea assamensis (assembly GCA_035772565.1). Taxonomy (NCBI): domain Eukaryota; kingdom Metazoa; phylum Arthropoda; class Insecta; order Lepidoptera; family Saturniidae; genus Antheraea; species Antheraea assamensis. The sequence goes on from JAQQSE010000013.1 coordinate 269,885, forward strand.
CATTTTTTACTTTTATTGATAAAACTATATAAATATAATAAACTGTACATGGGGGATTGAATCACATCAAGACTACTGTAACATACCGCGATGGGAATATGACCACTACTACCACCGAGCAACTGTTAGTTATAGTTTATAATAATGTAATTCCTTTGTTATTGTAGTGTACTGGTGTAAAAACTATATACTATTTTATTATTTTTAAATATTACTCTATGATTGGAAATCTTCCTAGAAGTCGGCTATTAACATTCTTGTCATGTGTAGTCGTTAGTTTGAAATATTTTATAATAATAATTATAAAATATATAATTTTATAAACTTTACTTTAAAAAAAAATGTATAAATTTATAATAAATAATTATAAAGTTTGCTATGTCTATATTATGTTATTTTAAATGTTGTACCAAAGGCTGGTACACACCAGTTATAATATTAAATACGGAAAAAAAAAACACACAAAAAAATATTCTTTAGAAACTGTAACGCATGTGTTAATTAAGCTCCTATACTTTGAGCTGTTACAGCTTAAATAAGTTGGCACCACCACGCACATTCTGTGTAATATAAAACTAGACTAAGTAACTGACGGGAGTTTTTGGCAGATATTAGTCTGTCATGTAGTGGTTTTTATATTTTATATTCATAATCTGGTGTTATTAGACTCTATATTTTGTAATATTGGTGGTGTTTTACGTAATATAGTTCGGTTATTATGCACAAGTGAAGTGGATCGGAAATAATACCACGGAGCATGCATACTGAGATGTCACCAAAACTCCATGGAATGTTCTAACAAGGAAACCACCATCTTGTTAGAACATTATAATTATCACAAGACACTTACTTGGCAAAATCTTGTTACTTGACGCTGGCTAGTGCACAAGCCGTGACGGAGCCAAAAAATAAAGAAGAAGAAGTAACTGACGAAGAACTTTATTAGACTTAATTAATTTTGTGTAAATCAGACTAGTAATACGAAAAAAAATATTCAAGACAGTAAATAATTTGTAATCTTAACACGAACCTAGATAAGCAGTGATGGTTTTATGAACGATGTACCATAGCACGGTAGTAGGTCTTTTTCTAAGCCCTCCTGGCTAGCTACCACCCTCAAGTTGAAAATCTATCACCAAGCACTTGTTGGTGTGTTCCGGCAGGTACACTTTAGAACCAGTCCCCTCTTAGTTTAACATCAGATGAGAGTAGACATCACTAAATCTAGTTAATAGTTAGTAATCAAAGACAAATTAAGTAGATTCCTTGAAAAAACAGACAAGTAAAATGTTCTTAATTCATTTCCCTGTCTATTTATTTATATATACAAGATAATACGATGGTTTTTGGCTGCTACATACAAAAACTCAAAAAGGTTTTCATTTACAAACCAAGAACCAGGTAACATCTTGATTCCTTAATTACTACTAACGAAGGTATCTAGATATCTCATGAAACTAGTTATTTTGTAAAGGCTTACGAAGTACCTTAAGTGTCGTTTGTAGGGTTGACAAATTTGTATCGAAAAGCCGGACACGCTAATTAGCTGTGTACAGCATTATTTGACTTTTAATTACTTTATTAAATATTAGATAAATTATTACTTATAAAATCCATTAACAATTATAAATAGTATGTTAACGTACTTTTGAAGTTTGCTCCAAAAAACTGTTTTCAATGTATAACCTAGTGTACAAAAAATGCGATCCTTATATTGTTCCTTCACGCAACATATTTGCGCATCTTATACTGAATAACTGTCTATTAATATACTGGACAACGTATTTTTATTCAATATACTATAATACATGTATATACTACATGTAATACACAAATATGAATAAATACATGGTTTCAAAGTTATTAGCGCTATTTTTATTTGCCATTTTATATATTAAATATGTTATAGTTCAAGTGATTAATCAAGGAATTATTTATACTATTCGAATAAAATTAACAATGACAAATCAAATCAGGCATTGTAATTAACACTTATTTAAATTTAATTATTTATCACATTTCGTATCCCCTTATAAAATTGTGATCTTGATTATTCACTGCATTAGTTAGATTAGGTCAGTTGTTGGGTAGCCTCCAGGCGATAGACACGGGGGTGTCTATTGCCTTGTATGGAGTGCCCATGACGAGGAGCACGGCTTGCCGCTGTTTCTGAGAGAAGCAAAGGTGAGGCGTCAGATCTCCTAGAGATGTGGGTCCCCGATTTTCCACCTTCGGGCGACCCGAGCGCGTGGTGAGGGTAGTGGAGTATGCTCACCGGACCCGCACCCTGGTCCAGCACATACGCGCTTGAGCGGTGGACGGGTTCTTTAGCCGGTAAGATGTCCGCTGTCCCCCGGTAGTGTGAGAGTATCCTTATGCATGATTTCTGCCCCTCCTAAAAAAAAAGGTCAGCAGGTCGGTAAAATCGTCATCCAAAAGAGCCAAATATAAACATTCCAAATTGAAGTTTATTCAAAGAGCTTCTTTTTTAAACTAAAGCTTTGTTTTTGTAGAAATCGTTTTTATTGAAATAATTTGGATTAATCGTACACTCTCAAACTTGCCTTGCTAAGTGTATCTATTTTTTGGAATCTACTAGCCATGCTATTGTTGCTGTTTAAAAACGTGCCTCTTTTTTATAGACTTGCGTTTCAAATACAACTTGTCTCTTAGAAGGTAAGTTAATAAATAAAACTTCGTGCCTGTACTAAACATTTTTTGGGGAAGCCTCAGTGAAGAAGTGAAAGTGCATTTCGCAATAGCAAGTGAATTGTCCGGACAAAAATTTGATAGTCGACAACCCTAACCGTTAACTAAACAGCAGCGCAGCGTGCAAGCGTGAACAGTCGGCAACTTGTGTACACCCGTAGGTACTGTAACGTTTGCTATTTGAACACATGGGTTTGTTTACAAATGCGCTTTGGACCAGTGCGACAAGTTTCACTTCCCTATACACACAACACACAGGTAACAGGATGTTATGAGCTACTGAGAGACTTTGGAAATAATACACTTTACACGAATATACGAACCAAATAAAGGAAGCTGTTTTATTTAATTGCTGAGATACTTACTACTTGAGATCATCAAATCATAAATGTTAAGTTTTTTCATATATTATATATAGATATTATATTGGACGTTAGTTGTCAATTTCGCCAGAAAAGAATTAACCGCTACTAGGACTCACTGCAATAAAGAACGTGATTTTAATTGGGGACCGTATACCTGAAAAATTTGTTGTCTGTGAAGTCGGTTTACGGACGATAATTTTACGTGATAACGTCATAACAAAACATTAATGAAAAATTGCATAGTATTATTAATTAAATTGAATTAATAACACTGAATTACCAATGGAGTGGAAGAAAGATAGATGCGTCACAAGCTGAACGCATAAACCGATCGCGTCTCATTATCGCTTGTTCCGCGCTCTCGCTTGCATGCTCAGCTCAGGTGGAACGTGACAATGAGTTATGCTTTTTCGCGCGTGCAGTTCATCGGTTTATAAGACATTATCAAGTCAAAAATTAAGTTTGAAGCTAATGATAGAATTAAGCAAAATATTAGTAACTGAAATAAAAAATATATATGTGTAATTTATTGACAGATTAGTAGTTTTTTATTTCAGTAAGATGCAACAGCGGCCAATTATTTCCAGGGGGAAGTACAAAGTAACGTTCACTCTAAAATTTAATGATGCATTGCTACAAAGTAACGCCATCATCAATAAAATAAATGTATACATCAATAAGCGAATACAGAACAGTTAAGTACATTTTCCTACTCTGTTTGTCAACCAATTGTATTTTTATTATAACTGTTATTAGATATTCAAGATTTTTGGAAACAGTTTGTCTTTTGTGACACGAGGGACATCACAGATGCGTTGCCGGCCTTTGAGGAAGGAATATACTTGTTTCTTGAAGATTCGTAGATTATATTGGAACGAACACGCTGCCGTTGGAAGTTTATTCCAGAGAACCGATGTAGGGGAAAGAAAACCCACGCGAAAACCATACAGTCGGCGACTACCAACCATCAAGATGACACGGAAGGAATGTTATTTTATAGCGTTCGGTAATGGAATTTGTACACTTTTTGCACAAAAACCTCCAATAATATTCAAATATTAAAAACTAACAGGCCCGGCGGACGTAGTCCTGCCCTGATAATAAAAAAATATATACTTATGTGCATGAAACGCTTAAAGCGGCTTGACTTTTTCCGATTCTTTTAAAAATTATGATTATATTTCAACTAATTTACAAAAACTACGGTGAAAAATTATATACCTAAACCTTCCCCGTGAATTGCTCTATCTATTCTTACTGCATTAGAATCTGTTTAGTAGTTTTTGAGTTTATTGCGAACATCCAGACAGACAGGACAGACGCGGCGGACGGCTTTGTTTTATAATATGTAGTGATAATGTATTAGCAACTATTAAGCTACAAACAGTTACTATAGTTATATAAGATGTACCTACCCTACGTAAAACAAAAGGCATATTGAATATCAACAAGGTCATAACAAATTGATAGTTCCCGAAGCCATACCAGATTTATCTCCATATTTATTAGTGTCTGAGTTCAATCAACAAATTACTCTTTACCGTACAATATAAAATAAGTACTATAGTCTAAAGAACAAGGTCAAATTTCCCTAGCAAATCAAGCGGTACATAGTAAAGATAACTTGGACCTACCAAAGATTGGCGTCATAAAATGTCACCGCCTTTGTAAGTACTGGCCATCAGCTTAGATACGATGTAATGACAGGCCATTAAGGGGGCGAGTTTTTATGCGAGAGTAGAATAAATTCCAATGTTGTAAACCTTAGGAATGTTTACATGGAAATTTAGAAAGAAATTATTTGGTCATATAGTGTCGCGATAACTTAATACTATAATTGTATGTCCTTGTTAACTTTTAAAGAGCAAATTTCTTAACTGACAGTAATTAAAATTCACTTAGTTTCACAAATAGGAATGAATGTAGGAAACTTTTTAGAGTGATACAAGATAAAATTAAGTCCAATGGGCGGGCGAGAGTAAAAAAAAAACGATATTGAAAGTGGACGGATATATGAATAGAGGAAAATCGAAAACGGTGTGGATGGATTGTGTGAAATATGATATGTGTATAAAAGGTGTGACCACTGAGATTATATCTGACAGTGGAGAGTGGAAAATAAAAACATGTTGTGCCGACCCTACTGATGTGGGACAAGAATAAGATGACGATGCTGAGCGGGCGAATGTCAGTTACCAATACCTACAGTAAATACGGAAGTAACTGTTCGCTGCTTACAGTTCCCCGCATAAATTTGAAAATATACCTCCCACATCTGTTGCGTATTCACCAATATTCATATTGCAACCTGAGGCTTGGAGAAGAACATAGGCTACTTACTTATCGCCCTAAATATTGCTCTGTAACTAGCAACGTCTAGGGAAACGTTAAATTTCATCTTACGAAGGATTAGGTAGATTTTTTATGAAAATATTCGAGTTGTGTATAAAACAATGTGTTGTAAATTTAGTTTTTTTTTAAATTGAAAGCTGATCTACAGTATTGTAAAATTACAACTGATTTTAATAGGTTTCCTGATGTTCCATGGTGTTTGTAAAATTACAACTGATCTTAGTAAGTTTCCTCACATGTTTTGGTACATTACTCGAATTGTATTGTACATCGTATTGGCAACATACTGATATGTAATTTTACTTATATTTTATTTTTGGAAACATTTGTAGTTTTACAAAAACTGTAACAGTGTAATTAAATTATTATTATTATTTTTATATTATAGGGGGCAAACGAACAGGTGGGTCACCTGATGGTAAGTGATCACCGCCTTCCATAGACACTAGCAACACCAGGGGAGTCGCAAGTGCGTTGCCGGCCTTTTAACTATGTGGGCCTCCGGCGCTCTCACTGACCGAACGAAACGCAACAGTGCAAGCACTGTTACTTCACGTCAGTTTTCTGTGAGAGGGTGGTACTACCCCGCGCGAGCCGACCCATTCATGCTGAAACCAGTAATAGCTTCAGCGTAGCTCTACCACCTACAAAGTTGCCACCTACCTACCACCTACAAAGTTGCCACCTACCTACCACCTAACTAGTCTACCACCTAATTGCGAGTGCCATAAAGATTTTTACAAAAACCGTGTTGTTTTTATTTTACCAATATAACGTTTGAATATAAATCGTCTACTATGCGGTTCTCGCGTGCGTATTTCCCGTCTGGAATGAACTCCCAGCGGCAGTGTTCTTCGGACCAATACAATCTACAGACCTTCAAGAAACGAGCCTACCCCTTCCTCAAAGGCCGGCAACGAATTTGTGATGCCTCTCGTGTCACAGGTATCTATAGGCGGCCGTGATTACTTACCATCAGGTAACCAGTCTATTCGTTTGACTCCACCGGCACTGAGTAACAACATGAACGAAGGTAATAATCACATTAGGCCTAGAAGAACTTACTCTGAAGTGCAAACGGCGAAACACGCTTATAGAGCTTGGCTATAAGTTTCTTAAAATCTTTTCCTTACTGATTTTTTTTTCGATATGAGTAACAGCTTCATCGGGCTAAACCTTAAGAATGCCCTACCACCATCCACGTGAAAGCTGGTCATATTTAGTAAATTACTCACCGTTTATGAAAATAACTCATTTTCTCTTTTAGGCCATAAGATTCGTGTACTTTCTATTCTTATTTATTGTAAACTAGTTGTTGCTCGCGACCTCGCTCGCGTTAATTTCGATTTGATCTATCCCTGGGGAACAGTATACTTTTTCGGATGAAAAGTCCGTTATCTCCTTTTCCATACTCCTGACAACACATGGCAAACTTCCAAGATAACTGGTTGAGTAGTTAAGACATCGATTCATTCAATCAAACACGTTTTTTTAATACACACACAAGTAGATGAATACTACACCGCGATGTGGCATTCTAATTATTATATTTTGTACTATTACGAAAATTAATATTTGATATATATATGATATATATATATGTTTGAATTTAGGCACGGCTAACGATATTGCACTGTTCTTATGGTTACTACAGTGCTAACTAAAAATGACCATAAAATTGATTAAGTATTTATATACATTTAAATAAATTATTAAATATTTATATAAACGACACGCGTTAAAGATACACTATGCTGGTTGACGCCTTTTCCCAAGGCTTGCGTAATACATAGGCGTTACACAAATAATAAGAAACACTGTATAATCCATTCTATCTCTCTCGCACGTTAAATTCTTATAGATGTATATTTTTTTGTCTCTTTTCAATCTCATTTTTACGTTCCATCAAGTTTCAAAACATAACGGGAATAAGGAAGTTATCACTGAAAAATAAATAGTATATGCGGTTGAAATGAGACCGATGTAGAAACTTTGAATAATAGATATAAATATTTATTCCAAATATTCGTTGTTCATATCATAGCCATTTCATGGCCTCGTAGGTATCCAGTACTCGCTAAGGGTACCTATAAACGGAGGCCGCACTATGTTCCCTCGTAAAATTGATCCTTCAAATGGACAATAACGTTTGTTAGGGACACTCCACACGCGTGTTATTTTATTAGAAAATTAAACTCAAGTAGTTATTATTAAACATTTTCGTATACAGTATTAAAGGATGACACTCGGAACAATTTGCAGATTTCATAAAAAAAAAAAACATTTTTTTACTTTATTACTAATTTCTGTATTTTATATATGCGGGGGATTACTATTGACCAGCGTCCGTACTATTGACTCATACTAATGACTGGCTACTATTTACCCCGTTCTGAAACACCATTGGTTGGAGGTATCGGTTGTTAACGCATCTTGATTATTATTGGCTGTCAGCTTTCCTTGACTGTCTTAAGCATCTCTCTCGCTCAGATGGAGTATTCACATCTAAGGATAATTTTTTTGTATCGACTAACCTTTTATTCGATGGTCTTGGTGGACTGATCGATTAAATCATAACCATGACGTCAGTATGGATGACGTCATACTCTTACGTGGATGCCGTTTTATCTTCGCCCCGATATGTATTATTTTATAATTACCCATGAAGAAGCTATTGTACATTCTCATTAAAATGAACTGTAAGAGAACAGTCAGGTAGATATAAATGTATAACATAGTTAAAATCGATGTAATTACCTTGTTAACACGAGGCAGCAGCCATTTTGTTTTTATTATATTTTAATGTTTTTTTTTATATTATAGGGGGCAAACGAACAGGTGGGTCACCTGATGGTAAGTGATCACTGCCGTCCATACACACTAGCAACACTAGGGGAGTCGCAAGTGCGTTGCCGGCCTTTTAATATATCTGGGCCTCCGGCGCACTCACTGACCGAACGAAACGCAACAATGCAAGCACTGTTACTTCACGTCGGCTTTCTGTGAGAGGGTGGTACTACCCCGGGCGAGCCGACCCATTCATGCTGAAACCAGTAATAGCTTCAGCGTAGCTCTACCACCTACAAGGTGTACCTATAATGTGCGCTATCTACGCTTCCTAGTATTACTAAAGCATAGATAAAGATACGAACCTTTATAAGTTATAAATTATGTCACGTGACATTTTGAACAAGTATATTGTAGTATATATAATATTTGAACAATTTATTAGTTCCCGGACCGAAAATGTTGATTGAAGTTGCATAAGAAATGCGAAGCAACAAGACAGTTTAACAATTATCATCATATTAGAACGCTTAAGTATTCTCATACCGAGATTCGTTCAGCGAAGGCTCGACAAAAATTTGAACAGACCTTTAGTTACATACTTTTTTACGCGCAACTTACTTTTACCAGTTTAGGAAAGAAATATATTATATTACTGATTTTTATTGGTGCGACACGGTTATGTTGTTTTTATGGGTAACGCAATCTGGCGTAATGCGTAGTACCTACCGTAACGCTCAGTGACAATTTGTCACGTTCGCCGTTCCCGGTGTTGTTTACAAATTTCTATTTAAATAACTTTATGTGTACTTTAATTCATTATCCCGACTTAAGTCGTGGTTGTCGATCGGTTTGTCTACCGGTATATCGATTTGAAGTATGCAATAGTCGACCATCGACGAGTACTAGACAAATGTTGCGCAATTCGAATATATCTACTATCTTAACTTGGTAACAATATATTAGATGCCGGTGAGCGGAAAATTCTAAAGAAACCTGAACCTCAGAAATTATATAGTTTGTTCAAGCTAATCTTTGAAACAGCTATATCCTATTTTAACCGATAAATATAATTGAAACCGATAAGAGTAATGATACAATATAACAGGGATAACTTAAAGTCGATAAATAGGTTATAGAGGTTAGGTAACAATTAAACAATTTGAATTTTTACATAATTAAAATTATAGAGTTCTGTCCTTATGCGTGCATTATGAAAACAGTACTGGATATATTTCAATAAAAAATGTCACGATAAACGACATAAAAAAGTTTTAATAAACTACAATATTTGTAAGCACTAAGCGTTCAACGATTTTCTTACCGCGGAAAAGTGGGGCTAGCGGTGCGGTGCGCATGCAGAGAACGACACAGATTATTTCGCGGCTATCAGCTAGTTAATTAAATAAACGACAGATTATAATTAAACTAAATCAAATTCGTAGCTCCCATAAAACAATAATTATAGCAACGAAGTCGGGCAATAACTAGTTCATGCACAAAGAAGAAATAAATTCCAGGCACCGCTATCATTCACGTATAACGTAATGGTAAACAACTGGACGGAGTCCTTGAACTTATTGCCCGGCAGATCTGGACATTATTCTGGGGCTTAATACTACCGTATCTAATGACAGCCAATTAGTTTCCTTCTTAGGTTTAGTGTGTAACTCTTCCCGCATCGTTATTACATAACATGTGTATAGTGGTTAGACAAAAATGTGATTGACGGACGCGATGTCTTTTTATGTCGTATATAAAAAACTGCAGGTAATCCGGATAATGGCAATGAACAAGATAACACTTTATCACGTATAATCAATTTTATACAATCGGCCAGAGTCTCCCCATACAACTGTACTTGGCGGTGGTTACAGAACAATTAAATTTAAGCAATGTGATAGACAAATGGATGTAGCAAAATTTTGAATATTTTAAGATTAATTATTACTATTTATACTGAAAATTAATCAATGGAAATTATCAGTAATTCTAATGAACAAAGGTCATTTCTAAATACAAAATTTAATTATTAGTTCCTGTAACGGAAGCCGACAAGCTGAAACATACAACATACAACATAAAACTTAAATATCGAGTCATAGTAAATTGAATAGTATAAACCCTTCACTGAGAAGAATACTCGGGAGTACCAACTTTTATTAAAATAAATCAAATAGTGTTGGAATTTATGAGTCTCGGACACATCAACATCTATTTTCATATATATATATATAATAGAGGACTCTGTATTTAGCAGTGAAAGGTTATAGTCAAATACGAACACGTAATTAATATAGGCACCAAGATGCTAACATAATCATCAAGTAGAATTCATATTCATTAGTATTCGCTTGTAGCGAGTCCAAATTGCAGCGTTTCTAATAACCTGCGGATTTAATTTGAAAGTGGGACGTACTCGGATAAAATACTAAATTAATCTGGGCCCCCGTGTCCTCTAAACTCGTTAAATAATACTAGAATGAATAATATTGTTACACCCTGTATGCGAATTCGATATAAATAAATAAAGATATTATAAAAATAACCAAGTCTCGAAAGTTGACGAATTGTGCGAGTAATGACGTCAGGCTTCCAGAGTTTTCTACCCTTCTTTATTGAAAGGTATATAAGCGCATCAGTACGTTCGTGTAGAGTCCTATTCCAAATATCAGAGTTAATACTAAGATAAATCAAAACAATGAAATCTTTAAGCGGACTACGCCTACAGCGTTATAAACCGTGTATGACTGAATTTTAATTGTCTGATAGCGTGTTTAGTTGATTTTTGTTTTGTACGAGCATAAAATAAATGTCTTCTGACACAAACGCGTATTTGATTTACTTGGGACGAAACAATATAACTAACGAACGTTATATTTGAAAGTTACTGTTTCCATTTTTATCGAACTTAATTTATTTTATTCTATAGCATTTACTTTTGTTTTCTTTTATCTGAATTCTCTATATGGACAAATTCCAAGCCAATACGTCGGTAACACTTTACGGAAGTTAAATGAAAATACCCGAGTGTTTGCAGTAACACATATAATTTTTTTTTTTTTCGAACTGACTATACTGTTGACCCGGATGCCTCTACAGTTTCACCGGCTCTGCTAGGAGTAATATTATTCTGTATGTAATAGCTTAGATACCTAATATATTCGTCTCAAATTTTTTATTACTTTTATTTCTTGTCTTCAACTAATTACTGTCACTACTACTACGTCACTAATTACTGTGTCCTTTTTTTTTTTGTTGCAGTTCTTTTCATTTACTTCCTTTGGTCTTTCTTCATTCAGTGATTTTTTTTTCCCATGTCAATATTACCTTATATTACTTTCATTTCCTTTATTATTTCCTATTTACACATTTCCACATTTCTTCTGTCGCCATCACTTATTACCATTTTCCTTATCATTCACTTCTATTGTTACTTCCCTCTTATTTCGTACTTATTTCGGATTCCCGCGATTTTTGCGACCTCGATAATGAAATCGAGGAAGGCATCGCGGGAATCCTTACTACCTATTAGGGCGGGGAGATTAGGGATGGTGACCCTCATCCCAGTCCTAACCTCAAGGTCACTACGAGACGAGCCGAACCTACGACAGTCTGTGAGGAGATGATAGACTGCCTCGGCGGTATCCCTGTCGCAAACACAAGCAGGGGAGTCTCTCAGGTTAAACCTGTGCAGGTACGCCGCGAAGCCCCCGTGGACGGTGATCACCTGCACCTGGAAGGGCGCAAGGCGTATCTTCCTTAGGAGGCGGTGTGCCTCTTCCACCTTAGGTAACAACGCCCGCGTCACCTCCCCTGTGACGGAGGCCTCGTTGCGCTCCTGCCAGATCCTAACCCTGCGTTTTGCGTATGAAATGTGATACCAATCGTAGTCCGCTGCAGCTTTTTTGGCGAGCTCATCCGCCCATTCGTTGCCCGCCATGCCTGCGTGCGCCCGCACCCAATGCAAGCGGACGGAGCTCCCTTCCGCACGGATCTCCCTTAGCGTCCGCTGTACCGCGAGGGTGTGGCGGAGCCGGTTTCGTCAATATCTCCAACGACAACCTTGAGTCGCTGTATATGCTGACGTCCCTGCCTCGCGCTCTTTGTACCGCCTGGACCACCCTCAGCAGCGCCAACATCTCCGCCTGGAATACCGTGCAGAAGGGCTCCAGGCGAAACGTGGAGTATTTGTACTCCCACCCCTCTTTATGCCAAGTCAAGGCGGCTTCCACACCACCGGAGATCTTCGACCCGTCGGTGTATATCTGGGAGTCTTTTGGCTCCGAAGGGGCTTCCAGACACTCGAAAGTTTCGCCCTCGCTCTGCGCCGGGTGCGGGTACTCGCAGACGCAGATAGGCTGCTCCAGCTATCGGTCGACCACGATCTCGTCCCTGCAACTCCCCCCGTTTTACACGGTACAGCCTGTGCACCTCAGCGGCCCGTAGGTGCAGCGGGAGTAGATCTGCCAGGATAAGCGTGGCAGGTCAGCGAGACCAGTGCGGTACGCCTAGCAAATTTTCTGGCCAAAGCCCCGCCGCAGCCCATCCAACTTCTTCCTAATGGACAGTTTGCTTGCTGCGGGACATTTGCGGCATACAGCACGATCGGCTCTACTACCGCCCCATAAATCGTCCTGATTACCGCCGGGTTCAGACCCCAGCTCACCCTCGCGGCGCACGCCAACTGCTTGTAGATGGTAGCTGCCTTGATGCAGGCAGCAGTGGCGTGCTCCTGGAAGGTGAGCTTACGGTCTTCCGTCTGCAGCCGGACTCCGTCCATGGTGATGATCGGGGCGTCATACTTTAGCCGTCGCGTCAGCACCATCATCTTCGTCTTGTGAGGCGCGAGCGACTTCTTGTTCCGGACGCCTCAATCCACCACGGTCTACAGAGTCCGGCTGGCTTCCTCCTACAAGGGCCCGACCTTTAACCCGGAGAACACCAGGAAGACGTCGTCGGCGAAAGCCTGGCAGTACACTCCCGCCGCTTCCAGCTCCACCAGCAGGGAGTCGAGGATAATGTTCCAGAAAGTTGGTCCGGCTATCGATCCCTGGACACAACGTTTGGAGGTACCCCGACTCAACCATGCTCCGGCGTAGCTGAGCTCTATCCTCCGGTCCGCGAGATACGACAAGACCATACCGCACAAGTTTTGAGGGCACCCTTTTGTCACGAGCTGGGACTTAAGAGCTAGCCACCACGCGTTGTCGAAGGCACCCTCTATGTCCAGCGACACCAGAATAACGACCTCCTTGGCCGCCATCCTCGTTCTGGTATAAGCCACCAGATCATAGAGGGCATCCTCCGTACCACGCTGTGGTACGAGCCCATATTGGCGGACGCTGAGTTTGGGCAGCAGATGCCAACGTAGACGACGGACCAGGAGCTTCTCTAGAATCTTACCCAGCACCGGGAGTAGCCCGATGGGGCGATACGACCTAGGGGTTGTGTAATCCTCCCTGCCCGGCTTCCGGCTTATGCGATCTTCCAGGCTATTGGGAAGTGTTGGAGCTCCAGGCACCAGTTAACAAATGCCCGGAACACCTCCTCTCCCCCTCCCAGATCCCCTCAGTCACCGCCCTCCTGGCCCTCTGGTCATCTGTTTCGGCATCCACGTCGTCTAAGGGGAAGAGCGTTCCAGCTCCTGGTCTGTGCATCCGCTGCCCCACTCTTATACTCCTCGAGAGCTACCAGATAGTAGGCGACAACGTACGGCCTGCGTCCAGGGGCCGCGCAGCGAATCCTCCTCTTCTTTCGCGCAGCCTCTCGTTTGAGGCGATCCAGCTCCAGCGACCACCAGGGAGGACGCTTCACTCCCTTTCCCCAGCCTGCCTTGGGGACGACCTGCTAGCAAGTGTCGTTGATGCAGGCTAGGTACTTGACTACGGCGACCTCAAGACCCTCTACGTCTCGGACTCCCCCAATCTTGCAGGCAGTCATACCCCTCTCGGACATTTTCTCCTGTAGAGTTGACGAGAACTCCGACCACACTACCTTCTTTGTCTTGTAGATACGGGTGGTTGAGAGCCTCTGGGCTTCCAGGGGTTCGCCCACTCGTATCGAGAAGGTAATTGCGTTGTGGTCGGCAGATGTTAAGTTCTCGTCAACTTTCCAGTCATCGATGCTGCCGAGAAGGACGGGACTACAGGCTGTGACGTCAACACTGCTTGTGCTTATGCAGCCCCCTCTAACTACCTGAAAGGTAGGTTTGTCTACGACGCTAAGTATCTCGAGTCCAGCCGCATCTAGGAAGGAAGCGTACACCACCCCTCTGTGGTCGCAGGTGCGACTGCTCCACAACAGGCTCTTTACGTTGACGTCGCCGCCGACCACCAAAATCTGCGCTCCTAGTTTGGCGCAGACACTCTCGAGTCGTAAAATGTACGGCTCTATGGGTTGATCCGGCTCTAAATAGACGGAGACCACCCCCAGCGACATGGTGCCGACCTGCAGTACTACAGCGGCAATGTTGTCGTCGACGAGCTGGGGGTCGATAGTGACCCTCACCAGCTCTCTGTAGGCGATAATCGCCGCCTTTACCGGCCCGGCTCCAGCTGCTGTGTTCTGGACCACTCTCGAGCCCGGGGCCTGCGACACTACCCCTGTCCTGCCCGTATAGGTCTCCTGAACCTCGGCGGCAGCGCCGGGTCTGTTCGTGGAGCTACCGCTATGGTGCGGACTTTAATGATTTCAAAGTGTTGGTGGGGTATCCGTCGCCCGGACTAGCCTGTAAGCTGGTGATTTATTTGGGCAGATATCCCGGCCGGGCGGCAGTGACTCCAACCAATTTGTTGTTCCTCGGGTGTTCAAATTATTTTGCCACAGTTTGCGTTGTGTTCGTGTTTAGGAGGCGTCTTTTCGTGGTTCACCTGCTCTGTCCTTACCCTCGCGTTGTGGATTTCGTTTTCAGATATTTATAGAAGAAAACCGCTGGATTTCAAAATTTTACGTAATAAAATTAGGAAAAATTACTTATTTGTTTGTGGTTTATTTGGAATATTTCTTTTAATGTTATGTTAGGGCGGGGTTAAAAATGCCACTGGCCGAATTTCAGAATTGTAGGATTCGAAATTAATTTATTATTAGCGTTCAAATATGTTTTTAATTTCGGTACCTTTACTGGTTTTCCTCCCCTTTCCCAGCCTCTTCCGCTTTTGTGGAGTGTTCCCCTATACTGTGGCGCCTCCTACGTAGGCTTTCCCGACGAAAAATTTTTTTCAATGTATGGCACTCCACCTAAACTAATAGGGAACATCGTCTGGTGGGCGGCAATTTTGAATTGTTGATTTCTCAAATATCTCTGGAACCTTGGACCTCAGAACCTCTGCAGTGGTATTAAATCAAAGGCGGAGATCCTGTCCATCCGTTCCTTATAAAAACTTGCCGATCTGACTTCTAAATTTTGAACAATAAATTTGTTTATATAATTTTAAAATTTTCTTCACTAAAGTTTTCAGGAAACGTCGTGAAGTGCAGAATCCGGTCGTGCCGTCCACAAAATCACACGGGAGGATCAACGGACATATGACAGGTAAGTTTTTTCTAAAAAAATCTCACTATTTAGAAACTATTTATTATTTTAACTTTTTTAATTTCTAACTTTGTTGTACTGTTTGCAAATGTGTAATTTATAGATTTATCTAATCTTCAAATATTTCAGAACACTTTGAACCTTTTATTTACTTTATATGATGCGCCACGTAAGGGCGTTTGACACTCACTCTACCACGACATTAGTAAGTACTAGGTACTCTTTCAGCGATGTGTATTTTTGTCGTGAAGAAGTGGGGGCGAGCGGTATGGTACTCATGAGCAGGAGAGGGGAAATAAAAGAACAGCATTGCTTACAAAAAAAAATTGTATATATATTTTTACTTCATTTTTTATGTTCTTACTTTTGTACATAGAATATATATTGTCTCGGCCCTTCTCGGTGATGCCGAGACCAAATTAGAGGATCAACCTGCTCTCAATTTTTAATATTACTTAAATCTCGCTTAACGTTACTTGGTAAAGGAAATAACTATAATAATCTTATAGTTATTTTTTAACAATTACCTGGTATCAAGTTACAACTCTCGAGTAAAATAAATCACTTTTCTAACATTGTTCCATTTTCGAATGATGGACGGTTAACTTCGCTCCCACACATTCGCGGTGTCCGCCCTCCGCTGTGATTCAAGCGTAGGTGCGATGCTCCGTAAAAGAGTCCTGAAATCCGTTGCTTACTCTATAAAATTAGTGTTTATATAATTCGAAAATCGCTGAATTGATTGGTTTTTAACTAAAGAGAAGGTTATCACAATAGCTTCATTTAATATAAGATTATTAAAGTTTTTTAAGCAACTACGATTTTTACAAATACAAGCATTACGCCTTCTGCGATGTGCTTTCCCGTAGTGGAGAAATGATGCAAGAGGTAGAGTGCAGTCGCGAGTATAAGCTAATTAGGCTATAAAACGCACAAAAGTTTTTACAAATTTAATATGTTGGTTACTGAAATTAAATTATTTATACAAAAAATATATCTTACGCTTTAAAATATTACACAACCTATATGATAACATGTCAGAAGTTGTTAAATAACTAAATATTATACAACAAAGTCGTCCTTCGCGTCTGTCTGTCTGTCTGTATGTTCGCGATAAACTCAAAAAGTACTTAACGGATTGTAATGCAATCTCCACTAATAGAAGTATAGAAAAAGTATAATAATTGAGGAAGATTTAGGTATAAAATTGTCAAGATTTTATGGAAATTGGTTGAAATATAACGGTAATTGTTGGAAGCATTGAAAAAAGTCAAGCCAAATCAAGTCGTCAAAAATGCTGCCTTTGAGATATAACAAAACAAAGCATAGTGAGATATTCCTCTTTTATAGATCTACAAAAGTCTCTAATTGCACATACCTATATTTTAAGGATAGCTTATAATCCCGTTTTATCTACTTAAAAATGGTCACTGATATTGAGGTAATTGGAAGGCTATTTAGACGGATACAGTATTAATCCTTATCAATTTTTTATTAGTTACCTTAAAGATTTCATGCAAATAAGTATATATTTTTTATTATCAAGGCAGGAAAACGTCCGCCGGGCCTGCTAGTTAATAATAAAATATAATTATAGACTTTATAGTCCATTCAAACAAACTGAATGCCTGCCTGGTTTCGATCCGTTTCAAGTGAATCCTTGAGGTGGAAACGGGGCCTATAAAGGGTTCGTATTGCCGATGTCCACGCTTTGTTATTCAAAGTAAGTAACTGTTAATTTATATTGAGATATATTCCTTGAATATTAGAACCTACTATTGATATTCTGTAGTGATTTCGATGTAACGAATTTGGATTATTATCGTTCAAATGACTGACCCCAAACAGATTCTTTTTGATCCCGTCTATAAAAAAAACTGTAAGTTAACGGGCTTTCTGAAATTACAGCACTACATTGTTTCTTAATGAAAGGTACTAAAGGTAATGTCTTCCTCTTGTCTTCCCTGACAACGTACATGCAAAATTTCATAATTATCAGTTGAATAGTCAAGGCGTGAAAGCATAACAAAGAAATTACTCACATTTGCAATTAGGACTAATTATTAGTAGACTATAGCCATTTGGACAATGTTAAGTTACCTCAGTTACATTTTAATAGTACTGTCTATGCCTTATGGAAAAGTTTAATAACATGTAATCCAGACAATATACTGAAATGTTCTCCATCTGCTAGTAAAAGTATAAACTTCGTTAAATAACTGACACTTCAATTTCATTAATATGTGTATATAATATGCAGATATTTAAAGCTCGTATATACGGATATGTCGTGGTGGCCACGCGGTTTAACCGGTCAACCCAAGGAATGTACTAATGATTTTTTCGGAATTCTGTGTTATGTCTGTTATGCTAGTGAATGAAAATATTGAGTGTCACTGTATCGCGATAGCAGCTAGCACAAAGACTCTACTACGGGGGATTAAAACTAGGCTTGAACCGCTGCCAAGGGGGTTGGGGCGATTGCTTATAGTATGTATACCTCCATATACCGGTGTACCACCTGTTGGTGAACGACACCAACCGACGCTGGTCGGCTACGAGCCTTCGAAGGACCTAAACTGAAAGCCCCTGGAATTCGGTATTCGAGTACCCCAAGCCAGCAAAAGGTCTACAATTAACAATATAAATCCACTCACCGTTCTTCTGGAACGTCCAGCTTTCTAGTCCAGTCTATTGACGTGACAGTCTATTGACGTGATGATGGTCACTTAAGGATAATTGCAGCGCACGACGCGAGAGACACTTTTTAGTTGTTGGCGGTCGAACACCCACGAGCGTAATATCATTTCAAAAATTACCGGTACGACCGTTATGTCACGATAGGGATGTGCCCTATCGTTCGGTACTGCTGTCATTTCAGTTTGTAAGCCTATATTATTATTATAAACCTAACCGACAAGTAATACTGAATACCGAACACCACCTATGTGGGAAAATATAGAACTGTTTTTTTCCGAGTTTGAAATACGTCATGAGCTGACGTGGTGATTATGCTCACATCTTCCTCCGGGAAGAGGTCTGTGGTCTTAGAGTAGGTCTCTCACAGGCTAATAATGATGATGATAAATGGCCACGAATACAGATAGTTATAAAATATTGTAAATATTCAAATTTAAAAAATATGCATAAATACACCGATAAAATATATCGCTCCAATGATAGAACAAAACGATTTTCTGAAAAAACAACATGGCCGCATCAAGTGGCATCGTACATTAAAAAAATGAGTATGTATTGTATAAAAACTCTACTATGAAATGTAGATTTATTTACAGAAATGTCTTCCGAATACAGAATAATAGTACAAAACTCATTATATCTTATCTTCCAGGGAACAAGAAACACCTCAGTGTTAAACTAAAGGAGTTTTGTCCCGAGCGTGTCCCGGAAGCGATGCGAAGAAACTTAGGTACCTGCTTCCTTAGATCTCTCAACTTTGTACATTACTATATATTCTTTTACATTTAGCTCTGTTTATTTCAATACTAATTGTGCCTGCGATGTCGCTCGCATAAACTATACAATTATTGTCATTTTTCTTCACAAAATTGTTTAAATATGATCGGTTTAATTACAAAAATAAAAATGAACACTTGTTTAACACGAGTTTTACTAAACAGTGTCTAAAATATTAAACCTTGTTGAATATATGATTAAAATACTTTATTACAAGAGAGTGTCTAAGCAGTCTCTAGCTAAATATCTGGTTTAAGTTTTTTTTATGCAAGCGACTCTGAATAGCATTAATTCAATTCAATCCCGTCATTCAAAAACGTTCCATTACATAAAGATATTTTGCAAACAATTTTATAAATTATATTTTTGTTCAGATCTTCATTACGAATAATTATTTATTTTAAGTAAAATTGTATATTATTATTATGACATTTTGGTTAAAAGAAAACGATGTAATTTTAAAATAAGCAATATATATGTTTAATATATTACATCATAGTGCGTAAAATGGAACGACAGCATAATCTGATATTAAATACGTTGTCAAATGTCATATAATGCTAGTTATCGTTTACTTGTGAATCTCCAAAATTGTTTAATATGTCCACATAATAGGACGATCCAAGTGGACGTTTTCGTCAGCGGATTCAGGACATATTCAGTACAACTAACAAACAAATGTAACGAGTCGTAAGGCAATTTCGAGACTAGCTGTCCGCGCGGCGGTCAGCAGCGGAGTGCGCTCTGTGCGCTCGGCAGTCCTGTCTTCGGCTCGCGCGAACTTCAGTCCAGACCCTGTCGAAGCGCTGCCATCGCAACGCTTGCGCCTCGTTGTCAAAGCACGCTCCCGTACTAATGACCTCTTCGACAAATATATCTATAGCTTACAAATTAATTATACCCATGAAATCCATGATTTAATACGAAACGTCTTTTGCCGGCAAATAGAAATACAATAAATCACAACAATAAAATAAGAACCGTCAACTTAGACAAGACAAGTTACACAATGTTTAAATTGAAATAGTGTCTTACTCTAAACAAGTGATCAAACTTTTTTTAAACAAGTGTTCGACGCATATTTAATTTTTTTGTATCAACTCGGGATCTGTTTTAATTTATGCCCAAACATATCTTGCAACTTCTTTTTTTACACAATATTATTATATAGACAATAGACCCAAAATCGGTGATATTATGAATGCGAAAGTGAGCTTTATTACGCCTAACATTCCGATTTTAATAATACGCTTTATTAAGAAAACAGTACAATAAAAATAGCGGACATAACCGCAAAGCCGAAAGTTAACTCGAAACGTGCCCGCGTTTCAGTCGGATATTCATTTCATATTTCTTTGTACAAGTAAAACGGGACGGTTTTTTTGCCAGCCTGACATCTAAATTGGAATGTTTTGAATTGCTGAAAGGCGGTCGCAGGTGCGTTGAAAGGAATTCCATAGTAAACCCCCATATATTTTTTGTGAGTGACATATTATGATGCAAAGATTTCTTTAAGCATATATAGATTGGGTGGATAATTTCGTATTCGATTTTTGAAGTTATACTTATTTTGGCGCGTTAGGAGAAAATGATGAGAGTAAATTTTTACGATGCGCGCGCACCGTCACGAAAAACCGACACCTGAAGTTAGCTATAGTCAACATTTTATTAAAAAAAAAGTATGTATTTATTAAATAACTTTTTTTCTATTGTTAGTGTCGTTTCTCCTACAAACGTAGAATAAGGAGAAAGATAAAATTGTTGAAAAGTTTTTTATCTTATTTTTATCTTTTTATATTTTTATCTTATTACGCCAAAGAAGTATAACTTCTAAAGCGTGTACATAAGTACACACATAGTTTTTCTTTAAAGGGAAACTTTTTTAGATCGCCTCATTTTTGTTTGCCCATCTACCGCATGTAGAATTAGAGCCCGCCGCGGAGTACGGGTAACGTGAAAGACGCTCGGCAGAGTACCCAAGGTCAATATGGCGGCGCCCATGGCTCAATTCAAAATGATTCAAAGATTTCAATAAATATTGTGTTTCGTTTTTTAAATGTGTCTCTCAACTGAATGATTGTACTTATTATGTATTTTTTGTAATAACCAGAATCGAATAATTTTCGGAAACTTTTCAGTTAAATGTTCACGATCCGAAAGAAGTTTCACTTGTATCGTGGTTACGTAAACCACATATTATTTTTTTATAGTTCTCACGTTAGTTGATTGGATTAAACGCATTTGGTGATGTTTATGTAATATTAAAATAGCAAAACCATGGAGCCATTCGAATTTCCTTGCACTTTTTCTTCAACTCGAAATGTAATCAGATATGGAAATTTTGAATGTTTATGTTTGTATATATACTTTACCTGATGGTAAGTGATCACCGCCGTCCATAGACACTAGCAACACCAGGGGAGTCGCAAGTGCGTTGCCAGCCTTTTAATATATGTGGGCCTCCGGCGCTCTCACTGACCGAACGAAACGCATCAGTGCAACCACTGTTACTTCACGTCGGCTTTCTGTGAGAGGGTGGTACTACTCCGGGCGAGCCGACCCATTCATTCTGAAACCAGTAATAGTTTCAACGTAGCTCTACCACCTACAAAATCCATTCCATTTGCCCATTTATACACACATAATTATTTTCTTTTAATAATATTTTTCTGCATTGTCATCCCATTCTGAGCTATATTCAACATTTCAAGTCCTTAACTCAATGGAAAGTTTAAAATTAATTATAAAATGTCTTTACGAAATTCACATGACAAAGAGGTAATTTTTATTTTACAAAATCAGTTTTAATATTTACAACACATTATTCATTACACTTCATAATGTAATATTTAGACTGTCTAGACATGAACAACAATAGATATTCAAAATGAACTTTTGGAGTTTCAAGAAATATAAATAGTTCAACAATGCTAACGCAGATAAATATTTCAACGAATACGTACAAGTCACGATAAGTATTCGAAACTTCTAGCGTTCATGCATTATATACTCCGCTTTGAGTCTTATAAATAATTGCAGGTTTGAGTGCTCTTTACTACAGACTTATTGAAATCTACAGTTCAATACATTTGTATTTATTCATAATATGTAGGTGCCTATAGAGTTGAAATAAAACGATGCAAGAGATTTAAAATATTTCCGTTCATTTTACGGTGATTACAAAATATTAAATAGCCATCTTGGACAGCATTTTGTTCAATATTGAATTCAGATAAAAGGGAATATCGTGAGGAGAAACGATGATGGCGCTTTCAATAAAGACACAACGTGGTGAAATCTATAATGGTATAGTTTTTACCTAACTACCACTCTTAAATGGAAAATCTGTCGTCAAGCAACTATGATGTGTTCCGTCAGCTGCAGTTGAGAGCGAATCATTCTAGGTTTATCGTGTTTACTATATTGCACCAAATGACTATTTAAATCAGGTTAGATAGTGGTCAAATGAAAATATAAAAAATAACAGTTCTCATCTCTTAACCTATTTTAAAGGTGCACCAATACGCCCGTTGTACGACGTACTAGTAGTCGCCAGCCTCGATTAAAACGGCATTGATATTCAATATTAACCATAGATAACTATAGGCTGCAGTGAAATTATAGCATGAGGTGAAATATATGCAGTTTTGTTACTCTCTTCACATAAAATATGACAAATATGATAAACATGAGATGGCTATCTATCAGAAGACAGAGAAACACGAACGCCTCAGAATTACCAAATATATTTGGAACTAGGTACATAAAATTTTACGACCATGTGATAATACCCATTGTGGAAGCTAAAAAACATTGTTTCTAAGAAAATTCAACAGAGATAAAGGTTACGAAGGTTGTTACTATGTCAGTATAAGTGTATGTGTCTCTAAAATAATCCTCATATAGCATAAACACTTTAATGTATATTTTATCATTTCATAGTTAAAACTGCGACTGGTAAAGCTTGCTTCTTGATCAAAACGCCTTCTTTTAAAGAGGAGTGGAACTTTCTAAAATCGAGTCAAATAAACGCGTACCCTGCAAAACCTTTTTATACTCGATTAAAAATAAGAACGAGAAATACGAAAGAGACGGATGAGAAAAGATTACATGTGGCAGAAATGCGAATGTTAAGATGGATGTGTGGTGTAACAAGAATGGATAAGATTAAGAATGAGGGTATCAGAGGAAGTTTGAAAATGGCACCAGTGACAGAGAAGTTGAGGAGGAATAGGTTAGCACGGTACGGGCATATTATGAGAAGAGATAAAAGTAATGTAACAAGAAAAGTTTTGAGTTTGAAAATGGACGGATATAGGAGCAGAGGAAGACCGAAAAAGGTGTGGATGGATTGTGTGAAAAATGATATGTGTCTAAAAAGTGTGAAAGTTACTCAGATGACATCTGACAGGGGAGAGTGGAAAAGGGAAAAAACATGTTGTGCCGACCCTACTTAGGTGGGATAAGGGTAAGATGATGATGACGCGATTAAAAATAAATAACTAAGACGTCACCGCACCAAAACTGGACTCGGAATGATAAACCAAAATAACGAAAATGTATTAACTATATTACAAGCGAAATATCAAATTTCTGGAATTTTCTTTTTACGAATTTTAACATTGTATCGTATGATTTATATATTTTAATACCTATACATAAAGAGGCAGAGACAAAACAATTAATTACATTTGTTTCCTTTGTCTCTCAAACGATGTTCTCTTTTTAAAACATTTTGACAAAGCCTTAGAGTTGCCAATAATAAAAATTGGATATAGTTAGTGTTTTTTGTCTCATTTTTAAGACTTGAAAAATGAATGAATTATATATTTTGACCACTAGACGATCATTAGTACGTACAAAAAAACGCAAATACACTCTCCCAACCTACCGCGTTAAATGACTCCGGGAGAAGATGTTTATTCGCTTACTCACCCTTTACCTTCCACTTGGTCATTAGATGTCGCAAAAACACATTACCCGGCAAATTTAAGTGTTTTTCCAACACCCACTAATTACTTACTCGGCCAGTAACATCCCAGATTAGGTTATATTAATTTCCCGTACAGTCAAAGGGTTGCTACACTTTTTATCTTGAGATTATGTACATCTCATTTCCCATTTTGTGAATAAATAATTACCGCGATACACGAGTTCACAATTAAGATTTTATAGTTGATTATGTTAGTAGGCACATCTCTACTAAAAGTGTGACAAAGCACTAATAAACTAGTAGTTTTGTCTGTGGTAGATATGATTGAATCTATCTTGTTGTCACTATGGCGTATAATAAATAAAACGGTGATTGTGTTATAATAAAAAAACAACAGTTAATAATAGTAAAAGGTTCATTTATACCCTTCAGATTAAACTAGTTAACTGAATTATAATGCTGTGCTAGCAAGACCCTTGTCAGAAATGAAATTATCTACGCTTTTTCTTCAAATCTGAATCTGTTTATGTTAGATTCTTGTATACTATCGTCACATATGGAAAAAGCTTTATGCTCTCTCCATGCAACTCTCTCTCTATATCTGTAATCTGTATACTTTTATTTTCTACCATTATGTCAATGTAAATCACACAAAGGGATAAAATCAAAAAATATCTTTTAATATTTTAGAGATATAATAATTTATTAAAAAAAGAAAAACTGGTTGTCTGTTAAGTCGGTTTACGGTCGATAATGTTACGTGATAACGTCATAAGAAAACATTGATAAAAATTGCACACTTTTATGAATTGAATTGAATTATTATCACTGAATTACCGATGGAGTGGAAGAAAAATAGATGCGTAACAAGCCGAACGCTTAGGCCGATCGCGCCTCTATACCACTTACTTCGCACTCTCACTTGCACGCTCGGCTCAGGCGGAACGTGACAATGAGTCATGCTTTTTCGTGCGTGAAGCTGGCGTTCATCGATTTATAAGATGTTAACTTCAATATATGATATAGTAAATTACTCAAAGAATGCAAAATAAATGAAACAACCACAAATAACACGAGTTTTAATTGTATTTCCACGAGTATTTTAAGATTATTATTATATTTTTTTGGAAACTAATTTTCTAGTAGATTATTACTATGCCCTTGTCGAGTGGGTAATTATATTACAAGTTTCTTGTGATCATTTCCATAAACTAACAAGATGGTTGCAGTCTTGTAAGAACTTTCTAGGGAGTTTTTGATGGCAAGTCAGTATCCTTGCTCCGTGGCATTATTTCCCACTTCACTTGAGCACAATAATCCAAACTATATTACGTAAAACGCCACCAATATTAAATAGCAAAAGAAAGCCACTACTTGACCGACTAGATATATCGTAAAAAACTTCTTTTAAAGGCTTATTTAAAAACAAAAATGTATACAATTGAAATACTTCGTATTTATAGATGAAGTATTCGGCAAGTTTGATTGTCATATTATAACGCTAATATAAACTTGGCAAGGACATGTTACCGACTATGTACGTCGAAATTGTTCAGTAACTCGTCCAATCTAAGTGCGGCTAGTTCCTGGCGCCGGTGAACAGTTTACACTTGACGTTACAACTTGAATGGAAACGGGGGATAGATTTGAGTTAGCGAGTTATTGAATTTGAACTCAATAGACAACTTCAAAGGTGAACATCGGGACCGTGGGTCTTTTGAAGCTCATTTCCTTTATAATACACTACTAAAAGGGCTTTTCCATATAAATTATGTTTTGATATACATTTGAAGTGCTATGAAAAGTCCAGAGAACTTATTTTGACATTTGTATTGCAAATCGCTGTCACGTCGGGTGCTGTTTTCATTGGTTTATTTGCTCTCATATTCTTTATTTGTTTCGTAATTCAATTTATTATATAATATTGTACATAAGTGGGTGGAAAATAATAACATGGAGCACGAATTCTGAAGTTTTACCTAAACTGTCCGGGTTTAATAAGAGGATTAGTTGACATTTCCCAAACTTGGAAAAAGAAAGAAGTCTTTCAAAACCAAACCCTACACAAGCACGAAGATTAGAATATAAAAATGACAAAAAAAATCACAAAAAAGAAAAAGAAAAAACAATTTTTATTTTATATTTTTCATTATCGTTAATTCTATAGTCGAATTGTTTTTTACTACTCCGTTGAAATAACCTAATATAACTTAAACTCAAAAGTGTAAAACATTTTTCCGAAATTATTTTCATAGCATTATCGAAGAAAACAAAAATACTGCAAAACTTGTATATTTTCAAGAGACAATATAACGCATATAGTGACGTCATTTATATATACATATGACGTCATTATGAGCATTAGGTTTTTTGACAAATATGGAGTATAAACAAAAACGATGACTTTATGAAATCTAGTATCTCTTAATACAATTATTTAGCTTTTGCCCGTGGCTTCGCTTACATTATTTATATATATTTAACCTATCCCTCAAGAACGGTTCTGTGTTTTTGTAAAGTGTTTCTATATAAGTAAATGTGATGTATATCTGAATGTCCTTTAATGTACTTCTAACAACGTGCACGTAAAATTTCAAGACAATCATTTGAGTAGTTAATGCGTGAAAGAGTAACCAACAAACACACATTTGCATTTACAATATTAATTAAAATTGCAATGCCATAAGAAACACTTTACTCATAATGAGATGCTCCAACGAAAAATTTTTCAACGCATTCTCTGAGCCTAATGGCGAAAAGTAACCCGACCGATTGTAATAAAATTTCGCTGATCTATGTCTGCGGTCGTCAGCGTGATTTAGTTACATAGAGTTCCGAGTAGTACCAGTGGACCCGACATTTATTATTGATGCGACCACAGCAAAAAGTTCATTCACATGCATAATATATGTACTATTTATAAGTCAGATTCTGCTGAATGTATTTGGAAATACGCTAAAACAACACTTTCATTTGCAATTTATCTAATAAGCCCCATAGTCTTTTGACAGTTAAAGTGTAAAGAATCGCAAATATATATTATTAAATATGGGCAAATTTGATTGGAAGAGTAGGGTTACCAGACATTATATTACTCTTTTAAATTTTCGACCTCTCTCCGGTCTTTTGTGTCCGTCCGTGCTTTAACACAAACAACTACGCTGACGACGTTACCAATTGATAAGAAAAGCCGGAATTAAATTTAGTCTTTCCACATATCCTGAATCTGCCCTCATCTTGATTGTGATATATTTATTATGTCTCTAGAATACTGTACTACGTTCTGTACATAGAGGTTGGCAACATTTTGTATTTTTTTTTTTCAAAATAAGTAATAAGACTATGCCAAAATTAAAAAAAGAACAAATATTTATGGTGTAATAAAATACAAAAGTATACTTTTTATTTGTTTTAATTTTTCTCTTCTTACGTCTTTTCCCAACATAATTATTGAGGTATAATATTTTTGCGTATTTATTCAACAACATATGATACACACACTTAAATACAGTACACTATTATATATTATAATTCGGTTGGTAACCCTAATGTATATTTCAATACTTAATTTAACCATCTCACAATATATACATATTCTATTCTATTATACTCCGCGTAAAACTTTTTGGACCGCTGTGAACATAGCTCTAAGTTCGGTCTTGCGCATAGTACAGCCAAGAGATTAATGCAAAACAAAGTCATATTGTAGGAATTTAAAATTGACATTTATAAGTTCTTAAATAGTCTCGATATAATACGTATATTATAACATGTTTTTAATTAATTTTAATTCAAGTAAATATTTGCCTATCATATTAAGGGATGTGACAGTATAACCGCAAGTTGATAAATTCAGAAGATTTTCTATATGAAATGAAGACATTACTCCAAATGGATAACTTTGACAGCTAATTTACGAAAATCAATTAATTTGAATTGAGCGGACATATACAACAATACATAGTCAACACACGAGATATACATACAAATAGATTATTTGTAAAGGATTAGAGATAAAATTTACACCAGTATGATGAAACCAGACGATACAAATTAAATTATTACTGGATTAATACAATAAAAGTAAAAATTAGAAATTAACAATGGTAGCTAAATAATAAAGTAATTGGCAAAGCCAGATAAATGACAATTCGTCACATTATGTATCTGTCAGTTATAATTAGCTCCAGATAACATTTCATCACCACCTGATCGGTGAGTTTTGGATGATGGTGATGGTTTTAATTGAATGATCCGCCTTCTGCAGTATTTGTTTCTAAAAGGTAGCATATACTCTATAGTTATTATGTGTATCGCTACATAGTGTTATTGTAAATGAAATATATTCATAGTAAACTAATAATTCGCAAAAAACATTTGTTTATAGTGGGACAGCACCTTCTATAGAGGCATTATTTTTCAAACTGGATGGGTCTTCTAATAATAACTAAAAGAAAACACAATAAAATGAATATAACCCAAAATAGCAATAACATGCAACTGACTATGAAATTATTCTGAATGCGACTGTACTGCAAACTAAAAACTCGTGTTTGCATTGGTGTAATAGTAGGTAAGGGACGCGCGCAGGCGTGCGCCTCTCCGCTCTATCACGTCCCTCTGATATCTAAATTTGTGTTCTAGCGCATTTACTTCAGAACGGACAAAAAGTTTGACGCGGACTACAACTGCTTATACAGATAACAGATGCTTGAAGACAAAACGGTATAACTATGATATTTAGTCATTAGGAACTAGATTTAATACCTAAAACTAAATATTTGTACGCGACAGGTGAGTCTTGTCTGACAATAATGCAGAGTTACCTACTCTCAAATATTTTACCCCTGAAATAGTAAAGGTAAATTTAAAACTACGTAAAATTGCCAGTTACTTGAAAATCCTCCTAAATTAAAAATGAATAATTATGATATTGAAGTTGACAAACATATGTATATGGGTATAGTTATTTTTTGTAACAAATACTACTAACAATATTTAAGTAAAAATTACACTTACTACTTTTTCAATTTCTTCATGAGCAATTTTTAAATATTTTTCTACATAATAATGTGTCAATTAAAATGACTTCAAAAAAATTAACTGGATTGGGTTATTTCAGAGTATGTATTTATTAATAATAAAATCTCTAAAATATCCATCCGGCTTATTTACCCTCTAAATTTGGGGGTAAACCCTTAAGTTGGGAACCCTGTAACATTTACGCTTTAGTTTGAGCCAGAAAGTGCATATGTAATACTGTCCTATAGATTTATACATATATGTATGTATTATAGAGCAGTACTGCGTAGATTGTATGTACCCTTTTAATTTTTATACATACTAAAATAACCGACTGACATATCAACACATAGCCGAAACTACTGGGACTAATGCTATGAAAATTTGCATGTGGATTCCTTTTATATTGTAGTTAAACAACAAAGTAGCGTTTTTGGAAATTCAAGCCCTAAGGTGGTGAAAAGGGGAATGAAAGTAAGTATAAAAATTCATAATTTTTCTGTCAGTAAGATTATTTCTTATGTATATAGATATAATCGAAAATAATTACTTCATAGAAAATGTATGCGGTACCGCGGGAACTGACTAGTAACTTATAATTGTAACGAGAATATATTCATCTAGTTCTAAAAAAAATTTTTTTTTTCGTAGAAATAAATAAACATTAAAATAGAGAGGAGTATAAAAACAATACAATCAAATTACTTTTAACTGTTAGAAATAATTATATATTTATTTTAATGCAATAATAATGAAGTACAACTTGGACGTGTAGTCGTCACAATGTTGACAGTCGAAAAGATTAACAAGCATTCAAAATTACAGAACAGCACCATCTAGTAACATATATTCTCTCTGAAAAGAAAATCCTAGATGCGGTTTTTCACTGATTCTGAATATGCATAAAACTCAATACTGCTAAAAATGGCAGTTGGGTCACTTTATTTTGGCCGGCATTCATACTCAATGAATGAAGAATGTTGAACGAAATCTCTTTTACATTTTTCTACTTTTCTCACGTTCTGCTTCTTTGGAAGACTTGTTACGGACCCCGCGTTGACTTAATCCGTCTCTCGGCAACATTTATTTTGAAGAAATTGACAGTAGTAAGTTTTTAAAGCTTTTCACAACTTTTTAATAATAAGGTATACGTTTGTTTTTTTTAATTTAATTATTTATGTAGTCTTTATTGTACACCATTACAAATATACATTATAGACCATTTAAAATTATATAATCAGTACAAAGGGCGGCCTATTTGCTAATAGTAGTCTGATCCAGACAACCTTTGGATGAATATGTTCCATGGATACTCTCTCTCTCTCTCTCTCTACTGAGTGGGGGGTATTCAGGGTGTACATGTAAAAGAAAACTAGTAAATACCACATAAATTAGCAGCACGTACACTGTAACATACATATATAAATATATAATACAAAAGTATACAATATATAGGCTACATAATATCAAGAACACATAAATATTAAACATTACAAAGTATAGATATACGTATATACACATAAGCGAAATGTTAAATCGATTAATAGTACTTTTTACAGAGTTTAAAAAAATACCCATCATCTGCGCCTATCTCATAGAAATAGGCACAGCATTTCATAGTTGGGCAGCCAGAACTGTGAAGGACTTTGCACGAAAATTAGTAAATCTTTTTTCGAACTGACCTACACTATTAGCCTGGCAAGGCCGCTGCAGTTCCACCGGACTACGAAAATTAGTATAATGAACCGGTACTTCTAATGTTATATTTTTTTGCTGATCTTATATCTCGACTTTGTTGCGACTTCTGTAACTTTTTATCTGTGTATATAAACACATAAAAGAATAACTGACTGGCTGACATATCAACGCACAATCCAAACTAGGGCTAAGGCCGTGATAATTTGCCTGAAAGTTACTTTTACACTATAGGTGAAAACTCAGGAAGAATTTTTGGAAATTCAACACCTAAGGTGGTGACAAATCAGTCGAAACTTGGAATAGAAATCCGTCTTTTTAGTTAGTTTTTCTTTTATATAGATATATAATAAAAAGTTCAAAATAGTTACTGCATAGAAAATGCACCTAGCGTAGAACTTAATAGAAATTAACAGCAGACTTAGTGATTGTTCTGTCGAATTCACTAATCAAAATGGAGTAAGTTTAAAGTTGTTTGCATAATATTTACTTTAATACTTTTATTATAGCGTTAACTTTACTGGGGCAAACAGAAATAAATGAGTGATAATTATAAAATGGTTAGACTAAAAAAAAGTTCAAAAACGGAAGAGTTTTGTCAAAAAAGGGGAAAAGTGTTTTGTTCAGACTTAATATAATACTATATGAAGAGTTGAGAGTTGGCATTTGGATATGTTTCATAATTTTGTAATCTGTGTACAGTGTACAGTGGTGCACAGATATTGCAAAATCAATAAACATATGCAAATGTCAATTGTCAGCTATTCATACAACGTTTAATAGGTACACAGATTGCAAAATTATGATACTGTGAAAATCACAGCGTGACAGAAGGCATTTCTCATTGACGAAGAAGTTACTCTGCGCTAACCCATATTAAATAGTATTGTTTCCGGCTGAAGCCGATTGACAATCATCATATTGTTGTGCAATAAACTAGTACAGTTATTTCGCGTTTAAAAATAGCCTAGCAAGTTTTCTACTTCGCTACCTCTGATTTAGGCCAATCGCGACGCCATATTGGAAAAATGGCGTCTGAAAACAGTTTTTTCACAATATCCCCCTACGACTCAATTTACGATAAAACATAACAAATTAAACTAGAAACCTTTCCTAAACTTTTCTTTTTCTAAAATTAATATTTTTGACGCACGAGCGCCACAAAGTCTACTTTATCTCGCGTTTTGGTCCCAAACAATCTCAAAACTGTACCATTCTAGATACATCCGACACAACCTTTTGAAAAAACCATTTGATGAAGGATAATATTGTCTCATAGACCTGGAGCAATTATCTTCTATAACAATTACTGCTACTGTTTTTATAATACACAGACGTTCTTCTTTCTGTTTCCGTCACATTTTTGAGTGTACCTACCAGGCTTCCGTCAATAACTTAAACGCTAGTGTTTCGTAAATAAAACCCCAAGAGTCTTATTGGCAATGAAAAAAATTAAAAAAAAACGACTACATTTTTGAGCTGTGCTTTCACCGTTTTATATGTGGATGGTAATCGCCGCTAATTTTGGTCATCAGTTCCTTCAGAGAAATCACTTTGGAATTCTGCTAGACATAATAAATATACTCGTACAACTACTACATCACAATATCGCTCTCGTTTGCATATGGATCTCTTCTTTTGATTTCTTTAGTCGTTGGTGCTTGGTACTATTTTTTCCTGTACGAGTTGTGATCGTCTGCGTCAAAGTCATTAATATACTTGAAACGCTCGACCCCAAGTCTTATTACTAGCTCTAGAAAGTTCTGAAATACTGTTTTTCATCAATCACTTATGTACGCTACATAACATTATGATCGCACAAGCCCATCTGTTTTTGTTTCGCTAATAAACTCTGCTGTTATCTGAACAGCGTACAAAATACAATGCGAATGTTGCGTACGTGGATCGCAGTTGTGACTGGGAAGTAGTGCTATCGCTTCGTCTACGCGAAGAGATAGATGTAGCAATTAATTCCTTATATTATATCCACTTTTTGACACCTCATTATGAACCACCATCGATATCAGTTCCTCCAAAATTTTTATCCTTGTTGTTCTTCCTAAGAACACATGACTTACGAAAAGTCTCCAATCTTTTTTCCTTCATTTCTACACACATATATAATAAATGTTTTTATCGTAAAATGAGTCGAAAAGGAGATTTATATTGTCAAAGTAGAAATTCCGAAAGAGCACTATAGAAATGTACAAATTTGCAAAATTTCAAAACTGCCGGAAAATTATCCAAGTAAAACTACCAAATGATTGTACAAAACAGCAGTTAGTTTATATTTCAGATATTCAGTCAGTCCCCGGTGAAAGTGGCAAAAAATATCCAGCAAGGGAAAGAAAAGAGCAGTTAAAAAGGAAAAAACAAATGACAGCTCGATCTCACTTGACGTCTTGGGTTGGCAGGGCTCCCTCACTTTCCGATTGTCGTAGGTGCTCTCGGGACACTGTTATTTCGGAAGTTACATATATCACAAAGGCCGGGAATTAACATCAAGGTCCCACTATATTGATTGTGCTCTGACAACGCGTAGCACACCCTAGCCGTGTATCCCATCAGACGCTCGCCACATCGTAACCAAATTGCGATCATAGAATTCAATCGCTCACTCCCGACGATCGATGGTGGAGTAAGACCGGGTAAGGACTTTGTAATCTCATATTGTGAGCAAGCAATGCTCAGGCAAAACGGTTAGAAAAGAGAGAAGGAGCAGATGACAGAACATCTATCCCGTAATCGACGAACCAAACGGTGAAGTTCAAGGACAACCTCCAGGCAGCGTAACATGAACCTGCAGATGATGGACACGGGCAAGTCCGATACCCTTCCAATGAATGCACAGGCAGTAACTGCCTATTTCGAGCACCAGACTTCAGAAGAATGCCTCTTATGAGATTCATGAACTGAATGAAATATGGAAATAATTCCCGCTACTGGGTAAAGTATGACGAAGGAACATCATACGGTTTTAGTCGGCAAAAAATTCGAAATAACCACTCTTCGCTGACCAGTAAAACAGATATCCGATGGATATTTAACCTCATTGAAAAAAAAGAAAAACAAAGCCAATGATAGTAAGGTGCCTGATGCAGGTGTAGAAAAAATATCTAAGAATTACCAAATAGCAGTTAAAGCAAAATACGAATATCAAAGAAAACTATTGG
Organism: Antheraea assamensis; assembly: GCA_035772565.1. NCBI lineage: Eukaryota > Metazoa > Arthropoda > Insecta > Lepidoptera > Saturniidae > Antheraea > Antheraea assamensis. The sequence continues at coordinate 303,932 of JAQQSE010000013.1, forward strand.
CCAAAAAAAAGTTAAAGCGACAGAAACATGTACCATGTAATATAGAGCTAGCACGTGGTAGTTATAAATAACATATTTGCGACACAAACAGTTAAGCTCTCTAGTATGACATTGGCGAAAGTCAGTTCCAAAGGCTGCCAACCAACAAGTAAAAATACTTGCACAATTTCGGTAAATTCTCTACATAGATGACAAGCATATTTATTTTACAATAATACTTTTCTTCTAATCTTCATTTTAGAAGTAACAGACAAAATAAAATAAAAACTATAGAGAGTGCGGTTTCAATTGCATATTGACAATAGCCATTGATAATATTGATATATGATAATATGGTAGATACACATATATTTGAAAGGAATATTCTGGAATATTTTTTACATCTTAATATTCTAAAACAATCGAGTATTTTGACTTTGTAAACAACATTTGTACTTTGAAATAAATTATCGTTGTTTTTTTTTTTTTTTATTTCATTAATCCGTTGTCGTTTTTTTTTTTCATATAACCCGACGTAGGTTTATTTCAATAATTATTAATAGGCTTCTTTGAAAAACAAAAATTTTAGCCCTTGATATATCCTTTAAATGATGATGACACATAGTAACTAAGCGACGGCAAATGAAGCTTCTAAGTTGAGTAATGTTTACGGGCAACTAATCTTTATATGTATAATTTTCATAGTTAATAGATACTACTTTCTCTAAAAGTGTTTATTTAAAATAAATAAATCATTTACATATCAATAATTGAAAATCTAATATATATAAATATATATAATATAAATCTCTTTTAATAAATGATATTTTCTAAATTATAAAATATAAATACTGCACAATATGATCCACATATTAAATATAATAACGAATCACAGCTAACTAAATTGAAATTAAATTTCACTTCATCATGTTTCGTTCATTTTGAAATGTAACAAAACTACAACTGCAATGAACTTTTCTCGTACTGAGCCAGAGACAAATAATATACAACCTTATTATTAAGTTTTATTATCATAAGCAGAAAAGCGATGAATTTCTCTTGTTACTGTCAATTTCAATCATAATTATATATATATATTTATATATATATATATTTCCGTATATTATTACTTATTCTAAAACTTGACTGTTAAACAACGTGAGTTATTTAAATGAATTATATACATATAATGCTACATAATATAATGATATATAAAAAAAACATATTAACCATCCATACCATTTTAATCTCTCTACTTTCTTTCAAAATATATCATAATTTACCATCAAATTAGTACAGATCATATTTCAGTGTTGCAAACGAATTAAATAACGTTGAAACCCATATTGCCATATATAAATAATATATTTTGAGTAGAATAAAAATAATAGTAGCATTTGGGAACAGATTTGAAAATAATCTATTTTTTTACTTTATTTAAACAGTCAAGTTTGTTATTTAGGACGTTTCTTACCATAGACTAGACGAAAAATAATGTAACTGTGAAATCATATCACGGCATAGGTACAGCAATGCACATATACAAAAAAAAAAAACAAAAAAAAAGTGTAAACGCATGTCCATTGCATGATCTGAGTAAAATACGATGAAGACAAACGATATCGTGACGTAGCGACTTCTCGCTCGCAGGTATTGCTATATTTTTCTATATATAAATCTAATACAAGAGAAATGGTATCATTTTCTTGTCAAAAGTGTCGTTGTTCTCGTGTATTGTGACGTCACAATTATCGTCAACTATCTCGCTCGCACCTCCCCCAAAGCAATACAGACGAGACATACGAGTCGTAGTGTAAAAATATATTATCTATCAAAAAAAGGTGATTTCTGTGACGTGATATTTGCCAATGTCAAACGGACACGGCTATACACTGTTTAGACTCTTAAAGTTATTTTGATTATTATAAATGCAAATTATCATCAATATATTAAGTAAGCAATTAATTTTTCTTTTTTATTTCATTAACTTGGACAATCATACACCTTAAAATGAATACATAAGAAATACATATGAAAAGCTGCACAGTTATTCTCTTATAAGTGCAAAAAACAATCTCAAAGTCAAAGTGTTTTATTGCCTTTTGATATACAGAATGAAGTATAAACTAAATTGATGTTTAAAAAATACTTCGAGCGATTATTAAATAAGCCCAACTCTATTTGTCAAACTTAAAGAAAATAATTTTCAAAGAACACCTTGCATGATGGATTTAAAAAAATGTATTTTTAAATACCTAGATACATTTCTATTTGAACACTATAGCTGTTAAATGGAAAAAATTAGCTGTATATTTAAAAAATAGCACAATTAAACACTACAAGAGTATTAAAGTCTAAATACGCAAGGTATTTTTACCAATTATTAAGAAAATATTGCATTAAATAACAGAACCTATGCTGTATAAAAACTGATAAAGACATTATACGTAAATAGATTCAGTAATAGTAAATAATAGAAAAATTTTAATACAAAATATCTAAAGAGGGAGAGAGAATCAAATGGTCAATAAAGTCGGTTTTGTTTAGCACCAATATTGGTGGCAAAACACTGTGCAGTAATATATTGTACGATTGCCAGTCTTTTCATGACCTCATATAGATAATAAAATAGAATTATCGTTATATCTTTACATTCATTTAAACGACCGTATGTATAATTAAAAAAAAAATTACTTTGTAGAACATGAGTACTTAATCATCTTTATTCAAAGCGATGGTAAATAAATGAATATTTGGAAAAAATATCAACTGATAGGCTATTCAATAAGTCTTGTATTATTAATTTATAAGACATGTAACTATCTAATTATTCTCTACTATAGTCTTTGACTGATATTATCTGTACGGCTTTTGAGCAAAGGATAGACCAAAGACGATTGTTCTGAAAATTATAAAATAAACATAAAATATTGCACAGATTATCTTATTCGAGCTGCAAACACATTCCCAGTAAACGTACGCCCATAATTTGACATTACACATCATGTGTCACATTTATATAACAAGACAACAATAACGCCTATATATCAATGAACAATTATATGTTATTGGAATGAAGTTTTTTAACGCGACTTACAGTAAGAGTTTACTGGTAGAAATCGTCACGTAAAGAAAACGCGTTAAGTTCCTGTCTCTGTTTGTTGTATATGAGTGTACAAGTATGTGTGCTAGCATAGAAATTCGAGCAAAGTATTATACGCCGCAGCTTGTACGACCTCAATACCAGGCGTGGAAATTATATTAATACTTGTTATTTTAGACAGCATCTTTTATATATCTTATAATTCACTATTATATAAATTTATATTTTCATTTATAAATATTTCTCCTAAAACATTAATTGAACATTTGTATTGGATTCCTTACATTTTTTTTAATGGTAGATAATTAAAGATACAGATTACAATTCTTTCAGGAGAAGAAGCACAGGGGGGGAAATAACGCTTCTTTCTTACGTGACGATATATAAAAATATAGATAGATCAAACCTCTCTATCGAATTACACTCTGTGTTCAAGAAAATGCTTAACTAACTTCATTCCTGACAAGGGTCCCCTGACCGCATTTTTTTATAATAATTCATAAAATAAACTATATAGCATAAATAAAACAATGATTCTGCTGATAGATGATTATAGCGATTGAGCAACTTGACTTCACAAATATTGGTTGTTACATATTGCTTGCACGTTCGCACGTTGCGATAACTCCGGCCGACCATCTTCAATACTAATAACGGACAATGGATAATCGACAGCAGACAATATTATCCATTGCATAAGAATAACACATAACATTAAATGTTATTCTAATAACATCCTTTGTATTATTTATATACCACATATTTGTGTAAGCGTAAATTAAAGACATACGTTTACTAGGTTATATGAAATTAAACTTATCATTTAAACACTACTACATACTGTATATAACTAAAAATTTAAGCTGATTTTAGTTATTTCTTTCTTTCTTTTTATAGACAGTCTGTATAATAACTGTTCCAGTAATATTCAAGAACCGTAATAATGCAACTGGTACAAGCTAATGTCTAGAGACGACGCACTGAAACGAATCATGCGTTAAATTCAAAACCATATATATAATAATCACGAAAACGCCGTTTTTAAATAACAAGCTCTTTAAAAATATGGAATACATTTCAAACTAGCAAGGAAGAGTTAGGTTTAATAGAAGTGACCAGACGACACGATAATCTTGTGAATAAGGCAATACAAAACACATTAGTTCTATCGAAGCAAATACTTTCCAATGACAATCACTATCTTGTACTGTTCATTTCAAACATTTTCATTAAATTATGGGTCAAACCTCGTGTTTATCTTCAAAAGTGTCCTATGAATTCTCTCATCGAGTATTTCGCAAGCAAACTGTTGTGAATAAAGTACCAAACACATTACATTTATAGGACCACATACTTTCCGATACGAATAATTATTTCGTACTGTTTTGCTTTAACACGTTGATTAAATTAACTTTAAAAGCCGTCGGAGTTATTTTTATACTGAGACGCGTCTTGCGAATTTGAAAATGAAAAAAGTAGTCTCTTTATGGTATTTGAAATTAGATTTCGTAATTAGTAAAACGGTAATGAGCTTATTCACATGGGAGTTACTGCCCCCTAACCGATGGATGGATACGGCCCTGAATATGGTGACTTTCGACATATTAATTTCCCAATCAGTCTCAATTATTATAAAATATATTGTATCCTTATATATTTCCAAAACTACACCTTATAAACGATATATAACAACACATTTACAATAATTATTCACTTAATATTCCTTCTTACCGTTTTCACACTACGATAATTTACAAGTAAATATACACGTCTCCCTCGCACACGTTTTTATAGATAGGGACAGCTGCACGGAATTCGTTAAACTTGGATGGCATCCAATTCGATTCGTTGGCCACATAAACGCGAATCGAGATGTGATAGCTAAAATATTTTATAATTACTACGTTTACTTGTTTGAAGTCTCTAGAATTACTGATCCGACTTTGACAAAATATTTTCACTGATAAAATACTAAGTTCTCCGAGTTCTATAGCGATATTTAATTATTATTAAATATATAACTGTAACTAAAACGTACGAAGTAGCAAACGGTTTGCAAGATATCGAATATAATAGTACATTTTCTAAGGACTTTTGAGATTAATGATGGACCCCAAAGGAACGATCTAAACTACATTTAGTGTTGTAACAATTAAGACCAAGAAATAATAAAAAAAAACCAGTCAAATCATACATCATAATGTAATGCATGTATGTAATTCAAATAGGTATAATGTATTACAAGACCAGTCATGCTGTATACATCCGAGTGCTGGGCTACGAAAGCGACGGATGAGAGAAAACTACACGTGGCATAGATGCGAATGTTCATATAGATATTTGGTATAACTAGAATCGATAAGATTAAGAATGAACATATAAAAGGAAGTTTGAAAATAGCCCCAATGACAGAGAAGTTGAGGAGTAATAGGTTAGCATGGTATGGGCATGTCATGAGGAGATATGAAAGCCATGTAACTAAAAAAGTAAGGACATGATAATGTTGATGTTTGCAAAATGGGTTACAAAACGGTAAAAAATAAGGGTATATACATACGAACATATCTATATACAACTAGAGTATTACAAAGTTTATATTTTTACTGAACAGAAGCGAAAGAAGAAAATGTAGCATTTGTCATCAAGGTATTTCTCATATTTTAAAGGAATATATCCGAAGACGACAGATATTTAAAAGGGGTTTATAATATAAATATTTGTAACGAAATGTTGCCACATTAACATGATTTAGTGGACATTGGTACGAGGACAAAGAAAGTGATTGCAAGTGTCGGTTTTGAATTCGTTTTTTTTTTTTGTTTTCTTCTGTAGGACATGTTGACTGAATGAGAGTGGCGTGTTGTTGTTAAACAAACCTTCAATAAAAACAAAGAGAAAATTATACTAACCTCCGAAGATATATTTTATTTAAATATATTTTTAAACGTGGTATAATTTTTTTGTAAATAATTATCTACTGGACTAATTATGATCATTAGAATTATTTTTTCGGGTTTTGTAAGTGTAGCAACTATACACGCTTTCTTTGGAAGATAAATAATCATTACAATTTTAATTTGATTTAATTCCATTACAGATGGTTCCTGTAACACTCATGAGTGAAGTTGCGGACATCCTGTATTAGTTTGTAGTAATATTGTAAAGAGGTACCGTTTGTTCGCTTGTAGGAAGCAATCTCTTGAAATACATATAGAATGTGATTATAGAAACTAAAAATAATAAAAGCCGGTCAATTGTGAGTCGGATTGACGTTAAGAAACTCAAATAGAACTAAAGAGAATAATACTATTTTGTTTCGTAAATACATAAATATATCGGATTTCGCGATGTACGAGTCCGATTCACACTTTTGAGTTTTTTGCAAATAACATATGTATGTAGTTACCGTCTTTTTACATAGAAAAAATGTACATCTTGTAAATGGAAGGTAAAAAATATATGTCGATGTTTCTACAGACTTTAATAAAAAACATTTAAAAAAAGAGTGGTAATGTCTTTTGTACCTTATTATTTGAAACTGGTTAAAACGCAAACGCAACATTAAAAAAAGACAAACATATACCATGTATAAATTTAAACAGGCGAAATACTGAGAATGATAGAATGTATTCTACATTACACACTTCTTGTTATTTAGATGAAACGAAAAAAACATCTTTAAAATAGACAAACACATACATTTATAACATTTAACGTGCGAGAGAATGGGATAGAATATTTTATACAGTGTTTCGTACGTTCGCGGTCTTTTTATTGTAAATTGCACGATATAATAAACTTGCTCTGGACCGAGCGCTGTACGTAGTACTAAGAAAGTTGTCATAACCAGCGTGGTGTATCACTTATATAAATATTTTAACACTTTTTAATGATTTATCTTCTACCACGTATGACCTATATGTTTTTTTATTGTAGGAAGCTCCTAAAATGTGAACGTAACATGAAAACAAAATCCGACGGTTTTTTTACCAAAATTACCGTCCCGTTTAAGATTAAATTTAAATTTTCATCGTTCATTCATTAAGCTAACAAATCAGGTTTTTTACAAATACCCGGACCTTGTGTTTTTATTAACATTGCTAAGTCCAACTGTATCTTCTATATAAACGCAAACAGGTAATATAGAGTACAGAATGATAGAATATAAGAAAAAAAAACGGGTGAGTGCACTAAATCCTCTCCTTAGTATTTCGGTGGAGCTGTCAAGCCACCAAAGGTTATCACCAACGTACGTCAGAAAAAAAGAATTATACCCATTTATGATATATTGGATGTAGGTTTAGGCATTTATAATATAAAATAAACCTATAAATATTAGTAGATTTTGAGATACCAAATAAAACTTTAAATTTTTTATTAAACAGAAAATTAAGTATGGAATTGGCAAGAAAAACAAATTAGGTTTTTTTTAATAACACAAACTAGAAAACTTTGCGAATAGCCATATCGAATGTTCTACAATTGTTATTACTATCTACAAAGCGTTAAATATTTATAGTCGAACAACACACAGATTGCACCAGCAACTGCAAATAAAAACCAAACGCCTTTGTGGTCTTAACATTAATCCACATCACGATAAAACCCACTAACCACTTAATATTTTCACTGTTTCTCTGGATATACTACATAAATACCAAGTTTTAAATAATGCCCGTAAATGCCCGTTTTCACTACTAGCAGTTCGAAATTGATATATACACAACTGTATACACACTGTAACTGCATAATATATACATTGTAGGTGTATATACACTATAACTGTATAGACACTGTAACTGCATATACTATTATAGGATATATAAGGTAACTCTACATACGCTTCAACTGTATACGCACTGTAAGTGTATATACACTATAACTGTATCGACACTGTAACTGGATATACACGGTAACAATATATATGCACTACAAGTGTATACACAGAATAACTGTATATACACTGTAACTGTATATACACTGTAACTATATACAGACGACTTGCCTTACAGATTCATTATGAAACGTTTATCACACTATACACAAACCTGTAACTCAGAAGAATACGAAGGATAAGTTCGCCACCACTCAAATTTGATTTTATATGCATGATATTATAAAACACGGAATAATTGTACATATTTTACTATCACATCTCATCTACAAATTTCTTACTAACCTATATATCACCTAGTTTTTTTTTTATAGAAAAAAGGGTTTCTTCGGGTCGTATAAACTCGATAGACTAATATAACTATTCGGTAAAAATAAACGAAATCAAAAATGCGTTAAAATCCGTAACTCGTTTAATTCGCAATACAGACTATCGATATCGATGCCATCCAAGAAAAACTGTATCTATAATATTAAAACACAATTACAGTCAAATAGTAATAGTTCACAATGAACTGGTAATACTATACAGAATATTGTATAGGTCACCAAAACCTCTGGGGTCTCGGGCCGCTCCATCTGTTCGCCGGAGGCCTGGGCGCGTTGCGAGGCCAGAACTGCCGGGGTCCGAACCCTGGCGGCCTGAAATTAGTCCGGGGTCCCCAGTTCCTGGGGAACCTCTGATTCAGAAACGCTCTCGGCGATTGGTTTTGCCACTCACTACTGTTCGTGAACTCTTCGAACTCGTTCAACGTGGGGTGTACCACGTTATCGATATGGTTTATATTATCAACACTTGCGATCATATTTTCTTGGGAGTCTCCTCGGGAACGTCGTATTCTCTGTTCGGGAACGCCGCTACCGGGAACTGGCTCTGCCCGGGATCGCTCATGTTCTTTAATATAGGCGGCATCGCGTCGAAGGGGTTCGACAGAGGCGGCAGTATCGGAGCGGAGTGCGGCTCCTTCTCTCCCGTCTTGTTGATTTGTATCAGATTCGTGTGATTGTGCTCCATATGCTGTTTGGTTTTACCGTTATCGCCGCCGACTAACACTTTATTGTTGTTATTGTTGAAACTGTGCCTTCTGGGATGTTCCGATTGACCGAGTTGTTGATTTTGGTACATACCTTCTGGGGATTAAGAAAGACTATTGTTTAAAATCATATTAAAAATCGCGACACCACCCAAATGGCAGGAGATTGCTACCACCATATACCAGGAGTGACACCCAGGATAGGGGCACATTTATAAATGTCACGTTCCGGTATCAGCCGATGGATATCCAGTAATCAAGTGGACTGGTAGGAGTGTTTGTACTAGATTAATGATGGCTCAGTTGATAGGTCAATCGACGCAGGATCGAATCCTTGCGACTGAACCGAAGCTTTCGTTGAAGAAAAACATCGAAATAAAATCATGGCACGATGGTGGGGCTTTCTCCAAGCCCGACTGGCCAGCAACCATCATTAAGTTTAAAATCTGTCACCAAGCACCTATAGGAGTATTCCGGCAACTACACTTGAAAGTCAGCCACCCTCTAGATTCAGACCATCTTAGTCATTTAACATCAGACGAGACTGTGGTCATACACTAAAAGCAGTAAAATGGTGTACATGAACGAAAACCCGTCACAGTGACTGTCTTTGTATTATTGTTTCTTCAAGATCAATCAATGTATACAAAGCTGGCATTTGGAACCCACTTAAAAATTGTTGTGGTTGCGGACAACGGTCCATATATATAATAAAACGTTTCATCTGCCAAAAGAAAGGTATGTAAGTCTGTCTTTATTTTTAATAAACGTTCCCTTATTAAAGACCCCCTAGACTCCTTTAAATCACATCGCAGACACACCTGCCATACACACCCCCGTCACTATATATTATAAAACTCAGTCGTCCGTCGCGTCTTTCTGTCTGTGTCTGTCTGATAAACTCAAAAACTACCGAACGGAGTGTAATACGATCCTCACGAATAGGTAGAGTAATACACAAGGAAGGTTTAGGTATATAATTTATCAGGGATTTGTGTAAATTGGGTGAAATATAACGATAGTTGTTGGCGGTGTTGGAAAAAGTCAAGCGGCTTGGTAGTTTCATTGCAAACACTGCCTAATTCTTTTGAGATATAACAAAACAATTCATACATAGTGAGTGAGATATTCCTCTTTTATAGATCTACAAAAAAATCTGCGATGCCATATATGCTTGTCTTTTAAGGATAGCTTACTATGCCTAACTTTAAAAAAATGGTCATTTACAATGAGGTAATTGGAAGGATATTTAGACAGATAAAGTATTAACCCTTATCAAATCAAATCAAAAATACTTTATTCAATGTAGGCCCTAAGAAGGCGCTTATGAACGTCAAAACTACCACCGGTTCGGAATACATCCCAGTCATCGAGAAGAACCGGCAAAAAACTCGATCGGGTTTATCTTTTTAACATATACCCACTATCAAATTAGATACATTAGTTACTTTAAGCATATGATGCATATGAGTATATATTTTTTATTATCAGGGCAGGACAACGTCCGCCGGCCTGCTAGTTGAAAATAGCAAAAAATACACACAGTTAAAATTTTAGTGGTTACAAATCTATATGGTGGTATTTAAAATGGGACACACACATGGCTGAGATATAAAAAAACATCGACTTTCTTTTATATTCATTTTTTTTTTTTGTTCTTAATATTGACCTTTACGTCATTGCTATATAATTTATATATCTTACGTTGATCCTCATCCTCAGAAAGGTCCATATCGACGCTCTCAACTATGTCAGATGGCATCACCAGTGACGGCACTCTGTAGTCCTGGAACATATATCATAACGTTGTTCTGTATTCATTGAGGTCCATATACATTCATTTGAATTATATGGTTCCGACAGTTAAAAAATAAAGAAATAAAACAATTAATTTAAAGTAATTATAAAACCATTACTCAGTACATAAGAAATTGAATGACATCGTAACTCTAAGGATGTGAGTACGAGTGTATTCCCGGTTCAATCAATAGCACTAGTCAATAGTGTGGTTATTTGGTCTATAGTACAGCTCCCCAGTCTATAGTGCAGTTATCTAGTCAATAGTATTCTGCTCTGTTTATATTATCTTTGTAATCGATATATATATATATCAAAACGAAATACCGTAAATCTTTAACAGAAAGAGATAGAGTATGTTTGTTTGTAGGGGGTAATAGCTCTAGAACCTTTTATTCCGAATCCAAAAAATATTTTCTTAATATATCAAGAATGACTTTCTTTATGCCGAAACGGGCAGACGATCCACCTAATGGTGAATGGTTGCCGTCATCTATAGACAAGCTCAAGAAAGAGTCCCATGTCATAAACATTAGGGAAAACCAGGCTGAGTAACCTAATACACAACTCTAGCAAACGTATCAGGAAGATTCTAGAGAATCTTAGTGTTATTGCTATTTTACAAAGTTTTAGAGTGTGTTTTGAACAACCAGCTACCGGTGGAAGGTGCAACTTTGAAGCTGCTATAAGAGTATTATACCATAAGGTTCCTCAGAACACTACCCATTAAACATACGGTGGACTACACATTGTAGATAGTCTTCACAAAATTCTAGAAACTCTAGAGCAAGTATTAATCCGGGATTGCTGGCAAAGTGAATAGTTGACATTTGCATAGGGTTAGAAGGAGATTCTTCTCCCCGAGTGACATAAGTTATATATTTTTAATATTCATTTTTATATTACAGTTAACACGTATGAAGTCGCATGGGAGTTACCAGTAATACATATTTCTAAAAGTCCACACTTAAAAACTAATACTATTAAATTGTCAGTACAGTATATGCAGGGTTTCAGACGATACCACATTACTTAAGGTAAAATACCCTCTACTGCTAGTGTCTGTTATCAAATGCATACTTCACACCCGGAGTGTCTCAAAGACTTAAAATATTTAAAAAAAACAGGACACATGCTGTACATAACACCGTTGCTAGCAACAATATGATAGTCAGAAGCCCAAATTTAAAAGGTGAGTGTTTATAAACTTGGACATTTTAATATAGAAACATGAGTAGAATAAAGACATATGCTCGTTTTGCTTATTATGGAAGCAGGTATTTTGGTCGAAAGGGTAAGTGATGATATGTATTGGTATATTTCTTTACACTAACAAAAAGCTTAGATATACCAGATACATAGATATTATACGATCGTAAAAAACCAAACGTATCCAAGTAAGCCCAAACGCTTAATAACGTTACACCAGCGATATGAACTAAGCTGTATTATTGGAGAAAACCCTTTCGGAAGTTAACCCTGTGGTTACTTTGAAAATCGAGGAGAATTTAATAAACACTGATACCTGATCCAGTTTCATGGGATTAATAGGTCTAGGTACAGGCGTCCTGGGTGCCTGGGTGAGCGGTATCAGATTCCTGTGATCAACATCTGAAAAAAAAAGAACAATTTAATATAAAAATCTGAGGAGCCAAAAAATATATGTCAACGTCAATAAGCTTTCTTCAACAGCCAAGAAATAGACCAACTATCGTCTAATCTCATCTACAGGTATAGAAACGTATTTTATGTATAACATCGAGATAAGTTAAGGATAAAAAAGGACAATTTTAGATTAAAGATTAGATTAAATTTATATTAACGTAATTACAATTGAAGAGCATAATCACTTTACATTATCGGATGCCAGTATTATAGTAGTTGCAAATATTTGTGTGTAAATTACATTAACGTAATTACAGTTGAAGACCATAATCACTTTACATTATCGGACGCCAGTATTATAGTAGTATTGCTTATATTTGTGTGTAAATTACATTAACGTAATTACAGTTGAAGACCATAATCACTTTACATTATCGGACGCCAGTATTATAGTAGTTGCAAATATTTGTGTGTAAATTACATTAACGTAATTACAGTTGAAGACCATAATCACTTTACATTATCGGACGCCAGTATTATAGTAGTATTGCTTATATTTGTGTGTAAATTACATTAACGTAATTACAGTTGAAGACCATAATCACTTTACATTATCGGACGCCAGTATTATAGTAGTTGCTTATATTTGTGTGTAAATTACATTAACGTAATTACAGTTGAAGACCATAATCAGTTTACACTATCGGACGCTAGTATTATCGTAGTTGCTTATATTTGTCTGTAAATAACATTAACGTAATTACAATTGAAGACCATAATCACTTTACACTATCGGACGCTAGTATTATCGTAGTTGCTTATATTTGTCTGTAAATTACATTAACGTAATTACAGTTGAAGACCATAATCACTTTACACTATCGGACGCTAGTATTATCGTAGTTGCTTATATTTGTCTGTAAATAACATTAACGTAATTACAATTGAAGACCATAATCACTTTACACTATCGGACGCTAGTATTATCGTAGTTGCTTATATTTGTCTGTAAATTACATTAACGTAATTACAGTTGAAGACCATAATCACTTTACACTATCGGACGCTAGTATTATCGTAGTTGCTTATATTTGTCTGTAAATAACATTAACGTAATTACAATTGAAGACCATAATCACTTTACACTATCGGACGCTAGTATTATCGTAGTTGCTTATATTTGTCTGTAAATTACATTAACGTAATTACAGTTGAAGACCATAATCACTTTACACTATCGGACGCTAGTATTATCGTAGTTGCTTATATTTGTCTGTAAATAACATTAACGTAATTACAATTGAAGACCATAATCACTTTACACTATCGGACGCTAGTATTATCGTAGTTGCTTATATTTGTCTGTAAATTACATTAACGTAATTACAGTTGAAGACCATAATCACTTTACACTATCGGACGCTAGTATTATCGTAGTTGCTTATATTTGTCTGTAAATAACATTAACGTAATTACAATTGAAGACCATAATCACTTTACACTATCGGACGCTAGTATTATCGTAGTTGCTTATATTTGTCTGTAAATTACATTAACGTAATTACAGTTGAAGACCATAATCACTTTACACTATCGGACGCTAGTATTATCGTAGTTGCTTATATTTGTGTGTAAATTACATTAACGTAATTACAATTGAAGACCATAATCACTTTACATTATCGGACGCCAGTATTATCGTAGTTGCTTATACTTGTATTTCAATTATATTAACGTAATTACTATTGAATACCATAATCACATAACATTATCAGATGTTAGTATTATCGTCGTAATTTATGTACTTAGTTCTATTTTATTAGAGTAATTATGATTATGGACAATAATTACCTTGATGCATGATCGGTTGCCGGGGCGTGGAGGCGGAGACGGGAGGCAGCGGTACAGCCAGCAGCCTGTGATCCACGTCTTCTAAGTCTACAACATAATTATCTTACCACCTGCCTACACAATTCAATATTAACTAATAAGAAGACAAACGTAACATATTAGAAGTAATTTTCCATTATAGAATACATTTATTGTCGCAAATATTGGACACCAGTCATTATTAATATGCGATATAGAATAAGTCCAGTAAACCTAAAGTATTTTTTCTTATTCAACAATAACTTAAAATATAATAAATACACCTATAAAAATATAATAAAAATACCTATAATTTATCGCCATTAGATTTAATACATAAGTAAACAATTCTAGAACTATCTAGCTTATACAAAATATATTTGTAATATTCATATTCTCACTGCAAATATATAAATAAAACTGAATCATACTTCCTGTTATATTCATACCCATACCAAAACTTAGTGTATTGATGTAGTTCCCGATGTCACAGTTTTAAAACAACGTCGTACAAATTTATATCTTTAAGTACCCAATTATTATGGACAAATGCCGAAAATGTATATATTTTAATCAATATTTTGAAAAAAAAAAACTAAAACATGGTCTGATAGATACCTCGGAAAAATAATAATAACTCAAGCTGGATAAAGTCATGTATGGTTACTAAAGTACATATGTAAATAACAAGGATAAACTCACTCCCTAGTAAGGGTAAGACCGGAGGCGGCGGCGGGGGTGGTAATATCCCCCTATGGTCGACGTCATTCAACGGGGGTAGATCCTGTGAAAACCATTCTATTATAATATATATGTATATATATATATTGGGGTACGAAGTGAACGTAACATAGAAAACTCCAGTGTAATGTGTAATACTGAATAATAATAGTATATTTTATGCCGAAGAAAAACTCGTTAAAAATTAAAAATATTGGTAGGAATACCATAATTTCATGAGGGGGAAGGGAAGGAGAGGGCGGAAGAGAAAATGAATAGCAGAATACACAAAAACGTAATTCTCGTATCCTTGACATATAGCGCGAAGTGTAAGAAGGGCGAAGAAATAAAACAATAAAATAAATTCACACAACATATCCAACAACTCAACATTTACAACTAACAATATAGTACTTAGTAATAGCGGATAGATGGCGTTTAAAACAATCTGACATTTACTTAACGTACCTACAATCGATGTTAGTAACATCTGCGCTTATAGGTGATACATATGAATAGGAGAATAATGAATAAAGCACCATACACATTGTGAATTATCCTCCATAACAAGTGGATTTGGTGAAATAATATATTACTTTAAGCATTGCCTCAACTGATGTGACTATTTAAATAAAATTCATCAAATAAAGTGCTTACGAGTACATAGCTGTATAGATAAGGACTAACGATATCAAAAGGAGATATGTGAGAGTATGATTACCTGTGGGAAAGTTGGTGTTTTCGGTGGTGGCGGTAGCGGCTGCCGTGGTGGAGACTCTGGTGGCTCTGCAAACACCGAACCCACTCCCACCACGGTCTGGTAAATAATAAATAAAATTCAAACCAAACATAAATCATACCAAAATTTTAACGCAAAATAGCAGTCATGTTCATCGCTCAAGGCTAAGGCTGTCCTGAGCGAGGATCCAATTAGTGTCCTATTGTCTCGAACAACAAAACTGACTTTTATCAGTTTTTGACCTAAGATTAACCTTTAAAATACTATAGAACAAAATGTAACTTAATTATTATTTTAACTAAGTTTTTCTCAAGACACTGCAACCTCGCTAGCACCCTGGAATAAATCCTAATGAACAAAACTTTGGAGTGACTTTCAGCACGTTTTATTACAAAAAAAGACTATATTAGAAGCTATATTATGCTATATATAAAATACCGAAGACAAACGGTTCAGTACACTTTTCTCCTATGTTTATCGACCGATTTTGTTCTCGTTTAGTTGCTATTGACGGGCTTTAGTGTCAATAATTAAAAAAAAAAAATTGAAACTCTTTTCTTTTGCACGCCATCTATATTTGAATAAATTGAAAATTAACGCATAATGACGTATTTATTGTACACCCTAGCATGTGGGATAAAATAACAAAACACAAAAAAAGATGCAACGGTTATAGTGGGGGACATTGTTCAATAATATTGAAACTTCATAAAGTTATAGAATTATGGTCAAATTTGGACCACTGGATGACTACTATTTTTATAGAAATAATTACCGGTGCGACATTCCAAGTGTTATTTGTCCACGGTGCACTCGTTTCGGGATGGTAAGGCTGATCGGGATCTTCTGAGAGAACAAAAACAAAACAGTTGATAAATATGAGAAATGCCCATCAACTCGTGCTCCGAGGGTTCTGTACCAACCACACAATCATCTGTGTTATGTATTTACCAAAAATATCTCTTTATTGCTATCCATTCACGAATTAATTATATATTTCCTAAGAACAAAAACCATAAATAAAATAAAATTGATAAGAATGTCGATTTCAAAATTGCAGATTAACATTTTGTAATAAAGATAACCAAATCTTAGTAAAGCAACATTGTATATGTAACTAGTTTGTGCCCAAAGAATTCTCGTTAATATGTCAATTTAAGTTACACCCCGGAAACTGTATCTTTTTCTGAATGAAAAGTACCCACCCTAAATCCTTCTCTGTTCTCCTGATAACATATACACAAATTCATGATGATTGGTTGAAAAGTAGTAAGAGCGCAACAAACAAACACAATAACTTTCACATTTATAATGTTAATCAGGAAATTAGCATAGGAATAATAAAATCTTCCTTCCAGTAAATGTATATAGAAAAATGCAGATTTTAGTTTATATTATATCTAGTAATATAAATTGAATTGGATATTTTAGATCCGAGGTTAAACTATTTATACTAACATTTTGCTATTGTCAAAACAGTAATCAGAGGGTAAGTTTAACTGTAACACTTTATTTTGAATCACATCAAGTGAGACTCTAATATATAATACTCTTTAAGATAGATTTTTAGAAATGCTAGAAAAATAAAAAGTTCTGTTCGCAGATCACACGCGGAAGTAGCAAAATCTTCAAAACAATTATCAATTATTAATATAAACAATACACCTGAACAATTCCAGAGTCTTCATAATACATAGGCGCACACACTAACGTACCAACACGTAATAAGAAACACTGTATAATGTATTCTATCTCATTCTCACGCACTATAAATCCTATACATGTATTTGTTTGTCTGTTTTAATGACACTATTTCGTTTCGAGTT
This sequence comes from Antheraea assamensis, assembly GCA_035772565.1. NCBI lineage: Eukaryota > Metazoa > Arthropoda > Insecta > Lepidoptera > Saturniidae > Antheraea > Antheraea assamensis. The sequence goes on from JAQQSE010000013.1 coordinate 321,497, forward strand.
TTAAAATACTATTGGCCTTAAGAAGTATTAACTTTAAGAAGGAATAGTTTGTATTAATATATATCAACACAATCAATCAAGTTCAATAAACATTTGTTACATAGGGAACCCCTTTAATAAATATTTGCTTTAATAAAATAGTAAGACAACAGTTTTAAGACTAGAACTCCATATTTAGGAACTGAACCCTAAAATGAAAATACTGTGCAATACAAATGATTCACATCCAGTCTTGTAAAATGTGTATAATCAACATGTAGTTGAATGAGCTAACAGAAATGTCGAAACTTGTGACAGAAGCATGTAGGAGCATCGGAAGATTTCAAATGGGCATAGAAAATTCCAGAAGCATGTATAATTTTATTATTATTATTAATGAATACTGGTATATATGTATAAGTAGATGTATGTTGTGTATATAAACATTTTATCTATTCAATATACTATGCATTTGTGTTTTAACTGAATTTGTGTCCTAAGGCCATTTCTTTTTCTTAATATTATATATATATTATTACAATATGTTCTTTCTCAACAATATCACTACTTAGCTGGAAGAAAATGCCCTGTAATATTAAGCTCTTTAGTATACAAAAGTGCAATAAAATATTATATTGTTAATTAATTCTCTTACCGGTAATGCTGTTCATGGTCCCGTAGAAGGAAGTCGGCGGTGGCGGGTTCCCGGTGCTCTCCGGCGTCAGAAGATCCAAACCGGGTAACGTGTCTTGTGACTTTTGCGAAAGAGTCCCACTCGCCACTGGAACAACGGACACTTTAGTTAACTAGTTCTCTACCATCCGCATTTTTTTGCATTAAAAATCGAATCGAATTCACAAAATAATTCCCCTTTCCTGCGCATGCGAACCGCACCGCTTGCCACACTTCTCCACGGCAAGGAAACCCACATCACTGAACGCGTTGTATTTATCATGGTTTCTTAACATATTGAAACTATATTAACTAAGCTACTGTGAAACAGATTATTTGTTGTTCATTTTTTTACTTCACAATTGTTATATAGCTTATGTAAAAAATGACTCGCCATTTCTAGAGATCATAGTTCACGTAATGATACATTGAATAACCCTACAATGCTATAAGAGGATAGAATAGAGAAAAATTGAACATTATTCTCAGAATAATTGCCCTCTAAATTTGTTAAAGTTAACCAGACATACAATCAACAAAGTAAAGTAAAATTACTATTGAATCACTTATATCTAAATAGACAGAGAGAAAACAGTTACGGACATCTTCTCTTCTGTTTCTCAACCTATTGTTTTTTTTAGTAGATTTTGACGAGTTTTAACGTCAACAACATTTTCTTTTTCTAATCAATTTCCATCACCTTAATAATATTACAAACTTGAAAAATTAATTATCCTCGTATTTCTACCACCAGAGGATCACTAGCGAAGTAAAATTACCACTCACCTGATATAGTGTCCAACGCTATACTATTGTTCTCGGCCGGTATTAAATTCTTTAGAAAGTCGTTTATATTAAAATCCTGTTTTTCGTTTGGCCTCGTGTTTATCACTTCTATTTTATTCGCTGAAACAGATTAATTAAACATTATATCATTATTCTGGCGACCACTTAATAGATATAATTTTACAGGTGGAGCATTCCACGGGAAGAAGACAACAAAAAAAGGAATAGAATAAGAAATTCGTTCATATTCATCCTAATTGGACTTCTAGTAGGTATGAAAGTGAATACACTTTTTTTTTCTATCATGTTTATTTATCACGTTATGAGCTTCTAAAGAACAGTTAGTTATATTTGAAATTCGTTTTTTTTTTTGGTAGTAGTTTTTCGAATTGAGCAAATTTACTATAAAATATTAAATGTAGTGGTTTATACAAAAAAATAATTGCTCTTTTTATACATAAAATGAAACTTCGAGATATATTTCTTTTTTATGTATAAAACCGGAAGTCAAACTTTCAAAATGAAATTTTAGCAAACTTAGTCAATCGTTTTTTAATTTTCTTTTATATCAAAGAGTAGCTTAAAATACACATAAAATATACAAGAACTTTTAACATGGAAACTGTATTGGTTAAGGAGATAAATCGATTACTGTAAGCACATTTTACACTGCGCTGAGGTCTGGCGCTTGCCTAAGTAGGTTTAGTTATCTGATATCACATTAAAATGCCTCAACATATATCATCTTGATTAAGCGTATGTAAAATATAACAATAATACTAAGAATACCACTTTTAGACAAAAATGGAAACATATCGAGGTACTTTGATTGGTAGAATAACCCGCCAATCACGTATCCGAAAACAAAATACATAGAAATATTTAAGTAACTTGTTTTTAAAACCCGATTCGTAGATTTCAATGATTATTGAAAAATGATGTTTTTGTTACAGCAATTATTGGTCCTTATAATTATAGCAACTTTATCGTGCACAAAAAAAAAAATAGTATTTCTTACTATTTCTTAGTAAACCAGCTAATTCGAATTAATAGATTCGAACAATTATTCTGTATACAAACGTTACCACAAAATTTAATTTTCCTACCTTTATATCCTTAAGGCGAGAAATTATTAACAAATAAAACCTTCATTTTTCCAATACACTTGCTCAAATAAAAATTGCCAACCCTAGTTGTATCGGTTACATTGCACTTTATAAATTATTTCAAACTAGCTGTTACACACGACTTCGTCCGCGTGAAATTTAGCAAAAGTTTTGCCTTCATGTAAAAATATGCATGGAGCGCGCGGTTCCTGACACTGGTTCTTTAGTTATTTATGTTTCTAACCAAAAGTAGCCTAAATTGCTCCTTATATAACCTCAGCTATCTACCAGTGAAAATCCCCTCAAAATAGCTTCAACCGTTTCGGAGATTACCCCGCGATAAACAGACAGATAGACAAATATTTGAAAAATTGTATTTTTATTATAAGGACCGTATATACTATCATATCCATTTAGATATCTGTTAATTTGATAGTACAAACACACACTTCAATTTAATTTTATGTACAGATGAGAACACTTACCACTGTTGACATTATCGATGGAATCGTTGAAGAGCGCCATAGGGTTTTCCGATGTGAGGAATGACGACAGACCCATGTTATATAGAGAACCATCAGCCCCTAACGTAGTGTTGAACGTTTGATCAATATTGTACGCCACTGGAATTATATACACTCATATTAACAATACAGCTGTAACTTCTTCTTTTTCATCTAGAACAAAGTTCCTTAACACGGTTTACGGTAGGAGTTGGTAGGCTCCGTGGCGATCGTTTCCGGATCAGGTTCACCCCTGGTGGTCCGGGAGTCGGGGGCCGGGTTCGTGGCAGCCGTCTGGGGAGAGTACGCCATTGTGGGGGTGTACTTCTCCCCTAACAAGCCCCTGCGGGAGTTCGAGGACTACCTCGACTCCCTGCAGGGGGTAGTGAGGCGGCTCTCGCCGCTCCCTGTGGTCGTCCTGGGCGACTTCAATGCCAAGTCCAGGACGTGGGGAGCGGCGGCCACGGACCTAAGAGGCGTGGCCGTTGAGGAGTGGGCAGCCGAATTAGGGCTGTCCCTCCTCAACCAGGGGAATGTCCACACGTGCGTGCGACAGAACGGGGGCTCAATAGTGGATCTCTCATTCACTACCCCGTCTGTCGCGCGCCGTGCCCGGGGGTGGAGAGTGCTTGAGGAGGTGGAGACCCTATCGGACCACCGATACATCAGGTTCGAGGTCTCCACCTCCCAGGCCAGAGCCAGTAACCGCCCCCGGAGGGGTGCGACGTTCCCCTGCTGGGCGATGAGTCGCCTCGACCGCGAGCTGGCGGAAGAGGCGGCCATCGTCCAGGCCTGGGCCATGCCTCCCCCGACTGGGGAGGATGTCGACGCGTCCGCAGCCCGCCTCCGTGAAGCTCTCACGGAGGTTTGCGACGCGTCGATGCCGCGGAGCACGCACCGCCCAGACAGAAGGGCGGTGTATTGGTGGTCGCCGGAGATAGCGGATCTTCGTGCGGCCTGCTCCGCGGCCCGGCGGCTGTTCGGGCGCAGCCGCCGGAGGCGGCAGAGAGACCCCGAGGAGGAGGCCCGGCTGTATGGCAGTTACAGAGAGTGCAGGAAGGCCCTGCAAGCTGCCATCAGCCGGGCGAAAGAGGGGGCATGGGAGGAACTGCTCCAAACGCTGGAGGAGGATCCGTGGGGGCGCCCGTATCGGATCGTGAGGAAGAAGTTGATGTCACGGGCGCCCCCGGTGACGGAAACCCTCCAGCCGGAGGTGGTGGCGAGGGTCGTGGGAGAGCTGTTCCCCGACCCTCCGTTGATGCCACCTCCTCCCATGCCTCTGCCTCGGGCGGAAATGGTGGAGGCGCTCGACGTCCCTCCCCCAATAACGGAGGGGGAGATGGGGAGGGCCGTCGGGCGCCTCCTCGAACGACGAAGAGCTCCCGGCCCTGATGGGGTCCCGGGTCGGGTGCTCGGATTGTCTCTGGATCATCTAGGGGGCTGGCTTCGGGGGCTGTTTGACCGGTGTCTGTCGGTCGGACAGTTCCCGAAGCCCTGGAAGCTCGGGCGGCTCTGCCTGATGGCGAAGGAGGGCCGCCCTCCGGACTGTGCGTCCGCTTATCGGCCCCTCGTATTGCTGGACGATGCCGGGAAGGCGCTGGAGAGGATAGTCGCTTCCCGGGTCGTTCAGCATCTGGAGGGAGTGGGGTCGAACCTGGCGGACGCCCAGTTCGGCTTCCGGACAGGGCGTTCCACGGTGGACGCCCTGTGCCTCTTAAAGTCGCTGTCGGCCGAGGCGACCTCCCAGGGGGAGAGGGTCCTGGCGGTGTCCTTGGACATCGCCAACGCCTTCAACAGCCTGCCGCATGATGTTATACGGGAGGCAATCCGGTACTTCGGAGTGCCCCCGTATCTGCGGCGGCTGTTGGAGGCGTACCTGGAGGATAGGGAGGTCGCCTACGTCGACGGCGACGGGCGGATGGTCCGGCGTCGAACACGGAGGGGGGTTCCACAGGGGTCGGCCTTGGGGCCGCTCCTGTGGAACATGGGCTACGACTGGGTGCTCCGCGGCGTGCTCCCGTACGGGGCACGCCTCATATGCTACGCGGACGACACCCTAGTCGTAGCCCGGGGGGGGGAGTGGAAGGAGGTAGAGCGCCTGGCCACGATGGCCACAACCCTCGTGGTCAGGCGCATAAGGAGGTTGGGCCTTAGGGTGGCCCTCGAAAAGACCAAGGCCCTATTGTTTCATGGGCCTCGGCGAGGGCCACCACCTGGGGCCCACCTGCTGGTGGAGGGCGCCCGGATCGGGGTGGGGACCCAGATGAATTGTCTGGGCCTCACCCTGGACGGGCGCTGGCGGTTCGAGCCCCACTTCCAGGGGCTCGGACCGCGAATCACTAGGGCGGCGGCGGCACTCGGCAGGCTCCTCCCGAATATAGGGGGGCCGGGCGCCGGGTGCCGCCGACTCTACATGGGAGTCGTGTGGGCGATGGCCGCCTACGGGGCACCGGTGTGGGCCGACGCCCTCGGTGCCGCCAACGTGCGCGCGCTGCGTAGTGCGCAACGCACGGTGGCACTGAGGGCAATCCGGGCATACCGCACGGTGTCCTCGGCGGCGGCCTTTACGCTCGCCGGCTCCCTACCCTGGGAGCTGGAGGCAGAGGTTCTCGCCGCTGTGTACGAGTTCACGGCGGCGAGGAAGCGCAGCGGGGAGCCTCCGGCTCCCAGGGAGATAGAGAAGGAGAGACGGCGTCTCAGGGGAGACGCCGTCGAGAGGTGGAGGCAGGACCTGGCGGACGCGCGGTTCGGGCGCTACACTGTGGACGCCGTCCGCCCGGTCCTGCCGGAATGGGTTAATCGAAGATGGGGCTCCCTGACGTTCCGACTGGTGCAGGTACTCATCGGTCACGGATGTTTCGGGTGGTACCTGCACCAGATCGCTCGCAGGGAGCCGACCGCCGTATGTCACGAGTGCGGCGCTACGGCGGATACCGCGCAGCACACTCTCTCCGAGTGTGCTGCGTGGGAGGGACGGCGCCGCACTCTGGCTGCGGCGGTAGGAAGTGACCTTTCGCTGCCGAGTGTGGTTTCGGCCATGCTCGGCAGCGAAGAAGCATGGAGGGCGATGGCCTCCTTCTGCGAGGAGGTCATCTCGCAGAAGGAGGCGGCGGAGAGGGCCCGCGAGGAGGACCCTCTTAGCGGCCCTCTCCGCCAGCGAAGAACTGGAAGGAGGAGGCGGACATTCGCCCGCCTCCTCCCACCACCGTAGCTGGACCTGAGGGGATGGGCCGGGGGGCCCATCTCCTCATTGCACAGGTCCGGCGGACGAGGGGAGGCAGCTGGTGTGTACCCAGTCTGCCTCCCTATTAGGACGGAGCCCGGCGGCCATCTTCCGCCGGGCTATCCGCTGGGGCGGCATGGTGGATGCTTCGTTCGATCCCATGCCGCCCCAACCAAAGCGGAGGACGGTACACCGTGGGGTTTTAGTCCGTGCGAGTCGGACATAACCCACTCTCCCCCCCGGGAGGGTGGTGTATCCATAATGGATTTCCCCACGATAAAAAAAAAAAAAAAAAAAAAAGGAGTCGATTGGTAGAAATCATCACATAAGGGAAAAGCGTTATGCCGCATTCACCTGCCTCTCTTTCTCTCTCTTTTAATATTGTATACTAGTTTGCCTATGAGTAACGACATTCGTAAATTCAATACTCAAGTGGAAATTTCATTAAAGGCTTATTGAACTGAAAACTTTTTTAGCCGTTTTGAACAGTAAACTGAAGTGTACTACATTACTTCTTTTAGTTCATTATAAGTAGATCGATAGAAATCGTCACTTAAGGAATAAGCGTTATGCCTCCTACATGTGACTTTCTCTCTGTCTCTTTCTATTCTATACAAGTGCGTGTAATTTCGAATTCGAACCACCCGGGTGAATGCTATAAGCGCTCCCCTTAGTAGTCCAGTGAAACTGTAGTGGCCTGCCCTGCCAGGCCAGCAGAGTAGGTCAGTTCGAAAAAAAAATCAAACCGAGGAGCATCGTGTACTACCATCAGTTGTATAAACTCAACACTTAACATGTGGGAAAATTCATTAAAACCTATTGAAATGAAAGCTTCCTTAGCCGAGTAAAATAGTGAACGAAAGTAAACCGACACGCACAAGTCGGTGACGAACTAAATCGTGTAAACTTGGCTTCAGTCGACATTAACCAAGTTTATTGGCTAACAAGGATTGCATCACTACATTGCTTACGTTTTTATCTTTTGCACGAACACCTCTACCAATGTGTTTACATAGGACTAGCTGATAACCACGACTTCGTCTACGTCATTTATGTTTATTATCTTAAAAACATAAGTTATGTATAGAGGAAAGAAGAGAAACATCACAACATCACACTTAGCAGAAGCCGTAGTAGTGGTTTTAAAATTATTAGTTCCTTAAAACTCGAATAACTGTACATAAAATAAAGGTATCGTGACTTTTTTTTTTTTTTTTGGTAAGTACCAACCATACTATTACAAAAAATGATCAAAATTAGTCGAATATTATTGCATGATACGCGCCCAACGACAAACATCTCTAATTTTATTTATATACATATGTAACAAAAGTACCCAATGAATAATCCCTCTATAAGTCGTTAAAGTCAGACATCATTTGTCCAACATAAGAGACCAGTTAAGAGAAATAATAACTTATATTAGTTTGTTTGCTTATTTCTTTATTATTATTATTGTAGTATGAACTTTTGCATACACATTGACAAAGCCATAAATAAGGTTACATTTCGTCCAAAAAAAAAAACTGTTTCCGATGGACAGGACGAATTCATATCGACGCGAGCGAATACGCGGGCGAAAGCTAGTTTCATATAAATAACTTACGATCATCGTCGTCAGCCGATTCCGGAGCCGGCAGGTCCAGGTCCTCATCGGGTCCCGGTGACGGCACATCCTCGTCGCGCTGCGGAGGCGACGGCGCCGCGTTCGGTAAGCCCGGAATCAAATCGTCCAACTTGCGTTTCAACGTTCGAACTCGGGTGCCGAAGGTTTTATATGCCTTTAAAAATACATTTTTTTTTACACCCCGCGACTTCGTCTGCGTTGTTTGATGTCTTAACAATATATTTTATGTATAAAGGTAAAAATATTAGAAAAAATTAAAAGCAAAGATACTTTTATTACAACAATTATCATATTTTTTTTATACTTTATAGGTTAGCATTTGACCACAATCTCATCTGATGTTAAATGATGATGTGGTCTAAGATGGTAGTCACGCTTAACCTAGAGGGAGGAGACTGGCTTTCAAGTGCAGCTGCCGGAACACAACAACAGGTGCGCGGCGACAGATTTTCAACTTAAATGGAAATTGTTTGTCTATTGTTAGTGCTTATAAAAATCGTAGTTTCTAAAAACTATAATATATATGTATTAGGGTGCTCTTGCGTACAACACTTCATAATAAATAACAGAAAATCTTTTTTTTATTATTTGACTCAATAATCCATTAAAACGTTATGCTGCATAAAAAGTAAAATCTCCAATATCCCCAGATATGTCGATCTTAGAAATATTTATGTTTAAATATTATATTAAGCAATATTTCCTTCAACTACTTAAGTAACATCAAATATAATTGTGGCCAAATGTTATCCTATACCATAAAAAATCAACGGAAAAATAAAAAGAAATACTTACATATGCAACAACTTTGACTTCACCCATCTGTGTGAAATAGTACTGAGTAGCAGAATTTAATAATGCTAGTAAAGCTTCTCTGGCTACAATCTCACGTTGTAACGCCTGAGTGTAACGTTCCACACAGCCTATACCCTCATTTAATTCCTTCTCCACATCATCTTTATGACTTCTGTCTATAAAAGTATGCGACACCATTAAAAAAAAAACCAAAGTACTCTATGTGTTTGACCATAATCTCACCTAATGTCAAATTACAATGTGCTCTAAGATGGTAACCACGCTAAACCTAGAAGGCAACTGGCTCTAAAGTGCAACTGGCGGAACACACCAACAGGTGCTTGGCAACAAATATCCAGCTTCAGAGTGGTAGCTAGCTGGTGAGTTTACAAATGACCCTACCACTATGCTATTGTTTCATCATGATGTTTCCTTCATGATTCAAACCAAAGTCGATTATCCAAATAAGCTAACCACTGTATCATAACCAATCCAATATTATATTCATCATCATGTACCATCACTATTATAAACAGTAATGCTTATATAGTTAGAGTGTACAGACACCGCATAAGTCAACATAGGTTCGGAACCTTGCGAATGAGCTGGAGCTTTGAATGAACGAAAATATCATGGTGAAATCATAGCATGGTGTTATGGCTCTTTCTAAGACTGCCTGGCTAGCCACCACCCTCATGTTGAAAATTTGTAGCCAAGACTCTGTTGGTGTGTACCTGAAGCTGTACTCAAATGCCAGTTTCTCTAAATTTGGCATGTTTGGCATCTTAGACCACATCATCATCATTTAACATCAGGTGAGATTGTGGTCAAATGCGAAAACCTATGAAATATTAAAAAATAAATATAACAACACTAGAAAACTCAATGTGGCAACATTATTTTCAAATATGACATTAGCAATTGTCAGTTTGCTCCACAGGCTCAATAAACTGAGTGCAGAAGAAAAAAATTGTTTAAATATTTAGGCAAAAATTTTGGAAAACTTTTATTTAAAATGGTGATGAAAACTTACCCTTCAGATTTGCGCACAGAGCATCAGCATCGGATAATTGCAAGTGACTTTCGTGAATATATTTCAGTCTTAAATCTGTATCAGCTTCCAATACTGTACATTGTTTTATTTTATTTACAAGTTGTTGGGGCTGAAAATACAAGTACAGTATTATTTTAAAAGGTCAATCATTTAAATTAATAATTATTTTATTGCATAATAAGTATGACAGGTGACAAAAATATTTACTCTAAAACAATTCAATTCAACTGAATGTCATTGACCATAATTAGGTACTTACCCAGTTTGGGATTGCCATAAACCTACTAAGATATCAATGAATACACATTTCTTATTCCAGTTTGAGGAGTACCAAATCTACAGTGCAAGTCTGCTTCTGAACACTTCTTTGGTTTATTATATTTGTATGGAACCTATTTTTTTTTTATCTAAAATGAATATATACCTATGTTATTCCTTATATGAGCTATCTACTAGTGAGTCTCGTCAAAATCAGTTCAACTGGTTTGAAGGTTAGCAGAAACACAGACAAATTAACACTCCGTACAAATATAATACACTAAACAAGCAGTATCCAGAACCAGCAGTACCCCACATGCTTATTTAAACCGAATAAAAATATTTTGCTAAAATCCATGCGATCAAAGTCGCGGGTAACAGCTAGTGTTAAATATAGTTTTTAAAACTGCTAACCTGAAAATCCAATGAATCTTCATCAGACTTTTTAATAGCTCCAGCACTGAGTAATCCAGTAAGGTCTGATAGAAACTCCTCATCATACACTGATCTCTGTTCCCATATTTTGAATATACGAAGAATCTTTGGTCTCACTTTCTCATCTCTGTAATATAAAAGAATATAAGTTACTATGTTAATGCAAGTTAATTATAAGTGGCATATATAAAAAAACTAGTTTCAGATATCTTTGCTTAAAAACTGCTAGATATAGGGACTATGATATTTCAAATTTCAACTCGCAAAAAGCATGATGATTGTTCAGGGTTTTGTTGCAGGATTCAAAATAAAAGGTCTTTATTCCAAACATGGGTGCGAAGAGTGCTGCTATCACCATTTCTCAGGTACAAATGTGGATCACCATGTGAATTACTGTGTGATTACTAGATGTAGCCAAATCATTGACCATGTGAATCAATTTCAACAATACTATGGCATTGGTGCTTGTTAACTTGAATGCCTAAGCCTCATTAACTATGAATAGCGCAGTCCGATTGTACATCATCGATCTACCAATCAACTTGTGGATGCTGTGTGCAGCACCAGTGAGACCTACTATTTACAGTGGGCAGGCATATTATGCATTACTCTACTAATCAATCATTCACACTTTCTCTTTAATGTAGTATAATGATTTAATGACTAAATACACAATTTAAAAAATTCCACAAATTACAAGTAGACAACATACAATATAGACCCATATTTAGTATTTATCTAATAACTATTCTATATCTCTATATAAATTACTATGAAAAAATACAAAATACAATGTTAATAATAAAACTAAAACAAACTACTATAAATGTATTGGAACAATTCATATATAGATAATTTAAATACATAAATAAAATAAGAACACTGTGATATCTAAAAAACATTATTTACAATTCCTTCAATGGACATAAATTCAGTCAAAAGTATCAAGTAATAAAAAAAAAATATGCAAGTACAAAAAATTATATACAAACAACATTTACCACGAGATAAAATGTCTAGTACATAACTTTGTAAATGTTAAGTTACAACATAAAACTTATGAACAATAGTATAGCAGCTGAGTGCCCACTTAGTGGTGAATTATGGAACATTGCGAAAAATAAACCTTCTCAATAAGAAAAAAATCACTTAGGAGTGAGTGCCTAAGGATTTTATGACTTAATTGCGAAAAAACTATAAGCCATTGTGTTGCAAGACACAGAGCCTAGGGTAGTATTTAGGGTTTGTAAACCAAATGTAGATCGAAATGATCTCCAACAGTATGTATTAATATTCATCTCCTTTGCCGTAACTTCTCTCCCTATCTTGCCAAAATCAACAAGATCCTATTGAGGTGTCATTGAATATTCTCTCCAATAAAATGTATTTATTTTTAAGTAATAAACTCACTTAGATTATCAAAAAATATCCCTAGGATGCTAATTTACAGCACAAAACATAAAAATACAGGAATCTGATAATATTAGTTTTAATTAAATTTTAAATTATACTAAAGCGGTAAGTGATTTTTCAAAATGTATGTAACTACTTAACTCATTCCTCGTTGCTGAGTACAAAAGAAAATGTTTGGAAAATTGTACAAGGCACTAAAAAATGTTGAGTTAAAAGCTCCCCCCCCCCTACAACAACTGAGTCTAATATAACAAAATAGAGAGGGAGATCTTTAGAAATATTGACAAATTGACAATCACTTCTATTTAACTACATGGTTGTAATGTAAAGAGATGATTTTCTTTGTGAGTACTCCTATGAGATGCCAGGGAGGGAAACTTGTTTAATTTTTTTTTTTTTCGAATTGACCTACACCGTTATTCTGGCAAGGCCTCCATAGTTCCACCGGACTAATATATTATATAATATAGATTTATATATAATAGAATATATAATAGATTTTAATAATTTTTAGACTTCATAGTTTTTAATGACTTAACAAAGAAACATAATCTTAAACCCTGTAACTAGACTATTCTCACATACACAGAAATGTTTACATATCCACCTACGTACACACACACATATACTTAAAATGCCAGTAAATGATTTTGGTTAGTTATATAAATATTTTTACTATGTATCACTTTGTTGAAAAACCGAGAAAACCGATTAGGGCTTTAATTCTTATATAATATATGTTATTTTATATAAATACATGTACGCTGCTGGATTTCCAAATTAATAAATTACGGCAATTATTCTCAAGTGATCAATGATTCTAATATATGACCCTTTGAAGCAGAGTTTCAACTTGTATACATCTATGAACTGGTTTTAAAATTAAAGATTGTCTTTCTATGTAATTTTCAGTAGCATCAGATATTCTACTAACTAACTAACTATCTGAAATAATATTTATAGGTATGATTCTAGCTATACAGACTGGTACTCCTGTTAAATTAACAAAACTTTATTAAATGAAATGAATTAATTTATAACAAGTCTAATAAAATAAAATGGTATCCTCACCAAATACCTGTTGCAGTGTGTTTCACAAATACTTATGATAATAAAAATATGTACTAACCTAACCAAAGGTGTCGCTTTCTGTAAGTTAAGACCCCAGCTATCTACAAACTCGTAATTTTTTCTCTTGCTGTACTGTATCACATCATTTGCCAAATAGAAAAGCACCAGTCTTTGCTCAACTTTTACTCGCTTCAATACATTTAACCAGCTTGCAACTATTTTCTTATGGTGTGTTCTTTGTTGCAAGCACCACGACGACATCGATTGTATGCTCTCCTGGGTATCCTTAAGCTGTGTAAGCTTCTTTTCAAACGCTAATGTATTAAAATCATCTGTTTCACCCATTGTTATTATAAAATTGAGATTTCTTTATAAATACATTTCATTTATCACTATTATAACACACGTTTGTATTAAACCAATTTCACTCATTCATAACAATCACTGCTGCCAATTTATTGTTTTTAAATACATAAATGAAGCTCGTAACACGCTTCTGATAATACGATAACAAACGCGGGATAGCCGATCGGCGTTCTTCAACATACAGAATGATCCAAGCTGCAAATATTAAATGGATATGTCTAGAATTCCGGAACATATAACTTGTATATTTTAAACCTTGGTATCCACGGGTTTCTATTATTTATTTAAATGTAAAAAGTAATAATCATTAAAATGCTGAAATCTCTTTTGCAAGAAAACAACCGCCATGTTATCAAAAATGGCTGCACCAGAGAGATGATGTATCTATGTACAAAATAAGATACTACGTATTATCTGTGATATACCAGAAAACGAGAAAATCACCTAAAACTTTTATTTTGAGCTTTATATATCTATAATAGTAACAATAATAATTAAACGAGACTATATTGTTCACTGATGTACTAAGGATTCTTCTTCATTCCTTTTATCTCTACGGTCTACCAGTAGGTACTGGCTAATGTATTCTGTGGGTACTGGCATTTTAATAGTAACAATAATTATCTGAAAGATTAAATGAATCCACGAATGAATTCTCTTTTTATCGTAATTTTTATATATATATTTATAAATGAAAATAGTCGTTGGAGCACTGAAGACTTTATAATATAGAAAATCTTGATTAAAGGCGAGCTTATCATATTCTGAAAGTTTTCAAGTCGAAATATTGAAATTAATTGATAAACATTTTTAATTTACATTACACTTTTTTTAAACCTTGAAATCATTTGCTAAATTTATGTAGAAAATATTACGGAAGATACGAGTCAATCTCCAAATCTTTAGTGTAACTTTTAGAGCAATAGTTTGTTTTCTACGCAAATAAATTTTAACCTGTATATTCGTCTAACTAACTGTATATACACTAAAGATTTGGAGATTGTCTCTTTCTTGCGTGATTGAAAACTTTTTAACGATTTGACAACCAAGCATTACCTGAATTTGCTTATAACCGTGCCGATTGACGGCTTACATATGGTAAATTTAATTGTGTGGTTAATTTCACTCACACACACCTGCCGCGACTCCCGGGGGAAGCATCTCAAGTTTAGGTCCGACCTCCCAAAGTCCCCCGGAAATTTCATTCACTAGCTAACAACATACACCACAAAGAACTACACAAAGTAGGTACCTCAGATCTGCAGGGACATTTTTTTATCTTTCTTAATTAGTTAGCCTTAGCCAAAATTATGAAATTCGATATACATGTACGATGAACTTCACTCTCATACTTAGTTTGTTTCCATTCGCGATATCACACGCAAGGAATAATCCAAGCCAAGGTTTTGATACTTTGTTACCATTATATCAGTTGTTATTTCGGTTGAGTACCTTAAGCGCTTTTCTCAATGTACCATACCTTCATGGTGTGAAAACCCGTTAAGCCAAAAGCGGGTAGTCTAAAAAAAAAAAAGAAAACCCAAACAGGACTTGTAAATTTGTTACCAAAGAATTTAAAAGTTATTCGGAGTCGGATATTTTATATCTCCTTCGACGTTTAACAATGAGATGCGACCAAGGAATTTATTGGCAAACAACTTATAACTTCCTTGGATGCGACAGGCACTTTCACCTAAAATAGCTAATTATTATTTTTCTCTATTGATAACTCTTTTGATATCCTGCAAATAGGTAATACTGAAAAGTACTTTTAGTAGGTGCGTACAATTTAAATTTAATTTTTATTTATCTCTGGTTACAACTATACTGTAAAAAAGAGGCAAATAAAAACGAATCCAGAGTTATACTGTATTTTGTGGTACAAGCATGGACTTAAAAGTTTAATATAATAAGTCCATGGGTACAAGTAGGTAACACCACAGAGTACTTTTCTTTCACGGTTCTACAAAGAAATATTATGATAATTAAGAATCTTTACCAATGAAATAATATAAGTATTATTCTTAAGAGATAGGATAGATGAAAGATTGCAGGGAAGACAGTGTACCTTTTTAGGATACCATCACAGAATACTAATCAAAGAGTATAATAGGTATTACAGGGAATACAAATATTTCTATATATAGTGGGGAGTACTACTTTATAATTTGTAGTCCGGTGAAACTGTAGAGGCCTCCGGGTCAACAATATTGTCATTTCGAAAAAAAAAAAAACAAAAACTTTTTAATTTATATAGTCCGGTGAAACTGCACATCCCGTGGTACAACCTGTCAAGCCAACAGTGTAGTCAGTTCGAAAAAAAAAACTATAATTTATATCACACACTATTTATCATATAGGTAATAGGTACCTCTCTATTCACAAATCACAATATCTTTCATTTGTTCCGTTTGAATCTTTTTATATATATACATATATGTTATAAATGTTTAGTAAATCCCATTTATTAAACAATAATAGTTGGGATTTCAATTTTGTATTCGGATTTGTACTGTAAATAAAAATAAAAAGTTAGTTCTGTACATATAAGTATTCACATTATTATATATTGTGGCGAGGTAAGATAAAAGACAATTGTGCCTGACTAGATTGTGATCCACATACACCAAATATAACACCGTTATAGAGGCATGCTTTAAACCATGACACGTTCCAGGATCAGCCAATATTAAGCCCGTAGTCAAACAAGGTAATGGGGTTTGGACCTAACTAAACACTTACCTATTGGTATTTATGTATCACTTTAGTTCAAAGTACATTTATCTTTTTTGTTTCAGGTCACACATAAAATGATAGAACTAACTGGAATCAGTCTCTCTGAAAGGCAAAGGGAGCTCAATGCCAAAATTAATGATGCTGCAAGGAACAAAACTAATTTTGAGGATATAGAATCTCAGGATGAAATATCTGATGTTGACAAACTTTATAAAATTGGTGTAGCCTCAAAATACAAAAATATAGAATATATTATTGAGATCCTTAAGTCCGGAGATAGTTTGTATATTTCAAAAGCCTTGAAATGTATTTGGTTTTATGATAAGGAGTACTCTCATATAATCAACCCTCAGTATCTTCATGAAAACATTTTTCCACTATTACCTCTTAAAATGACAAAAAAGATTTTAACAGCAATTTCTCTTAATATGAGAGATGAACACAGAGCTATAGACTTTTACACTTACTGTAAAAGAATGAAACATACAAAAAATTGTTTAAAGTTTCTCTTATTTATACCTGAAGGATTTAAGTTAGATTCACTAAAAAATGAAAATGTACTTAAAGAGTTAAATACATCAGATAAATATTTAAAATTGTTTACAGGAAATTCTTTTAACTTAGCTGAAGCATATTATAATACAACCTCAGGTTTTTCCCAGGTAGAGACCTTGTACAGGCTGAGATATCTTTATTTTATATCAAGCGTGAAATATTTGGAGATGTTAAATAATTTTCCTAATTTTCAAGGGTATTTTCATAAAACATTTAGCTTACGTATGTCCAGGGATATCACGAAAAAACACAAGGATGCTATATATAAAAATCCAATAATATATTTGCGTTTCCTGAATAAAAATATACTAATGAAATATAGCACAGCAGATGATGCTAAATTGTATGCCAAAACCATACTTTTGAATGATTATCCTAATCCTGAGGATTTTTGGCATTATAATAATTTTTGTGAAAATTATGAATACATACTTGATAAGATTCCCTTCGAGCAGAGGCTGCAATTTATTAAAAGTATTTTCACTGATCACTACCCAGAGGAAGAATTTGAAATGAATGTACAATTTTATAGAACCAAATTGTATAAAATGATGATACCAGAAGAAAGAGAAAAGTGGGCTTTGAGACAAATAGAAAGTGGATTGGAATTGCTCGGCGGTGACAAAGATTTTAAATGGTATAAATTTATCGCTTTTGATAAAACTTTTGATGTAATAAAAAAAAAAATAATGGTAACTGACAATACTGACATTAGAAATAATATGTTAATGGTATTAGTTCACTCTGCTAAGACTGAGAAGGAGTTAGAGATTCTATTTGATTATTATTATAAAAGGCATGTGAATGAACAAAAATCATATAAAGAGCAATTTGTAGATACAGTCTTATCTGAACACAATGTCTACAATTTTGGTACGAGTTGTTGGGATGCCTTTAATAAAATATTATTTAGTTTAGTGGTTCATAAATCGAGTTATGAATATTCTAACATTTACAGTGTTGTGGTTCTAATATATCATGTAATCCACGGAAAACAAGTCCCTGAAGTAATCATTACAGTTTTAGATTTTGGATCTTATTATTTCAATATCCAAAGTGACTTGTTGTCTAAAGAAAAAAAAGACATTGTATATAAATATATAATGAATTTTTACTTGGATAAAATTAAACCATTTAATGATAAAACATACAATGATGAAGTTAAAGAAGTTGTGAAAAAATATGTAAATTTGATTATAAACTTATTGTACAATTTCAAAAAATCAAAAGATGACATTCCCGATATTGTTGATAAGTATATAAAGTTGGACTTTGAATCGTATAGCAATGATAGTTTCTTAAAAGAATTTGAACCTAAAGTTCCTAAGAAACCAAATATGCAGCATTTAATAGGTTGTTTGAAAAAGGACAAAGAACTTGTTGCGTCATATATACCATTTATGAAAGAAGAGATAATTAAAAACGTGTCCTGTTACAAATTAAATAAATTTCTGAAAATTTTAAGAACTTACTTCTGGAATGATGTTACAACAGCGAATTATTTAAAATTATTCCATGATATTCTCAACAAACCGAATTTACACTTGGGTGCAATCAAAACTGCTGTATACGGTATCTTAGAATTAGGTGACAATAATTTTAAAAAAGACTTCATAGCTAAACATGTTCCTACAGAGGCTAAAATAAATCGCCGTAATATAGATCAAAATGTTTTATATATACAAAAATCAATTTGTACCATGGCTTGCTGTTACCGTCCTATACTTCCACTCCCAGACATCATGAAGTACATAAAAGGTGACTATATTCGTTTTTGTTTACCAATTTTAAATTCATACATGTCAAGAATGCCTAAATCTTTAAACATAGAAATTGTAAAGTTTTTATTGGACACACCAATATCAATTCAGAAACATGGAATACGCCTAGCATTCAAATGCTTCAGTCTAGAGGATTTAAAAAAGATAATTACAGAGGCTTGGGTAGAATCTAAAAGTGTGTCATTGAGACCTATAATTTACACAGCTGTTATGAATAACATAGGCAGTGTAAATGAGAAGGACGAAAATGAATTATTTGAAGTTCTGAAATTGCTGACTAGCAGTTTGCGTGAAGATGATAATATAGAGATATTTAAGCTTCTAACTTCTAATTGCTTACCTAAGCATTTTACAGGGGACTATCTGGAAGCAGCATGGAATATAGTTGATATATTACGAGACAATAGTAAATGTATTGTTTACAAGAGAGATCTCATTAAACTTATGAAAAAAAATATACATTTTATAAGTGAAGAAGTTATACATAGAATTATTTACCCTCACATAGATCTTCTGTTGGAAGAAGAAAAAATGCAACTCCATAATGAAACTGTAAACCACGAAGATCGAAATTACAATTTAATCAAATCTAAATGTGCACTTTTTTTTAAATATATTTCATTTTTCACAGATGACAAAGATTTCTGTAAAAAAACTGATTTGGTTTTGGCAGTAATAAAAGAATGTATTGAAAAGTGGAACACAGTCGAAAATACCGTGTATATTTATAAAAAGATTCTTTCCAAATTTATTATCAATCTAAATAAAAAAAGTTACAAGCAGGAAGTGAAAAACTATGTAAAAACTAATGTAATATTTGGTAAAATATTGAAAGAATTACAAGATACTTTCCCTGTTGAAGAAATTTACGAGATAATTTGGTTGTTACGTATTTGTATTATCACTAGGGAAATAATAATAGATGGAAAATTAAAGATAGAATATAATAAGAGTCGAAAGATAATATTGAAAGAGTCGTTAAGTTCTTACGCAAAGAAATTTGCGAATTTACTTATTGAATCAATTGAGAATCGAAATTGTTACGTTTCGTTTTACGATGATATTCAAACTGCATTAGCATTAAATTTGCGTTTAATATTCGTTAATCTGGATTCCAAACACGACTTAGATATGGAAATAAGGAATATGTATCTCATTGTTTGTCCAGAAATTTTGGAAATTAATTCATTCGAAGCGTATATGTTTGCTTTAACGTTATTGCCTACAGGCTATGGTGAGTACAAAAAAGGGAATGAGTATATGAATGTAATAAATAAATTGAAGGCTTGCGAATATAATGAAATCAAGTGCTACGTTCACGATAGATTTGATGTATAAGTATAGTGTATCTCAAGCAGATGCGGTATCTCAAGACTGATATTTTTAATTATGAGTCCTATTTTTTTTATTTTATTTGAATTTCTAATGCATGCCTGTCTGCCCTATAAATTTTACATGTCAAGTTCTGTACAAACGATTCTGTTTTCATAATAATTGTATCTAGCAGTATTTTATTGACCTATGATTCGGTATGAATGATACATGCACGTTTTGTTTACTAAAGATATAATGTTTTTGTATTACGTCTATTGTCCTTTTACAAAACATTAAAGCTTTTTATTGTGTAAATTCACTTATTTTTTATTATTGCATCATGATGACTTTTATAATTATTATACTAGATAGCTACAATATTCTTACCTATGATTCGTCACTTTTTTAAAACGATTCTTTTGTCGATTTTTCTTATGTAACAATAGATGTTTGCTCACGTTTTCACACACAGCCATTTCATTAAAAACTAGCTTGTAACTTGTATTCCAGTTACGACTAATTTGTATATGATTTATTTATTTATTGGCACCTAGTGACAAATACACCATACATTAAATCAATAAATGAATTATCTATAAACAGTTATAGGCGAATTACGAAAGCTAGCGCCGGAGGATTTAAAAAAAAAAACAAATTACTTTAACTTAATTTATTATTACAAAATAAAACTACAACTAATAATATATGAATGCTACCGATGCTAGGTTAACACTGGCTAATTACAATATGGTGTAATAATTTATACCAAATCAATGTGGGAACGGAGGAAAGGTTGCCGAAAGTTTCCACTGAAATTGTTGACTTGATTAAAAACACTGGGAACTGAGAAATCGGGGTGCCGTAAGTTTCCACTGAAATTGCTGATTCGATGACTCGTGCACTTGGCGTACCGTGGGACGCCGCTCTTGGTCAGCATTTATGGTGTGTTGCGATGGCGTAACAGGCGCACTTTCCTTTAATGACCGCCACAGCATACACTTGATAGTAGACGGTTCAATACAAAAATATACACAGGAAACTATTAAACGAACAATGAACAAATTATTTGAGAAAGGTTGATTACTTTAGGAATTAGTCGGTGGTTAGCTAGGTAGAAGGATTTATACAGTAACCGTTCAGAAAGGAATTATTTACGTAGGTATAATGGAGGATCAAGGCATTCTACCAAGATACCCGACTTTATATGTATTATGTATTTATATGTATGTCAATAAGTGTAGATTAGAATAAAGTTCTTGAGTCCGACCCTCAATTTGGATGTTGGCAATTGAAATCCCCAAGGATGACTACAGGTTATCAACATAATTATGTTCAATCAATTTATATCTTCCCCATTTCAACCAATTTATTTCTTCCCATTTAAATTTTTGCGCCTTTTTAGAATATTTTATTTCGAACTTTTTAGAATTGCATCTTCTAAGGCTTTTGTAGAAACTAAATTGGATTGTTTCATTTCATGCATAATAAACTTTTTATATTTACGGCATTGTTCCATGATAGTATAATAGTCTTTAGAAATCTTTTCCTTACAGTATTCTTGACAATTTCAGAATTTACGTCATTTGTTAGATAAGGGTGCCTAGAATACTAAAGTCGAGGTTCGGCCACTCTGGCACTCTTGAGCTTGTTGCCTTTCGGCTGAGTGTCCTAAGCGCTCGCCCTAAAAGCCCGGTGAAGCTGCAAAGGCCCGTTAGGCCAACAGCGTTTAGTCAGTTCGAAAAAAAAAAATATGGTCGCTAATTTGTATGGCGCTCTTGGGGCTAACGGGGAAAAACAAATAAAATGTTAACAATGTTGCCACACATAAAAATACACTAAAGAAATTATATGAGTACATACCTAATACAATTTTGGAAATAGTAGTATTTAGCCTCTTAGTAGTATTTCTTTGAGAAAAGTGAACTTACGCTATTGTCAAATAATATATTTGTAACTTCATTTACTACGAATTTTTATTTTTAAGTTTACAATTTAAAAGTTTATAAGAAATTCTATTCATTTTTATCATTGACTATATTTTCGTTAAAATGGACCATAGATTAGAAAAATATACTGGAAAAGAACACAGCTTTCAAAGAAAACGGCTCAATTATTAAATATAATGATGTTATTAATAATTGTAATAGATGTTATAAGATATCGATGTATCGTTTGCAGCCCTAGTTATTAGTCATTGTGTTAGTAATTTTGTATTGTTTCTACATATTAGTAATTGGGAAAAGTAGTGTGTGTTATTTGGTTATATTGTTATTTATAAAGTTAAGTTTTTTTTATTTATTTCTCCATAATTACATTTCAGAGTAATAATACGTAGTATCTTCTTAGTTGTTTGTGGAGTAATACTTGCTGAATAAGGTAAGATGCAGTATAAATAACATTGTTTCTTATAAATATTTTATGAAAATAGTAATTTAAATCACAACATTCTTTTAGTTACCTATCTATTGTTAGTGACGAGAGACCTTAAATATTGAGACTTGAATATTTAGGTTTAATTGTAAGTAATCGTTGCACATTTACCGGCGATATTAGGTTATAAATACACAAGTTACACAGTAACTCTTTTGAAAGTTAATTTTTGTATAGCATACAGTTAGTTTTTAAAATCCAGAATCTAATAGACTACCAAAATTAAAAAAATGGACTTTTTATATGGTAGTCTGTGCAACGTTGGATTACTGGAGCGTCACCACCACAGCTATTTCTGCACAAAAGAGCAATGCTTGTCTGTTAAGTTCCGGTTTGATGGGTGTGGTTGGTACTTTCATTCAAAGTTCCTACTAAATCCTTAGGACTCAGTTTTGAGAACTGCAATTTTTGTATGTGCTTATCATATTCATGTAATAAATGTATGCTTCATTTTTTGTGATGTATCACACCTAGATATCGAGTCTCGTTATCAGTTAGATAATTTTTACGATTGTATTTATTTATATCAGAGCAAATCAAGGATGATTAGTAGATAATCTAAATTTTGTAAAGTTTATTTTATTTATTAAAGTTGACTTTTGTTAAATAAAGAGTATACAGATAAAGTATCTAGTGTTACTTAATATTAATTAGAATTAGGCACGTCTTGTAGTACAATGGTAGCAAGCCCTTGTATTGCTCTAAGTATCAGATCGGTTCCCACCACAACTAATTTTTGTATGCTGAGCATAAACATTATTTTTTTGTGTAGGTGTTAAATATCTATATTTGTAGGAATGCCAAAATTTTACTTTTTACAGTTATACTTTCTTTATTCTTATGAAGTGTGTATAATTACATGACCACCACTGTATATACTTAAGGACTTACAGTTTTTTTCAAAATCAGCAAAAAGTAAAAATATTACATTTACAAAAATTTAACTATGGGATCTCAATTATAACAAAGTAATTGGTTTTTTTTTTGAAATTTTATTAAATATTTCAACAATAAAAAATAACAAAATAAAAATTTTATTTCAATATTTTCCTTTCAATCACAATTATTTATGTACTTTAGTTTATTAAATATTAATACATATCACTTACATAAATTTGTAAACACAAATCCATTTGCATTTTATGGGTTCAAAAGATAATTTTGCATTAATGTCAACCTTTGTGACAATTTTTGTGGATATTTAATTTTTTTCAGTTCTAAGCACTAAATTATCCAATTCCAATTAATTTTTTATAATGTAAACATAAAATAAATTTATGATGACAATTGCATCTTTTTATATATTATCAAATATCAGGTATCTACTATAGATAGTTTTATGAACCTTTCAATCTGTGAAGGAGATCAACTGATGCCTAAACCCAATTCAATTATTGATCAGCATATATCACTCCTGGAAGAGGCACGTACACTCTTTAGCTGAAATGTCTACCTAGGACTAAACAAATGCAGACTTATTACAAAAACAAAAATTAACACAAATTTTATTAAACAGAGTCTAAAATTTTAAACTTTCTTACAAAAGCGTGTCTAAGCTCTCTCTAGCTAAACATTTAGTTTAAGTTATTTATGCAAGCAACTCTGAATAGCGTTCATTCAATTTAATCTCATCATTCAAAAATTATTCATTAAATACAGATTTTTGCAAATAATTTGAATTTATGAACAATATTTAAGTGCCGACCTTCATTAAGAAAAATTATTTATTTTATGTAAATTGGTTATTATTATTGTGACTATTTTCGTTAAAAGAAAACATTGTAATTGTTAAAATAAGCAATATATAAGTTTACTATATTATGTCTAACTGCATGAAGTGTATCAACAATACAATCTCAGATTACGCACATTATTAAATATCATTAATGTCACATGTTAGTAATTATGATTTACTTATGAACCTCTACAATTGTTTAATTGATCTACATGTTCCAAATTACCTACGAAATACATAGATTACTATGAAACGTCTTTTGAAGGCAAATAGAAATATAATAATAAAACAAGGACTGTCAATTTCGACAAGCGTTAGACAATGTTTAAATTTAAATAGAATCTATCTCTAAACAAGTGTAAGGCATATTGTTGTTATCAAACTTTTTGAAACAAGTGTTCAATGCAAATTTACTTTTTCACAATAATACTGATAAACTTTAACAGTGTGACGCAGTCACAATAGACTTTAGAGTAGTATAGGTTCGATTAATGTTGTATAGCCCTGCTTTAGAAATAGAAGAGACATACTACAATGTAAATTCATAAGTGATATACTTTCTTCCTGTCATCACGAAAGTAATATAAACAATATTATAATATTGTTTAGTATAGGCAGGATACTCTGTTGGGATCCAATTAGAAATTGCATTTTTGTAGTTAATTTCTAATTAAACAATGTAAAATTCAAACACTTATAAATCTTGTACAAGTATTGAAAAGACTGTGTTTTTTTATTACTTACATGTACTTTATTTTTCTATTTATCTTTAAAGTAAACATTTGATTTGTTGCATGATGTTTTATTTTTAAATTTCAATATATAAGTGACAAATCTATATTATCCTAATATTACAGAGACATTTACAAAATATTCAAATAATAATTAGAGAAGGGCAATGCTGTTTATTCAGAACAACAAAATTTTGTCTTGCCCTTCAGTACACAGTGATCTTCAATACAAACTAAATTTTCTTGTGGAAAGTTTCTTAATTAGGATTCAAACATGTATTTTATATTCGAACTGTATTTTTTTTTGTTTTAGTAATACTATCATCATGATGATAGAACTTACTGGAATCAGTCTCAGTGAAAGACATAAGGAGCTCAACGCCAAGATAAGTGATGCTGATAAAAGCACAGCTAATTTTGATGAAATAAAATATCAGATGGAAAAATCCGACGTGGGCAAACTGTATAAAATCGGCGTCGCCTCCAAATGTAAAAATATAGTATACATTATTGAAACTCTCAAGTCTGGTGATAACTTGTATATATCCAAGGCCTTAAAGTGTATTTGGCTTTATAATAATGAGTACTCTCACATCGTCAATCCTGAACATCTTCATGAGAATATCTTTCCACTTATGTCAATTAAAATGATAAAAAAGTTTCTACTAACGATTTCCATGTACTTAAGAGATGAGAGAACTGTAGACTTTTACAACTATTGTAATAAAAGGAAACATACAAACATCGCAATGAAATTCCTCATATTCACACCTGAATCATTTAAACTAGAGCTACTTAAAGATAATAATATACTGTATAAGCTCAGGGGATCAGATGAACTTTTAACAAATTTTTTGGGAAAGTCTTTTGATTTAGCTGAAGCATATTATAACACAGTTTCAGAGTATGAACAAGTGAATACTCTGTACCAACTCAGACACTTTTATTCTATATCAGATGTAAAATATTTAGAGTTGTTAAGAAAATCGAAAGGCGATTGGAAACAATTTAAACGGATGGGCTTGAGGATCTCAAAAGATATCATGAAAAAACACAAGGCTGAAATCTATAAAAATCCGACTATATACCTGTATATTTTAAATAATAGTATGTTAGTACGGTATAGCACCGTAGACGACGCCAAGTTTTTTGCCAAGACTTTAATTACTCATGAATATCCTGAGGTAACAGATTTTTGGAACAGAAATTTAGGGTACAATCATTTTTATGATAAATATGCCTATATACTTGATAAAATTCCTTTAGACCAGAGATTGCAGTTTATTAAAAATATTTTCACAGAGCAGTATCCATGTGCAGAGTTCGAAATGAGTAAACAATTCTACAATGCAAAATTATACAGACTGATGACTTCAGAAGAAAGAGAGAAATGGGCATTGAAACATATACAAAGTGATTTAGAAATTCTGGGTAGTGGTAGAGATTTCCTTTGGTATAGATTCGTTTCATTCGATAAAGCTTTCGTTGAAATAAAAAGATATATTCGAGTGGCTGTCAATGTCGACGCCAGAACCGAAGTAATATTAGTATTAGTTGAATCTGCCAAAACTGATAATGATTTGGAAATTCTGTTTGATTACTATTATAATAGACATATTAATGAACAGCGACCGTATAAAGAGCGTTTTGTAGACGCCGTTATATCTGAACACAACGTCTACAATTTCAGTGAAAGTTGCTGGAATGCATTTAACAAAATTTTATTTAGTTTAGAAGTTTACAATATATTGGATTGTTTTAGTTGTAAAAGTAATTACAAACACATAGCCCTAATATACCATATTGTCCACGGGAAAGAAATTCCTGAGGCATTAATAAAGTGTATCGATTCGGGAATTTATATGTACGGATTCAAAACAGAGACTGATAAACTAACTAAGGAAAATGAAATCAATGTATATCAATACCTGTTACAGTTTTATTTGGACAAGATATCAGTGTTTGATCACCAACTTTACAACGATGAAGTTAAATCAGGTATCAGAAAATATATACACTTTGTTTTAGACTTAATGTTCCAATATAACAAAATAAAAGAGGATATTCCTGAGATTGTCAATAAATACATACAGTTAGACATTGATGAGTTCCGGAACCATCTGTTATTGAGAGTAAGTGAAGAACAAAAGCTTACACAAGAACGTTTGATAGGTTATTTGAAAAAGAACAAAGAACTCATTATTTCCAATTTATCCCTAATAAGCGATGACATTAATAATTTACATTCATCTGTCAAATTAAATACTTTTTTGAGAAAAATTCGGACGTATTTTTCAAAAGACCTTGCGTTTATATTTCTAAAATTGTTCGAAAAAATTCTCCTCGTCCACCAAAACATAAGCTCAAAGTCTGTTAAAATGGCCGTGTACGGTATCTTCGAATTAGCTGATATGGATTTTATAATAGACTTTATGGCCAAATATGTTCCAACGGAGGATAAAATAGATCACTCTAAGGTCGATCGGAAAAGATTATATATCCAAGAAGCAATTTGCAACATGGTTTGTTACTCACGACCTCCAGTTCCTCTGTCAGAAGTAACGAAATATATTAAGGGGGATTACGTTAAGTTTTGTTTGCCAATGTTCAGTTCATATTTGACTAAACTACCTAAGCCTTTGTGTTTAGAGTTTGTTAAATCATTACTACATAGACCGTTATCAGTACAAAAACACGGACTGCGTATGGCATTCGAGTGCTTCAGTATAGAGGATTTGAGAAGGGTAATTTTAGATGTTTGGAGTAATACTCTTAATGTGTCATTGAGGTCCATAATTTACATATATCTACATAATAAAATACGCGACTTAAATGAAAACGATCAGAACCAGTTATTTGAAGATCTCAAATTATTCACTAGTAGTCTAAGCCAAGAAGATGATGTAGAAGTATTTACACTCATAACGTCCAATTCTTTACCTGGACGATTTATTGGTGAATTAATTGAAATAGCATGGAGTGTGGTTGATAAGTTTCCATCGAATAAAGAAATGTTTATAGAACGCAGGAGAAATGTCATCGATTATATGAATCGTAACATTCGTTTGTTAAAAAACAGTGTTGTACAGTCAATTGTTCACGATCACATTGATATTATGTTAAAACAAGAACAAATACAACGTTACTATCAAAATCCTGTAGAGGGATCTTTAGTGCAGTCTAAATGGAAACTTCTTCATAAGTACGTCACGTTTTTTGTCGATGAAGACGATTTCCATATGAAAGCGGATTTAGTGATGGATGTTATAAAAGAATCTATTAGGCTGTGGAATAAAGTAGATGGGAATAAATATGTCATCAAAGAATTTGTTTCGGATTCCCTTACAGCTCTTAATGGCTGTGGTTACGAGCACGAATTTGGAAATTATGCAAAAACGAACTTAATATTTGAAAGGATATTGAAGGAATTACAAGATTCTTTATCTCCTGAAGAAATGTATGAAATATTTTGGAGTATTCGTGTTTCTATCATATCGAGAAATGTAATAGCAGATGGAAAGAGGAGCCTCGAAAATGGCACGAATCATAATGTAACAACAACTCTAGAACGTGTGAATACTTTTGTGAAGGAATTTTCACATTTATTTATTACATCAATTAAAGATCGACACTGTTTTGTGTCTCTTTTCGATGTAATTAATGACAAATTAAAAACTCATTTACACGAAATATTTATGTATTTGAATGATATTGAAAATAATATTGAAACCAAAATAAACAACGCGTTCGTTCTTCTTTGTTTGGATATATTAGAATATAAATCTCTTGAAACATACATGTTTGCTGCGCAGTTGTTGCCTCCTAACATTGACAGTTGCACAGATAAAGAAAATTATTTAAAAATAATACATAAATTAAGGTCTTGTGAGCTTATTGAAGTAAAGTTTTACATCTATAGAAAATTTGTAGTTACAGACTATACATATAGAGATTTTATGTTACCGATTAGACAGGAGAGTGTATAATTTGGTTATTTTGTTAATAAGTAACTGTTATAGTCTCGACTCATTGAGGAGAGCTATTTATCCATACTGATGACTTAAACGCAAGGACGTAACCTCGATGAGGAGGCTCTTGTCCAACCCTGAATGCCATAAAGAATAACGAAACGTTAATATTATTTTACATAATGCAATTTTTACTCACTTTTCGTAAGTTTGCCTACTTTGCATTGGGGCTGCATCCATTTTTGGTTACGCCCATGTTTTAACGTATTATTTATGGATAACGTTAGTTATTTATATTTTTTGTTTCTGTAATTATATTTTATTTATAGTCTATTTTACATTTTGTATCTATACAATGCATTAAATTAATTTCTTATTACATTTTGTATTTATTTCTCTCCCTGGTTATAGCTAAAAAGCCAGATGTTTAGTAGTAAATAAAATGATTTGAATAGAAGAAATAGAGAATAAACACTCTTCTTTTAAAGGTTCAAAAATAAATATTTTGGGACTGGCCATGGATTTGAACACTAGTTGACTGCAAATGAATTTAGACAAGTTTGTATTGTAACTGTAAATAGGCTAAATTACAGTAATTGTTTAGTTCGACTACCTCAACAGTCATAAAAAGAGTTTTATATGTAATGCAAAGGGTCATATTCGGAGTCAATGTTGGTTTAATCCACGAAATAATAGATTGGAATGCAAAAGTAAATTTAGAAATTAAAAATATATCACAGGAATGAAGAAGCAATCCTCACGGGTAGGCGAAACCATAAGAACATACGGAATTTGCTTTGTTTATAAAACTTCATAAAAACAATTCTTTGCATTAAATACAGATTCTACTTGTACTTCACATATGATCAATAATAAAGTATTATTTACTATAAAAAATGTGAAAACAAAATTAAACCTGCTGACATAAATAAAAGTATTCGTTCAATTTTTCATTGAAATATATCAATGTTATCAGAAAAGAAAAGAAGATATATTTTATCTGCTAAGCTTATATGATAACTTGTTATCAGTATCAAGTCGTAGTATAAAACGGAAATAATGTCCATTTTGGTAAAAATGATGCTAAAATGTAGTTGACCGGTGGAACTGCAGAGGCCCTGCCCGGCCAACAGAGTAGGTCAGTTCGAAAAAAAAAATGCTAAAATGTATACTAAAGAAAAACGTATGATTACTCACTGGAATATTGAAAGAATATCATAAATTTATCTATCTCCAAGAGCGTTTATTATGGTTGCAACACCTTATTGTTTCAAAATTTATGTGAATCAAATAGACCTGTGGCATAAAAGATTTAAGACACATTAAAGTTGACTATCTAAATTTAATGAAAAAAAATAATATGGTAAATTGTATCGACACGTCTAAAAGAGAATTAAGTTTTTGTAATAGTTGTACCAAAGGAAAACCATCAAGAAACCAAGGTGTATATGTTAAAGAGGAAATAATAAATGAACCCCACTTGAAATAACTCGCATAGAATTATGTGGACCTATGAAAAATGAAACTATTGCAGGAAACAAATATATAACGATCATAGTTGATCAATATAGCAGAAGATATTTTATTAAACTTCCATCCAATAAACGTGAGGCCACTAAAACATTAAAACAATTTATTGAAAAAAGAGAAAATTAATTTAAATTTGTAAAGTAAAGAAAGTAAGATCTGATAATGGAACTGAGCTTATTAACAAAGAATTAGTATAATATTTTAATGACAAAGGTGTTGTAATGGAAACGCTGAGAGAGGACATAGAACTATTCTAGATATAGCTAGAACTATGTTATTTAAAGTATATCTTCCACTATCATTTAGGGTGAAGCTGTTAATACTGCAACATATATTTATAATGTGACACCATCCAAAAAGGTGGAATGAAACACCAAATATTAAACATTTCAGAACATTACGTGTACAAAATCTATTACATATAATAAAAATGAAGTGTCTGTATTTAATATAAAAAATAACGTCTTTTTACCTATTGGATGTGAACGTATACACGATACTGATAACTATAATACAATAAAATTGTTGTCTGTCTGTCTGTCTGTTTGTATGTTCCGGGCACAAACTACTAAGAAGATACTACGTATCAGACGGGAAACTTCATAGAACCAATAAAGAACGGGTAGAATAGATTTTGACGTTTGTTTTTTTTTTAATTTTTTGTCTTCACTTTTGGCAAAGGCTGAACAAAATTTACCATAGATAAATAGTTATAGGCATTTTGTCCTTGTATTCTTAATTTTGACCTAAGTCATAACAGAATGTTCCTACTGTCAATTTAAATTTATCACTGGATTTACAGAAACATATTTTGATAGTTGCGTACTTTTTTTTATGTGGATTTACACCAAAAGTGTTGTGTTCACTGATAAAATTTCATACGATTAATAAATGTTGGGGATATTTTGGAAATGAAAAAAAAAACAAAGCTGTTCTTAATTCGACATTTATTATTCAGTTCTTATTACATTCATCAATTACATATTTATTATATTGGACCCCAAAGAAAAATACATTACATACAGACAGAAAATTAGTTCTATCAAAATAAAAGGTTTAACATTTCAGTTCAAATAAAATTATCAGGAATTGAAAAATTATGCTACATTGCAAAAATCTGAAATTTGATTAAAACCTATAGGTTCTTATTCAGAACCAGAGCGT
This sequence comes from Antheraea assamensis, assembly GCA_035772565.1. NCBI lineage: Eukaryota > Metazoa > Arthropoda > Insecta > Lepidoptera > Saturniidae > Antheraea > Antheraea assamensis. Next base: position 352,729 of record JAQQSE010000013.1, read on the forward strand.
TTCTTGTCACATAAGTCGCTTCCCGGCAAACAGAAGAAAGAAAGTAATAAGACTTATTCTTGAACTCAAAGTTTGTAATTGTAAAATATATTCTATTTGATATATATACTCGACCACGGTGGTCTTTTACAGAAAGATCGATTAACTTATAACAATAAGAAACATAAATCATAACCTTGAAAAACGTTACACCACGTAAAATAACTTTAACAGGTTTTTTATGGGTTTTAAATGATCTTTATGTCTGTGCTGTTGAACGCAAAAAGTTTATGTTTCTGAGATTAAAGGCACATTATGGCTGGAGCGAAAAATGATTTGTTCACTAAAATAATAATAAAAATAATAATTTACTCTAAATGATAAGATTTTTATTGTCACATTACTTTTTAAGTTACTTTTCGTTCCAACCATGCGCTTCTAATCTAAGAAATATTAACTTTCTACATACAACAGCGCAAACATAAAGGTCATTTAAAAATCATAAGCTATCTGTTAAAGATATTTTACGTGGTTTAATGTTTTTAAAGTTATGATTCCTATTGTCGTAAATTAATTGATCTTTCAACTGTAACAAGCCACCGTGGATGAGAAGATATTACTAATAGATATATTTTATAACTACAAATGTAGAATATGAGAATAAAATTTATGAATTTCTTTATTTCCTGTAACCCAGCTAGTGGGGCGTACGAAGGCAAACCCTAAGATTTTCATCCTTGGCACTACAAATAACGATATCACAAAGTTTATGCAAAATAAAATAGTACATACTAATATATACTTTTATAGTAATTCATAACAAGTCGTTGAAGCCAAGCATTTCTACATTTTGTTTAGGTATGGGCATACATTCTTTATAGTTAGTTACCAAGACCAAAGTTAATGTGTTTCCCACATACATCACTTGCTGTCCACATTAAATAAATGAGTTGAAAATGTTTATATATGATGTTTATTTTTGTATACCTTGTTATATTTCTTTAAATGAAAATTTTATTTTAAATTAGAGACTAGCAGCTTTTAAATGTATATTGTAACGTGGACGAGTAGATATCTTTAATAGAAAAATGTATGCAAGTGCAACAATAAACACTACAAACAAAAAAAAATCAACCTATTTACTTTGTGTGGGTAGCAAGTAGCATGTGTTGAAAACACATTCAGTTTGGTCATGGTAACTAACTATAAAGATATACCCATAGACCTTAACAAAATCTAGAATTGCGTGGCTTTGACGATCTGTTATGAATGACTATAAAAATATATATTAGTATGTTCATTTTAGGTTCTAGGTTATTGAAAAAGAATAAGAAATCTATTAAATATATTTTACCTGGTTTAATGCTTTTAAAGGTAATGATTCTTATCGTCATAAATTAATCGATCTTTCAGCTGTAACAAGCCACCATGGACGAGAAGATATCTGAAATAGAATATATTTTATAACTACAAATATAGAGGATGAGAATAAGATTTATCAATTCCTTTATTTCCTGTGACCCCTATTGGGGCGTACGAAGGCAAACCCTAAGATTTACATCCTCGGCACTGCAAATAACGATACCACAAAGTTTATACAAAATAAAATAGTACATACTAATATATATTTTTATAGTCATTCACAACAAATCGTTGAAGCCAAGCAATTCTAGATTTTGCTTAGGTATGGGCATACATTCTTTACAGTTGGTTACCAAGACCAAACTTAATGTGTTTCCCACATACAACACTTGCTGTCCACATAAAATAAATGAGTTGAAAAGTTTGCTTATGATGTTTATTTTTGTATTTTTGCATACCTTGTTATATTTCGTATATTTATTTCATGAATATTATTAATTGAAATTAGAGACTAGCAGTTTTTAAATTTATATTGTGACGTGGACGAGTAGATATATTTAATAGAAAACTGTATACAAGTACAAAAATAAACACCATAAACAAAAAAAAATCAACTCGTTTGCTTTGTGTAGACAGCAAGTGTCATGTGGTGAAAACACATTCAGTTTGGTCATGGTAACTAACTATAAAGATTATACCCAAAGACCTTAACAAAATCTAGAATTGCGTGGCTTCGACGATCTGTTATGAATGACGATAAAAATATATATTAGTATGTTCTATTTTATTTTGCATAAGCTTTGGGGTATCGTTCTTTGGAGTTCCAAAGATGAAAATCTTAGGGTTTGCCTTCGTACGCCCCATTAGCTAGGTCACAGGAAGTAAAGGAATTGATAAATCTTATTCTCATATTCTACATTTGTAGCTATAAAATATATTCCATTTGAGATATCTTCTCGTCCACGGTGGCTTGTTACAGCTGAATGATCGATTAATTTACGACGATAAGAATCATTACCTTGACAAGCGTTAAACAACGTAAAATATATTTAACACATTTCTTATGCTTTTTGAATAACTTTTGTGTCTGCGCTGCCGAATGTAGAAAGTTAATGTTTCTTAGATTAGAAGCGCATAACGGCTAGAGTGAAAAGTGACTCGTTCATTAAAATATTTCTTTACGAAAAATGTAATCAAAATTTTTAAGATTTGTATTTTCACTTTACATTATAGACATGAAACAAAAGAGTATAATTTGTAAGTGCTGTGATCGTAGATATAAATCTTTAATTATAAAAGTTTTCTCAAATTCGTAAAATTTGAGACAGTTAAACACCTATAAATTATACAATTATGTTTCATGTCCATAATGTAAAGTGAAAATATAAAACTTTAAAATTTAGATAACAGTTTTCTTAAAAAAATATTTTAATGAACAAGTCACTTTACGCTCTAGTCATTATGCGCTTCTAATCTAAGAAACATTAACTTTCTACATTCGACAGCGCAGACACAAAAGTTATTTAAAAAGCATAAGAAATCTGTTAAATATATTTTACGTGGTTTAATGCTTGTCAAGGTAATGATTCTTATCGTCGTAAATTAATCAATCTTTCAGCTGTAACAAGCCACCGTGGACGAGAAGATACCTGAAATGGAATATATTTTATAACTACAAATATAGAGGATGAGAATAAGATTTATTACTTTCTTTGTTATGTTTATCGGGAAGTGGTTCATGTGAGAAGAAATGCTATAGCCCTAAGTAATCGGCTTTTCTAATTTCATGATATCAATTGTAAATGACTCTTACATATTATATACAATTACCTTGTATATAGTTTAAGATTAGAAGATTTTGTATGTAGAAAGAAAATTATTAGGTTGGTGCGAATGTAATGTCGGATTCCTAAGTGAATATCTTTTTCCAAAAGCTGTTTTTTATTAAAAATATGCTCCATTTACATCAATACACTTTTCCCAACAGATTTTAATGCATAGATGCCTGTCTTGAAGAAATTCTGATCTTTAGAATCAATGAACTCTGATATGGCATTTTTCAGACTGTCTTCATTTTCGTACTGTTTAGCCCGTAAAAACAGTTCTAAATGTTTAAATAAATGAAAGTCGGTTGGCGAAAGATCCGGTGAATAAGGTGGGTGCTTAAAATTTCATATTTCAATTCATAAAATTTCGCAATTGTTTTGTACGATGTATGCGGCCGAGCATTGTCGTGAAGTAAGTATTGGGCCATGCCGATTCACAAGTGATGGGCGTATAATTTTCAATTTTTCATGCATTTTTTCAATGTACTGGCTATATTTTCGGCTGTAATTGTCATTCCAGTTCGAAGGAATGAGTAGTGTATTACTCCAGTCACATTCCACCAAACTGTGATTAAAATTTTCCGTGGATGAAGTGATGGCCATGGAGTATGAGCCCAGGTCTCATCCCTATAAAGCCACCGAGCACACCTTTTCCTATTGTCGTAAAGAACCCATTTTTCATCACAAGTAATGATCCGATCGAAAAATGGATCTCGATTAAATCGGGTTAGCAATGATGAGCATACGTTCAAGCGATTCAGCTTATTTCGGTCGGTTAGTTCGTGGCGGTATCCACTTATCCATTTTTTCACCTTGCCAATTTCAGAAAGTTGTCAGATGTCGCAATATTGTTGTATGGTCAACTTCCATTCTGGCAGCAAGTTCCCTCGAAGAAACAGTTGAATTCGTTTCCACCAATACTTTCAGAACATAATTTTTCACAGACGTTTCGGGTCTTTCACGTGGTTCATTTTGCAGGGAAAAATCACCAGACGGAAGTTTTTCAAACCAACCCTGCACTTTTCGATCGTTGACAATATTCTGCCCGAACGCCTGGTTTATATTGCGTGCAGCTTTTGCAGCATTATTACCAAGTTTATACTCATATAAAATTACACGAATATCGGTTGAATTCATATATGTGCAAAATTCAAATAAATAACGAAAGAGAACACTTTTGAGAAAACCTTTTCGCTAAAATATGACTCTGGCAATGTACAATACGACTATAAATTAGGTTATGTCAAAAACAAAAGCATAACAAAAACAGGGGGACAAATGTTCACATTTAAAGAAAATCCGACATTTCATACCAACCTAATATAATAATTTTACTTATTAATATTTTTATTCTTTAATTTTTTCTGAAATTTCTTTAATGCCTTTGCCTGCATACAAGGTAATTGTTTATTGAGTCTGACAACGTCAATACCCCTTATAATTTTATTAATTATGTTACACCAGTTGTAAATAGATAATTTCACCGTCATGATAATCAAATATTCAAAAAGAGCTTGTTTATGACTCTCACATATTAGGAAGTCAAACGAATATTTGGATTTTATAATATTTTTTATTTCTTGACATATATAGTTCGTATTTGGCCTTGATTCCAAATATTCGTTTGCTTCCTTTACAATATATGAGAAATATCTCACGGCATACTCTGAGGTATAAGTTAAATTTTGCTTATTTTTTAAATGGACAAATTCTTTACATGTGATCCACTTGTGTACAGTGGATATATTATTTTGTGTTAGACTTTTCTTACAATTTGAACAATTAAATTTTATTATACATTTTCTTACAACCCACCCGGCAGAGTATGCACGTGAATGAATATTCAGCCTCTCTTTACGAGCTTCTGCTTGAATATTATCAGAGTATGCAGTTGTCAGATCAATTTCACAGGAGGGTACAACGGTCCTTTTTCTTGTTTCCTGATACTTTTCAAATATTTTTTTTAATTTTAATATCTGTTGACCCGTACTATCCTCGCAATTATAGCTATCTGAATGGAAGTGCATAAACCTTGTTATTAAGAGAGAACGGAATATATTTTTAAAAGCTTGGCAATTTGGATTATTATTTCTAAAACTGTACGCACGAATTTGTCCAAAAAAGTTTTCTAAGGGGTCTGAATTAAAATAACGAGGGCGCATTATATTAAATCCTCTTTCTTTGAAAAATTTCCATAAATTTAGCATACTCTTTAGAGTGGTTACAAAGTTTTTTTGTGATGGTACTATTATTTTTTTACCTTCTGTATTTAAGAATCGTATATTTTCCAATTTTCTTATACCATTTTTCCAAAATATTTCGTGCTTTGAGGAACGTGTAACGGCTTGTCGTAAAGGTTTGCCCTTGTCTCTAATTAACATTGTCGATCCGTTACAGGAGTCAAAAAGACTATCAAGAAAGGAAACTGTATCTGCTGTATTTTTTAAAGTTACTGGCCTTCCATCTGCATAATGAGCTGTAAAAAAATCCAATATAATATTAAGCATTAATCTTGAAATAGGATACAAGTTTGAAATCAATAAATAATAAAGACGTTCCAATTATATTTTATTACATTTTTGTAACCAAGCTATATTTATAATGAAGAGTAGCACAAAACAATCACTAAACAAATCAATTACGTCATTATTATATTTAATATGCAATGAACTTACAAAATTGTGATGTATATGATAAGGCACTTGCAACTGTGTTGCTTAAGACACGGGTGCAGTTTTTTACCTAAAAAAATGTATCAATATTAATTATGAGTGACAAAAAAATATATCAAAACTATGTAACTAACACAAAATTTATGCACTATGTACTGTTGCACATGTGGCATTATTTCTCAGGATTAGTAATCTATGAATTATTGACCCCATTTAGTATGTTAGCTTGTCTAATATTAGGTATAAACTACTCTAAAGACCATAGTGAATAATTAGCATAAGGTAGACTGCATGCTTGGTTGTTACTTAATTATATAAAAACTCCATATTGTTTATATTACAGAAAATATTTCATAGAGACAATATTCATATCAATCGGTGCATATTATATAGAAATAAGAATACTATCAAATGACATGAACATATTTTCAAAATTATATTTTTTTTCTGATTCATGAATTTTATTCAAACAAATTATATTTGAAATGATTATGAACTGTGCTAGAAATATTTTACATTAAGTCTCGATTAAGGAAACTGTTTTTTCTTATCTCCTAATACTTAAAATAAAGCAACATGTTATTCCTTTTTATAGAATGTATATTCTTGAACTGATTTGAAACCTAAATTGATTTGAATTCTATCTACTTTTGAAAATTAAAACAAAAAAAAAGAACAACTTTTTACTTAAAATATGATTTCACTGATATAGTAGATATACCCTATTAGAAAATAATTAATGGTATTATATATATTTATTTGACATATAGCTAACCTTCATCTTTTTAATTCTATTTGGTATCACATATTCATCATTTAACTTGTGAAGCAGCCGCATTTCAGCATGCTTACAGTCTGTTAAATATACATCAACAATATCTGACCATTTTGAAATGTTTCCTTCAAATTCTATGTTTTTAGTAATAAAATTATTACGTAGACCCTTAATGAGGTGCGGTGGATCAAAAATTACCTGAAGACTATGATCACTTATGTTAACTGTATCATCTGGAATAAAAAAAATACTTTTAAACTTTATTGATGAAATAAAACAAGAAAAAAAATTGCTATCTAGACTAGATGTAACGTGTTTCACACTTTTTAGCTAGACAGGCATTAACATTTTCTAACTAATACTACTAATTTTAACGCATATTATCAATGATTCCGTGTGTATAATTCAAATGCTGCATTAATTGATTTTGTTTTGAATTCAACAATGGGTATGATTTAATCCCATTTCTAAATTTAGTATGTTACAATCAGAAACATGTTTATTGAACATTACATATTTTAAGCTATGACTGAGCTATATAAAATGAACCAATGTGTTAAACAAGGATATGAACATACCAGTACTTTCACCTGTCAAAATTTGTGTTCTTCTAGTTTCCTGTTTTAAATAATTTAAAGCAACTTGAAATGATGTGCCCTGATCACAAATTAGAGCTACAGGATGTAATCCAGTTTTAATAACTTCTGTAATAAGATCCTTTAAAATGCCTTTTAGTATATGCCCAGATGTAGATCCCTCACAAAAGTAAAATGCAATTGGCTGTTGCCATTTATATAGTGCACCTCTTATCATGAATACTATAGCATGGTCAGCAAATGATTTACTCTTATTATCAAATTCTACTAAACCACATAGGTTATCTTTATTTTTATCATAGGTTAGGCCTGCTTCAAGAGCAGTCTCATCAAATATTACAGAGCAATATTTCTTTGCACTTGGCCACTTTGATACCTGGAAAAAAAAACATAAAATATGGCTTTATAAAATGTCTCTATCTACATTTTGTGATGAAACTATTCTTAGGTCATATAGGCTACAATATTTTACTCGGTTTTGGCTGATATTTATGCTTCTAACGTTTATATGACTTAGTGTCAGTAATTCAAAAATAAAAACTACTAATGAATAATAAAATACCAACTAAAGAATGCAGAAAGGATATAAAATAAGGACTCATACCTCCAATTTTATTGCTTCAAAAATCTGTGAATTTATCCCTGTTTCCAGTTTTAATTGAAATAATAATTTATTAATGGTTTTCACTGATGGTAATATAAATATTCTTCTTAAAAATTTATAACTTTTAGGGCTCTGCTTCATGACTGACAGAGCAATTAATTTTTCTTCGTCACTAAATCTTCTGCCCCTCAACTTTTTTCCACACTGTTTCACTTGTAACCACAAGATTTTTTTTGCAAGTGGATTCATTTTAGCAGTTAAATTTTGAAAATTTTCTCGCTTATTGAACTTCAATGCACTTCTGGCTCTTTTAGTAACATTTAACTCCTTTTGTGACATTTTAAACTCATTTAGAATTTTCTGATATCTACGAGATTGTTTTATTTTTATTAAACAACTTATTCTTGTATTGTTTTCACTTGTTCTCTTACTTTGGTGTACTCGTATTTCTATAAATATACAATATGAGAGTTAACAGATTTATGAAATACTAAATAAAATACAAGCTATGGCTCCATGAAATTGATCATTAAAAATATAATGACAATGAATATAAAATCAAATTCGCTTAAAAGTTCTAATTTACAGATTTACTCCGGAACAGCTATTAAAATATCCTTGAGATTTACAGCATTTTCACCACTTTTACCTAATAGTTATTGTTAATGAAGGCTTTAACTACATAAAATATTGGAATTCCTTCACAATTATTTTTAGACTATACACAGATAAAAAAATTATCTTCAAAGAGATGTCAACTAATATTAGTTTTAAATCATTGGTAACCCATTTATATTTTGTACTTGTAAGAAAAAAATATTTCATATTAAAATATCATGGAGACTTACCAGGGACAAGTTCTTGATTTCTCTTTTCACTATCTGTAAGCTTTGATGATTTAGATGTATCTTGCATGCTGTTATCTAGGTATAACAAAAGAGTAATGTTAACAAAATATCAAAACTTAAAAAAAAATATCATAATTAGTACTTCTCTATCAAGGAGACTTACCTATAATAAGTTGCTGATTTGTTTTGTCACTTAATATATGCCTTAGAGATTTGGATGTAGATGGCATACTGTTATCTGAATACAATAAAATAATAAAGTTAATATAATACACGTATTTAAAAAAATAGTCAACATTAGTATTTTTAATACAACATTAATTGTAGATGTATCTATACGTATAACTTTTTTCCAAATTTTGTTAAAGGTGTTATATCAAAAATTGTTAATGAATAACATTTTAAAATACTTTCTATCTGCTTACTTTATTACTTACATTTCTCAGAAGTGTTGGAAATTATAACTTAAATGTTATGTAATCATTTACATTCGTGTATATTCATTACAATATAATGTATATTTACCTGATAAATCCTGGTATTTGGGCGTTTTGGGTTTAGGCATATCTGTTTGATCTGTAATTATACAATTAAAAATCAATTCTCTACTACATGTTAACAACTACTTGTAAACAAAATTGCCAATGAAATCTAAAAAGAGTGATAACAATATGTTTAGATTTTGATACTGTAACTAACTGAGTTGTTACTAATGTTACTGAGTTTCACAAATAGTACGACTAAATATGTAAATCTTACCATGTTCACTTTGAAGTTCCAGTTTGCAGTATGAATGATCCACATGTTTCCTTTTTTTTTGTGTAATCATGATCAGGGTTCTGATTTTCTAAAATAAACGAAACATTCTAAGAAACCAATATAAATAGAAATAGAAACCATAACGGTATCATATTTTGATTGGTAGTTAACTTTGTATGATAAATATAAAAGAACACGTGTTAGATGACTTACCATAACTTTCGTAAGCTTGAGTAGGTATGCCAGTATTAATTTCGGCATCCGTAAATAAGGTGGGATATGCCGATATTCTGAGACGAAAACTATTATTTATAAATCTCCTTTCAAAATTTTTGTTACACACAAACATTTTATGAAGCTCACGTAAACTAAGATTTTTGAGTTTTTCACAATTGATATACTGCAACCACTTGAGTCCTATCTCATTCTTTGCGAAACGGTGCAATTTAACACTCCTTCGCGTACTTGTGCAACTAGGGACACAACAATAATTTCTCATCGTTTAGCTGTTTACTACAACCAAACTTTACAATTTTGATTGTGAGAGGATAAGCACGAAGGCGAACTCAACGTAATTTCACTCGATCACTACCAAAACTATAATGGCGACAAACTTGCTAAAAACATCCGTCAAATTTTAAATGAGTGAGCGGTTTGGATTGAGCAGGATGGGAAAAACGTCATAATCTATTAGCCCTCAATTTGTCTATGACTGCAATTTCATTCCTTTCGTACAGTGTGAAGATCCCACGCCATGGTTCCGGGTAATCTCCGAAACGGCTGGACCGATTTTGACAGAAATTTCACTGACGGATAGTTAAAATTACAGCGGGTGACATAAGCTACTTTATTTTAGACTAGCTGTCATCCGTGGCTTCGTCTGTAGTACTATCTCCAAAACGATTGGACCTATCCACATGGGACTCACCGACAGATAGCTAACGTTATAAAAAGTAATTAAAGCTTTCTTATATTGGACTAGCTTTTACCTATGGCTTTGTTTGCAGTACTATCTTCAAAACGTTTGAACCATTTTTCACGGAACTTTCACTAACAGATAGCTGATCTTATAAGAAGTAATTAACAATTATTAAAAAAACGCATGCGGACAACAGCTAGTATATAATATAAGTGGACCATTCAGATACAAATTAGAACCAAAAGGTATGGAAGGTATATTTGTTGTTTACTCAAAGAACCTAAAAGCATATAGAATATTAAATGTTGAAGAAAATAGAATATGTGGAACCAGTGAATTTACATTTAATTAAGAAAATTTTGGAATACCGAAAAATGAACACAAAAAAGAAAGAATAATATGAGATATAAATGTGAAGAATATGATGTATATACTCAAAAGAAAATAGAAAAATTTCAAAAAAATATAGAATAGAAAAAAAAATATGATCAGGAAGAAGTTATACAAAATTTAAATTGAATATTTAACAGTAGAGTTGTCATACTCTTTATCAGCAAACATTGATGAAATAAAAGTCACATGTAGAAATTGAAGAAAATAGTAAGTGCAATATTTGAAAACATTGTTTGGTGATAAAATAAAATATGTATGTATTTCTAGATGTCTGTTAACTTTAGTGTTATGACTATTCTTTTTTTATTTTAGAGGGATTTTAAAGTAATTGACTAATTTTAGGGGTTTTCCCTATATCGTTAGGGGTAAAGTACGGTTACTTTACTTTTTCTATTTTAAATATGTATCGAAATAAATATTTAATTTAGACATTGTAATGTGTTATTACCTACGAAGTTCGTTGTAGCAATATAGTTAAAAAGGTTTTGTTAAGTAAGAAACAATTATATTATAAGTAATTTTACTTATAATTGATATGTATTAAGTACCCTTTTTATTCATTTAATAAAATATAACTGATATTACTGATTATTTTAATAGATATTTTCATATATAGATGTATCGTCTGCATCCCTAGTTATCAGTTTTATATTATATATATTGACATTGTTTTTTTTTTTTTTTCTTATATTTAGGATCTTTTATTCTATTGAATATTGTCATTATTGCTCCATATATTATTATTTAGTAAAAGTAAAATGTGTTTTGTTATTGACTGTATTTTTTAAAAAGTAACCTTTTATATTTATTTGTTCACAATTATATCTCAGAGCAATACTATCTGAAGAAGCTGAAATATAGTACAAATAAAATTGTTGCTTGTAAATATTTAAATTGTAAATTAAATAGATCAATAAACATCCTTTTAGTTAAGTAGCTATTGTTAGAGATATATATTATTACTGTTTTTAAATATTTAGGTTAATTGTAAGTATGTATACTTTGTAATGTTGCCGGCGTTGATGGCTATAAGTATACAAGTTACACAATAATTCCTTTATTCTTTATTTTTTTTGGCTCCGTCACGGTTTGTGCACTAGCCAGCGTCAAGTAACAAGATTTTGCTAAGTGTGTTGAAGTGTTTTGTGTTTTTTTGCGATAATTATAATGTTCTAACAAGATGGTGGTTTCCTTGTTAGAACTTTCCAAGGAGTTTTGGTGGTATCTCAGAATGCATGCTCCGTGGTATTATTTCCCATCCACTTCACTTGTGCATAATAACCGAACTATATTACGTAAAACACCACCAATATTACAAAATTTTGAGTCTAATAACACAAGATTATGAATAAAATATAAAAACCACTACATGACAGACTAAAATCCCGCCAAAAACTCCAAAATAATTCCTTTGAAAGTTAATTTTTACTTACCACAGTTTACCTTTTTGAAGTGAAACTTCTTTAGAATCGTTGTGATTTCAAACCGGATGCAACGGAAAAACGACAGGTAAGAGACACAAATACAAAAATGTGTAAGATAAATCTGGCAAAGGAAGAGACAGAAATATACATACTGTTTTATATTATCGGTCTCTCCTCTTTGTACCATGCTTCGTATCATCCCCACTCCCGTCGTCTAAGCATAGTCGCCTGTAATTAGTAAGCCAGAGCGAGAGAGCAAATGTCGGTGTGTATATATATTGCACACTGTTTAATACTTGCTTGAATTTGAGCATTTAACGTGTGTTAGTATGTGTAAAAAGTACGTGTACCACTGTATGCGGCTGTGTATTACAGTTTTTTAGTAAGAAGTCAGCGTAGTGTGTTATTATTTAACAGTGTTTGTGAGTATTTTTATATCTTGTTTGATGAAACTGAAAATATGGAACTTGAGCAATAAATTATGTAACATATGTTAAATAAAATATTTTTTAAAATTAATCAAAATACTTTCATTTTTAAATAAATAAACTTTATTATTATCCTACCCTTGTTATATATATTCATCTCATTCTTTTGTCGATTTACTGAAGTTTCACTTCTATCGTGTGTGAATCGCACACCACTTTTTTTTTTGTTTTAAACATCTTTGCAACACCCACTTTTGGATAACTGTATTATCTGTATACGAAATAATATGCTCCAAAACTGAGGACATTATCGATCATTTTCGTTACACACAATTCGTCAAGCCAACAAAACTCAGTAAACTTGTGCAGTTATTCAATCTTCCATCAATTAGTGCAACGGCTCATCATCACATTTTATTAACCAAGTAATACATATGTATTCGGTACTTTATTTTTTCTTTTATTAAAATTTAATTGTTTTTACTAATTGTTTTAATTGATGTTTTGAAACATTTATGTACCCATCGTTTCAGCTCTACTTATTAGTCATTGTGTTAGTAGTCATTTGTACATTGTTGCACCATATTATTATTTGGGGAAAGTAGTGTGTGTATTTTGTTTTTGGTTGCGTACTTTATAAAGATAAAGTTAACTTCTTATTTATTTGTTTATAATTACATCTCAGAGCAATACTATCTGAATAAGGTAAAATGTAGTATAAATAACTTTGTTTCTTATAAATATTTAATGTAACTTATATGTATGTACATTTTGCAATATCGCCGGCGGTGTTAGGCTATAAGTACACCAGTTACACAGCAGGTAATTCCTTTGAAAGTTAATGTTTACTTGTCATAGAGTCTGTCTTTAATCTTTTATTTATATCTTGTTTTACATATCTTTGCAACACCCACTTTTGATAAACTTGTAATCCGTATACTAGCTGCAATAAAGATATCTGATATCTTTTCAATATTAATATTATACTTCTATTAGATTATTATCTTGTATGTTTTATTTATTTCGTTTGGTACAATGTACACCTACTTTATAATAAAATATTTAATATATTTGGACAAAAAAGTATGATAGTGGTGATTTTTGGCCAATTCAATTTTATAAAATATTCATTATTAATTTCATATAAAACTTATTGTAAGAAAATGTACTAAAATCTAGCCAACTGAACTAAAGTTATAAATATACTAAAAAAAATCAGAAAAGTAGATTGTCAACCAGAGAAGACATTTACTTTTGTAATTTGTGAGCATAGCACTTTTTTTTTATCATATAGCGGCCTTGTTAGTCATAATAGATTGTAAAAATTATTTGATACTCATGAAGAAAAAGGTACATAAGGAACACAAAATGAAAACACACTTGTAACAACTAGAAATTATGATATAATATTAGATGGTCTCTTGCCGGATTACCCCTGCCTAGAACTGCTGACTCTTATGATCCCTCTTCATAAAGGAGCAAACCTGTAAAATATTTAAAGTAGTAGATATAATAAAGCTGGAGTAGCTTGGCAGGCGGAGGAAATTTAACATCAGAGGCAGTGTTCCAGGCATTTGATTTGCATTTCTTTAATGCTAGGTTTCCTCTGGCTATCACTTTGCTCTCCTTTATTTGACACCTACAACTTGAACAACTGTTTTTCTAGAGAAAAAATAATTTTACAATAAAAGTACTACATGTTTTGTGTTGTGAAAGACTTTGAACCAATCACTACTATTAACAAAGGCTTGGTGAATTCTACAATTTTGCCCCAGTTGGTACCCAAGAAAACCATGAAATAATATATATATATATTTATGACAAGCATTTTAATCACAAAGTTTAGTTTCAACATATATGTGTTATATTTGAAATCAGTAAACACATACTCATTGATATTTCGTGATACAAGTGGCAATTTTGCAGATTTAATTTTTACATTTGTAACAGTTTTTGTAGCTTTCATATTTTGTCAATTGTAAATATTAAAGTGGCTAATACAAATTACTTTTATATAATTTATACACAACATAAGTTTATGATGTCAATTGCACATTTTAATATATTATTGAATGTTAAGTATTTAGTATATATATTATATTTTTATGAATCTTTCAACTTGTGAAAGAGACCCACCTGATGCTTAAACCTAATTGATTTTTAGATAAGTATATATTACTCCTGGAAGAGCCACATATACTCATTCACTTGGAAAGTCTCTATAGGACTAAATAAATGAGCTTTAATAGTGTGAGGCTGTTACTATAGATTTAGACTAGTATATGTTTGCTTAACCCTCCTTTAGAAATAGAAGGGACATACTACAATATAAAATCATAAGGTACAGTTATTGTGGTATTGAAGTAATACAATAACATAATATTATCAAATTTAGGTATGATACTCTTCAATTAAATTATAGTTGCATTTATAAAACTAGATAAAGTAACATTAATACACTTATAAATCTTGTGCCAGTACTGCTAAGGCTGTTTTTTTTATTACACAAAAATAATAATTTATCTTCGAAGTAAACTTTCGATTTTTGGCATGATGTTTGCCGCCTAAATTTGAAAAGATATCTGACAGCTTTTTTCTTATCCCTTTATAACTATTAACATTTAGAAATTGTTAAAAAAATACTAATTAGGGAAGGGCAATGCTTTTTCAAGATTAACTGTATTTATTAACTGTATTAATCCAACCGTATTTTCTTCGTTTTAGTAATATCAGCAAGATGATAGAACTCACTGGAATCAGTCTCAGCGAAAGACATAAACAACTCAACGCCAAGATAAGTGATACTACAAAAAACAAAGTTAATTTTGATGAAATTAAACCTCAAGTGGAGAAATCTGATGTGGACAAACTTTATAAAATCGGTGTCGCCTCCAAATATAAAAATATTGAGTATATAATTGAAACCCTCAAATCTGGTGATCACTTGTATATCTCAAAAGCTTTAAAGTGTACTTGGCTTTATAGTAATGAATACTCTCATATCGTCAGCCCAGAGTATCTGCATGAGAATATCTTTCCACTTATGTCAACTAAAATGACAAAAAAGGTTCTACTAACAATTTCCATGCACCTAAGAGATAAGAGAACTGTAGATTTCTACAACTATTGTAATAAAATGAAATATACAACCATCGCAATTAAATTTCTCATATTTACACCAGATTCATTTAAATTAGAGCTACTTAACGAAGATAGTATACTGGATAAGCTCAGAGGATCACATGATCTTTTAATAAATTTCTTGGGAAATTCTTTTCATTTAGCTGAAGCATATTATAACACAGTTTCAGAGTATGAACAAGTGAATACTCTATATGAACTCAGACAATTTTATTCTATATCAGATGTAAAATATTTAGAGTTGTTAACAAAATCGGACAGGGATTGGAAACAATCTAAACGGATGGGCTTGAGGATCTCAAAAGATATCATGAAAAAACACAAGGCTGAAATCTATAAAAATCCAACTATATATCTTTATATTTTAAATAAGAGTGTGTTAATACGGCACAGCACTATAGAGGACATTAAGTTTTATGCCAAGACTTTAATTGCTTACGAATATCCTGAGGTAACAGATTTTTGGAACAGAAATTTAGGGTACAATCATTTTTATGATAAATATGCCTATATACTCGATAAGATTCCTTTCGACCAGAGACTGCAGTTTATTAAAAATATTTTCACAGAGCAGTATCCACTTGCAGAGTTTGAAATGAGTAAACAATTCTACAATGCAAAATTATACAGACTGATGACTTCAGAAGAAAGAGAGAAATGGGCATTGAGACATGTACAAAGTGAATTGGAAATACTCGGCAGTGGTAAAGATTTCCTTTGGTATAGATTCATTTCATTTGATAAGGCTTTCGTTGAAATAAAAAAAAATATTCGAATAGCTGTCAGTGTCGACGCTAGAACCGAAATAATATTAGTATTAGTCAAGTCTGCCAAAACTGACAGTGATTTGGAGATTCTGTTTGATTACTATTATAAGAGACATATTAATGAGCAGCGACCGTATAAAGAGCGTTTTGTAGACGCCATTATATCTGAATACAATGTCTACAATTTCAGTGAAAGTTGCTGGAATGCATTTAATAAAATATTATTTAGCTTAGAAGTTTACAATAATTTGGATTGTTTTAGCTGTAAAAGTAACTATGAACACCTAGCCCTAACATACCATATTATTCACGGGAAAGAAGTTCCTGAGGCATTATTAAATTGTATAGATTCAGGAATTTATAGGTGCGGGTGGCAAACAGACACTAATAAATTAACTGAAGAAAATGAAATAATTATATATCAATACTTGTTACAATTTTATCTGGACAAGATATCAGAGTTTGATCACAAACTATACAACGACGAGGTTAAAGCTGATGTCGGAAAATATATAAACTTTGTTTTAGACCTAATGTTTGAACATAAAAAACCAAAGGAAGATATTCCTGAGATTGTCAATAAATACATACAGTTAGACATTGAAGAGTTCCAGAATCATATGTTATTAAGAGTATTAGAGAGTAAAGATAAAGAAGAAAGGCTGACACAAGGTCTTCTGATGCGTTATTTGAAAAAGGACAAAGAGCTCGTTATTAAGAATTTACCCCTGATAGAAAAATACATTAATAATACATTTACTACTGTCAATTTCAGTACTTTTTGGAAAAAAATACGTATATATTTTTTAAATGATCTTGCCATAATATTTCTGAAAATGTTTGAAGAAATTCTCGTCCAAGAAAATGTAAACTCAAAGTTGGTTAAAATGGCCGTGTACGGTATCTTCGAAGTAGCTGATATGGATTTTAAATTACACTTTATGGATAAATATGCCCCCACAGAGGCTAAAATAGAGCACTCTGAAGTCGACCGAAAAATATTGTACATCCAAGAAGCAATTTGCAGCAAGGTTTATTACTCAAGGCCTCCAGTTCCTCTGTCAGACGTAACGAAATATATTAAGGGGGATTTCGTTAAGTTTTGTTTGCCAACGTTCTATTCATATTTTGCTAAACTACCTAAGCCTTTGTGTTTAGACTTTGTTAAATCATTACTAGATAAGCCGTTATCAGTGCAAAAACACGGTCTGCGAATGGCATTCAAGTGCTTCAGTATAGAAGATTTGAGAAGGGTAATCTTAGAAGTTTGGAATAATACTGTTAATGTATCATTAAGGTCTTTAATTTACAAATATGTATATAATAAAATACGCGGCTTAGATGAAAACGACCAGAACCAGTTATTTGAAGATCTGAAATCATTCACTAAGAGTTTAAACCAAGAAGATGATGTACAAGTATTTAAACTCTTAACGTCCGATTCTTTGCCTCGGCGATTTAATGGTGAATTAACAGAAATAGCATGGAGCTTGGTTGAGAGCTTTCCGACGAATAAAGAAATATTTATTGGTTATAGGAGAGATGTCATCAATTCAATGAGAAATAACATTTGTTTGATAAAAAAGGACGTTGTGGAGTCAATTGTCTATGGTCACGTTGAATGTGTGTTAAAACAAAAACAAATAGGACAGTACTATGGAAATATTTCCGGAGGATATTTAGAGATGGTTAAATGGAAACTTCTTCATAAATACGTCACGTTTTTTGTTGATGAAGACGATTTCCATAAGAAAGCTGAATTAGTAATGAAAGTTATAAGAGAATCCATTAGAACGTGGAACACAGTCTATAATGATACTTACGTCGAAAAAGAATTTGTTTCGGATTTCATTACGTGTCTTAGTCGCTATAGTTACGAGCATGATTTTGGAAACTACACAAAGAATAATGTAATATTCGAACAGATATTAAAGGAGTTACAAGATTCAGTACCTCCTGAGGAAATTTATGAATTATTTTGGAGTATTCGTGTTTCTATCATAACAAGAAACATAATAGCAGAAGGAAACAGTCTAGAGCATGATACGAATCAAAATGTAACATCACTAGAGCGTCTGATTACTTTTGCTAAGGAATTTTCGAATTTATTTACTACATCAATTAAGGAGCAACGCTGTTTTGTGTCTTTATTCGATGTAATTGAAAATAATTTTGAAAGTAGTTTGGATAAAATATTAGACTATTTAAATGGCACTAAAAATAATATTGATTACGGAACAGGCGATACGATCGTCCGTGTTTGTTTGAATATACTAGAATATAAATCATTTGAAACATACATGTTTGCTGCGCAGTTGTTACCTTGCGACATTCACAGATGCACAGATAGAGACAATTATCTAAAAGTAATACATAAATTAAGGTCTTGTGAGTTTGTTGAGTTAAAGTTTTACATGTATAGAAAATTTGTAGGTACAGGTTATAGGAGTACATATATAGACTTCATGTTACCGTTGGTACAAGAGAGTGTATAATTTTCGTTTTTGTAATTTCTTTAGTAATTAATTGTTAAAGTCGTGATTCATTGCGGTGTCCTTATTTAATCCAAGGGCGTAACCTCGATAAGTGAGGAAGTGCTCGTCTAAATCTGAAAGCTGTAACCAATAATCGAGTAAGGTTTTTTTAAGTGATAATATAGTTGTATTCACTTGTACTAACGTTACCTCCGTCTGCCTGCAGTAATTTCTATTACGCCCGTATTTTAATAGTTAAGAAACAATTGAGTTATTTTTCATGTGTCATTTGTATAGTAATATTTTATGTATAGGGTATTTTACATTTTGTTTTTCATTTCTCTCCTTAACTAGGAACCTAGATCCTTAGTACAATATTCAAATTTTTAGCTCTAAAAAATTATTGGTAGCGAATAGACACGCTTTTTTAAGTACAAATAGTTACAAATCTTTTCTTATACATTACTGGCAACCCGGTCATCTTCAGACACCATTACTACCATTTTCACGTGTTAAATTAGTCTCTTCTGCTTTATGTGATTTTCTCCATAAGAAAATGTATGTCAGCTATGTACTAATAGTGTTTGCAATTTGCTGGAGTAAGTGTCTTGTGAAAATTTCAATGTCAGTGTTCTACCAAAATGCTGGCTACATGGAATTCTTGCTCCGTGGTAGTATTTCCCATCCACTTCACCTGTGCATAATAATTGTACTATAGTCCGCGTCAAACATTTTGTCCGTTCTTAAGTAGATGCACAGAACACAAATTTTGGTATCGGAGTGACGTGGAGAGGTGACAGCGTAGCGACACTTGCCCGCGCGCTTTACGTGCCCCTTACAAACCAGTTCCGACACGTGTTTTAGTGTGCGTGCTAGTTGCAGTACAGTTGCTGTCAGAATAATTTCGTTGTCAGATTCGTGCTATTTCTACTTTCCGTTGTTTTCTTTTTATTGTCTTATCTTTTAGTTATTATTAGAAGACTCCCATCTACTTCGAAAAAATAATGTCTCTATGGAAGGGGCTGCCCACTTTAAAATAAATGTTTATTACGAAGTAGATGAGCCGGTGAACTTCGTATCACTTACATATATTTGTGTAAAATGTGGTCAAAACTTAACACAACATTTTTATTTCCATTGTAAATGCAACACAGTTATACACTTAATAAATTTAAAGCTTACTCATGTACTATTTTATTTCTGACACAGAACTGTTTTGTATTCCAACAAAATAGACCAAAGAGATCGTACCGCATACTACAGTTATGAAACAGACAAATTTCTGAACGCGCCTATCAGTATTTGACATCGAATGACAACTTTTTATTTCTAAAATGACAAAAGACATTAAATGATGAAGCACAGAGTATTTTATAATATAGGTAATTTCATAGCTAGGAACATGTTGTATTTGAAAATTAAATTGCCCTTTTTAGTATTTTCCTATACTTATTATTTATGTTTCTCACCGTCTAAATCTTCCCTAAACTTCCACAAATATTTCAAGATCAAAATTAACCAAATCGGTCCAGCCATTCTCGAGTTTTAGCGAGTCAAACGAACATCAATTAACTTTTATACATTGGAGTCGTATAGAATCTAAGATGGCTGACTTTTAGTAACTTATGAGTAATTAAAAATTGATCCCATTAATTTTAGGCAAACACTTTTATTGAGTTAAAAGAATTAATTTTCAAGAATTTCAACATCGGTTGAGTATTAATTTTAGTTAATTTTAACTAAGTTGTGCACCGCACAACCTTGCCCATTGCCAAATGAAGAAAATGAGGCCAAATCTTTATTTTTAACAATAAACACATAATGAAATAGAATGACAACTGAACTGAACGTTGATGCGGTAATAACGCAGTGGTGAGCGTGTCTAGTCACCGCGTTGATCAACGTAAGTTCAAATCATTGCCAATAAGCCGGAACTTTCGGTGAGGGTAACATTGTGTTGTAAAACGAATAATTAAAACGGTTTTATCAGATTGCCCCAATACAGTAGAATACAGATAACCAGTGACCTCTCGCTTAACCGTGCTACTATAGTAGATGTTAGAAACATATGTTGTTGGTCTTTCGTGAGGCACATATGCTGGTACAGGTGTGTGGTTGCCTAATTTGTATATATATATATGATTAGTTGATCTTGGTAAGTTTCGCGTTGTTGCATTTAAGGCAACAACCCAAGCCGAGGTTCGGCCACTTTGGCACGCTTGAGTTAGTTGCCAAGCGGCCGAGCGCTATAAGCGATCGCCCTATTAGTCCGATGAAGCTGTGTAGGTCCATCAGGCCAACAGCGGTAGTCAGTTCAAAATTACTAAGCGACGATTGTCGCGTAGGCACTGAAATGAGCCTAAATTGTGTATTTACATAAGAATTATAAATACAAAATTCTCAGTCACCTATGCCAAGAATAGTTACTTCGTGATTATTGATTCTCTCTTAGATATTCGATTGTATTATAACTCATCATCTCCGTTGCTCGGACCAAAGTATCACATGAAGAGCCTCTACCTCTCCCTTTCCAGATCTCGCTGTCTAACATCGACGAGACGCATATGTAACCGCTCTACCACATTATGTGACAAGGGAGGGGGAGTCGCAAGCTTCGTGATGTCACATGCATAAAGATGAAGTATTAAAACTCTTTCAAATTCAAATGAACCGATCAACGGCAATTCAAATGTTTGATTTCTTATTAACTAATTGGTACCTGTGACTTTGTTTGCATTGCTTATTATCTTAACAATGTATTTCATGTTTCGAGGAAAAAAACAAAAGTATTTTAGTATTTATGTATACTTTGTCATATATGGATCTCTCTTTAGTGTTCAAATTACAAAATTAAGCATACTAGCAGACGGATGTGCAATGAGAATTTGCCTTTCATGAAATGTATCGATTAGTCGATACAATTCAGTGGATATTTATGTAGAATGGAAAGTTATCACTTCAAAAAATCAGCGACGGGTCTATAAATTTTGCTTTTATGTTTCAATTATAAAAACTTATATACGTATCCTATATCCTAAACACCTATATGCATATCAACTATTCAGGCAAATTGAAACCGTTAAAAACGAAATGCAAAACATAATTTATCATTCTATCTATAGCGAGACTTCTTCCCTAGTATAGTCGAATCGACAAATTATTATTGAATAATTCGGGAAAAGTTGTGTAACACTTAATAAAAACACCAACAACTGTTTAGCAAACTTAATTTATTACAATCTACCCAAAATGCAACATTTAACAATGTTTCGTATAAAAAATAATCACCACAACGAATTAATCTGCTAAAACACAATAATACCTACTTATACTCTTCATAATAAAGCAGTTATGTATATCACCGACGTATAATACTTTCATACTCAACTTCTACACTATTTCTTTAAATTATTAATACACTTGTAATGCTACTCCCATACATGCGTGTATCGTCACGCAGTTTTGTCTATGATAATAATAAGTACACGTATGGAAAGACATTATCATTATTTGTTACCAACTAATCAGGCTGTGTGACGTTAGACGCAGCACGAAAACTGGAGCCGCGGTTTTTACACACATTAAAGAAACTTGAAAACGCTAATTCTGAATCCTTATTGGAATGACAAAATCGTTTCTGGCGCGATAAGTAGCTAAAAATTCGTCACGCAGGTATGGGACTAGTGTAAGGAAAACATCGGTTATAGGCTATTTTTTGCTCAATATCAAAAACGTTCGAACTTATATGACAGTGCACGCTTTCATAGACAAACGTTAGGTCTTGATGTCAAATTTTACAAAGATGAGTTCGAAATTTATGGTGGAAGTTATGACAGTTTTTACTTTTTTATTAATAATCTCAACACTATATTGTTTAACATTGAACTATTACTATGATACAATAAAACGCGTAAATAGAATAAAATGACTTAATAAAACTGATTATATATTGTAAAACAGGAATGCTAATATTAATAAAACCTTGTCGCAAAGGATTAACAAGGGCGCAACCATTTTTGTTCAAACACTGACGTCATCACAAGACACTTTGTACTAATTGCTTATTTGTTTACGATTTATTATCAAACCAAGATTGGACGAGGATTATGTCTTCATGGAGGTGTTACTTATGGACGTTACTTTACACTTCTGCTTGGAATATATAGGCCGCTGTCACCGCTTACTGCAACAGGTTCAACCATCCGCCAACGTCGGGTTTAAACGCCGACCAACGACACCTTTTAATTACTTTTTGTTGTTTTGCAAACGTTGTCTATTGCAATAAGACGTGACAGCGGCCAAATAATTCCAAGAAGTGCGAAGTAACTTCAACCTTAATATCTAATGGAAGAGATGTGTTTTTATTATTCAAAATTATCACCCGAACAGTAGATACAGATAATTTCTGGGAATAACCTAATCTTAGAGTTTTTGGCGGAATCTTAGTCTGTCATGTAGGGCGTTTTTATATTTTATTCATAATTTTGTGTTATTAAACTCTATATTTTGTAATATTGGTGGTGTTTTACATAATATAGTTCGGTTATTATGCACAAATGAAGTGAATGGGAAATAATACCACGGAGCATGCATTCTGAGATGCCACCAAAGCTCCATGGAAAGTTCTAACAAGGAAACCACCATCTTGTTAGAACATTATAATTATCGCAAGACACTTACTTGGCAAAATCTTGTTACTTGACGCTGGCTAGTGCACAAACCGTGACGGAGCCAAAAAATAAAGAAGAAGAAGAACCTAATCTTATATATACCACCGGGTGTTTTTGCATTCATTATAATGGGTTAAGACAATGAAAATATTTACCGATATACACTTTTCTGTCTACATTCACGGTAACTGGTAAAGTATTTTGGATTCTATATAACTATTAATTTGGCATCAATTAGTGCTTATATACGCAGTATAATAAAAATGATCTCTTTAGAATTTTAAAGCGGCTAAGGCAACCTATAGCGCTATATTCAACAACTGCATTGTTAAGGTCATTAATCATCATTCTTCTACTGTCTCAACTAAGTAGGGTAGATAGGATTGTGATGAAATCAAAGTATGGTAGTACGGTTTTTTTCTAAACTCATTATTCTAGGTACCAATCTCAAGTTTGAAAGTGATTTTGTGTCCAAACGTTAAGGCCTATAAAGTATATATAAAAGAATAGGTCAGCACAACAACTCTATTAGCAACGTTTATACACAAATCATTCTTTATACAACTCATCCATATCGGGCCGTCTTTTACGCCTATGTTTGTATATTTTCAAACATAACCCTACTAGTCAAGTATAAAGGTATTCTTGAGATCGTTTATGACAATTGAATTGGACCCAAGGACCTTGGAAACGGGAAAGCAGCAGCACCGGTACTACAGATTTTTAATATTGTGTTTTGTTTGTCTTCTTCCTGTTTGTGTTACACAATATGTTCGAGAAACTTCTTTAGTGGATATAAAAAGTAGATTGTTACATTCACCCAATAAATTGCTTGAATATAATTTTGTAGTTTTAATTATTCATTAGCTTTGCACCGGCATATAAGTCCTTTATCACTTTACAATAATTGATGTCTACTTACAATTTTAATAATACAGTAAATAAAATATGAAAAGCCTAATTAAACAATTAATTTACTTCGTCAAAATAATTATTATATATCGTTTCAAATTTTCCTATCTTCATTTATGGCCAATTTATTTTCGTTATAATTTAACTTAAGTGGTTGAATTCTATAATGATTCTTAGCAATAGTATAAATACGACTATTTATATGTCAAACGTATCTACAATGTTCCATTGTTATAAATGAAATAAGTAGTATGAAAGATTGTAATCATTTAAATCAGAATTTTCTTTCAATATATCACAGTTTTAAACATGTTTAAAGAGTGTTAAATATTTAAATATAAAATACAAGGAAATGTAAGACGAATAAACAAAATCGCGTAAGTAATTATCGTTTATATTATGATGGGAATGATATGAACATTTCTGAGATATTTCTAAACGCCGGGTACCATTCTACACTCCTGACTAATATTACCCATCCATGTTTTCTGTTATTTGATATTTAATACTCTTTAAACAATTTAAAAAAAACGTGGTACCGTGAGGAGTTTTTGTTTAAATCATTTACTCCTTTTTCTTTTGGTTTTGTTAAATTTTGCAATCGATTTTATACATCACAATGAGTTTATGACAGAGACATTAGTATAAATTCGATTGTAAAATTTATTACGAATGTTTATTCACAAAAAAAGGAAACAAGTTAATAAAAGCGTGTTAAGATAATTATATCGACAAGTAGGCACACTAGATAATTCAAAGCGCTAAATAACCTTAAGTAGACTAATCGTTTCTCTCTCGTTAACATTTAATACTGAGAATACACGCGTTAAAAAAATATACGTACCTTTTTAAAAAATATATATATGCAGTGTAATTTCAACAGTTTTTACATAAATTATACAATTGAATACGACCGTTTTTTTTGTAATTGACAGACATTAATTTGGATGAGAAATGATAAAATAACCTTATGTATATCGACAAAAATATATATAAGTAGCCGCCTTGTAACATATTACGCAAATATTATGAATTATATATTCTATACTAAATTACATAACATTTCTAAGTCTATATCGAAGAATTTACTCGCATGGGGTAGGTATTAAAATATATATTAGTTAGCTGTACCCGTGGCTTTGCAAGCATTTTATATAATACTAGCTGCCCGGCCCGGCTTCGTACGTGTGTAGTAATAAGACCAAGTATTCATTTCCTAATAACACCATATAATAAATAAAAATGTCAACTAAACTGAACGTCTTCTGTCTCACTCGCTCGCTTACGTTTTATATGGAGATTTTTAATCCATTCTTTTCGTTTATCCGTTGGATTTTTGAAAACTTTTTCTTTCATAATAAACCTTGTCCTGACAATTACCGTGCAGCCGTTTGAAAGTGTTGCCATTATATACATTCGGCAACTGTTTTTATTTATATAGATTCTTTTAGTTCGAATTTCTATGCAAGCCATTTTCATGGTAACCGATTTAGCAGTATCGAAATTGACCGTTGACAGTTGACTAGTGGCGAGTTGTTGTAATTGAAAAAACACTCAGGTGTGCCATCACCTTCATGATGATCTGTCAAACGATCATATCAACATAATCACCAACTCAACCAACTGTCATGGTATTTTGCATACACGTTGTCAGGTCTAGCCGTTGGGGAGGCATGGTGATAGCACTGCACGATGCCGCCCCAACCTAACGGCGGTCGGTACACCGTGGGGTTTTAGTGAGTAAAAGTCTCACACTACCCACACTCTCCCCCGGGAGGGTGGTGTGTCCATGATGGATTTCCCCACGCTAATAAAAAAAAAGGTGTGCAGAAAAGGCCATAGGGAATTTCTATAGAAGTTATATAGTGGTACTACGAAATAATCGCAAGGAGGGGTTTAATGGCAGGCGCGTAAAAATTAAGCCAAATGATACATGACAACAGGACAAACATGTTATGCCGACCTTACTTAGGTGGGATAAGGGCAAGAAGATAATACTGTCAATGTCATGGCGTCAAAAAATTTATCAGATAGTACACTTGGTGTTCAAATCACTCACGCAAAGCCGGGGCAAGGCATTATTAGCTATTTAATGATTGAAATAAAATTCACTTAAAAATTTATACTACGCAATTAAATTCTGATTTACGTAAGCTAAATAGTAAAATACAGTAGGCAAAATGGTGTAGAAAGGTTAGGCAGAGATTTCAGGTATTATACAATGGTATTTATTAACAAACAGAACGCACAGATATCATAATCTTATTCAGCGATTCACATTCTCGACGAGCATAATTCTGAACTCAAACCTGTCTATATCTCACCAATTGATTACTGAATAGGGGTCATTTCAAATCGACCACTTTTATACTCGACCCCTTTCGATTTGGCTGATAAAATTTTGAATTAGTATAAGTATTCCCATAAACAAAAAAAAAAAAATAGTATGTCTGTAATTTTTTTTTTTGCATTATTTCACATACGAAAAACAAAGGTACGACGAGTATATTGACGAACATATTTACTAAGTTGGCTAAATTAAAATTATAATCGTAGAATGTAAAATAGGTAATTTATAATAAGAAAATCAAAAATTATTGTCCAACGAATTGCTTATAATTTTATATGTATTTCCGATAAACGATGTAAATGTTCAAAAATGTGATTGAGTAACAAACAACTTTTAAAAAATCGTCTAAAATATATATAATATGGTAGGTAATCAACAACTTCAGATGTGAATGTTTTTTGTTAAGAAAATTATCTCCATATGACATGTATTCCTAAGATAGTGAACTATATCATAGGAATATGATTTTAAAACGAGAGCCGAAGATTAGATTAAATCGTATTATGGATTAAATTGACTTATTAAAAATAATAAACTTTTGTAGGTGGTAGAGCTACGCTGAAGCTATTACTGGTTTCAGCATGAATGGGTCGGCTCGCCCGGGGTAGTACCACCCTCTCACAGAAAACTGACGTGAAGTAACAGTGGTTGCACTGTTGCGTTTCGTTCGGTCAGTGAGAGCGCCGGAGGCCCACATATATTAAAAGGCCGGCAACGCACTTGCGACTCCCCTGGTGTTGCTAGTGTTTATGAACGGTGGTGATCACTTACCATCAAGCGACCCACCTGTTCGTTTACCCCCTATAATATACGTTAAAAAAAAAGAGTTAGGTAGATAATCTAAATAGGTATAAAGCGTAAGAGTTTGTATTTTTGTTTGTTTAAACAAGCTAATCCCTGGAACTATCAGACAGGGTTTTTTTTTTTAATTTCATTTATCGAGTCTATAGACTTACTAACATTAATTACGCTACGGCGTTTAGGAGAGGAGCAAATAAGATAAAAATGTAGCTCAGTCAATACGATGACCGGTAAAGAAGTAAAAGTATTGCCACCCACGATGGAGGATAACAGATGTGAAGACGAAAGTAACAGCGGGGCATAGTTAGTAAACGATAATTCTAGTTGGATAAATAAACTGCACTACACAACAATAATACTTTTCAATAATAATTTTCGTGGCGTTAATTATAACGAAAGTACCGCAATATATTTAACAACGACATCGATCCATCGGCGGTCATCGCTGTCATGCCGGCCTGCAAGCCGCTCGACTGACAGACCCCAAAACTGAGTCACTCTTCCCAATTGTATGGTAGTCGCGACCAAGTCTGGTATTAGAACCCCAAACCGCTTGGTTACTGGATATATCCATCACCCCCAGTGATTACTATATGTGTATTCCACCTAGTGCATGGTGGTCGAAAAAACACAACTTTCATGCCGTATCACCCTTTAATAAAGTTGCATAATAAGCAAAAAAAAAAAAGAACTCCAAAAATAAGTTCATACATCTTACAAATTTCCCAACAGTCCCAATATAACATTGTAACAGCGAACATGTATATAAAATATCAACAACAAAAAAAAAACACCACACGTACAAGGTTATCGCAAACTCTCGACTCGACACTATAACAATACACTACCCTAGTTTATAATCGGATACAAATAACATACGAACTATACTAACTCTATATACTTAGTTAATATAACAGGCGTTAATATTTATTGCAAACTAATGGATTGTACTCGAATTATTAATCGATTAATATCGTATCGATTTCCGAACGCGAGATACTGTAACGAGAATTGATAACAATATGCACATTATTAAAAAATATATCGATTATTTTAAATTTCTAATTACTATTTGTAATCGATAAGATATATCGATGGCAATTAATTTAAAATTCAATCACAAATATCGATTACTCTTAATTAAAATCGATAAAAGATAGTAACTACTATGAACAAGAATAATCTTGATAATTATTAATACAGTAATCAATAAGACTTATCGATTACTATTGATACAATATTGACAAAATAACAATATGTAATAATTAAAACTATACTCAGTCAGGAATATCGATTATTATGCAATAATAAATGCGATACGAGGTTTTAGTTATTAATAATTTAATAGAAGTAAAACATATTTGTTATTACAAATTAAAGATATTCATAAAAATAATACAGTATTCGATGAGATATATCGATTATTATTGATTGAATAATGGTAACTCTAAGATTGTTATTTAATATCGAATACATGTATCGGTTATATGGACTACGATTAACTGTATATCGATAAGAAAATATCGGTTATTTATCCAGTAATCGATACGATATCATCACATAACAGCGCTTAAATATCTAGATACCTTAAGGACCTACGTCGTCCTAGGTTTGACGTCTTCGACTTGTATCAGCTGTTCTATTGGTATTAGAGAGAGCTCGCCTCCTAACTTAACAGCGGGCAAACCCTGGAATAATATGATGTTTATCTTTCTCGTTATTTCCATTATTCCCAAATGTAAAAGTATTGAAACTTTCGGTGTCCATCCAGTTTTTCTCATATAGCCTTAAACGGTGTATCTTAACGAGCCTGCTCCAATTTCTAGTATCTCGGCTCATTGTTTCAAAACGACGGCGGCATAGACAAGGATGTGAGGAATAGGATAAATGTAGGCAGGATGAAGTGGCGAAAGGTGTCTTGGGTAGCTTGTGATCCACGAATGCACTTGAAACTTAAGGGGAAGGTGTATAAAACTATTATAAGATCAGTCATGCTGTATGCATCCGAGTGCTGGATTACGAATGAGACGGATGAGATAAAATCACACGTAGCAGAGATGCGAATGTCAAGATAGATGTTTGGTAAAACTAGAAACGATAAGATTAAGAAGGGCTATATAAGAGAAAGTTTAAAAATAGCACCAGTGACAGAGAAGTTGAGGAGTAATAGGTTAGCATGGTATGGGCATATCATGAGGAGATATGAAGGCCGTGCGACTAGAAAAGTTTTAAGTATGAAGGCGGAAGAATATAGGAGTAGAGGAAGACCGAAATAGGCGTGGATGAATTGTGTGAAATATGATATGTGTATAAAAAGTGTGAATACTGAGATGACATCTGACAGAGGAGAGTGGAAAAGGAAAATATGTTGTGCCGACCCTACTTAGGTGGGATAAGGGTAAGATGATGATATTTGAAATTACTGAGAATATCCATTACTTTTACATAATAAGCAGTATTAAGAGTATATTATAGCATATATAATATGGAATTTTCATTAAAATATATCGATATAATAGTAAATATCGATTTAAAAAAATAATCAAATGACAATAATAATACATTAGCTTGATTAATAAAACTGTTACGTAAATAATCAAATTATTATATGTAATGGCTTTAAAATCGAGGAAGAATCAAATTCACTTATAATATACAAGATTATCAACATTTACAATTTGCAATGTAGTACGATGTAGGAGCGAATAGATGGAGTTAAAATCAAATTTGCTTATAGTATAAATCATATTCAACATTTATAAATAATAATTTAGTGCGTCGTATAAGCGGATAGATGGCATTAAAAACAAATTTGACGGTTATGATATTTTGTCAAGTTTTAGTGATTTGTTTTCCTCGTTTTAATATTGTAGAACTCACCAAACAGGATTTCTCCGGTGTGTGCGGTGTGTGAGCGTGTTTGTCGGTGTTCGCGGCGGCCGCTTCCCGCGCCTTGCGGAGACCCAACGAGAACACCGCGACCGAACGTACTCGCTTCACGAGAGCCGCTTTCGCACGGGACCGACCTCAACCATACACGACCTTATATAGTTTATGCTTTAGAGATGGTCTCCATGCTCGACAGTGAGAGGATTTGCTTTGTAATAGTTTCCTTTTATGAGAACATAATGCCACAGAAGGATATCATGGAGAGGGCACGCGAGGAGAATCCTCTAAGCGCCCTTCTCCGGTGTAGATGGGTGGGGTTTTAATTATCTTCTTCCTCCACTCTAGCTGAACCACAGGAGGATGGGGCGGTGGACCCGTCTTCCCAGTGTACTAGTTCAGCTGTCTGAGACACAGCTGTAGTTGTACCAGATTGTCTTCTTTTAGTGTTCACATAAAATAGATAATAATTATGTCTGTATAGGATTATGATGGCGGCGTGCTCACCACGGTGATTGGTTAACATGTGTGGCCTTTTACCAAGGGCGTGCCTTAGATCTATTGTATTCTCACTAGCGTCTACGTTTTCTTATTCCTATTTCTTAGGATAGTAGGCTTGCCATCCACTCGATACAATAGCGTATCACAACAAAATGATTGCACTGTATCCAAAAGTAAAGTACTGAGATGAGTTAATATCTCATCTGCCAGTAAAAATAAAACCCATTTCCTAGTAAACACAGCCTCTTCCTTTTCAAACATTAACCTGCCGGCTGTTTTTTTAAGACCTAGATGCCAAAATGGCGGATAACTTTTATTTTAATTTCACGACATCCGTACATTATAAATTTCATGGTTTGGTATTAAAAAAATTCGTACAAATGATAAAATACATTATTCATAAATTTTACAATACATGATTTGTTATTTCTCAAAGTTTTTAAGCTTATGCTGCTACTACAGTCTGTTGACCCGTGCCTCATGAGCTCTACAATGGTTTGTATGGAACTTAAACCTTTATGGTTTTGAACGGTCCAGGGGTTAATATTGGTAAGTACTAACTGCCTTTATCTTTCGGTTTGTCGTCCTCACTGGAAGTCGCGCACGTTTCAATAGATGGCGCTGCTGAAGGTACCGCGTTCAGATCCGGCTCGGAACCGCCCGCGCTCACACTGCCGGACAACTCCTACACAGATACACTTTATAAGTATATCTCTTTGTTTAAAACAAATTTGTTGTCTGTAAAGTCGGTTTACGAATTTTACGTGATAACGTCCTTAGAAAACATTGAATTATTATCATTGAATTACCGATGGAGTGGGAGAGAGATAGATGCGTCACAAGCCGAACGCTCTTTTCTATCGCTTGTTCCGCGCTCTCGCTTGTACGCTCAGCTCAGGCAGAACGTGACAATGAGTCATGCGTTTTAGTACGTCCAGCCGGCGTTCATCGATTTATAAGACGTTATCGCGTCAAAATGTTTTTATTTTCGCATACGTGGGTTGACAAGCCAGTAGTTTGTGCATTTATATTCTACTAGCTTAAAAAAGTATTGTTGAATTTCGACCCCTGAATAATCACCAGTGCTGATGAATGTATATATATTATAGATGATTTCTTATATATAAGTTATATAAATCTTACACTAGTGTACTACTATACTTATACTTGCGGCTTCGCACAGGTGTACCACGAAACGTACGAAAGTAACCGTTTACAGTAGTAGCCCATGTATTGCAATAAAATGGCAACGGAACGGAAATTTCTCCCTATTCTCTTTGTCTCTTACTCAGTCACTCACCTCTTGATATCAAGATTTATTAACTCAAATTTTGGACTTTAAAATTTTTTTAATCTTTTTTTTTTATTTGTACAAACCTTGCCCTGACAATTACAAACACAACAAAAAAAAAAAAAACTAATTGTATTGTAGAAATGTATAATATTTTAACGATATTTTCAGCTTTTAGTATAATGTATATTTTGAAATTTTTTTACCAAATATTTTATAAACAAACAAGACACACTAAAATCATAAAGAAATATGGTTAAAATAGTTTAAAAAAAGCATGTATTATGTTACCTGTAGGGTGGGGTTCACGAGGGGTCGGTACTGCGTCGGATGCGGTATGCAGTGCGCTGACCTGTGCAGCGGCTCATCCCGCAAACCCCTCACACCGAGTAGCGATAGTGCAGCGCCCGGTGTTACTTCCTACAATTTTTTTTCTAAACTATATCCGTCTTATTACAAAAAAATGAAATAGAAATTAAATGATTAGTTAAATATCAGAAGCGATGATGGCTCAGTTGCTAGTGTGTTCGGACATAGCGTCGAAGCACGTAGGTTCGAATCGTAGCAACTGAGTCGGAGCGCACGGTGGAGGTAAAGAACATCGTGATGAAACCATAGCATGGTGGTAGGGCTTTTTCTAAATCCACCTGGCTAGCTACCACCCTCAAGTTGAAAACCTGTCGCTAAGCACGTGTTGGTGTGTTCCGGCAGCTGCACTTGAGAGCAAGTCCCCCGCTAGGTTTAGCGTGAGATTGTGGTCAAACGCTAACCAATAAATATATAAAAAAATACGCATTGAACACTTATTAAAAAAATTTTGATCACAAAACACTGT
The DNA here is from genome assembly GCA_035772565.1 of Antheraea assamensis. Taxonomy (NCBI): domain Eukaryota; kingdom Metazoa; phylum Arthropoda; class Insecta; order Lepidoptera; family Saturniidae; genus Antheraea; species Antheraea assamensis. Next base: position 385,942 of record JAQQSE010000013.1, read on the forward strand.
TATTATTATTCTTGTTTAGAGATAAATACTATTTAAATTTAAACACTGTCTAAGTTGACAGTTCTTATTTTATTGCTCTGATTAATTGTATGTCTATTTGCCCGTTCAAGAAGTTTTGTAATAATTTATGGACTTCGTGGGTATAATTAAATTTGAATATTTAGATAATTTAAACAATTCTATAAATTTACAAAAGTATTTTTTTTTCTTCCGTATGTCCTCTGCCTATGTAGGCAATTTCGCCAGTGTCAAGTGTGACAAATACACGGTTTAAACTTAATTGCCAAACATTCAGTATACAGTAGAATAATCCAAAATGGCACGACACAGAACCATCACAGAAGTGTAATTTTGAGATATGGGTACCACAGAGATAATATATAATGGTATGTTGCAAACTCTGGTTTCCCTTCAATACGTATAAATCTTTCGCCTTTTTACAAAAGTAAATCATAACAACTACTATGTGACATTACTGACATTTGACAGTGTATTTAATCTGAGATTTTATTGTTGTCCCACTTTACGCACTTTGACGTAATATATTATACTTTAATATTTATTGCTTATTCTAACAATTGCATCGTTTTCTTTTAACCAAAATGTCACAATAATAATAATAACCAATTTTAGTTAAAATAAATACATTTTTTTAATGAACATCTAAATTATTTTTTGTTTTCATAAATTCAAATTATTTACAAAATATATGTATGTAAGGGAACATTTTTGTACCATGAGATTGAATTGAATGAATGCTTTGAGTTGAAAGAAAAGTGTTGCTTCTACAAAAAAATGTGTATAGCTAGAGACCACTTAAACACTCTTTTGTAATAAAGTATTTTAAACTTTACATTTCACATTTTAGGCACTGTTTAGTAAAACTCTTGTTAAACACTTGCTCATTTTTGTTTTTCTAATAAGACCGTATAGGTTTTAGCATTTGATAATTATTGATTGAACATTTGATTTAAATAACCATGTTGCCCAAGATGGTAAAGACGCTAAATCTAGACGAACTGGGTCTGAAATGCATCTGTTGGGACACACTAACAGGTGTTCGGCAACAGATTACCAGCATTTGTGGATGGTAGCTATACAGACGGACTTAGAGAAAAACGTACCACTATGCTAAACGTATATTTATTTGAACCTATCAAAATCGCTTTACTGCACCTGATGGTAAGTATTTATGACTCATTCGCTTTTGCTCGCGGGTTCGGTCGCGTTAATGTAAATTTGACCTGTCCCTCGAGAACAGTACTTCTATCTGAATGAGAGGTTTTCTACTACCTATTCTGTACTCCTGAGAACGTGTACGCCAAATTTCAATTAGAGATTGAGTAGCTGAGGTGTGAAAACTTCACAAACAAAGAAAATCTCATTTGCATTTATTTATAACATTAGTTTGGATTAACAAAGGCAACAATCGTCCGTGTCATGCGAGCCTGCTAAATCGTTGTTTAAGTATCGTCTAACGAATCCAATATCAACACATTCCGTATACCCACGATACGGTAAAGGTGATATTTACGGTAATGTTTGGTAGATGAGACCAGTAAACCCGACATAATGACTCTCTTTTAGCTTATTGAGTTTCGGAATCAGGCAATCCGTTGTCGAAAAGTTTGTAGGCTGGCATAATAGTAGTGACTGTCGATGGATTGTATATTTGTGAATAATTACAATAATACATAATAACTTAAGATAAACTAGTATACAAATAATTCCCATTCAATCTTCAGAACTAGCTATTCTTGGTTGGATCCGGCTAGGACAGTTGTCCTATTTGAGTTTGGAAAATGAATCGCCTATCACCCGTATTCATGACTAGTTACTGTCAAAGTCTTACTAATAATTTAATTAATTAAAAAAGTGTCGTTAACACCTCAAGCGATTATAATCTGACGATATTTCTCATAAGTTACTATTCTTAAGTCTAGTGGAATAATACTCACCTTACGTCGTATCGGTTTCGTTGGACTAACGTCTTGAAGTAACTGTAGAGAGCCGGTACTGACCGCTGGCTCAGTTATAGATGCGGCTTTCGGTCTGTAATTGACCGAATAATTACAATAATAGTGTTCGAGTAATCATTTTTGTATGTAAATGCGTCCATAGTGCAAATCTATCGTTAAATTAAAAACTTAATTTGTCAGAAAATTTATAAAATCCAAACGTTGGTTACTGGTGAAATAGTGCTAACTGAGAATGATCAAATTTTTAGAACAAATAATTAAAAAAAAAAACCATTAAAAATCATTTGTTGGCTACAGCTTAGTTTTCCTTATAGAGCTCGCTAAGGACCTTACAGTAGTCATTACGAACGATCATTACCACAATAACAAATAATTATTATCTATAATGGAAAACAAATGATTGAAGATATCATTTGATGTTGTTCATTATGTATTGTCAGTTGTTATTATTGTCAATGTCAATTATCAGCCGCTGTTGTCACTACGTGTGAAGAGCCACTCGTTATCTAACAACAATATGTGTAAAAATGAGAGAACTACAAGTAGCTCACATTCAAATTCGTGACACGAATAAGAAATAGTTATTATATTATTGCATCATTATTACAAACTGCAATACGATAGAAATTAGGAAAGTACGTAACATCACAATATTTGAAAAGAGTTTATAACAACAATATCGCTATCTATAGTTACTTTCTATAATAAATTGCCGCGTGGAAAAACATAACTCTTGTAATCGATATTTTTTCTTTATAACTCCACCACGACTGAGTCTAATGAATCGATATCCGTTTCTATAAATCAGAGGTTCCCAAACTTTTTTTTCTCATAGACCCCTTTCAAATTTTATTGGTTCCGGTGGACCCTCTGCAGGTTCAATACTACCATATGAAGTCAAGCTAACATTATTAGTTCTTCACGGTATCGAAAATAGAGCAATTTTCATAGACCCCCGCTTACTAATTGTTCACCCCCATTTCTTTGTCACGCCAACGTACACCCTCATCGAGTCTCTCATAGACCCTTGCGGGTCCACCTAGACCACTTTGGGAACCACTCCTATAAATAAACAAAGTTTTTTTTTTATTTAATAAAAATATTAAATGAGTCAGTTATTCTAGCTAATGACCATCTATAACCAACTCCTGATAGGACCGAATTCCTATACGAATTCAGTCACCGATACGTCACTACTTCCGAGGACACAGTTACAATTACTCATAACCTAGTTCACGTTACCAACCACAACACTGAAATGAGGGCAGCATCAGCGATATTTGTGACTTGTATCAGAAATACATGTGAACTTTGACAAAGTTCGTAGGCCTATAGAATGTATTTAATATTGTTTGGAATGTTTAATTTTCAAAGATTTATTGCATTCTTATAAGTTTTATCGTAAGGATAAAACAATAGCAAATATAACTAAGCAATCGCTTTCGAAATATTGCTTAAAGCTTGAAACAGCAGTGGGATTTGGAATAATATTTTTACAGGCATTTGACCAGTTACAATATTATCTGGAATGTTTAAATTTCAACGATTTATCACATTTTCATGTTGAAATCGAATTAGCACTATAGACGCATTCTGTGGACAGCTGTAGTCGATGTAAAGCTTAGCTATTGACTACATAATCGTTTGTAGTTTATATACAGAGTGACAAGAATTTAAACAATGTATATTAATATGTCATGATCAAACTCGGAAATAAATATAATAGGTCGGTAGGTACATGTGATTTAATTACAAAAATACATTTATATACAAATGTGCTATTTAATTGAATAAGTGTGAGAGCTGTGGAAAATTTATAAATATTTAATTGAAGTAAAAATCATGAACATGGTCTAAATATGAGATAATTGAAAGTAAATCGTTAGCAGAGAAGTGTGTATCAAATAAGAAATCAGTGCAAACACTATTTCACATGTGCTTATTTCCCATAAAAGAAATATATACAGAATAAATAATAAAATGGATATGATACAAAAAAAAATAATAATCGGAATTACCTTTTTCATTATAAATCCTTTAGGTATTTCCATTGTATAATCAATTTATATGGTATCTAATTTATTATAATTGACATTGTTACTAAAATTGAAATTATATGTATACTAAGGAAACTAATTGGTCCTTGTAGGCTAGTTTTACCCAGTACCATATTACAGGAATTTCCTTTTAGATTCAAAATTAGTTATGAATGTCAAAGCTACCACCGGTTCGGAAAACAACCCAGTCATCCAGAAGCACCGGCAAGAAACTCATGTTTATCTTTCCACCACACATAATGTGAACCATATTTTGACATTGATAGAATAAAAGAATATGTACCTTTATTTAAATAAATACATGAATCAAATCAAACGATTTTGATAATGACAAAGGAAAAACAATTATTTTATGATATAATAAATAAAACCGACTTCAAAAAAATTCACCAGAACATCCTTGACCATAGTTAAATATCTATCTAGTCTTGAATATCATAAATCTAGCAATACTTTAATGACTATACGTTTCTTCTTCGATTTTGAGGAGTTCCGTGGTATTTCTTCAAAATCCAAGATCTAATGTTTAATAATATTAAAATAGGACCCCCTTGAAAATATACTCCTATCAAAAAAAATCTCTTCCAAATAGATTTATATAGGACCAAGTTCTGAAGTAACAAACATTAAAAAAAATATATAACTCAACTAAAAACCTTTTTCGTTTTCAAGTTATACATTATATTCAGTAGAAATTTTGGTAACCGAGTATATATAATATCTTGTAACCAAGTATAGGAATTCTAAAATGCTACAGAAATTCTCTGGAAAATTCTATAAATGGCCACAATTTTTTTTTACGCTGAAGATGTTTTATAATTTATTTATTTTTTTCCGCAGACTCTTGGTGCGCACCTTTTTCTGAAATCGTTTTAAATCTAGTGTAGCTTGAATACATAATTAAAATGAGCAATACAAGATATTATTTTATACTTAACTGGTCATGGCTACTTTTTTTTAATGAATGTTAGTAGCTCTGAAAATATATCTTAAAGGACGTGTATTCAGTGGTTTCAATAAATTATTAAAGTATTGCAGTATACTTCTATGTATCTAGGAAAATAATTTTAAGAAGTTTAAGATAAGTTTGGAGTTATATAAAAAAAACAGTGAAAATAAAGTACTAGTGTTTCAAATATATTTAACCTCTTAGTTGTTGGTTCTAATTCGATGAGTTATGTAAAAGGTTTTCTATATAAATACCGGTAACAAATTAACCAATAGTTAAGAGAAGTAGGAATTCGATATAAATAATAAAAAAAGAAAGCATAATGAATAATATTTATTGCAAATAATTACATAGAAATAATAATACACAAGCTTAATACTGAATAATTGGAATAGAATTTATTAGATATAAAAAAATATGTAATATTAACTACACACCGACTGACGTATATGTATTTGTGTCAAATTAACTGAAAAGAAAATAAAAAGAAATATGTAATAAAATTTGTGTGGTTTTATGAAACCACGATGCAAGTGAATCTTTGTTTTGGATCGTAGATATTTTGTTAATTAATCTCAATATTCATTTAAATCATTTTGAATTGAGCCTTGGGCACCTCCATATTGGCCTTTGCTGCTCTGAAGAGCTCCGTTCACTGTACCCCTACATCGAGGCCGGCTGTATTGCGACATGCGAAAGATGGACGAACAAAATTTGAAGCGAAGTAATGAAAGTTTCACTTTAAAATTATTTTGAAAGCCAAATAAATGACAAAAAATACTTATTTAATTAAAAAAAAATTGAACTTAATACGTTTATACTAATCAAGACTTTTACACATTTGGTTGTTTACATTTTGCCAAAGTAACCATAGTGCCATGGTAACCGTCATCAATAAAACAGAACAGCAAAGAGTGAATTTACTTAATAAACCTTGCGACTAAAATACATCACTACATAGTATAAAACAAAGTCGCTTTCTCTGTCGCTATATCCCTATGTATGCTTAAATCTTTAAAACTACGCAACGGATTTTGATGCGGTTTTTTTTAAATAGATAGAGTGATTGAAGAGGAAGGTTTATATGTATAATAACATAAATTAAATAGTGGAGAAATACTGTTATTTTTGAGGTTACTCCAAATGTAACGCGTCCGGGCCACGGGCAGTAATGAATAAATCAAAACTACTGGATCGATTTTAATCATTGTTTCAGTGAATGACATAGGCTATATACTTTATACCCGTGCGAAGCCGGAGCGGACCGCTAGTTATATATAAATAGGAATACCTCTGAATCATCATCATCATCATGTTACCCTTATCCCACCTAAGTAGGGTCGGCAATGCCTCTGAATGAATATTGAAATAAATTCAACTAAAAAGATAGTAAATACTAAACCAAATAAATTGTTGATTCCATTTTGAAATTTGTATTTCGTTACGCTTTATATGTATACTTGCAGTGCCCGCGGCCTGGCTCGCCTTTATCGCGTAGTAATTATTTTCCCTTTATTCTCATTTTATAATTTCTAAAGGTAATATCGATAGTCGTTATAGTGCAACAATTGAGAAATACTTGCATAAACTTTGTTAAAAAACAGTTAAACTCCTATCGAGTGAAATGCAAATATACAGAAAGATAATCAATATATATTTTTGCTCGCGACATACTTCAGTGGAAAATGAATTAACGTTTGATATATATTTTTTTCATTTAAAAGTCGAAAGACTAAAATTATAATTTTATCACTATTACCTAACATCTATGAAGAAGCGTGATGATATGTAAACCGGATATTTTTTTCAATGATTTTCTCTCTGCTAAAGGAAGTTACGTCAAAATCGATTCAGCCGTTACGAAGATAAAGGCCTCGAGAAACAAACCGACAAACAAAAGTGTAATAACACGTGATGAACTGTACTCAGTGACGTGTAAACAACCACATGGGTTTACAAAAGTCTTTATTCGGAAATGACAAACAAACAACATTACAATTTTATCTATCTGTACATGTACAGAAACTTACCTAAACGGTGGTATTTCAGGTATCTTCCCTATGAATATCTTCTTGTTCTCTGGTTTGTCTGGCGGTTTCGGTGTCGTCGGCGTGAGCAGGCGGGGAGTGTTGCGCGACGCCGGCCGCACGTCGTCCTGGCTCGGGCACTCCGACTGTTACCGTCAACAACTACGCATTCAACTAATGTTTTATATGCTAACAAAAAATACCTAGTCCGAGTTGTAACTACGACCTATTGATATTTGGTAACCAACCACGAATGGGACAGTGGTCCTAATTGAGACCAGTCAATAATGGAATTAGTAGTTATTATGGCAACTAATTATGTAATGCATTATTATAATAAATCATTGAACACATCATAATCCTGCTGTTTGTTATCAGAAATTATTTATTATTATTGAGTAATAGTCGGTCTATCCTATTAATATTGAATTAAACTACAGTGTAATTTTTTATACTCTATGAGTTTTCAAATCTCATCTGATATTAAATGACGATGTGGTCTAAGATGGTAAACACGCTAAGCCTACAGAAATTGACTCTCTAAGCCTCATCAACATTGAAGTTGTAGGTGGTAGAGCTACGCTGAAGCTATGACTGGTTTCAGCATGAATGTGTCGGCTCGCCCGACGCGCGGGGTACTACCAACCCGACACACAGACGTGAGTCGACGTGAAGTAAACAGTGCGCCCCGCACTGTTTTGCGTTCCTGTGGTGGTAAGCGACCTTGAAGCTATTACTTGGTTTCAGCATGAATTTTGTCGGCTCGCCCACGCGCGGGTTACTACCACCAACACCCACAACGTGAGTCGACGTGAAGTAACAGTGCGCCCGCACTGTTGCGTTTCCTGTAGGTGGTAGAGCTACGCTGAAGCTATTACTGGTTTCAGCATGAATGTGTCGGCTCGCCCGACGCGCGGGGTACTACCACCCGACACACAGACGTGAGTCGACGTGAAGTAACAGTGCGCCCGCACTGTTGCGTTTCCTGTAGGTGGTAGAGCTACGCTGAAGCTATTACTGGTTTCAGCATGAATGTGTCGGCTCGCCCGACGCGCGGGGTACTACCACCCGACACACAGACGTGAGTCGACGTGAAGTAACAGTGCGCCCGCACTGTTGCGTTTCCTGTAGGTGGTAGAGCTACGCTGAAGCTATTACTGGTTTCAGCATGAATGTGTCGGCTCGCCCGACGCGCGGGGTACTACCACCCGACACACAGACGTGAGTCGACGTGAAGTAACAGTGCGCCCGCACTGTTGCGTTTCCTGTAGGTGGTAGAGCTACGCTGAAGCTATTACTGGTTTCAGCATGAATGTGTCGGCTCGCCCGACGCGCGGGGTACTACCACCCGACACACAGACGTGAGTCGACGTGAAGTAACAGTGCGCCCGCACTGTTGCGTTTCCTGTAGGTGGTAGAGCTACGCTGAAGCTATTACTGGTTTCAGCATGAATGTGTCGGCTCGCCCGACGCGCGGGGTACTACCACCCGACACACAGACGTGAGTCGACGTGAAGTAACAGTGCGCCCGCACTGTTGCGTTTCCTGTAGGTGGTAGAGCTACGCTGAAGCTATTACTGGTTTCAGCATGAATGTGTCGGCTCGCCCGACGCGCGGGGTACTACCACCCGACACACAGAAACCAGACGTGAAGTAACAGTGCTTGCACTGTTGCGTTTCGTTCGGTCAGTGAGAGCGCCGGAGGCCCACATATTTAAAAGGCTGGCAACGCACTTGCTACTCCCTTGGTGTTGCTAGTGTCTATGGATGGCGGTGATCACTTACCATCAGGTGACCCACCTGTTCGTTTGCCCCCTGTAATATAAAAAAAAAAAAAAAAGTTACTTTAAGACACCTATAGGTCCTTGGAAACCAATATTATTTAACTTGAGGGTAGCTAGTTAGGCGGGCTTAGACAAAGTCCTACCACCATGCTATAGACATTCGCTAAGATTCCGGGACGTCGATAATTCTAATAATAAAATCAATAGACAATTTTATATAGTAATAATTAGACATTGTTAACGCTAAGATAGAACAGATAGAATCTCACCATTAATGGTGCGTGTGAATTCTTTATAGCCTCCCGCCTCTGGAACTCAACCTTGGCCATTTCGGTGGCGAGCCAGCCCGGTATCTCCGGTATCGCCAGCCGCAACGCCATCACCATCACCAGCACCACGTGCTGGAGACCGAGCAAGCAAAGAAATTATTCAACAATCACATAACGTTTTACCGAATGCCTTCTAAACTAAAAAAACAGGTGTGCTAAGACCACACCACTGAAGTAAAACATCTTTAACTATATATATATATATGTTGATATATGTGTCATATATACATATATTAATTGTCTACAAATATCTTAATTTATTATGAATTTTCATTGATAAATGAACATTTTTGAATACCTGCCCTGTCTCATAGATATACGAAACGTAACAGGCTATATGAGAAAGAGAGAAAGAAAATGTGTGCTCTCGCACCTCTCTCTCTCTTGCCCCTACAGTAATATACGAAACATAACTCTCTCCCTCTATCTCTTACTATCTTCAGTAACTTATATCTCCCTGTGAACTTCCGTTCGCATCGCCCGATCACACTTTTCGTAACGCTCTCGTCACGCATTCACCAGTTTACTCCCGAAGTCAAACGTGCGTAAAGAAGTTTTACATCAGTTAAGGAACATAATGATTTTAGGAATGAAGATTTGTTTTAAGACACGAAGGGAAAATATAGACTATACGAAATACGCGTTGTTAGTAAGTATGTATATACGTTTGTAAATGTACACTATATTAGTAAATGAATATTAGAATAGAAAAATAATATCAATATTGTTTTTACTCCAATTAACGACAACTCTCTATAACGCCAAAAATGCACAGTCCCTTAAGTGTCGTTACACTGTCATTCAAAATAAACTATTATCTATAAATGTGTTATCCCAAAAACACCACAGATTACACAATGCTAAACCACATATTCCTTCAAGCACAGATAAATAAATCAAAATACGTTTAAATGAAAAAAAAAAAAAAAAAAAAAAAAAAACAAACAGAGCACATTTTCTTAACAAGAATATATACAAATTTTCGGAAATGATGACTGATGTATTTTTCTTTTTACTTTATAGGTTAGTGTTTGACCACAATCTTATCTGATGTTAATAGACGATGTGGTCTAAGATGATAGTCAAGCTAAGCCTAGAGAGGGACTGGATGTTAAATGCAGCTGCCGGAACACCACAACAGGTGAGGGAGGAAATTAGGGGGAGATAAGAGGGCGTATTGGATTTGGTTAATTTTGATGATATAAAGAGGAAGGAGATCTAGATGTGCAGGTCTGATATGTGAGACACGCCGTCTTATCCACTGGGCTACCATCGCTCTAATAGCGAACTACTATACTTAATTCCTCTTTAGACTATGAATGTTTTATTTCTAGACTTGTTAATATGGAAACCGAAACAGATTAAAAAAGTACGTATATAAATGTCGACTTGAGCATGAGAGAGGGAAAGGGGAGGGCGTGATGGGGAAGTAAGAATATTGCTTACTTTTTCTATTTTGCTGACGAGGAGGAGGGGGAGGGGGCGGTCAGAAATTATAAAAATTCTGCTTAGGTAATACTTGTACGGTCCCTACTCTACGGCGGAGACAAACTTGGTGTCTGTCTGATTGTGGAGTTACCTCGAGCGCGACGATGAGCAGTACGGTCTGCGCGGGCGTGGCGGCCGGCAGCAGCCGGTGCACGGGGCCCGACAGACCGATCAGCGCGCAGTTCACCAGCACCGCCACCGCCACTATCGCCTCCATCGCGTTCTGTTATTAAACGTACTTTGTTTATCCTCTATACCTCGTATATAAATCAAATAAAAAATCATGTTTATAGTTTAAACGAAGTACAGATATAATCATAAAAAAGATAAACATGAATAATACACCACACTGGTTATGACGCGTTTTCCCCGACGCTTCATAGTACGGAGGTACAGACACACATACACGTTACTAACATACAAACGTACAAAGTTCGGACCAGAGCAAGTATTACAACATATCAATGAGGAGACAGCGAATGTGAGAAACACTGCATAATGTATTCTATCTCATTCTCACACACGTAATGCATATATACACATATATATGTTCGTTTGTTTTTAATATTGCTTTTTCGTTTCAAATCCCGGCAAAATTAAAGTTTTCGCTTCAAAACTATAAGCTGTTTTTGCATATGGAACACGATTGATAAGAGGAAGAAGGTCGAAGCATGGTGGGTGTTGCTATCTGCCAGCTGCTGTATTTCGAACGTGCTTGTTGGCAAATAGGAATGAAAAGGGGGAGGAAGAGAAGAAGTTGTGTTGGGCAGGGGGGAGGGAGATTCATACCTGCCAGCTGCCGATGGTGGCGACGCGCTGCGGGAAGGGGCGCTGCGCGACGTGGCAGAGCTTGAACGCGTCGGCGCGCACCTCGGCCGCGTTGTTGAGCAGCGCGCAGAGCGCGGCGAGCGGGAACGCGCACGAGAACAGCACCACGTGGCCCAGCTGCGTCAGCATCTCCAGGTACTCCGCGAACGTGCCTTCGTACTGTAACCAAGCGCGTCTGTGGCTAAATGGGACAATTTAATGCTAGTCGCCATTACCAGCCGTTCTGATAACTACCCTCTTCACCCCAACCCCTTCCTATTCCAATAAGTGAAGACGTTTTTCTATCTTTACTTTCTATCTTTCTATATTTTACTATGCCTATAATCTTCCTGCAAGAGTAAACCATAAGTTAAGAGAGGTGTATAGCCGAAAGAACAATATAGGAGCTCTTAAGATGCGAACAAAGATTGATTTTGTATATACCTAATATGTACATATATAATGTATAATATATAATCAGATACTGTTTACCAACAACAACATATATCGAACTTTATCCGACTATTATCATCGCCTCAGTACTCATCTACACTATATAAGATATTTCTAATTAAATGTACAAACTTAAATAATAGCTAGCATTAAATAAAATAGCTTCAGTTACTCCTTACAAGATCAGCTATCTGTCAGTGAAAGATCCTTGAAAATCGGTCCAACCAATTCGAATATTCCACTGCGGACGAAGTTACGGGTAACAGCTAGTTTAAAATAAAATTACTCTCTATAATTTTAGCTATCTAACATTGAAATTGCAATTGATACATACAGACATTTTAGAGATTATCCGAAATGGACAGACAGACGGACAAAAATTAAAAAAAAATGTTTTTTTGTTATAAGTACCGAGTACACTTTCATAACCATTCACGTAAAAAGCTGTTATTTTGACATTACATACAGAAACTTAATTTTTATTGTATGTATAGATAGATTACCTTAAACAGTTGCGATTCCAATTCCGCCTGATGTATGACCTTCTGTCCGAGCGTGGGTTCAGAGTCTCTCCTGTCGTCCTTCTGTTTGTCTGTCCCACCGTTAGCGATGGTGCTGCCGGGCGCTTCGCCCGCGGACCCGGTCCCTTTCTCAAATAACTCACTCACTTGGCCAGAGTCAGGAGCTAATTAGGAATATTAACAACTATTACTCCAATCTACACCAATTTCACATTTATTTAAATGAAGTCTTCTTTAATCCTGTTATGATTTAGCACTCAGTGAATCGAAACACGACTGTAAAGAGAGACAAACATCTATAGGATTTAAACTGCGAGAGAATGAGACAGAATGCATTATACAGTGTTTCTTATATAAGTGGTTTTCTCATCGTACATTGGACTACTAATACTTGATCTGGTCAGAACGTTTTACGAGTGTATGTTTGTACGTATTAGGAATCCTTGGGAAAAAAGCGTTATAACCAGCGTGCGTCGTTTACATATATCATCATTTTTTGAAGATTACACTTATACAGCGTGTGAACTGCACAGATGTTTTATGTTGTTATATAGTTTACAGATTTTACGTTTGAGCACAATCTCAATTGAAATGAAGATGTGTTCTAAGATGTTAAACACGCTAACTTTTAAGGACGACTGGCTCTCAAGCTCTGCTGCCAAAAACCTCTAGATGCTTGGCGATAGATCTTTAACTTGGGTATGATAACGTGTGAGGAATAAGATAATTGTTCGATTTTGGGTACCTTTTTTATTTTCTACTATAAATAGACCATAGTGTTACTGTTGAAAATTACTATCGCAAGTTATATGAAAGATACTTACACTTTGTAGGACTCAGTGCTCCGAAGACGTCAAAACAAATCTTGGCCAATCTCAAATTCTCGATCAGATAAGGTAAAGCGGACTCCTTCAGATTACCGATCACTTGTCTCGTTATGAGCAAAACTGCCAGTTGCTGGAATTTTTAATGAATACCATGTATAACTTAAATAGGGAATTATTATTTAAGTATATTATTTTAATAAAAACAGACCATTATGAGATAAGAGTATTCTTTGCCAGTCATCATTCTCATTGCGGTCGAACAAAAGCCGATAGTGATTTGGCAGAGGTAGTAAACATACAAACTGAGCTTCTGTTGAGTAATTACTCATTTTCCCGCACTACTTTTCAGTATATGAAAATCAAGTTCTTTTTTATACTTTTCCTTTATTATTTCGCAACAATATCAACTAATTTCAAATTAGAATGTGATTTGTGAGTGGTAATACAGTTTAGAGCACTGGTCCCCAAATTTTTTGTCTCGTAGATGACAACTTACTATATTATTCGATAATGTGTTGACACCCTGTTTACTCGATATAGGCTTCTTTGCCAATTCCTCAACTTTAATATGTTTTGTAAAAGTGTTTTATTGCATAGATATGATTTCATATTATAAAAAACATTATTTAAGTAGATAGTATGTGTGTAAATCCACGACTTGCTTAAATGAGATTATTATCGTTGACATCTACATCTCATGGACTCTCAATTTTTTTTCGCTGACATCGACCCCTCTGCTAGTCGTCAAAAACCCCTGGGGGTCGATATAGACCACTATGGGAATCACATGTCTCGAGGGACTATTTCACAAGTGCAACTGCTGAAACTTTCTTAAAAGTATTTAGCGACAGACTTTTAGTTTTGAGAATTTTGATTTCTTCACCACCACTGATGCTATGGTATCACCACAATATTTTTCTTCACCGGAAACTCAGACTAATTGTAAAATGTCAAACCACAATAACCAGCGCGATATCCAAACACGCCACATATCTACCATAACCCTACAAAACTGAATGATTCTATTGTATATATAGCAAATGTTTATGTATTTTATATATTTATATACCTATTGTGTTTTAAGTTACATTGAAACTAAATCACAAACAATGTCAAGTATCTAAACATTTCTTGCCTAAACGTACCTACACCTTTAGTTTGATAGATTCTTAAATCGAGGTAGATACGTAGAAAACGTTTCAGACGTTATACGCATGAACAAACAACACGATAAAATCGTTCCAGTAAATTAAATAAGGAAACGTACCCATACTACGTGACACATGTTTGATAATTTTTCAGCGCCCTTCCGCCCCTTTGTGATCCGTATTATATGAGAAACCAGTATAAAGTATACAGTAATTCATAAATACGGTTTTCCCCCTTCTCCCCTTTAGTTTTCATGTAATAATTCATGAATACGGTTTTCCCCTTCTCCCCTTTAGTTTTCATGTAATAATTCATGAATTCGGTTTTCCCCCTTCTCCCCTTTAGTTTTCATGTAATAATTCATAAATACGGTTTTCCCCCTTCTCCCCTTTAGTGTTCATGTAATAATTCATAAATACGGTTTCCCCCCTTCTCCCCTTTAGTTTTCATGTAATAATTCATAAATTCGGTTTTCCCCCTTCTCCCCTTTAGTTTTGATGTAGTAATACATAAATACGGTTTTTCCCCATCCTCCCTGTGACCAAGCGTGATACTTTGAAGATCTCCCACCCCGCCAGAACCGGTCACATAATATGAGTTATGTTCCCTAAATACATGACCAATGTTCTACGAACCTCTTTCAATTTATCCATATCCTGTAGATAGAAAGCAATGTAGAACAAACTCATGAAAGAGTTCACGAATTGAAACTGTAATTAATAATAAAATAAATGAACATTTATTTAAAAATAAACCTGAATATTAATAAAGGCATCGACATGTTGTTATGCTTTTAAAAATATATAATGTTTGTTATTGTCTATGGAATATATAAAGTAAAATGTTATAGAATATTAATAGTATTACAATCAAAACACTTTTTTTAAGAGATCTAGACATGAAAATATATGTTACCCAACGATAATTTATGTAATTAAAACGTATATATAAATATCGATAAGAATTTTGGCGACACATTACAACACTAGGTAACTTATACAAGATGTAATTTTAATACTCGCCTTTCAAAATCGATTATACTTCATTAAAAATCGTATTTTACAATTTAAGATAAGTGTCTGTCTGCTTGCTTTGTCACTGTTTGAAAATATATAATGTCTAATTTTCTTAACTGACGTTTTGTAACTTTTTTAAATCGATACGTAAACATCGATAACATTTTTTGATACAACATTACAACGGACATAAAGACTCAAAAGCGTGTAATTTATTTATTTATACAAAATAGTGTTTTCAAACTACAATTAAAACTAATAACTACAAAAATTAAGCAAAAAGAGAATCTAGAAACTAATCAGATGCATGAATAAATGCTATATAATATTACAGAATACATTAACACATATAGTTAGTGATATTTATAATCCAAATTAAACACAAAGTTTAACGACTTTTTTTTTAAAAAAAACATCTACCTCATGCAATGTTATCATGTTATATATTTTTTTTGTTATCATGCAAATGCGAGAACAACATGTTTGCTGGTGAAATTAAAAACATCAATTGCTCCTTGATATGATATTAAATGAACAAGTTATACAAAGTTGTCTATTAATGACTCGTTTCGATTTTTTTTTTTTTTTGTTTAGTCTATGAAAAGCAAAGCGTGATCGTTCGTATAAGAGAGCTTTACTGGGTTGATTTTTTAATGTTATTCCTGAAATACAAACCAATGCTATTTTCACAATCAGATGATTCTCATACTTTGTCTCAAGTCGATAATTTTCTGTTTAATTGTTAGTTACCACCATTTCGTATTTTTTTTTTGTCGATATGTTTTTTATGTTGTCCAATCCCATTTTGGTAAGCAGAAAAGAGAAAACAATACGCTCTATATTATTACATATACATAACTATACTGTGGATAACTACATCAGCTACTTGTAATATATCTAATTTTGTATAAAAATTATATGTAATTATTTATCTATGTATTTTTTAAATAGGACTTTAGAATTGTACTAAGGTAATGTATATTATATCGATCTATTACGAAATACTAATACTAGTGTAGCCACAACGCCACATTCGTCTCGCACTAGACGCGTTATTTAAATTTTGATAATTTTCAGGTCTATGGTTTCAGAGAAATCCTGATGCTACTCCCATAGCTGCGTGTATCGGCACGAAGTTTTGTCTATGGTCAGACTAAATGCAGATGTGGGAAGATATAGTCGTTATGCGTTACGAACTATCGGATTGCGTGACGATACACGCAGCAGGATAACTGGGGCCGCGGTTTCTACACACATCAAAGGAACTTGGAGACGCTAATTTCGAGTTACCATTGAAATGACAATGCTGTGCAAACGTTATTCTACGACTTTATCGGAATTCATTTTGAGGTTACTTTTTAGCGGCGCAAGTGACCGAAGCTTCGTCGCACAGGTATGGGACTAACATTAGAAACTCATCGAATTTTTTTATTTATTATATTGTTAACCAATTTAATCTCTGAAAACTCGAATAATATACGGCTTTTCTGAATTTAAAAATGTTAATACACTAGAATGTACTAGAATGATGTGGCATTGGACTTCAAAAGACATCATGCAAATATGTACTAAGAGACCTGTGAGATAGTTTAACTATATCGAAATCGAAAACCATATTTTACCACTAATATAAGTGTACTTATCAAAAGTTAAACTAATTATCAATGTACATTAAAAAAAAATCTTAGTAAAACAACACACTGGAAAACAAGATCAATTAAAATTTTTAAAACATTAAAAAAATCAACAAATACACGGCCAAGAAACTAATTTTTATGTAAAAAAATGATTTAAAAACAAAAGGTAGGTAATAGTAAAATTATAAAATCACTGTATAAAATTTTTCACACAATAAAGGAGGAGGGGGAGGAAGAGAGGGAAGGAGCGGGAAGGGGAAGGAAGAGAGGGGGGGGGAAGGAAGAGAGGGAGGGGGAGGAAGAGAGTGAATGAGATGAGGAAGGGGACTATCATTTTCATTTAAAAATAGTAATACCTTTATCGTTGAGCCACCTCGCTATCCGCGCGTACAGTTCTTCCTCTAAAGCGATCACAACGGCCAAGATGGCGCGCGGTATCCACGTCAAGTAAACGACATTACTCTCCCACCAGTCCTTTAAATCAATATTCTTTATTTAAGAACGGTAAAGTGACTGCATTATGTCTGATGGTAAACACAGTTATACAACGGCGACCACCAAGACTGTCAATCGCCACTGTCATGCCGGCCTGCGTAAATATCTCTTCATGTTACGATTGAAGAAGCCATCTTAAGCATGACTTCTCTCAGGATAAATAACCTTTTTTAAGTCTGTATATATCTGAACTCGACAAACTTACTCTGAAACCGTTTTAAGGACACTTTTTACGCTTCCTATTTTACTATACCAATAGATGGCGCTCCAACACATAAGCTTCTGTGCCGTTCAACTGATAGTCACGAAATTTGTTTTCTGTAGACAACGGATGTTCAAATCTTACGTAAGCAGCCCTTTCCGTCATTTTTGCTCGTTCCCCCCTCGTCAGCAAAAGTAAACAAAGCTCTCACTATTCACTCCTATTGTTATATATGTTTTGGAATATTTTCTACAAAATCTCTCGAAAGACTTTTTCAAATAAGTTAATATTACTAACATATTCACCATTACCCCCCTCCCCCACCTCTATATCATCAAAAATAAGCTAAGCAAAACCGTCAACCCCCTTATAATTAAATCCGAGGGGTATTTATATGATATTCAATTAGCTATGACTAGATACTTTATATAATAAATAAGTTTGTTTGGATGTTTGTCCTCAAACGGCTAGACACATTCCAATGAATTCTAGCAAAGAAGTTGATTACCATCAACCTATCAATTGTGAACGAGGAACGGGTAACCAAATACATTAATTTCAAATGTCACCTGGAAGTGGAGTAAAGAGAACGTGGCCACTGTAGCGATACTGAGGCACAGCATCATCACCGGGACCGAGACACAGTGTCTCCAGACGCGGCGCCGCCACGCAGCGTACTGCGGCTCAGGCCTTCCAGTCACAGAGCTTATGCTCATTTCGCCCTGAACAAAAACATTTGCATCTCGTACGTATGTAAACGCATTACTTTCGCGTAAGTACTAGTACGCTAATTCTTTTTTTTTGTCATGTTTGTAATTGTCAGGATAACGGTTGTATGAAAGAAACGATGTGGTCTAAGATGGTAGTCACGCTAAACCTAAATGGAGACTGGCTCTCAAGTGCAACTGTCGGAACACACCAACAGTTGCTCGGCGACCGATTTTCAACTTGAGGGTGGCAGATAGCTAGCCAGACTAAGGCAAAACTCGACCACCATTTTTGAATGAAATTAAAAAATAATATAATAAAAAACAATTGATCCACCATATAATAGCCTATGGAAATTAAAACCCGCTCCAAACACTTGATGCTCGAATTAAATATCCCGCAAATTTGTAATGTTTTTTGGGACTTTATGATAAAACCTGACACTAGTTACCCAAAACTAGCCTCACCGAGTCTGAAACATGCAATGGTTAATTTGTAATCATTTCCAGTACGAAAATTATGCCAATCTTTCACTAAACCTAGTTTTTCTAAGTTTTCAAACGACATAGATCATCAAACATTTTTTGGAAAGGCAGAGTTTGGTACTGAAATTCTTGAACCTTAACTTTTAATGATTATTCTATCTTGTGGACTTAGTAATTAGTGTAAAATTAAAATCAAAAAATGCTTTATTCAATTTAGGCCCTAAGAAGGCGCTTATGAACGTTAAAATTATCACCGATTAGGACGAACACCCCAGTCATCGAGAAGAACCCGCAAGAAACTCGATCGGGTTTTTTTTAACATATATAGACGTATATTTCACATACATTACGCGTTACAATCGTTTTTATTGGATGCACAGAGAGGAGTCAATTCCAAACATCACCATCGTTCACATATTGATCCACTCTATAATAATAGAGCCCTTTGACACCAAAACCCGCTTGACATGGCACTCTTAAACTTATAGTCCGGCAATCAGTAATATGCTTTGGGAACTTTGTTATAAAACCTAACACTATTACCTAAAAAAACTGGTTCTACTGAGTCGGAAACGTGAGACGACCAGTTTGTCACAGTTCCTAGTATTTTTAGATCATCCCAGTCTTTTGCGAAATTCAGCTTTTGAAAGTTTTTGCGAACATACATTAAATTATCAAGAATGTATGTAATGTAAAAATAAGAAATACCTGGAACAATGGTCTAGGTTCGATAAGCAAATCGTCTCTTTGGTCCAGCGTACCCCATCTGTATGCGAGGACATTCGAATATCTGAAACACAAAACGGTATCACAAAACCATAACGTTTTATATTATAAACTAGTTGCCACTCGCGACTTGGTTCCTTGTTTAAATAGAAAAAAGTGGATAGTTCGTGTTTTAGATTAGCTGTAGGATGTTTTCGGGGCGAAGTTTTTTTAGTGTGGCTTGCTGTAGGAGTCGACAAACAAAATTCGTCACGTAAGAAAAAAGCGTTATGCTCCTCCATACGATCACTCTCTTTCAGTCTCTTTTTATTGTATATACAATGTTATGTATAATACCGCTTTTAATGAAACAAAGACTAAAAGTTACTCGAATATATATTTTTTTTATTTTCTTGCTGATGTTTTATCATAAAGGTAGTACTCTTTAGCAGCGATGCCTGGTTCGACAAACAGACATTTCTCAAAAGCACTGAAATATTTTTTCTTACTTATTTCATAAACACCTACAACAATTTTTTCCAAAAAAAATAATCTAATATGTACACACACTTAAGATTTACATTCTTATTATATATATAGAGGAGTGTGTGTGTGTTGTATAACTTCAATAATACGTGAATTTATACTGAGTTTTGGCCGCGGCTGCGCGAAAGCGTAACCCACAAATATTATAATCGTTTTTATAATATAGTGTACAGTACTGTTGATTAGCGTTGGAAGAAAATACCTTGGGGCGTTAAGCTCGCCAGTGTACAAATTTATAATACAAAATGTTCAATCGTTCAAATTATTATATGTTGTTTTTAAGTATAAGAAGTTAAATACACACCTTTTCCACGTCTCAAGATATACACAAGCCCAGAGTACGTTGAACAGAGAAAACAATACATAAGCTATATCTTTCCAGTTATCGTTGGCGGTGCCCAACCAAATCTGTAAAAAATATAATTTTAATTGACCCTTAATTCGACACTTAACGGTCAAGTAAAAGATAAAACACAGTATTTGTTGTGCGAAATAATTACATTAAGCTATTAATCAACTGGAGTGCCAGAAAAAAAAAAATAACAATAACGCTATTTCTTTATACTGAATTACTGGGCTTTTGAGGAAAAAAAACTTTATTATATAATAGCTGTTATTTGCAATATCGTCTGCGTGAAAATAGCAAAAAAAACATAGTTGTTAAACGTAAACATATGCGTGGGGCGCGCGCAATATTGCACACAAATTTTTTAGTTTATTATGTTTGCGTGAAACCGTTCTTTTTTTTCCTAAAATAAATGTAGTCTAAATTACTCGTTATAATGTCAGTTCTCTATGTCAATGAAAGTCCCGTTAAAATCGATCCAACCGTTTCGGAGGTTAGCCCGAACAAAAGGACAGGACAAAAACTTTTTTATCTATAAGTACCGCATATATTTTCATATCTAAATACTAAGAAGCTGTTATTATAACACTACATACAGACGCTTCAATCTTATTTATCTGTATAAATTGACCGACGGTAAAGATAAATCTCACTAATATAGTACTGATGGTCGTCTCGCTTGTGACGTCATTATGTTAAAAGAATTACACGGTGTCTACATGTGTATTGACTAAAACACTGTATCCGTTGTATGATAATGAGTAGTAATAAACATTGTGACGTCACACGCACTCGGGGAGTTTTCTACGCAACAGCCCAAGCCGAGGTTCTGCCACTTTGCCAGCCTTTAGCTTGTTGCCAAGAAGCTGAGCGTTTTAAACACTCGCCCTAGTAGTCCGATGAAGCTGTCAAGATCCGTCAGGGCAATAGGGTAATCAGTACGAAAAAAATAAAAATCGTGATCGTGTATGTTCGGAAAATTTCGACGCATTGAATATTGAACGAAACCGTCACGTTCGGGCCAGTGACGTACTGAATCGTATACACTTGTTTCGAGTTTTCGTAAGCTATATTGGTACCATATGTCCTCTTGAGACTACTCACGATGTGCATGGAAAATGTTATTATTATTGGTCGAGTAATTAATGCGTTATAACATAACAAACAAACTCAATATGGCATTAATAATATTAGTTAGGATTTAAGGCAGTTCTCACCCAGAATATAAATCCAACAGCAGCCGGAACCGTCAGTGACTGAGTGTAGTGTCCGAGCCAAGCGAAATACATCGCTATTTTAACACCAAAATATTCACATATCTCATCTGGAATAGAATTAATTTGATTCAATAAAAATAATATTCAGTGTCTATATATAAAGTAATTGATATACACGACGTCATCCCCGTTATCCTGTGCATGCGTAAGACACCGCTTAACCCACTTCTCCGCGACAAGAAAAAAACAACATCGCACGTAGTAATAAAAATTCGTAGTTTATTAAAACGCTAATAACTTTATATTAAAGGAAGGTATCGAGATAAACTTTTTTATTAATAAAGATATTTAAATGTCTAGGGAAGGATATAAAAAAACATGGTTATTTATCGAGTGGCTTTTTTTATATTTTTATACCATTTCGCACCACAATAAAAACACGTAATACCATTCTAACGTACAGAGATCCCACATTACTTAAATTACAACATGCATATAAATTTACTTATAAAATTTCTTAGTAAACAATATTATATATTTACTACATCTCTCCTGCGCGTGCGCACCTCATCACTTACCCCACTGAACTCGTAGTGCTTATAAAAATGGTAGTCTCGTGAGAGTTTATGAACTCTATATTGTGACATTTGTTTTAGACAAGGACAAGCGCCTAAGAAGTCAACTAAAAGAAAAATAATCGAAACCGGTCGCGTATTTTTTGCGTGACGCGCGCAAACAACGACATACCTCTATCGCTTTATTTACACAAGAAGATTCGATAGAAACATACCTAAAGGCTGCGGTGAAAACAGACTCTTGACCCATTTCTTTCTAAGGTTATCCAAAGCGTTTCGTTCGTGCAGCGGGAACATATTCGCCACGACGCCCCGGCTCAAGCATGCAGGCACTATAAAACAAGAAAATATTATTTTTCATTTCTATCGTTAGTCCGAAAGTATTATTTTCTATTATGATTTCTCCCGTGCAGCAGCCGGAACACACTAACTTATTCTTGGAGACAGATACCCAACTTTTGAGTGATAGCTAGCCAATCGCACTTAGAAAAAAAAATACCACCATGCTATGGTTTCATTACTCTTTTCCTTCATGGAATGCTCCGACTCAAGTTAATAAGATTCGAACCCACATATTATATACTTTGTCTTTTGTAGAGTCTGTCTAAGAGAGAAATGTGATATGATTATAAGTTTACCTATACTCTGTCCAGGGCGTAGAGTGAGAGCTGGTTCTAGAGCGTGCTCGTCCCCCGGCTCCGCTCGGGCCGACTCCAGTACATGCTTCACGAGGGCGCCTCGCTCTTGCGAGTTCAGTAACTCCGATGCTGATGAACCCTGAAAAATAGAATTTACTGACCTAAATATATATAGAACTAGCAGGCCTGGTGGACGTTGTCCTGCCCTGATAATAAAAAATATATACTCATGTGTATGAAACGCTTAAGGCGGTTTGACTATTTCTGATTCTTATTTCAACCGATTTACAAAAAAACCTAGACAAATTATATACCTAAATCTTTCTCGAGAATTACTCTATCTATTAGTGAAGACCGCATTACAATTCGTTGAGTACTTTTTTGAGTTTATCGCGAACATCCAGACAGACAGACAGACGCGGCAGACGGCTTTGTTTTATAACATATATTGATATAGTGTATTTTGTAAACAGAATGCCCAATAAACGACATCTTACTTCTAAATACCTTGATACTACCATATTTTCAACAAGAAGTGATATATGTTAGTTAAGTCAATTTTTATGTTTTACTAAATAGACTCCCGTTTTCAATTTACGTCTAATGGCCGCAGATCGACCGTACTTTATTAATTTTTCATTTCTCATCATTAAGGAAGGAACAATTAACTATTTCAAAATGTTTGTCGTGATTACACTAAATCTAAAAAAAAAAGAAAATCTTTATGAAGTCTACATTCGTTTATATGGAACTTAAACCTTTATGATTTTGGACGGTGCAGGGAATAAGTTGTCTATTATTTCTTGATGGAATGTCACATAAATCATAATCAGAAGTTAAGAAGTTTAATATTAATATGGGGGAGATGGCTGTTCACCACAGCATTCTGACAGAACCGACTTCGGATTCTTCTAGAATAATGTTATAGTTCATTAAGTTACCTACCTAATCACTTTGTTATTTTATGTATATTTTTGAAGTTTAAAGTAAATATAAGTTATAATGAGACTGACTTATCTAAAATGTTAAGCGTCTCTAAATAGAATAACGAAGAAAAAAAGAAACAGAGACGTCAACAATAATTATTGTCTGACTTCAAAAAGGAAGAGGTTCTCAACTCGGTAGTAATTTTTTTTAAATACATTTGTTAGTAGGTATCTCAAAACTTCTATATTTATGAACCCTTTTAAAATTCGTTAGCATTGGACCTTTGATTTCAAAGAAACACTAGAGAAACTCCTCAATATCGAAGAGGAAATGTATTGTAATTTAGATATTATCAATATGGCCACCTGAGACAATTTAAGTACTTAAATATGCTCAAATGTATTCTGATGAGTTTCTTTAGAGTAGGGTTTAAATTAAATACACATATTTTTTTCCATTATATTTATATATTAAACGTCAAGTATATTAAGTTTATGACTTCTTCATTGAGAAAAAATCTAAAAAAAAACACTTCTACCTTAATTACTATGAGATAAGTGCTTACCTTTTGAAAACAATGCATGTCCCGGACAGTAAATTCCTTGTAACCACCACCAAACTCTGGTTTGAGAAGTTTAGGGAGGTGAATCTCTTCGGCTGTTTGTAGAAGCCTGTAAAAATATATGTTCCTGTGACTATTTTATATCGGCATTTTTTAATATAAATTCAAGAGATGATGCCGCTTCAATGGTTAGCGTGTTCGGACAGCGCGTCGATCGACGTGGGTTCGAATCCTAGCAATGAGCCGGAGCTTTCGGTGTGTAGGTGAGTACCGTGATGCTATGTATGGTCGGTAAAGATTTTTCTCAGTCCGCCCGGCTAGCTACCACAGTTAAGTTGAAAATCTATCGACAAGCACCTACGGGTGTGTTCCATTAGCTGCACTTGATAGATAGCACATCGTCATTTAAGAGATTGTGGTCAAACTTTAAAATCTATAGCATATCTAAGTGCTCACTTGCAAATCAAATTATAAAATTGCAATTGGTGGTTCCTTCCTAGGAAAGGGACCTTTTAACCAAAAGTAAGACTTTTGCAGATATTACTTATAATTTATATTTTAAACTAGAAAAAAGGGAAATAAATAAATCCAGTAAGTCATATCACCGATTGTAGTAAAGGCTAATTTTCTAACGTGTAAATACTGTCAATCGCTTGCTAATCAATTGGTTTTTCTACCATCGATATATACACTTATAAAGTATGAGAGCATTCGAATGGTCATTAGCTGAAATAATAGTCCGGTGAAACTGTAGAGGCCCTGCCAGGGCAACAGTGTTGGTCAGTTCGAATAACAAAAAAAAAAAAGAGAAAAATAGTCATTAGCTGAAAATATAATAAAAACAAACAAAAAATGTTTTTCAAATACCAATACTCGAATTTTTTAAAAACACCAAGGCCATAGTGAGATCTGAACTCCATAAAATGATTTTATATTTGCTAAAACCTTTAGTACTAGAGTTAGGGTTAACTAAGTTAAATTTAAACACTCTATTGCTGCATTATTTTGTAACATTTGTAGTTAAAAATACAAACTAAGCCGACTTCAAAAAAAGTCTATTCTAGAAAAAATGCACAAAAATGCCTTCGACCATTGTCAGGTAGGTATCTAAATAGTCTTAGATTATCATAAATCTCCCAATTTCTTAATAACTATACATGTCCTATCCAAGTTAGAGTGCTGATTTTTTTTTTCTTTTGTTATGCAAAGGTTTGGTCACAAAACGATCATACCACCATTATTGGAAAGCATATACTACACACATACAATCAATTGTTATCTCCTATTAATAGCGATGTTGACTAGCCTGTACATCATCCTGGCTTCATCTGATAAAGGAAAAATGCCGGCAGCCAAAATGCCGTTACAAACCTCAGCACCACGCAAATCCTTATTTATGCCGTACCTTTGAAACCCAAGAACCAATGGTAATGAAATAAAAAATGGCACACCCTTGAAAATGTAGGGGGATATATTAAATCTAAAAACAATTTTCCAAAAACCGATTGTTTGTAAGTCAAACGATTTCGGAGTAATAAAGATTAAAAAAAAATACAACAGTCAAGTTGAGAACTTTCTCATTTTTAAGTCAGTTAATAAAGTAAACAATTCGATATTAATTATAAAGAAGCAATCATAACTCTGACCATCAATTGGTTTAAATTTTAATATCCTTACAACATATTTCCCTACTGATATTTGATGTTTCTAATTATTTAATATGTAAAATAGAAGAAATTGCAAGCTCTAACAGAATTAAGTTATGTCGGTAAGAACACTTTTTATTACTTACACGTCATCATCAGCGGTGATATAAAGGCGGAGCATTGTGATGAGGCATGTTGTCTAACGCACACGCGAAGCCTAGGTCGACTACCCTTAAGTTTCTGGAGTAACCATAACAGCATACTGTCTGGAAGCCCTAAAAATAAATTGAACGACATCATTTCGACTGAAATTCGATTTGAAGTTTCATTTTATTTAAAAAAAATGTCCTACCATAATCCACTATTTTGGTTTCATCATCGAGAAGCATTCTCGTTGACACACCATAAGAAACGGAAGACAACAAGCTCAAGAAAGATCTTCATTAAAAAAATAGTGTGGTTTTATGAAACCACGATGCAAGTGAAACTTTTTTTCAGATCGTAGGTACTTAACTGTAAATATTCGGAACATTATGCGACTTAGGGTATTAAAAACGTGTTTTTAATCTTCATTTAAGAATTGGTAAATAGGAATGATAATGGGAAATCAATAGTAGACAGATATATCCAATCTATAAATTTTAATTTCTATCTGCGTATTAGAGTACGGAATACATAATAAATATAATTATTCAGATGATAGACACATTTTAAAATTTGACCATAATATTAAAATAAATCATTTTGAATTGAGCCATGAGCGCCGCCATATTGGCCTTCGTTACTCTGGCGGAACAGCTTTAGCCCAACTCCGCGGCCGGCTGTAATGTGACATTCGATAAATGGATGAAAAAAATTGAGGCGATATAAAAGAGTTTCACTTTAAAATAACTCGTCAGAACCTATTTACATCAAATTTTAGCAGTTCCTCCACACAGGTATTTGGAAGAGTATTTAGAATCGAAGACAGCGTATAATCCCAAATACCCATACCAAAACGGCTTTTACAACCAAGGGGCGCGGCGCGTACTTGGTAACATATGCCAACGGCTATTACGTAGTCTCTGGCCGCTCTATTTCATGATTTTGCGAATCTTATTTACACTTAAATATATTATAACGGTTAACGGATCGCATGCAACAAGCAACTATACGTTATCAAACAATGGATCATCAAAACTCACCTTGAAGACAGCACGCGTCTATTTCAAAAACACGCAAACCTTTTACAACATAACAAAAGGTATATATCGAAAACAATATACAATACTGATATTAAACTTTAATTATGGCATAAATTAACTTTCAAATTAATGTATAGTAAAAAATCCGATAAGAAGCAGTTGGTTACTTATGACAAATGGGTCTCGCCGTTCGAATTTTCATTTTTTAAACGAAAAATTCTTATAATAAAACTGCCACCTGCTCGTAAAACACGGCTTGTAGAATTTTACTCTGTTTAATACAGTCCTAAATTGAACTGTTCGTTTCCTTCAAACATGCAAGTCATTAACATTTATGTTACAGTATTTAAAGACTTTTCTAGAAGTGATACACGTAAACAATATTTATTTAATAATTGTTATTTTATAATAATCGTACTATGCATTTGTTATCTTAACAATATATTTTATGTACAGAGGAAAAAACTATAAGTTCCACACCGTTTGCCCCACTTCACACGTAGTGCTTATAAAAGCCGTAGTTTCTTCAAAATTTACTAACCTTATATTAAATGGAACTATCTTTATAACCTTTTTTTAAATGAAGAGACCAAGTGTTTAAGAAGTAAAATGATACGCGCCTTTGGACACGGCAATTTAAACACACAAAAAAAATTATATTGTTTAACTGGTCTTGAGACATTGCCTCTATTCACCAACCTAGACATAGATTTGTATCTATGAAAAAAACGTTAGAATCGGATCAGTAGTTCCAGAGAAGTACCTCATCTATACATATAATTAAAATGAAGTGTCTGTATGTAATATCAAAATAACGACATTTTACTGATTGGATATGAACGTATACACGACAATACTGATAACAAAAATACAATTTTTAAATTTTTTGTCTGTCTGTCTGTATGTTACGGGTAATCTCCGAAACGGCTGGACCGATTTTGACTGAAATATCACTGACGGATAGTTAAAATTACAGCGGATTGGATTTATTTTCATGGGACTATCACTGACAGATAGCTAACGTTAGAAAAAGTAATTAAAGCTTTTTTATTTTGGACTAGCTTTTATCCATGGTTTTATTTGCAGTACTATCTCCAAAACGTTTGAACCATTTTTACAGAACTTTCACTAACAGATACCTGATTTTATAGGAAGTAATTTACAATTATAAAAAAAAACGCATGGACCTGCGGGCAACAGCTAGTATAAACATATTCTTAAATTATAACATTTCATATTAAAAAAATAATTCGTTGTTATACTTTGTTACCTAATTAATCACTCAAGCATGGAAGCGTCTAGAAAGAAGACAACAATCCGTAATCATCGAAAACTACTGAACGATAACGAGACATTTTCCTATTATACTGTTACATTTATTGTTTGTCAGACTGCGAACATAAAATAATCATTTATACTGCGAAACTACTGGGAGATTTGCCAATTTCCTTGTTTGCCAACCCCTGACAAGTATGAGTCAGTAAAATAACTCATATTTAAGGATAATACAGTTGCGTAACATTAAACTGTTGTTATTGAAGAACACATGTTTTAGTTAATGTGATTTTCTTTTTTTTTTTACACTACTCTTTTGCCCGAACAAATTTGCCGAACCCCCTCCTTTTCCAACGTGATTTGTAGTGAAATTCGGCTTGACACAGCCCCCTTTCCCGGACCCTCGTAATTAAATGGACGCTAGCTATACAAGACTTTTACAATCAGCATTTTTTACATAAAATACTACTACTATTCTTTTTTTTTTTTTACAATAGAGAGAGTACAACAATTCTATTAAAATACATTTACTGTAGCCAATTCTTTTTTTTTCATAACTTTCAGTTACAAATTCCCTTAAGTTTTCAAGACTTACATACTGATTGAACTGTCACTGAGATTGACATCACTCTGAAGCAAGCAACATTAATTTCTGATATAAACAATTAGCTTCTACTAATTGCTTCTCTCATATTAACATTGATTTGATCTATCCATCGAGAACAGTACTTGTTTTCTAGATGAAAATATCCTATGTCCTTTTCTGTATCCCTGCCAATGTGCATGCAACATTTCATACAATACAATATTAGTTACGATGCTATATGATAAATGTTTAAAGATTATAAAGAATGGTTATAACTCTGGCAATATCAAGTACAATACATTGATTTTGGATAAAAATATAAATATGTAACATGTAATGTGTCTTACAAGGATATTAATAAAAATTATTTCTTGCACATAGTCATAGTAACATCATTTCAAGATATATATATCGCACCCTTAAGTAAAGGCTTCACTTAGAAATGTTGTTTTTTTTTGGGAAACGGTAAAACGCAAAACACAAAGTGACAACCACAATTTTTTTTACAAAATCCCTGATTTACAACATCGTTGCCATGAAAATTTACTCTTTCTGTGAGATACACCTTGTTATCTCTTTTATAAAGAGCCCTCTTATCGCAAAAACCAATACCTAAAAATTCGATATGTGCCCTTAATTTATTAAGGGTGGGATACTTCATATTACATAAAACTACCATAATATTGATATATGTAAAGATTTCACAACATATTTTGGAATCATGCCAGCAGACTAACTGAAAGCAATTTATCTTGAGACTATGTAAATAACATGACATTCATGAGTATTCTCAAATGTAAGTATACAATATCTTCATTACAGTAAGCGCTATAATGAGTCCTATTATAATTTCACCAGTGATCCCTCTGGTTTTGATTAAAATGTATTAATGTAAGATCAGAAGTGTTAACATACCTACCAACTGATATTATATTCTGACACATTTTTTGTAAACAGTCTGAAGTTTTCAACTCTTTTGTTGCACGCAATTTATATTTGCAATATCTTCTAAGATAAATTCATTGAATATATCAAAGATTTTAAATAGGGGTGTAGGAATAATGCTACAATCGAATCCAATAATTAATTCCTATTCCACTTGTAAAATCTAATATTCGAACTATTATGAATATTTTTTTAAAAAGGAAGAATTATTAAACTAATAGTTATAGGAGAAGATACAACATTTTTGCTCTGCTTTAATAATTCAGTTTAATAAAAAAATACTTATTTAGTATTGATAAATGTCTAATTAGTTAAAATCATTAAAATAGTTTGAATTATTAGTGAATTTATAGTTGGTACTATTTGAATAATTCAAATTATTGGATTCTATTTACTATCAAATAATATTTTAATTCGAATGTAGGCAACCCCTAGTTTTAAATAAATATATTAAAATATTCCATTGAATTTACAATGTCACATACACACACAGACAGTGTCACCAATAACCCATTATATATAAATCCTATATAAATTAAAATCAATGGTAATTATTTCATGTGTTAATGTAGAGTCACTAAGGCTCTAAATTATTTAAATCTCTTTCGTAAACTTTGATATCTCCAGTTATCAAAGTCCTAAAAGCTAGGTAAGAACCTTCAATCAAAACCACTTTTTTTGTTGTTGCATATTTTATCTGTATCCATTTTTAAGATGTAAAATTATATGTTGCATTATTTTTATGTATATCATATCATTTAACCAGCTTCATATAAATATATAATATACACATATATTAAACATATATTTAACTTCCAAAAGCAATTCTCTAAATAATAGTGAAAATTATATGAAAATTTGTTAAGTAGTTTAGAAGAACTAAGGAAACAAATAGACAAATGTAAAAAGCAACTTTGTTTTCTAGTATTTATAAATCATGAATGGAAGTTATAAATACATCTTACCTTTTGGGAAAGTCAATACTACATCTGTATGTTGAGTGGGCATGGAGTGAAGTAACAATCTTCTGGGATGCATCAAATGTGCACCAAGTTGCCCAGCCATCGGGAGGCGTCTACGAAGTTCTCTACCAGCTATATGAACAGAATAAATGTAACTTTTACTATTACCATTCCTCATTTTAATACCTGAACTGTACAAATCCATACAGGTTTAAGTTCCAAACGAATGTAGACCTCATGAGGAACTAGTCAACAGACTGTTGGCAGCATAAGCTTAAAAAATACCCGATTTATTTCAAAAACTTTGAAATATAGTCAATTATATTTTGTAACATTGTATTTATTTTAAGTAAAATGTATATTTTTAATTTATGTTTCTCATTTGTATAATCTTTTTTTTTAAATCATGAAATGTACAATGTTTGGTGTCAAGAAATTAAAAAAAAAACATAACCCACTATTTTGAGATCTGGGTCTTAAAAAATCAGGTGAGGGGTTAACATGATATATTTATTTTATAAAACAGGTTTTCAAATACTTTGTTAATAGTTGTTGATTACCTCAGACATTATGTATGAGTCATATGTCAGTGTTCTGAATTCACACATAATTGTTGAATAACACATAAATTTAGAATTTAGATGTTTCTGTGTAATTTTTTAAATAAAGAAATCCCAATTTGATTAAGTAAAAAATTGTTTAATTGTACAATATGTAGTAGAAAACTCAAAACCAGATTTAAAAGAAACGATTTAAGGCAAACATATCTTCTGAGACACTGGTACTTCTTCTGGTACACATAATATTGTATAATATTTTATTTGTACCTGAACATAATGGTGTTTATGCATTTTTTTATTGTTACTTAAAAGTTGATTTTTGTTATTTGTCAGTTTTCATAGGCAAAGCAATGAAATATGTAATATATCACGATTAGTTGATAGTTTTAAATTTATACTTTGTAAATTATATACCTAGCTTGAATATCATACTCTGAATATTTTTGATATAGGTAATTACCGGCGCCTTATTATTTATTAAAGTGCGGCAAAATAAGTACCTTATCGTTTAATTACCCTATACGTAAAATAATAAACTTGTGAAATTCTCTACAAGCTGTAAAATATTTAATTATCGTATATTTACCGCTATCTAACTTATCTTTCGCAAATTCAGCGAAGGATTTATGCTCCTGAGGTGTAGAGTGAGCACTACTTTCGTAATCTTCTTTTTCTGTATTAACCATGGCGCCTTCTTCGCTCTCCATTATTAAAACCACGAATACACTTTCGAACTTCACCCAAACCACACAGAAACAACTATGTAAATGTGCACAAAAACTTGTAGAGACCTTCAATTTCTTACATCACCGTTTACAATAGCAACATTATAAGTCATAATAAAAATGGAAAGCGCATAATTGAACTAGCATGCTAAAACAACAGGTAACTACAGTTGGGCAAATTAATTATAGTCCTAAAGAATTATTATCTTGTTATAACATGGTTCGCTAATTTATTTTATTATTTTTAATAAAATTGCTCGCACAGTGGTAGCGGCTGTCACAATTTCAAAATTGATTTTTGGCCGCCATTGTACTTATTGTTATCAATGTTGCAATGCTATAAATATCGGAAACTTTTTTATAATAGGTACCACCTACTTTCCATTATGGGCTTTATTGTACATAATATTTATTAATTTATAATTATTATTTACCATAAATGTACATACTTTTTTTGTCAGAAAACGAACATAAACAGGAAAATTGAGTATGAAATATGATTAATACTTTTTTTGCGTATGGCAACATTACTCGCCACCGTTCAATAATAAGCGTGCGTTCCAATACCACCTTATAAAAAATTGTGTTTAACAATTTTATATGTACTCTACTTTGAAATTAAAATATATTTTATTAAAAGTACTATCAAAAGCACATATTTTCGATGGAAAAAGTTTCAAGAAAAGAATGTGTGAATATAATAAGGAAATAATCTACCTTTATAAAACCGAATGAATAGTACAATAAAAACTTAAGGTATTTGATCTTGTACTATTGCATTGACTTTCCAGTTGTGGTAGAAAGATAATATGCGCGATATTACAATTTACAAAGGGCATATTATAAATTAGTAAATGATTTCAACTTACTCTTAGTTGTAACAAATGTGTAATTGTAATAAATAGTAACGATTTTTTATAATCGAAGTAAAGCAAGAGGTCTTCAAAACGAAAGAAGAAAGAAAAATTTGAGGTATATTTTATTGATTTCTAGTGACCTTTCTTTGTACTCGTGTTTTCATCGCAATAAGAAGGTTTTAGCTTCGTTCCTTTGGTTAAGGAGCTTATTTCGTAGGCTTAAAACTAACTTTGTGAATATGTACTAGCTACGAGGTCGAATTAAAAATTATTTACGGATTTTTACTCACCCACTTTCATAAAAAAAACAGCTGTTATGTCGTCACACCTTGTTTAGTTTTTAAGTCGAAAGTTTTTGTAATAGAACGAATAACTAAAAACTCGTATTAGTATTTGAAATAAGACATACTGAATTTAGATTCTGATAATAGATTTGAAAGCCTATATAATAAATATTTCATTGTAATAATTTTACAGTATACATACATACTCTTTGATGCTTGAGCACATCCTCCATGGAGGTATTTATAATAATTTTTACACTTAAACTTGTAATTGCTTATTAATAATTTAGGAATACTGGCTCCAACAAAATAAAAAAAATGTGTTTGTACACTGCTGTTGTTATTTTATATGAATAATATTATCATATTTTAACATGGAATATAATTATTATAAAGTACCCTTTTCTCTCTAAGTCTATGTACAGATGTATTTTATGCCTGTTTAGTTTTTACTATAAGGCTGTAAAGTTACAATAAATCATGCTTAGGGTTCTAAACAGGTGTATAGTCTTTGATGACTATAGAGGAAATATGTTTCAGAATTGACTAGCATTTGGGGATTCGATACTATTGTGATTGTTCATTAGTATTTGCTGTCTCATTAGAGCAAAACCAAGTTATTTATGTCTAAAACAAATGCCCATGTACTACTGTTTTAGGAATTTATATTTTATTTCCTTTTCCCAATATGTTAAAAAGAATATTGGGGATAAAATGATATTCCATTGTAAGGTTGATTAAAAAAAAAAAAAATTCTATTTACTATTAAAAAAAGAAGGTTAGAATAGTTTTTGTAGTTTTTTTTGTGTAATTATCATTTATCTATATGCACATATAAAGCAATAACAAATGTATGTTTGTGTATTTTAAAATTCATATACTCCAATATCATTTATCTTGCACTGTAAGTTAGCACATCCAAGTGTTTTTTTTTTTGAAGTAGGTTTTTATCATATCAACTTTCCTCCTCCAAGTAACTCAATACTAGGTGGTGGTAGGCTGTGTTTTATTGTTTTTAAGATTAATATTATGCAGATACAGATTATAAAAATGCAGAGTGTTTTTTTTAATAATATGTGGTGTTTGTTAACTTTACTGTGTTCAACAGATGTCACTAGGATGGGAAAGCTTGCCTCTACTTCCACTGAGGTGTATATTAGATCACCTGAGCATGGAGGACGCACTGGCAGCTATGTCCACATGTCGCCACTGGCGTAGTGCCCTCTTGCTTTATGAGGGAAAAAAGTAAGTAAATATTGAGTTGCATATTCGTTTTGTGATTTACCTTCTTGATTATTCTTGAGGTTTACTCATTGGCAAGTGAAATTTTATAAGAAATTTCTTTGTAAAGGAAAACATTATAAGAAAACCTGAGTATGAGAAATGTTCTTGTAGTTCCACCTTAATTAGGAAAATATAGACCTGTGGATTTCTCAGAGTTGGAAATCACCGTCCATTGAGTCATGGTCTGGTGTGGTGATTATACCCATACCTTTCTTTCGGAAGTGGCCTATGCCTCTTGCTGTGGGTCTCTTACAGGCTGATAATAATGTTGATGACTTTCAATCAAATATGAATCCCTTAAATAAATGGAAAGTTTAATAATTTCAGACATGTATCAGTTGTGCAATTAATACACTCTTCAATTGTGATGTACTTTATTATATGTTAACAGTATAATCTAATAGAAACCATTAATATGCTGTTGCTATTTATACTGTAGGAAAAAACATTAACAATATAAAACATGTTATAACAAGAATAAAAATCCAATGCAAACTGCATTTATTGTCAAGGATGTAGTAACTTTGATACATATAGTTTTATAAAGTTCTGGTTTTGTTGTCTTCTAATGAATAAATGATATTTGTAAAAATAATAATCATTTAATATATATCAAATTTATAGTTACTCCTACAGTGAACATTCGTTTTTTGTGAAGGAACTTCTTCTAATTCCCAGTTGTCTGACTACCACTCTCAAGTTAATGCTAGATGTGCTCAATGACCATTTTCCTTCTAATCTTCGTTTAGTCCACATTATTTTTTACTAATAAATGCTTTTGTGGTCATGTTAAATTTCTAAAGTGTAGAAATTAACTATCTAGGCATTTCTGTGGTAGTGTTTTCCGTCTTTCAATGTTAGGTCCGAGACTGCAATGAGACTTAGCTTTAGTGAAGCTACAATTTTACAATATCACATTGTTGGGGTACTTCCTAATCATCCCATAACTATCTATCAATTTTAACCTGTTGTTACCATGGCAAACATACTTGATAGAGAGCTGTGTTTTAGGTTACTATATGCAATGGTGGTAACATCTAGTTGCATACCTTTAAATATGGTTGAGATACTAGTGTAGCGACACACGCGCCGTTCCGCTAATGTAGGATATATATTTTTTTTTAAATTACGAATTATCACAAAAACTTTCTGGAATGTTTTAGTAATTAACATTTTTTTATTAAAAAGAACACAAAAATGATAAAGGTAGGTACTTAATCTATTACATTTACAAGTAGTGAGGCTTACAAAGAATATAGAGTAAGATATGGTAATATAAGGTATGAATTACATATGTTGGTATGTTGAATTATATGCTGGACGTTGAACTGTAATGTTAAACAGGTTTAACTATTATACATGAAAATCATTAAATTGACTGTAAAACTAATTATAACAAGGGAGACACAAAATGTATTAAGTACCAGCAATTATGATCATTGACATTCATTCTAGTATTAAACGAATATATATAAATAAAATTAAGTGTCCCCAAACTGATTGGCTGTACTGGTTTTAAAGAAAGCTTTATTTTATTTTAAACTCTTAGGAAAACTTACAGCTAAACAAACAATTTGAATTCAGAATTTAGATATGAATGAAGGAGGCCATTTATAAGTTTTTGCATCTATCATTTTATATATCTCATTATCATATATATATATATATATATACATCTTTACAAAAGGTGTGGCACAGCTCTAATATACTAGTTGTTATCTGTGGTAGATGAGATTAATTTATATAGTAGTCACTATGGCCTTTGAAAAGTTATGAGATGGTGATTGTATTTATAATAATGTAACTCAGTGAATAATAATAAAAGGTTTATATTTTTCTCCTCTGCACATTCCCTATACCCTTCAAATTTAACGTGGGTGGTACAGTGCATAACATTGTTAAAGAAGTATAACAATTATAGTAACAACAAAACCATTGTCACCAAAAGGAAGTTACAGGGACTAGTTTACTTATATTTTGTTTAACACCAACAGTACACTGTACTTCATTGTATTTTACTGAGCAAATAGGTATTTAATAAATTTTATACAATGAAAGATAATTATATTTTGTTATATAATAATAAAAGGGATATCAAAAAAATGTACATAAAAAAATAATTCACCATAATTAGGTGGGTACCCAGTCTTGAATTGTTATATTATGTTGTATATTGAGGAGTTCTCTGGTATATGTCTATATCATCAAAATCTAAAGTCCAATATTAATGACATCAAAATGGCACCCCATTGAAACTATCCCTGTTACAGTAAAAAAGGATTTCTTTCAAATCAGCTTATAAATGACGGTAAGTCCTGAAGTAATAAACATTGAAAAAACAATGCATGCAAATTGAATACATCCTCCTTCCAAATTCAAAACAAGAATTTAAACAAGATACATTGATATAATTATACAAGATGACATATTCCAAAATTAAATCATTGTTGATTATTCTTGTTTTTTTTTTGTTTTAGACAAACCTTAAAGCTGAGCACAGGACATCTGCAAAAGAATGTATTCCTTACGCGCTTATTCAGGAAGCACACGAGAAACTTACATATTTCCATTGTGAATGAACGTTGTTTAGAGAAGTTCATGACCTTTATACTGCCACAGTGAGTACTTATTTGTTAATTTTCACAAAATGTTATTCATATAATAACCAACCAACCGGCTGATTGTGTATGGAAAGAAAAAATTTTAGTAATCAGTCATTACTTTTTACTATATTTAATACATCCACCAATCAGCGACAGCCATATAAAAATTTTCTTTTTTCTAAATCTAAATTTGAAATTGTTAATTCATCATTGGCTAGCGTGGTCTTTATGCACATACCTTCCTTTGAGAAGAGGTGTATGACCTTACAGTGGGTCTCTTACAGGCTGATGAGATCCTAACCTATCATCGTCGATTTCTCGATCCTAATGTATGAGCAGGTAAAATGCAATAAATCGTAGATAATAACATTGTGCTTTGCCTCAATCAATGTGCAGATTATTTTGTGGTATACAATTGTTTTTACTTCAGTTTGTTCTCATTTTTGGTTTACTATATTTGATGAGTTGTAAAAAGCGTGTTCATTATGCCCATAAAACTAGACTCGTAAAGACACGCACCCTGGTCTTTTTTATTTTTGAAGACGGTTCAATCATGATTCGATTGTAGTGTCCGCTTTGCAACTAGCACTACAGGAAAATAAATAATCAAAAAGATACAAATAAAGGGGTAGGGGTTCACGAAATTATTTTACATAATAAGGGGGTCGGTTCATGACTAAGGTTGAAAAACACTGTATTAGATCATGGTACCTACATAAAACTATGTAGTGTGCATCTTAACTTTTTTATAGAAATAACTATTTAAAATGTAAATTTGAAACTTATCTTAATTTCATATTTGAAACAATTAGACTTAGATTTAGGCTTCGACTTAGCTTTAGATAAGACCTATAATTATAAATATGTTTTTTTTTATTTACTAATTATGTAATACTGCAATTTATTTAATCTTTAACGAAATGTACTATTATATTTATTATACCTAATAATATTTAATGTCTGTTTAAAAGTGAACATTTTTTCTACTTTGTTTCATATTGGAGAGGTGATACTGGATCTTATTAAATTAGTAAAAGTTATTATCCTAAATGATTATATAATAGATTAATTTTGGACTCAATAAATAAAGCAACTTCGTGAACCCCCACAAATATACATTTTAGCTAGTTATTATTATTATTATAAATAAGTAAACATAATCTACATTTACAAGCATTAAGTATTTACACTTGTGTTCCGGCAGCTGCACTTGAAAGTGGGCCTCTCTAGTTTTTAGAATTTTACCATTCTATATCATGAATTCCAGAACTATTTCAAAATTGATAGGTGAAATCATATGACGTGTTAACCTATTAGAACGTGTTCATTTGATTGGAATGCGATGTCACTGTGTCAGATTTCAATTACGTAACATGTTTACGGTATTGTAGAATTCTGATAAAAGAAAGCTATTCACGCAATAGACGATATAGTGACAATATTAAATTTCATGTGAGGGGAATCGAATGATGTCATGGTCATCAGATTTACATAATTTTTTTAAAGCTATTTAGCATATTTTCACCGTAATAAAAGCAATGATCGATATACGGCACTGACGTACGAACCTTTCCAACCAGGTCTTTAGAAAGAGCAAGCAATCATTGTCTGATCTCGGTTGAATTCTTTGGATTTGGATGTCTCATACCCATTCTCATAAACGTTCCTTTTTAAATAATATTCAAGATATATGTAGGTGTCGACTTAGTTAGATTTCGTTTTCATCAACGTCTAAGAGACAACCAATGTCCGTTTTCACCAATTTCACCTAAATTCGAGGAACACTTGAAGTACATTTAGGTGATTAGGGAAATTTTGTTTTAACTGACGTCTAAGAAACATCTACCGTACTTTTTCACCAACGCCAGGCAGGAACACTTACGAATCCATTTGCTATACTGTTTTTAACAATACTCTTATTGTCAGATAGATTTTCAGAATACAACATGTGCTATGTATCTCTCCAAGTTTTACCATAATGTTAAGCAATAATAATTAACTAATATGGTAGTGGTAGAGCTACGCTGAAGCTATTACTGGTTTCAGCATGAATGGGTCGGCTCGCCCGGGGTAGTACCACCCTCTCACAGAAAACCGACGTGAAGTAACAGTGCTCGCACTGTTGCGTTTCGTTCGGTCAGTGAGAGCGCCGGAGGCCCACATATATTAAAAGGCCGGCAACGCACTTACGACTTGGTGTTGCTAGTGTCTATGGACGGCGGTGATCACTTACCATCAGGTGACCCACCTGTTCGGTTGCCCCCTATAACATAAAAAAAAAAAAAAAATTACAAAGATAACTTAAAGTCGGTAATAATGTTATACGGGCTTACTAGTATAGACAAGATTACAATCAAAGAAATGAAAAATAGTCCAAATAAGGTACAAGAAAATCATTTTGAATAGTACGAAGTCGCGGGCATCGTTTTGTATGTAATAAAATTTATGTTTTGAAGGGAATGAAAGTTTTAATGAAACCTTATATTAAAATGTTTTTGTTCGTCTAGATATGGAAATTTTAAATTTACTTATTAAACTAGTTTCCCGTAAAGGTGAATATAGATGGGTGGATTAATAAAGGAATTCTTATTTGTTTCCAGATTTTTCGATTCGACGAATCTGAAGGAATTAATATTTATAGGTCCTAGCTATGTGCAGAAGAGTCTAAGGATAGCAAATGTGACGCTGAAAAGGTATTTTAATAATTCTCTTTCACTGTTCAAGGTTTCTTTTGCAATCTCCATTGTGGAATTGGAAAAAAAATTAGGAAATTCTCGTACAAGTTAGTTACATTGTCATTTTTCGTACTAGTATCTGTAGTTTTTGGTAGTAGTGGGCTGATTAGTTCGAGCACCTGTATATCAAAGTATTCGCGTTAATAGTCAATAGTCGATGATTGTACTGATGCGGCCCAATCGGGCAATCATGACATATCAAGCTTCTCCATGAATAGCAATAATCTATTCCTTATAACAAAATTGTGCTGAGTATTCTTGACGGGTATTATACTACCTTAATACCATAATACATGGTGGTAGGGCTTTTTGTAAGTCCGCTTGGGTAGCTACCATCAAGTTGAAAATCTATCGCCAAGGACCTATAGGTTAGTTACGGCAGCTGCATCTATTCCTTATAACAAAATTGTGCTGAGTATTCTTGACGGGTATTATACTACCTTAATACCATAATACATGGTGGTAGGGCTTTTTGTAAGTCCGCTTGGGTAGCTACCATCAAGTTGAAAATCTATCGCCAAGGACCTATAGGTTAGTTACGGCAGCTGCATCTATTCCTTATAACAAAATTGTGCTGAGTATTCTTGACGGGTATTATACTACCTTAATACCATAATACATGGTGGTAGGGCTTTTTGTAAGTCCGCTTGGGTAGCTACCATCAAGTTGAAAATCTATCGCCAAGGACCTATAGGTTAGTTACGGCAGCTGCATCTATTCCTTATAACAAAATTGTGCTGAGTATTCTTGACAGGTATTATAATACCTTAACACTATAATACATGGTGGTAGGACTTTTTGTAAGTCCGTTTGGGTAGCTACCATCAAGTTGAAAATCTATCGCCAAGGACCTATAGGTTAGTTACGGCAGCTGCATCTATTCCTTGTAACAAAATTGTGCTGAGTATTCTTGGTGGGTATTATAATACCTTAATAATACATGGCGGTAGGGCTTTTTGTAAGTCCGCTTGGGTAGCTACCATCAAGTTGAAAATCTATCGCCAAGGACCTATAGGTTAGTTACGGCAGCTGCATCTATTCCTTATAACAAAATTGTGCTGAGTATTCTTGACGGGTATTATAATACCTTAATACCATAATACATGGTGGTAGGGCTTTTTGTAAGTCCGCTTGGGTAGCTACCATCAAGTTGAAAATCTATCGCCAAGGACCTATAGGTTAGTTACGGCAGCTGCATTGGTCATCAGTCTCCCTTTAGCTTTATCGTGTTAACCATCTTAGATTACGTAATTATTTATCATCAGGTGAGATGCCTGAAAGCCTTTTCTTTGTTTCAGAATAATAATAGAGAGTTTAATATTCAAACATTCGCACTGCGTAGAAAACTTAATGTTTTTGGGTTGTGAATTGGGGACTGTGAAAAATGAAGACGAAAACCATACAGTGAGTATATATTTGTATTCAAACGTTGTCTAAGTCTAGTCTAGAGAGAATCGTCATGCATTTTATACAAAAAAATAAACAAATTATACTATACTCCTTTTTAATTTTACTAGTATCTGTTTGTTAATATCACTCACACTTAAAAAAAATATTTTTTTTAATGTCAAAATGCAATTATGTATACTTATAGATAAATGAAAAAAATGTATATTTAAGAAAATATCGATTTTCGAAAGGATATTCCTAACATTTTAATATGTTTTTACAGCATAAATTAATCGAGCATTATTCAAGAGATTTATCATTAGGCAAAGTGAATTCCCCAGCCGATACTATACTGTCTAGATGTAATACAAATTTGATGATGTTTTCCTCATTGAAGGTAAGCACAAATTGTTTATAACAAGAAAAAGGAAGAAAAAAAAATTTAGAAAATTCGTTAAGGTGATAGAAAGTTCAGTAATTATTGGAGACATTTCTTTTTTACATGCTATATCCTCTGTCTTTTTGACACACTTTTGCAGTAAAGATTATATACAATATTGTTATTGTATATCTATATAGTTATGAATAAAAAAGTTTATATTTACTATGCGTTTCAAATCAGAAGAAGATAACTCCCAAACTGCTGCCATTTTGATTCGCATGCGATTTCAGTGGGATCAATTGTAGGATCACAAAAAACAGTAATATGCGTAGGCTATGTTGTATGACACGTGTCCTTCCGGCCGTAAAATGATAAATTATAAAGGTCTTTTTTTTAATTTATATAAACTATGTTATTATTTGAAATGCATGACAAAATGGTTGCTGCTCTAAGTAACACTGTGAATATAGATAAGTCTTCGCAATCTTAATGAAATGTATAGTAATTTTATAATGTTTATTAGTATCTACGTAACGTTCTTCTGACATGGTGATAGAGATTATTGCCTATGTACTTATAATAAATATAAACATTTTTTTTAACAAGTAATGAGTGAAGTTGACGCGGACGTGATTATCTTCTCATTTGAAATGTCTAGTACATGTATAAAAAAGGGGATCTTAATAGTTTAATGCGTTATAAGTAAACCTTATTTGTAATTTAATTGTCATCTGTTAACGAATGAAATAATAATTTGAAAGAGACGTTGTTCGGAATGAAAAAATATTGTCCATTGAAAGATATTTTATGAAAAAAGGTATGAGAGAGTAAGTAATTGTGTTCACCCTACCACTGTAATGACTTCGACCGTGATGAATCAGTCGCAGTGACTGAATTTTGCGTTGTCGCAATTAACGATCAAACCGTGTGTGTGTGTAGTTGTCGAGAGGCGTGCAAGCCGGCATGACTGTGATGACTTCCAATGTACTGTAAATCTCGTGGTCTTCACCAATGTTTTTGGGTTGCATTGTGCTTACCATCACATACATTGTTGTCACTTTGTCGTGCTATAGTAAGAAAAAAAGAACTACGACGATGGAGATTTTGTTAGTAATTTATGAAAAACATATGTTAATTTATTTCAGCATATATTAGTCGAGTATGATCAATTGAACACACAAGCCCTTGAGACACTATCGAGCCTGACTAACTTTAAGCAATTGTCGTTCAATATTATATACAAACGACAGATGAAGTTGAAACCTATAGACTGGTTACATTTGAGTGATTTTTATCGAAATGGTTTAGACGTCGCCGTTAATATCGTGAGTATTGTTTAACGCCCATTTTTGTCGTTTTGATTCCAAAATCAATTATTTCTACTCCTCTTAAATTTAAAGGGTCGTTGTATGCTTTGAATTGGAGTAGGTAATTTTTAATGTTTTTTTAAAACTCTCCTTGTATTTTATGTTTAGAACCTCTTTGTATTTTATTATTTTTCTATTTAAAAATCGATATTTAAAACGGACATATTCTATGTCACGGTTTCGAAAAAGACTATGAAAATAAAAGCATATAAATCAGCAAATCTATTGTTTGAATTTATTATAAGGGTAAATCTTCTAGTCGACTGACTGTAAATACGACCCTGAAATTAACAATTTTGTTATTGTATTGTTTGTTTGTTTGTTTATATTTCTCCTGTCAGATGTCAACTCAGTATTCACACGTTTTATACACATCATTTTTTCACATAATCCATCCATAACTTTTTCGGTTTTCCTCTACTCCTATATCTGTCCACCTTCATATTGAAAACTTGTCTAGTTACATTACTTATTCTTTATTGTGGTAAATAACTTAACAAATAATAATAATATCCAAAAGTGTAATATT
Source organism: Antheraea assamensis (assembly GCA_035772565.1). NCBI lineage: Eukaryota > Metazoa > Arthropoda > Insecta > Lepidoptera > Saturniidae > Antheraea > Antheraea assamensis. Next base: position 429,684 of record JAQQSE010000013.1, read on the forward strand.
AAGGATACCCATATTATTTTCGCGTTGTTCTTGTACTTAAAAAAATTGGTCTTGAAAAGTTGCTTGTATTAATTTAATAGTAACTTTTTAACCCCAATAGGAATCTAGCTCAAATAATAAATACTCTTAAAATTACTCTATCTATCTGTAAAATCAGTTTTTTAAAATTGGTTCGGCTATTTCGAAGATAAGTCCAGACAAATAACAGATATTTCAATTCTATATAAATGTTTAAATTATACCCTTTATATGTTTATTTATACTCTTGTCTTAAGGAAAAGGGGCGCATCTGACTTAAATACAAAACGAAGAAAATTGGTAGTCCTTGGTCCTTATTCAAAACAATAAATGATTACGATATTTTCATTTAGTGTAAAGTTTCAAAAGACTACGCGTTCAGCTATGTATATTTTCTTGGCGTGGAGAAGTGACGCAAGCGGTGTGATGCGTATGCGCAAGACAATACAAACTAAATCGCGGGTATCAGTTAGTGCATTATAACTATTAATATATATAACCACCAATGCTATATTAGTTATAATTATTTCTTGTAACTCAGATGCATTTGAAATGCACTGCATGTCGTCCAGATAATAAATCGGACTTAATATTTCAGATTGCACTGCCACGTGTAAAATTCAACGATGTGATAGAGAATGTACTTGTTGAAGGACTCCAACTGACATCACTTAAAGTGATGTTTTGTAAATTTGTAAGTGATTTTTCACTCTTAAGTGACACACCGAAGTCTGTCATTAACTATAAGTCATAAGGCAGTGGTAAATAAATTAATTCATAAGGGACCACATGGTTACACTGCGTACTGATAGATTATCTGTTTTACATGGTCGCCTGAATATGCAACACTTTAATGTCACTGATGTTAAATGACGATGTAGCCTAAGATGGTAAACATGCTAATCCTAAAGGAGGGTTGACTCTCAAATGTAGCTGCTGCAACACACCTAAAGGTGGTTCGTGACAGATACTCAACTTGAAGGTGGTTGCCAATCAGCCGGGCTTAGTAAAAGCTTCTTATGGTTTCATCATGATGTGTACCTTTATCGAAAGCTCTGGTTGATTCGCAAGGATTCAAATATACGTCGGTCATCTCCGTGTCCGAACGACTAATCACTTCCATTTATATTCTGAATTATTTGAATTAATTAATTATTAAGTCATTTGAATTAATCTTTCTTGTAACACTGATAAACACCGTCTGCTTAGAAATAATTACTTTTATAGTCCTCGATAGTCCATTAAATTTTGAAGCATCGATAATCTTCTCGGGTGAAGGAAAAACGCGTGATGTAATATATTCATTTAGTACTTCGATAACATTACCTTATATTAGGTTTAATGCAGTATTATTTTCGGTGATATATTAATTACCCATGGAACATATTAAATATGACTGATTGTATAACGTGTGATGTAATAAATCACGTGTCACATCAGTTACGTGCATCAAAAATGTTTGGGTACATTTCACTCAAGTGTAGTTTATATTCTCGCGGGCTATGTTGTTATATTAGACAAGTCAGAAGAAAGTTATTTTTAAAAATGTTTACCTGTTTTACTGAGGATTTTTTGTAAGTATGATAAGATTTTGTGCACATGTGAAATTATTTCACTTGTCACTATTTATCGTCTTCGTGCCTCGCTGAACCTACAGTGTCATTAGTAATCGACCCTTTAAAATATAACCAACTGTGATTTATCACCAATAATATAACGGCGGCAAAAATAACTTCACGTACTTATAGTTATATTAATCACCCGTGATATAACAGCGATAAAAATAACTTCTCGATGTTATAGTTATATTAAAGTATAATTTTCAATATTTAAACACACGTACTGTTAAGTTTGATAAATAGCACGATGATAAATAACTGTTTACTTTTTTACAGTTATACAATCCCATACTCACTCATGTAGTAAGCCTTTATCATGAAAGTATACGTGAGGTGGTGTGGGCGGACAGTCCATACGATGCGAGCTCATGGTATCAACGTTTCTTATATCCAGATTCAGTAGAGGTTTGTTAGTGTGTATTTCATTTTGCCTAGGATTAAACGATAACTGCAGCTTATGGATGGAGTCGTTTTTCATTAAAAAAATTAAGTTTTACAATTTTCAAAAAAAATTACACGTTGTTTTTATTACATTTTAAATATTTAGACCACATCCCTTGTACCCTTTTGTTCCCTTGTTACCTTGTAACGTATATGTGCAAAGCGAAAAAGCGCAATTGCTTACAAAATCGAAATACAAGGAGATTGTGCTGAGTTGTTCTTTTTGTCATACAGGTCAATATGTTTGTGACTAGCATCGTAGGTTCTAGAAATATTTTGAAAATGTCAGATGGGCGGATATAAAAATAAAGGTTTATTTCCATCTTTTATTACCTGTTCCAAGAAATACCTAGGTGAAATTCACTTCGTACTTTACAGTTGATGTTTGATAGAATCCGTTATTTTACGCATTTACATCAAAAATGTATGAATTGTAAACATTTTATTGTTGAAAAAAATAATAATTCTAAAATATTGTTTTCAGCCGGACGCGTATAACATGAATCCATTTATTTTCTTGTGTTGGCAGTGTCTCAACCTTCGTCGGCTTGTTATACATGGTTAGTATCTTAGGGCATACAGTTTCTATCAATTTAATACTAAAACGTTACAAAGGGGAACCGTTTCGCGATCCGATTTTTTCTTTTTCAGCAATAGATTAAATATATTTTTTTATTAGTGACGAGTCTCCTTGAACACTTCCAATTTTAGTTATGTAAAAAGTTATTAGGGGTCGTTCATAAAATACGCCTCACAAAATTTCCCCAGAGTTTGAAATCGCCAATAGGTCGTGGCCAGACTGACGATGATGAATCCTCCCCAGGTTACTGGATCTGGCAGTACGATATATTAGGTTTCGTGCGGCTCAGCAAGAGTCTGAGCGACCTGCAGGTGTCCGCGATATGCGAGACAAAGGATAAATTCGACAGGGGCCAACCCTTGGTGGAGGGCGTCGCCGTTCGTGTCCTTGTCGGTGATAGTCCTGAATCTATGGACATTTATTATCAGGAGGTTAGTGTCTACTTTTAAATAAGTTTTTTTTTTTTAATATAATTAAGTAAAATATAGGGAGTCTGCTATTTAAACAATTCGAATTATTCGAATGATTTCAGTTAATCTTTAACGAATAATATTATAACTATTATAAAAATAGAGCTGTTACTATAAATGCGAATATGCTTTTGTTTGTTTGTTGCGCTTTTACGCCTTCACTACTGAACCGTTCATCATGACATTTTGCATATACATATTCAGGGATACAAAAAAAGACATGAGCAGCACCTTTGATCCAGAAAAAAATCTGTTTAAATCAAATCTATATTAATGCAAGCGAAGCCCTGGGTAAAAGGTAAATTAGTGTTAATTATTGATTATTTTAAGTAATAACGTACTATACAAATAGTTTAAAGTAAATGTTCGAATAGTGTCTATTATTCTTGTTCGAATAATCTATTCGACTTTGGAACCGAAGTTTTCGATTCGGACTATCAGCAACGAATAATTCGCATATCTTTGGTTGCGATGAAATTCGACGTTCGTACTTTTGTTCGGGTCCATAGGAGAAATTTCACCGCAAATTATTAGGGGTGTGCCAATAACGTTGATCGATTCGAAATTGGAACTATTCGAATGTTCGATTCGAATTTCGAATCGAGTTACTCGGTTCCATTCGCTATCGAATAGTTAGTTAATTGGGAATATTCGCACACCCCTAGAAATTATATAATCCGTTATAGGAAGTGAATAAATGCACTGGGTTCGAATGGGAACAGCGTCCGTGGAGTAAGATCCACCCGGGACTGCGCAAGCGCTCCACGCACCTACAGCGGCTAGACTACATCGTACATGAAGCTAGTCATCCTCTAGGTGTCACATAAGTTACTTAACCTGAATTCCAAGAGCTTTATTAGCTCTAAGTATGTACTGGTTTTGAGATAAGCGATTTTCTATCAAAATAACTACTCGTGCACATTAAACTATACAACTTTGTTAAATCACTTTACAATATTTTTTATAAAACTAGAGTCATTTTCGTCGCCTCGTATAGGATTGAATTAACAAAAATTATCGTATAATGACTTTGTTTTTATCAAAGTAATGAAATATTATGGTAAATTTTGTTATTTTTCGTATTCAAGAAAATTTAATCCAGTTTTATATAAATAGTGTTAAAAAAATCTATACGAATTGTGCTCGAGTTTCGGACCATCTTGTATTAACTAAGACGAAGTCAACTAGCGATCCGTTTTTTGGAAGCTTATTTAGTGATGTACCCATTATCGATACGATGATATGTTAAAGTTAGTTTATGAAGTAGGAAGAATTAAAAAAAATCTCTAAACAAAAATGAAATATTACTACTTAGATATGTTAATATTTTATAGTTATTTCATTATAACGTATTAAAATATTGTTAATATCTATTAATTTTCGGATTTTTATTATATAAAACTATGAGAAGAATTTAATGCCATGATTATTTCAAAGTTGATGGTAAGTAAATACTATCGAAGTTCTATGATTGAAAAAAAAAAACAAGTTTTTAGAAAAAAATTGGTAATTCGTTGTGACTCTAGTATAGAATAGAAAGTATGAATGAAAGAATAAGGATAACATTCAATATTGTACCGTGAACTTTGAAAAACCGGATCTCTCGTTGACTTTTGTACGTGTGTCATAATAAATTTTGATGCTGAATCGCTAATCTGAAAACGGTTTTACGTTAAATTCTAAAATTTGAAGGTCTTAAAATAACGAATGTACAAAGAGAAAATGTTACGGTACTGTCGAAGACCTTACCATTGTTATTTTCGAATAGAGACAAACGAAAACCTATGGAGAGAATATTTTTATCTATTGTTGGACGATATGAAATCGATTTACCAAAGTATTCTAATGTTTACTTTGCTGTTGGTAATATGTTAACAGATATAAGTTTAACTATCAATTGTTATATAATTCCAGTTATGAAGTTATTGTTTGACACGTTAAAGGTTGTGGCATCGAATATTCTCGAATTTACAGTAATCAGTATTAACATATGATTTTGAAACGAAACCTTGGAAGAAACGTAAAAAAAACATAGGCTCAAATATTATATGACGTTTGGAATATTTTAAAGTTTAAATATTTTACACTGGATGAGTATATTCTATTAGATTAAGCTGGTTTTGTACATACACGTATTGTATATTCGACCCAAAGTCAAAGTTAAGTTTTAAAATCATTAACACAATTACGAATAGCAAAGTAAACAAAAATAATAATTATATACACAATATTCATTGTAAAAGTTATATACATTTTGCCTTTAGCCACTCGGCTTTTTTGTAATCGAAGACGTTAATTAAAAATCACGCTATATATAGGTGTGATTTAAAATTATCGTTTATTTATTTTTTTGGTGTTAATGCACGAAAACTTGATTCCAAATCTCACTTATGAATCCAATTAAATTTTGACATTAAAATTAGATGTTCTATTAGGTAGAAATATAGTAATATAGTTTTGTTTTTTTAATGTTAAAACAGATGTTCGGCAGTGACATTTCTTTACAGTTCACAGATTGCTTTTTCTATTGGAATAATAAATTATAACAGATTAAATCGATATCAGTTTTATAATGGAATTGATATATATTTTATCGATAATCCAGTTTAGACTCGACTCGGGACTAAAATATCCTACAAATGTTATAAATTTTTTCAACAATGCACTTGTTTAAGATGAGTCAAAAGTTTTTGATGTGGTCTTTAACTGTCATGTAGCAGTTTTATACTTTAATGTTATATAAGAAAAAGGTGCATTTTGAGATGTCAGACCCACACAGTGCACAGTTTTAACAATATAGCATACCACCTTATAACAGAAACGTTTGAGAATTAGGAAAATAATAACAAAGCTTAAAAGGCATGTATACAATGTTTTAACAAAGTTTTAAAAATATACTAAGCTTGTTTTTATGGACTGAATAGTTGTCACTGCAGATCATCTTCAATGTTTTAGCGTTAAACGGTATGGGTTATCTATATATGACATTACTTATTATTCTGAATATATATATATATCGTAGTTGTAAGAGAATTATATCTAGTTTTGAATATATCGATTTATATTTAAAAAAAATGTTATCGAGTCGATAATATACCATTACATTCGTTAATAACAATATTTTGTTAATTAAGGCCTAAGTTGTGATTTGCGATATTAAAAAATATGTAATTATTTCAAAAGAGCGATTTCATAGCATTTTCGAATTAAAAAAGTAATATAAATCGTTTCGGCTGGAAAGCTTGGAGTTAGCTAGAGTTGTGGTAAAATTATTCTATTAGAAATTTTATCGTCTATCGATAAAGACTTGGATTTTTAACGAAATACGGTATTGTTGTCGTGATAGCCGTTTGAAAGGATCATGGCATATACCTAGTTCTATGTGTATTCTCTTTCAAACATTTATTTAAAAAGGTTTTATAAGAAAATATAGAAATTATTCAACTATTGTCAAAATATAGTTTACTTTTGGGGTAACATTTTAGAAATATCTATTTCAGCTATAAAATCGCTCTTTTAATTAAATTGGATACGCTAATAACACATTCTTATGAAATATCATCAAAGTTCCTCAATTGTTTTTTGTGATAATCGCTTTATTGATACCATTCAGAATTTAGTGTATTATGCACTGATAAATATTTACGTGTGTTATGAGGAATCGCATGTAAATAGCTCTTGGATTCTTCATATATTCTTATTATAAAAAGTGTTAAGGGATACGCACGAACCAAAACGACGAATGAAAATAATCATTTTTATCGATAATATTGTATAGGAAAAAATTTAGAATTTTCTTTTTAATTTAATCATAATTTAAACTGGAAGTTATCAAAAGGTTTCACTTTGTATATTTACACTGATATTTAAATTTAGTATAAAATATTAATTTCTGTTCATAATTTATACTCGTACTATGGTATTGATGTCTTTTAATATTGCAAACATATAATATATTTAATCCCATATTGTTATAATAATTCGAAATAATCAATACAAGGAAGCCTATAAAATGTATCGATAAAAATGATGCTTATACTATACGCTTAATAGAACCGTTTCCCTCCCACCTCATTTTAAGTTCTTTAAAGAGTTATTTAAAATCTTAAAAAAAAATACTCTATTGCTTTAACGTAACAACTTAGCGGTAGAACTGCACGTTGTAAAAATGATAAAAAAATATCATAATTGAGAAAGGCCGAATGATATGTTTACTGGCAACATCTCTCAAAATCGCGAATTTAACACGTAGTTGTAATAAAGAACAATGTTTAAAAAAATGTTCATCGAATTAATTATTATAAATAGGAACAAACTAAATCTACTCGATTATAAAATGTTTACCGTTTTATCGATATTTTTATCGATTAATCGGTATATAGTGTCCTGACAGATGTCTTGTGCCATACCGGTTCAATTATTATTATGGAACATATGACCAAAGGAATATGACATAAAAAATCTTATGACGGCAACAATATATTGTTGAATATATATATTGGGAAGGTTTAGCTTTGTTTCTGTTTAACGTCGCACACGGGAAGCTTTAAACATGAATGGAGAATATCAAACATAACTATTTAGTGATCATAGACTCTAGAATCTTGTTCTTTTTTTGTCTCTATATTATGAAAGTAGTTTTTTTTAAATCTATGATTTTGTTAATGTGCGCGGCAAAATTTAACCAACATCTGTCTAGTCACAACCCGTAGATAATTGTAAATATCTATAAAATCTATGGTAAACGGGTTCGGGATACAACTCGTATGTTGTTGCACAAATCGACTAACTTAAAGTATTACAAGAGAATAATTTATATCGACATGTAGCTTTAAGGATATTATCTCGCGATGCTGTATTAAATACAGCGAATATGTTAAACTAAGTGCCACAACTCGATTGCAAAACTTTGCTAACAATTGTAAGTATTCGATTTTTTTTTATTTAACTTACATATACATTTGTTCATGATGTAGTATTATCTGGAAAACAGGCCGTTTAGAGTTATGCCCTTTGTTTGGAAAGTCGATAAGAAAGATGTTATAATTCAAAATACACTACATATCATGAATCGACGGCAATCGAATACGCTATATAATTTTGTACCATTACTATGAGTTTTTTTACTAACGACCTGCCAGTTTATTGATATAGAAATAATTTTCTTAAGATTTCGGATATTCGAATCATCTTTAGAACAATTATTATACGAACACAATTATGAAAAATAGATTTGTGTAGTTAGAAAATAGATAATACTCGAATGGGCTGCTATAAAACAAAAGGATCTATATAAATATCTCAGCGTTATATCATTGAGACTAGACTCGACGATTTGACGAAAAATTAATTGTTTTTATGGTTTAAACACGAATAAATTTTTGACGAACGACCTTTTATCGAATATCGACGTTGTAATTATGTAAGCAATAATTATTATATGAATATGTAACTACATATTTAATATCGTTACTTAGATACAAACGAATGCTATACAGCACATTTTTATATTAAACCCGTTATTAATTTTTTATCGATTATATAAATACGAGAATATCGATACCGGGAAGGCGAAACACTATGGTTCGTTCTGGTTTATAAAAAAATTACGATGTATATACATATATGTATAAATATATTTGAAAGTATTACATTATGACAGTATTTACATAGAAAAAAAAATTGTCCGTCCCGAGCGTGAACGATAGACCGTTTCTATTCACAGAAGGCGCTAAAAAAGTGTCGAGCTTTCAATGTCAAAATAAATGTAATGAACACTGTCTTCTCCATTATATTTCTATAGTTAACTTTCTTGAATATTAATTAACACAGAGTTTTCTCTTTTTTTTAATATACGAGTATATATATTTTATTTTTGAATTTCCCCGGACAAAGAATAACCGAGTCGACATTTATAGAAATATGTAGTTAGTTGTCAAATATTTGCAATTATAGTAACGCACAAGATATTGTGGTTGGAAACAATGAAAACTACTCTCCCTTATATGCCTTTTAATAACGTGTAATCTACTTATAAATCAAATCCCAAAGTATTTTCAAACTTAGTATATTTTTAAGGCTAAAATGTAAAAGCCAAAAAAAAAAAAGTAATTGCTTCAAATAGATTATTAGAAATTAAGTGATTCTTTATAGATGTAGATGGATACTCATGAAATGTGACAAAAAAGATTTTACGTTTATAATATTTTCTATAACAATTTTATATATATATATATATATAAAATATCAACGATCGACGCGTGAGGATAAACTATAATATATTTTGTAAGGCAACGAAGAGACTTACCAACATACATTCCCTGAGACTGAGAAACGCGTAGACGAGGCTAACAACAAAAATATATAAAAATATAAACATTAAGAACAAATTTGTGTGTATAGAACGACATGTAAATTATATTAATATTTAATTGTGATATCATCCACAGAAAAAACGACACGACGTACTTTAAGAGTGGACGAACGACTCTGTTATTTTGTTATATATATATGTATGAATTCTGTCCTGTGTAACACATTTCATAGGCGTGTTACATTGGAAAATGCGTTTAACATGTTGGAGGCTGAGTTATTTTGTATAATTGCCAATAAAATCGCGATCACTCGACACGAAGTAATAAACCGAGCATAGGGACTCCATAAATAACAGATATATCAGAAGGGTTGAATGATACAGATCATCTTATTCACGTCTGGCATGTTAAACTATATTATGAAGTAAGTAATAAGAAATCAGTGCCATAAATATTATTGTGTTCAGGACGGAATTCATGAACGATTTGTAAATACCACCAAGACTATAAGGCTGTGAAACAACATGAATTCGGTTCGGCGGTATCGATGTCTTCGATCGTATATCGATGTGATTGTTAAAAAAAAAAAACGATTATTTTTATAGCTCAATATTTACAATGGCAGCTTACACACTTTATCTGTTATAAAATATCATGATCGGTAAGCGATTTTAATAAAATATCGATTAATCGATAATAGATTTAATTTATTATAGCGACAGAGTTACTAAGTGTTACAATATTGGGGACAATTTTTCTCTATATACTTTATGAGAATGATACAGTATGGAGAAATACTTTTTTTTCATAGTCATAATTTTATGTGAATAATAAAAACACTAAATCGAAATTTTGTGTAATAACGGATCGATTCTTTGACCCATCGATATTCCTTACATACATATTGTGAAATCGATTTTAAAAAGAACTTAATACGTGATAATCAAAAGGATACCTTACATCACTCCATTTTAATATACTGTACATCTTTGTCCTGCGTTTAATGACCAATATATTTCAAAAAATCTTATTTTAATAGACTTTATCTAAATCAATCTCTACACATACACTCTCTCGTTTTCTCATTCACTTACTATACTATTTAGGTTGTCGATTTCCAGCCTTTGACATTCTTTAAATGAGTGACATTTGTAATTGTCAATTTTGAGTAAAACTTGGGCTATCTTAAGCCATTGTCAATATTCTTCCGAGGCCAAATTAAAGTTACTTGGAGGTTTCGTTATTATATATTTTTTTTATCGATACTTATTTATCAATATCGATTATGAAATATTGTCTAATTGACTTATGAGTTAGGTTAGATGGCCGTAGATACTTTGTCACCAGAACGTACTCGCCGAACCGAATTGCCTAGAATTAGACCAAAATTGTTGTACTTATCCATCTAATAGTGTTTATAAGGGAATGTGGGAGACGACTTGAAACGATGTGTTATATCGTAGGCGTAACTGGGATCTTTATTCAACACTTATGACATTACAAGAATCTCCACAATCAAGAGTGTTGTGTGTACAATTCGGTCCCCTATTCGTAAGAGCGAAGCGATAGCAGAAATGTTTGATTATTGACTTCAAAATGACAAACTTAGATATTACTAACCATAAGCAATAGTGTTTCCATATACTAATATTAACAATATCTTACGAATGAGTCTTAAGACTATTTTAGTTAAAATTATGGCATTAAACATCAAATTAATTCAAATTAATCAATTCGTGTCGTTCGAAGCAGTTATTGAGCTATTTCAGCTATCATTTCGCTCAAGTCCGTTCACATCCTAAGAAAATCCTATTTTACGCCTATGTATTATTATATCTGCTGTTGTGAATAAAAAGGTCTACTGAAAGAGCTTTTCAGTCATGTTTTGTTCGGATACATTATCGGTGGACCTGTCAGTATTTTGTGAAATATTTTTTTAAAGAATTTATTACGTTTCTAATAAGATCTGGTGTATATTCATGTTAAAATCGATCAAATAAATAAAATTCAATTATCTTAGTATGTTTAAATTTAATAATCTCTTAATGTTTAAAGTTTAAATAAATAATAAAATATATATATAGCCTTCAATATTATTTACAAAGTTATAGGACGTGTTACAACTGTATTAGCTTATGCATGATTATTGCAATGTTAATTGAAAATTTATATAAAAACTATATATTTGACGAAATAAAGTAAATGATGTACAACCCCTTCTGCCTTGACTGCTTTGTGGAAAGTGACTATAGATTTCTTATATGCATTTATATAATAAATCTTCTTCTTTAATTATTTTTTTCAATTTATTTACACAATTCTGCCAATTTCTTTATAATAAATGTACATGTTGATGCGTTCTTGACATTTTTGACACTAATGACATTCTTGACGCTGATGACGTTTCTACAGTTTGGAAACATGTACCAAAATAAAAATAAGTTAGTAATGTTTATTGAAAGAGCAGCTTTAAAATCACTTTTTTAACAATTCAAGTGTCAGAAGGGCATCAATATATTTTATACTGAATAAATAGGCTCGTACTTAAATGCTTATTTATAGTAATTATTATAATTACATAATCTCAATTTGAGTCTGAGATAGTTATCCCATTATCCCCACACACGTCACTATTAAATATATTATTGTGTAGTAGTTGATATGTGTTTTATTTACCCTAATCCTTTCAATCTTTTTCTGTATTTGTGGTTGAGAAGATAGTATGACATGTCATTGCTCCAAAAAAAGGTGCAATGTAAAAAAAATACTTTTCATGAGCTTTGGAGTAGAGTTCTTACAAGCCTTTTTTAGAGGATTTTCCATACGTTTTACAATCATATTATGTACCTTAACGCGAGCAATACCAAGAAATAAAATGTAACATGTATTATGGTAAGTAAGTAGCTTGTACATAGCTACATACATTGTATTCGATACTTAGATGCAGAATTGACAATTATGTGCAACACCCAAGTCATTTAGATGATACTTTTGATCGTAATTGTTTCCGAACTGACTACACTGGTAGCCTCATCAGGCTTCTACAGTTTCACCGGACTACTAAGGAGAGCGCTTAAGGCGCTCACCCGATTTTATATAGGCGACCAGCACGCAGGCGCACGGCGCGCCTCGGCTTGAACTATCACCGAGTATCCCGATCTAACTAAGCTATCTATCTCGTACATATATGAATAGCATGTGTGTTTCACGAATGCATACATGTATTTTATATCTGACTACTAATTTGTGTGAACTAATTCAGCTCGAAAAGGGGTGAAAAATAACCCAACCACTATGGGTACCTACTGTGTTCACATGTGTGGTGTGATCTGTGTATATGTAAAACTAGCGTGAGTGTATTCGCGCGAGTAATATACTCGAGGGCTCCACACCGAGGGACAAACCTAGGCTCGAGTTGTTACCAGAGACAACGCGACGTGTGTGCGGGATTGTATCATCACCCCCCACTCACAGCGGCGTGAGCAGAGAGAGTCGCGGGCGTGGGTGCAAACACGCATCTCTTAAGAGGATATCAAGCGATGTATTTTTGAACGTACAATATCTGCTCCGTTGAGATGGAATATGTAAATGATTGAATACGCATTTATAACACATCGCTAAGTCGGCGATGCATCGGCTGTGAATTTACGAGAGTAACATGTGCACCCACGTATTCGGTTGTAGGTTAAGGCTTCGATCAATTATTAAATTTTGACGATGTAATCGTAATGTATAGCATAGTTACATGTGGGCGTTCATCTTTTTTGTTATTCACTAGCTGATTGCCCCGGTTTCGCACCGGTGGAGTTACGAAGAAAATGAGATTAAACATTTCTTTTGCAGTACGATCATGTAATGAAGTAAAATGGTAACTGAATGTCTACTTGTTAACTTTGTCAATATTTTTTAAGATCTCTCTAATGTCCTCGGTTTCACTCACTAACATATAAATGTAGATTTTGTAAACCATATTTTTCACTTCTCCGTATGATTTACATATAGGATTATACTGATTTTTTTTTTAAATGATAGTGAAAACTGTATCAAAAACCGTTGCGTACTTTAGACGTATATAGGAATATAACTGACAGACGCGGATAGAAACTTTTGTTTTATAGATTATATACATGCTTGAATGTGTTCCGTGTACCTATATAACGTAGGGTCCCCAAAGTGGTACATATGGACCCCTGGGGGTCAATTTCATACTTCAAGGTGTCATACGCCAAGACGGCGAGCTGCAAATGGGAGTCGACAATAGTGAATTCCGTTTAAACAAGTCGTGACGAAAAAAAATTTTTAGTTTAATAAATTCAATATTAAAATATAACAGTGCGTTTGTTTGTAAAGCATCAGGTGCATGTCTCACACTGAAATCATTTATTACATAATAATTTCATTTGTTTTAGTTTCCGTGTTTTTTATTTTAATATATATATAACTTTTAATATATGTTTTTTTATCCAGTTTTTCACTTAGTAAAACTTATCGAAGTTACGTCAAGAACAAGTTCACCTATCAAAAACACTTTTGAATTTGACGAATTCATAAAAAAAAATCAATATTCAAAAGATAGGGGGTCTACCTAAGAGTAAAAATTGGTAAGGGGTCTATTATACAAAAAAGTTTGGGGACCACTGATATACAATATTCTATCTCTCTATTTTTAGTTACTTGTTCATGCTCTCGCACTGTCTTTGGTAATCGTCGTAAAAAACGGTACACTTTTGTTTTTTTTTTCGAACTGAATATACACTGTTGACGCTGGGGTCTCTACAGATTCACCGGACTAAGAAAAACTGTACACTCTCACATGTTCCTTGGCACTTTACTGTTGATTCTAAATTTGCATCTGGATCTTGTACCAAAAAAGAAATCTGTAATATTAAAGTCCTCACATATTTTCTTTGTTATTTTCACTTGACTAATCTCCATTATGTAGTTATGTAATCACAGTTGAAATTGTTGGTAAAGGTTAGACTAACAAAAAAAAACATCGCCTACAATTTTCATTAAGTGTACATTTTCCATGACCTAAAATGTTCTACACGGTACACCGCTCGGCGAGATTAATGTATTCCCTCACTTCACAAGATTTGTACTCAGTCCATTAGTCCTACAATCATGCCATCTTTGTCCACGTAATTCGAAAGTGAAGGACGGCAAACGTATTGTTTACCGTGAGAATCGTTTGAATCATCATCGTCTTGTAGGATGCATCGAAGGGAAACGTTTGTAGCCTCTAATCCGTATTTGAATACAAATACAAACAGACGACCTTTAGATATTATATTAACCTCTAATTATCTTCTACAATATACTGGTACTATAGAGAATAAGAAATTCGTCTACTATAATGAGTTGTTAGTTTTAGTACTATTCCTGATTGGTCTACTGATCTGCTCTAAAGCAAGCAAACGTGTCTTTTAATATATACATTTTATTACATACGAAACATGATAACAATAAATAATTTATTAAAATAAAATGATATGGCGTTGTTGTTTTAGTTTCATTTCTTAGATATATGGAATTTAAAAAAAAATCACGACATTTTAATTTAATATAGGTAAAATTATCAAAATTTTAAGAAAGTAAGGATTTTTATAAGCACTACGCGTTTGACGATGTCCATTTTCTTGCCGCGGAGAAATACGGTAAGCGGAGTGGCGCGCATGCGCAGTACAACGCTGATGAAGTCGCGGGTATCAGCTAATCCTAACTAAAGTTATGAATGCCAACGCGAGCTTCAAAGTACATAGCTCAACAGTCATTACAGAAATAGTGTCCGCATGCCGGAGCCGCATATTTATACAGTAGATTGATTGCACAGACTGCATAAGATGTACGACTTGAACCTGATTTAGATGCTACACGAGGCTTCACATGAGTAGACACTAGCACTACAGACTTTTATGCCCGATGTACTCAAACTATCACTATGAATGTTATATACACATTGTCAGGGATATAATAAAGGACATAACGCCTATAATAGGATACTTCCCATTTAGAGAAAAAGCGATAAAAGTAATGTAAAATAAAATTTTGTAACATTTTTTTTTATTTGTCTTTTTGTCAAGTATGAATAAGCTAACACAGAATGAGAGCCGTTTATATATTCAAGTGTTTTAGGCATATTGAAGGAGGTGAATCACCTGCAACGTTTGTATGTCCCCGTACCCGATGTTTGGATTATTGCCTAACAGTTTACACCTGAGGGTCTTATTAATTGAATAAAACAATACCTTAGATACTGTTAAAGATTCATATATATTCTCGTGAGTTTAATATTATGGAACTGAAATACATTTATATTTCTACTAGCCGATACCCGCTTGCTTCGTTGACTATTAAATAACTGGCAAAGGGTCAATCGGTAATAGGGTAATTGTAGGTGGTAGAGCTACGCTGAAGCTATTACTGGTTTCAGCATGAATGGGTCGGCTCGTCCGGGGTAGTACCACCCTCTCACAGAAAACCGACGTGAAGTAACAGTGCTTGCACTGTTGCGTTTCGTTCGGTCAGTGAGAGCGCCGGAGGCCCACATATTTAAAAGGCCGGCAACGCACTTGCGACTTCCCTGGTGTTGCTAGTGTCTATGGACGGCGGTGATCACTTACCATCAGGTGACCCACCTGTTCGTTTGCCCCCTATAATATAAAAAAAAAATCGAATAAAGTAAAGCTAAGGAGCCTAGAATTATCTACCAAAAATTCCTCAACGTATGGTCACAGTCCTATAACGAAACGTTCATTACTTTTGACGTAATTTAACCTCAAAGTATTTTCATTATATGGAGATTTTCTAATACTTTACTTTCTACTCCGGTGGCTTTGCGGCTTTTGGTATAATACCATAAATAAATACTTCATTGAATAAAGCTCCACAGCCGTAGGTGGGCCTTCTCTGGTCCAGTGCATTGCTGTAGACGATTTATACTTTCTCTTTTCAGCCTCTCAAACCGTGTACAGGTCATAACGAACGCAATCCAACTATACGAGTTCAACCCTGCCTCGAGTCCTGTCAAAACATACATAACCAAAAATTTTTTGAACACCTTTTATAACGGTACAAGAATTAATCGGTAGTACTACAGCGTGATCTAACGGCGGATAATAATAAAAGGATGAACATAGAAATCACCATAATAATTGAGTTGATGTTTATCAATATAATAGTTATATTCAAAATAATAGAACGCTAAACCTTGAGAAGGAATAGCTATACGAACTCTTCGGTACTTGGCGACAGATTTTCAACTTAAGAGTGTCTAAGATGTAAACAGGTCGACTTACTTCACCTTAATCTTGAATTTGTTGTCATATACGAGCTAACGACAATAAACCTATATATTTTGAATATTAAGATTTTTAGCATTTGACCACCGTCACTGTCAACCCGCTCGAAGCTTTCATTTTGTTCCTCATCGATCCCAGGACTACACTCTATACGTATTCACCAAGGCGCGATTATATACCATTCAATAAAGTCAAATGGAAAACACTGGAAGACGGACGTCATTATTCGAATGATTCAACAAAGTTTGATAGTGGTTATTTTTATAATGCTATTCTTTCTGGTTTCCACGGTTGATGACATCATTCGTTGTTTTCTTGTAACAATAATGTAGTAATTATTTTTTAATTATAGTTATATTTGCTTAAGATAAAAGAGTAGAACGTCTAGTCTCATAGTATGTCGTGGGAATGAGTCAATATAAGAGACTCGCGTTACCCGCAATTAGTGAATAACACCAATCGTCATCAATTGATTATAAATACCAATTCTATACCAAGCGATAAACAAACTCTGTTACAGACAGTAGTATATTATATCCGATCGTAACAATTACACAACAAATGTACTTATAACATTCGAATTAGACCAAAGGAAATACAGTTCAATTTATTGCATCGAGTGATTTATTTCTATGTCTACACTAATATTATATCCTAACTAATAGTATAAATGCGAATGTAAATTGTTTGCTTGTATGTTTGTCACTGTTTCATGTGTTAACTAGTCAACCGATTTTTATGAAATTTTATTTACACATTGTCATTGACAAAGACATAAAGTATATCTCATCTAAATACATTTCATCTAGAAGACAGTATTGTACTCGAGGGAAATATCAAATCTATATCGACGCAAGCCTAGTCACGGGCAAAGTTTAGTATAGTATAAATAAGAAAGTAACTTTGTTACCTTCTCACTGTTAAACACCTCAATCGATCAAAACGAAGACAGTCTCGGACCTCGAGGTAGACTTAGGCTAATTTTTATACTGAAATATGCAGATGAATACACAACTGAAGTCAAAGAAAAAACTAGTTTAGAAGCAATGATGGCTTAGTCGATAGCGTGTTCGGACACAGCGTCGAGGGACGTATGTTTGAATCGTACCAACTGACTCGGAGGCTTCGGTGAAGGAAAACATCGCGATGAAACCATAGTATGTTGGTTGAGCTTTTTCATAGTTTGCCGCCCGCTAGCTACAACCCTCAAGTTGAAAATCTGTCTCCAAGCACCTGTTGTTGCGTTCCGGCAGCTGCACTTGAGAGCCAGCCTCTCTCCAGGTTTAGCGTGACTACCATCTTAGACCGCATTATTATTTAACATCCGATGAGATTGTGGTCAAACGCAAACCTATAAAGTAAAAAAGATATAAATATATTGGTTAGGATTCCTTATACAAAGGGCTTCTGAATACGTACGTAATTTCACGGTGCATAATAGTTGATGTAAAATTATTCCAGTTTGACGAATTAATTTATTGCTTCTATGATCTCTAAATCGCGATACAGTTTTGTTATTATATTTGAACTATATCACGAGACTATAAAGCGATTTGTTTTTTTTTTAAACTTTACTAACTAATACCCGAAATTTTATGAAGAAACAAAATAAAACATAAACACCACACCGCTTGCTCCATGGCAAGGTAAGACACGCCGCTGAACAAGCGTGCTTATAAAATCGTAGTTTTTTAAATCTTTTTATTAAATGAAGCTATGAGTGTATTAATAAATACTTTATTGCACTTTTGAGTTTGCACACTGACGAGCTTAATGTCACAAGGCATTTTCTTCCGGCTAACCAGCGGTATTGTTATGAACATGAGTTCTGTAGGAAGTGCAAATTTAGAAGAAGCAAAAGAAAATAAATAAAGAAAAAATTATGTATTTATATATACATATATATCTATAACATAAATATAAGCTGTTGTGTTTTTTTACATAAGTAGCAATTATCTAAAAAGTAAAAATAAACAAAATTTGTTTGCGACTTCTTGTGTTTATAATTTAATCTGTAAATATTTTCCGTATTGAAATATATATATACGTACCAAATTTCAAGCCGATAGGTTACGCGGTTCAAAGTTGACTAGTTACAGCGCCATCTAGTTGTGGAGTATAGTAAAATAGCATAAAAACATTCTATATGAAAAAACACTTAGGTGTCAAGTCTCATGGAGTTTGGTAACACAATCTTTGAGTATATCGATCTTAGATATAGCAAAGTTAGTTCTTATATATATCGTATTGTTACTCCCTTAGGCCAATGAAATGCATTTTATCTCAGAAGAAATTTATTTTAACTATTACAGACTCACTTATCACAGAATTAAAAACATAATCGTCACAGTTGCAATCGCCGTCCGCCTAACTATTTCTTCTTTCCATTTCTCCTTGTATTCCCTCCTATGTCATGTCCATAATAGAACTCTATTCCGATGTAAGCCTTTCAATAAAGCAGGGTGAAAACATCGGCAAGGCTGACGTCATTATTCGAACGATTTTAGAATTGCATTATTTCTAGTTCCCACCGTCCTTGATTAATCCGTTGTGTATTTGCAGCAACAAGTCCGCATACAGGGTATTGCAACATAAATAGATTTTTAATTTAATTTAATTTAATTTAGAATAGATATACAACGACGAATTAAGATGGCATCACGCTTAGTCTCTAGTAATGGATTGCGCCTGGAACACGTAGATGGATTTATAAATTTTTAACCTGAGAGCGTAGCCAAGAAATCGGTGCAAAGTTCAACTGTACAAAGATTACCGCCACATATTTTTCTGTCTTTAAGCATTCATGTTCACACTGCGGTCTTGCGGCTTAATAGCTGTGGTTGGTAACATTGATTAGCACAAGAGTTGATCTGACTTAGTGGTCGGGAGTGAAACTCATTGTAATTGGCCTGAAGACGCGGTTTCATTGACGTTCGTAGTACATAGTTTTAAGCTACAGTAAGTAAGTGAATTGCATGTCTATTAATACTTCCTCTCATGATAAAACTATACGTGATATATTTTAACCATATTGTGTTGCTTTTCTTAGAGTTCAAGGTCATTAAAGTATTCGAATCATTATCTATCGATATGGTATAAAAGCGTCCTATCGTTCAGTCTATATGACTTTATAAGTGACGACGTAAGGACGTGTAGCGTTTCTTGACGAAACATTTTTTGTACGTCCGCAACCCCGAAAAGGGACGCCACAAAAGAGGCGTCGCTTGGGGAGAGACAAAGGACAACTACCTGAACGATCTCCGTTAGGAGAACCGATATTTAGATATTATTCATTCTGTGTGCGCGACTGAGTAAACTACATTGTATATAATTCATGTGATAATATATTACTCTGTGTGTGTTTATAACGATTAACTTGTGCAGTTATAATAAACTTATATATTTAAACGGTGTTTTCAATCGAAACCCCCAAACTGGTGACTCCGACGACTGCGCTACCTGGAAGCTAATCACCACGACATTGTTGGGTGATAGTGTTTTGGCGATATAAAAGTTTTTCACCATCGCAACTTTAGTACATCAAGTGGTGTGAATCTGCTTCGGCTTGTTCTGAAGGTCCATAGAAGCAGCTACACCGGGACACACACAAGATTTTTTTTCACGTCTAACAAACTTATACACTGTACCTGGTATTTTAATTTTATTAATTATTAACAACATATTTCTAAGTATTACTCTGTGATCCATGTTTTAATTAATCATTGTGTTGACAATTTATTACATGTCTCAAATGTTGCATCGCACTTAATTGGTAATATTTTTGTTAAATCAGCTGTACAATTACATAATCATATATAGTGTTATACAATTTAATGGTCTAGTATTAAGGGGTCTATGTGGTTCACCTTACTTTTTATATATTTTTGTATATTACTGTGGTATTAAGGAATTCCTGCATACATTTTAACCTATTGTTCTCATTTTGTTGCGTCATTATCATTGTTCTAACTATCATTAGATTTATGGTTCATGGTTGTGAGACTAATTCCATTAGTATAAAATTTTACTAATACTGATTTATTTTATAGTATAAATTTTGTAATTTAACAATATCATTTTTTTTTTGGTGTTCTGTATGTATTAGCGTGTTTTGTCTTATTGGATTTTTTTGTAACTAATATAATCTAATTAGTTTTAGCAAACTTTACAACCTGCTATTCTATTCTGGTTTGTCCAGTTAGACAAATGGAGACCAATAAGAATTTAATAGAGGAGAATACTTTGTTGCATCAGCAAAATGCAGCTTTACTTGCGGAAATACAAAAATGCAAAAGTCAAAATCCTGAAAACACAAACACACCCCCTGCTGACTCAGTTCCTATTCCTCAATCTCCTTCGGTATGCAAGGTGGCGGTCAAACTCCCACCATTCTGGGCTGACCGTCCTGCTATATGGTTTGCACAGGTGGAGGCACAATTCTCTATATCAGGTATATCTGCTGATTTGACCAAATTTAATTATGTTGTTGCTCAACTGGATACTCGTGTAATAGGTGAAGTCGAAGATATCATTCTTCGACCTCCACTGGAAGATAAATATATTAAACTTAAGTATGAGCTCATTCGCAGATTGTCCACATCTGAGGAGCAACGAGTCCGGCAACTCGTCAGTGATGAAGAGTTAGGTGACCGTCGTCCCTCGCAGTTTTTACGTCATCTGAAATCACTTGCAGGGAATGCTCTTACAGATGTAAATTTGCTCCGTCAGCTGTGGATGCGTCGTCTACCTCAACATATTCAAGCGATATTGGCTGCTCAGTCCGAACTTTCTTTGGACAAAGTTGCTGAGCTAGCGGATAAAATTTTAGAAGTTTCACCAGGCATGAATAGTTCTCATCCAGCGGCTGTATTTTCAGCCAGTTCTTCTAAAGTATCGCCTTCATCTCTTGACGATATCATGCGACGCCTTGACGAGCTCACTCATGAGGTTAATACACTTAAGGCTGAACGATATAGGGAAAGATCTCGAAGTCGTTCACATCAGCGCGAACGTTCACGGACACCCAGTAATCCAAAAATGTGTTTTTATCATAAAAAATTTGGTATTAAAGCAGCAAAGTGCATAAAACCTTGCACCTGGACACCGTCCCTACCGGCGGGAAATGCGGACAGCAGTCTTTAGCGGCGACGACTGACTGCTTAACGGAGAGTCGCCGATTATTTGTCACCGAAGGCGTATCAAAGCGCCGTTTCCTAATTGATACAGGCTCAGATCTCTCCTGTTACCCATACCAGTGGTTAGCAAATAAGCCAACACGGTCGAACTATACATTAGTTGCTGCTAATGGTAGTGAAATTCGTACCTTTGGTCATATTCAATTAACACTCAATTTAGGGTTGCGACGCGACTTTCAATGGCAATTCATTGTCGCTGATGTTAACGTTGCCATTTTAGGCTCTGACTTCTTGGCACACTATCGACTAATGCCCGATTGTGCCAATAAGAGGCTAGTTGATAGTAATACTGGTTTGAGATGCATCGCGACTATTACAACTTTGGCTGAATCCAGCGTCAAAGTTATTTCTACTCCATCATCAGGATTTGGGGCCATTCTCGCAGAATTTCCATCAATTACTAAGCCATCCGGTTTGTTTCGTGAACATAAACACAATACAGTGCATCACATATTGACCACTGAGGGCGCCCCCATTTCTTGTCGTCCTAGGCGTTTAGCACCTCAAAAGCTTCAAGAAGCTAAAAAAGTTTTTGACGACATGGTGAAATGTGGGACAGCTAGACCATCGCAAAGCTCTTGGTCTTCACCTCTTCATATGGTCCCTAAACGTGATGGCACTTGGCGACCTTGTGGGGACTACCGCGCATTAAATTCGCGCACAATACCTGATAGATATCCGGTTCGTCATATCGGTGACGTCGGTCACAACATAGCTGGCTGTACCATATTCAGCACAATTGACCTCGTCAAGGCGTACCAACAGATACCAGTTGCACCTGAGGATATTTGTAAAACGGCAATTATAACACCGTTCGGACTTTATGAGTTTAATTATATGACGTTTGGCCTGCGTAACGCAGGTCAAACTTTTCAACGTTTTATAGACGAAGTTGTCCGAGGGTTAGATTTCTGTTTTGCCTATGTCGATGACATTTTAATCTATTCTCGTGATGCTACCCTACATGCTGAGCATCTCCGTGTTGTTTTCAGACGATTTGAAGAATACGGAATAATCATAAATCCAGCAAAATGTGTGTTTGGTGTTCCTGAGGTAACTTTCCTCGGAAATCGAATTTCAGCAACTGGAACTCAACCGCCACCTGAACGCATTCAAGCTCTTCAAAGTTTTCCTCTTCCAAAAACCGTACAGGGTCTCCGCCGTTTCATTGGAATGATTAATTATTATCGCCGATTTTTGCGAAATGCTGCAATGTTGCAAGCACCGCTAATTGAAGCAATTGTTGCTACTCCAGGAAAGGGCTCCACACCGGTCCATTGGACACCTGAACTTGAGGAATGTTTTAAGACCTGTAAAGAAAGCTTGTCATCTGCAACTCTTTTGGCTCATCCTGTGCCTAATGCTGAATTAGGGCTTTTTACCGACGCTTCCACTTTCCACGTCGGTGCCTGTCTTCAACAGAAAGTTGGCGATGCTTGGGAACCTCTGGGTTTCTTCAGTAAAAAGCTGAACTCTCGCCAGTCCCAATGGCCAGCCTACTACAGAGAACTGTTTGCAGTATATGAGAGTGTGCAACATTACCGGCATGTCCTGGTTGCACAACACGTAACAATTTATACTGATCATAAACCATTGATTTACGCTTTCTCACAACGTCGTGAGAAGCTTCCACCGGTTCAGTTAAATCAACTTTCTTTTATATCGCAATTTACAACAGACATTGTTTTCATAAAAGGCATAGACAATACAGTAGCGGATACCATGTCCCGAATAGAAGCGGTTAGTTCTCAGTCTGACCATTCTGCTCTTGCTTCTTGCCAAGAACTTGACGACGAGTTGAAAATGCTTCGTAACGATGCAAATTCTTCTCTTAAATTAGAGAACGTTGCAGTTCCTGGCACAAACACCACGTTGGTTTGTGATACCTCTTCAGGTCGACCACGACCATTTGTTCCAGAACCAATGCGCAGAAAGTTTTTTAATCAATTGCATAACCTAAGTCACCCTAGCGCTAAATCTACCATCAGGCTTCTTTCCGATCGTTTTATTTGGCCGGGAATGGCCAAAGACTGCCGCCGTTGGTGCCAAACTTGCTTAGCTTGCCAGCGAAGCAAGGTGACTCGGCATACGCAGTCACCGCCTGGACACATCTCTAGCCCCACAGCTCGGCTCAAGCATGTTCACATTGACATTATTGGTCCTTTGCCAGTCTGTTCTGGTTACCAATACTGCTTAACTGCTGTGGATCGCTACACTCGGTGGCCCGAAGCGTGGCCTATGAGTGGAATAACCGCAGAAGAAGTAGCGAGTACCTTTGTGGCTGGCTGGATTTCTCGTTATGGGGTGCCTGCCGTTATTACAACAGACCAGGGACGGCAGTTTGAATCTGACCTGTTCAGACGCCTTGCAGACATGTGCGGTACCAAGCGCATTCGAACTACGAGCTATCATCCTTGCTCCAACGGACTCGTAGAGCGCATGCACAGGCAATTAAAAGCCTCTCTCATGTGCCACGAAAGCCCTTGGTTGAGTGCACTACCGTGGGTTCTTTTAGGGATGCGCTCTGCCTTCAAGGAAGATTTGCAAGCTACAGTTGCAGAGTTACTCTATGGAGAAACATTAACTCTTCCAGGGGAATTTTTGTCATCTAGTACATTATCTGGATGTAAGGAACCGTCGGAATACATACTAAAATTAAAACAGCAAATGTCGAATTTGCGTCCCGTTCCGGCTTCTCAACACAGCAAGCCGTCTGTTTTTATATTTAAAAAGTTAAGCGAAACGTCACACGTTATGCTTAGAGACGATGCCATCCGACGATCCTTACAACCACCTTATTCTGGTCCTTATAAAGTTATTTCTAGGGCTGAAGATGGGAAGACATACGTACTAGATGTAAAAGGTAAACGGATGACGGTCAGTGTAGACAGACTCAAGCCTGCCTTTATCGAGGACTATCCATCGCATCTCAACAAAGTCATCCCACCTGTTCCTTCTGTACCTTCATCGCCTGCTGCACCTGCACACGAAGCTAACTATACAACCAGGTCCGGTCGTCGAGTTCATTTTTCGAAACCTTTCGACCTTTAATTCCTTTTTTTCTCGCTATGTGGTTTTTCCTTCTCCGTAGGGGGGTGGTGTAGCGTTTCTTGACGAAACATTTTTTGTACGTCCGCAACCCCGAAAAGGGACGCCACAAAAGAGGCGTCGCTTGGGGAGAGACAAAGGACAACTACCTGAACGATCTCCGTTAGGAGAACCGATATTTAGATATTATTCATTCTGTGTGCGCGACTGAGTAAACTACATTGTATATAATTCATGTGATAATATATTACTCTGTGTGTGTTTATAACGATTAACTTGTGCAGTTATAATAAACTTATATATTTAAACGGTGTTTTCAATCGAAACCCCCAAAGACGTTATAAGTGGTAGAGCTACGCTGAAGCTATTACTGGTTTCAGCATGAATGTGTCGGCTCGCCCGGGGTAGTACCACCCTCTCACAGAAAACCGACGTGAAGTAACAGTGCTTGCACTGTTGCGTTTCGTTTGGTCAGTGAGAGCGCCGGAGGCCCACATATTTAAAAGGCCGGCAACGCACTTGCGACTCCCCTGGTGTTGCTAGTGTCTATGGACGGCGGTGATCACTTACCATGAGGTGACCCACCTGTTCGTTTGCCCCCTATAATATAAAAAAAAAAAAATCTAACTAGCCTTTGTCCGCGATTTCGCTCGTGTTGATACAGATTTTACCTAATGCTCGGAAACAGTACTTTGTCGTGTCCCAGATGATGATCGGTTGAATAGTTAAGGTGTCAAAACGTAACAAACAAACATACCTACATTAGCATTTATTTAGAATTAAGATTTTAATCGTAACATTATGGTATGTTATAAAAAATATATACCGTTGGGGAAAAATACATTAGAAGAATAAATATAATGAAATATTCATAATATACTGTACTGTAACTATTTTCCTATCAGAGAATGCTCTAATGAATACATTAGAAAGTGTGCCCGTATAACATACGGGCAAACACAGTTAGTTACCCGATAAGCTAACTTAACATTAGGCCACAATAATAATAGACGAAACCGCAAACCGAGCCTAGTTCATAACAGTTTTTTAACGTTACGCCATTACCATATTTACATACCCATGGAACCTGTTACATACGTCATTTTGACAGGATGACGAACGAATCCCCGTGGTTTGTACGGCCAATCGCGCTGCAGTATCGCGCCGAGCGCCTGCGCAAGCGCGCGTTCCGCTTTCAAATTTAAATCGGCACAAGAACTGTTGAATATCGCGACCAGTGATTTTTGTAACACGCGGTGAAATTAAAAGTGCTGTTTTTTTTAAGTAAAGTGTTTGAGTTTTAATTTAATACTTGTGTATATTGTTTGCCAATATTTATCTTAAAAATGTAAGTACTTTTATTTACACAAATGTTACGATACAAATTCACTAGTTGTCTGCTGTAATTTATTTTTATGAGCTGTTAAATTATTGCGAATAATGAAATTCGTTCCGTTACAATAATTGGTTTACGAGATAGATTTTGTGTATAAAAATGTCTGTGGTATAATTGTTATGCGTAACCTTTACTCATTGATTTGTAAAATACAGATTTTCTATTTAAAAAAAAATATTTATAAACTCTTTATTTGTGGTGTACTGAATAGATTTCATTATAGTTTTCACTGATATGTAGACAATTTGCTCAGAATTATTTCAGTATCTACGTGAAAATTGGTATCCTTTGCCAGTAGATTTTACTATATGAATCACCACTGCATGTATAATAAATGTGTACCTAATCATTGATATTCATTCCACGAATCGAAAATGTATGACACCTACTCCCTATATAGAATAGCAAGTATGTTGAATAATTTTAGACAATTATTGCAAGAAAGTGCTCTAGGTTAGTGTGGCTATAAACTTTTTCATACATTTTCACTATTAACTTAGTTAAGTGATTAGTTACTTCAATAATTTTATTCCACAGTTTACGGGCTGTTTTAAAATGTAGCTTAATCTTACGATTTAAATGCGAATTATTTATATGTCGTATTCTTATCATAGAAAATATTACAAACAATTACATAGATACTTCGGACTTTCAAAAATCACTTAGCACTTTGTGTGTATTTCAAACTTTGTTTAAAATAGGTTTTCATATACACTTCCTAACTAGGGTAGTGGTAAATGGGTCTATAATTAAAGATATGAATATAAGTAGGATATTTTCAAGCGCCTACCTTAAAATTACAGGTTGAACGTAGAATATTTTATAAGTATAATATTTTTCATTGTGTCCCATTAACCCCATTTGTTTTTTTTTTTTTTTCGAACTGACTACACTGTCAACCCGGCAAGGCATCCACAGTTTCACCGGACCACAGCTTAACCCCATTTGACTTTTGGTTCGTTCCCAGACTTATGTCTTCAAAATAAAGCTTAACAATTAACAGGTAATATGGTTGTGATCAAAAATACCTTATATAATTTAATCGCTTATAAAAGATTTCAACGCGCTTGTAAATATTTATAATTCAATTTATAATACTACTAGGGTTGCCAACCATTCTTTATAATCACATATTCTTATTATTATACTTAATTTGTAATAAATATATTTTATACTTTTGCATAAAAATGAAATATGCGAAAATACTTTATTTCCAATCAATACTATAATGCGTAAAATGAAACACTCATATGGATAATTATTGAACTGTTATTTATTGAGTCTTATGGTGTAACTATACTGGATATATATAATATTTTGGATAGTATAAAACACAAATTGGAACAATAAAAACGGATAAATACTTTAGTTATTAAT
This sequence comes from Antheraea assamensis, assembly GCA_035772565.1. Classification (NCBI taxonomy): domain Eukaryota; kingdom Metazoa; phylum Arthropoda; class Insecta; order Lepidoptera; family Saturniidae; genus Antheraea; species Antheraea assamensis. Next base: position 457,443 of record JAQQSE010000013.1, read on the forward strand.
CGATAATAAGATTAAAAAAACAATTGAAAAACCATTACCAGAAATAGTTAATATAATTGTTACTATTTTTTCACATTTTATTGAAATGAGTTTAAGATATTTGTGAAATTGTTATGACTTTCTATACATCATTATGTATTTTTAAAGAATGAAATTCAATTTAAGCTCTATTGCCGCCCCTTCAGCTGAAAGAAGTTTTACGGTACAGATAAACATATTTAATGAAAAACGAGTCGTTTGTTCAAATTTTTATTGTGAAACTAGCTTTAAAACTACCATAACCCACAAAAGATTGTTCGCATGTAAAAAACAGACACCAATATTTTTTATATATATGAAAAATACTTTCTTTTCCATTTCAAAATGTGATATGACATTTCTCTCAAAAAAAGTTAGCAATCCTAAATTCTACACCTAACTCTACTTGTCACTGACGTAAGTGAACAGGTACATAATTAACTAATTAATGTAAGTGAGTTTCACTCATACTTTTTTGGTACATTTTGTTGTTTTTTTTTTTACTATTACGAAGCCATTCTTATTATTAATTTTGTTACCAAGAGTTTCTCATTTATATTTCAATTGTGCGCAGTGTTCCGAGGGGTAGCACTGTCGTTCCTTCACTAAATTATTAACAAATATATGTATATACTAAATAATCTATAAGCAGGGTTCGACAAAACGTGTCTCGTTTTAGATATTTTAGTTTATGTATCTAATTATTTTCGAAGAAGTATTCAGATACTAAAGAAGTAGTCCTTGACAATGGATTATATAACAGACAACTTGCTATATAGTTTATAGTTGGGGTAGCCACCTTTTTTCTAGCATACAATGATAAAATAGAATATAAACTTCTTAATTATAGGAATACTTGAAGTTATTCTTTATTTAACGCGTCATAGGATATCGTAGAATTAGTTGGGAGTGACTTTTTAGTTTGAAATGGCAGTCTCCCGTGCAGATGTAACACAGAGAAGAGTGCTGAAACCAATATATTATTTTGATCTGTTATTTATACTTTATATGTGAGCGTTTGAATACAATCTCATCTGATGCTAAATGATGATGTGGTCTAAGATGGTAGTCACGCTACACCTAGATGGAGACTGGCTCTTAAGTGCAGCTGCCGGGACACACCAACAGGTGCTTGGTGACAGATTTTCAACTTGAGGATGGTAGCCAGCCAGACGGACTTAGAAGAACCCATACCACCCTACCACCAGTTTCATTGCGATGTTTGCCTTCACCGAAAGCTCCGACTCAGTTGCTAGGATTCGAACCTACGTCCTTCGACGCTGTGTCCGAATACACTACTGACTGAGACATTATCACTTTATTGTTTATAAATAAGTATATTTTCTAATAATTTGTACATGTTATGTATTCAACATTTTATTCATAGTAGTTTTTTCTCTCATTTGAACTTTTGACTCATTTTGCGACAGATATAGATGTGAGGGCGAGGTCTATTTCCAATAAAAATACATTGCGTGAAAAAATAAAGAGTATCGCAAGATATTATTGCAGATAGAAGAGTGAGTATGCCTTGTTTATGTTGTGGTGTCAATTATTACGCTTTAATAGTGGTGTCGATTAAACGGGAGTTCGTTATAAATATTCTTTTTTATTTTATCGTAAGTATTTTTATAGGCATGAATCGAATACCGAGATTCCATCTTTATCGCAGGGAAACCTGAACCTGAAAATTTTCTTGCAGTACCATTGTATGTGGCATGATATAGAATTACAGATTACGGAGTTTGAAATCGCCAATACATCGTTTTCTGCGCTGTAATTATTGTATATATATATATACAAAGGAATAAGTGACGGACTGACTGATTAATAGAAAAACGACGGATTTTCATACGAACATTCGTCCCGTTTTTTCAACATTAGGGGTTGAATTTCCAAAATTCCTTCCTTAGTATTCAGTTACAGTGTACGAGGGAACCGCTTGCAATTGTTCATGGTCCTAGTCTCAGCTGTTTGGGCTAAGTGTTGATATATCAGTCAGTCACTCAGTAATTGTTTTATGCGTATAAATAAATTACTCAAAATAATATATATGTGAGTGGCAACCCTGTGTACATCGGTAACTGTTTTGGTTACTGTAAAAAATTTTTTTTTTTGTGTTTTATTACTTGAAGGACAATAGCTAATCAATATTAATGACAAGTAATTAAAATTAACACACAAAGCTTACGTTATTCGGCAAAGAATCATACATACATACATTCTCGACTTTATTATATAATGATTTTACTAAATAAATATAGAACAGATATAGTAGGTAAGAAATAAAGTTGGTTAAGTAATGTTAGAATTATCCGTTCAGATAAAGTATGCGAAGAATTCGACCATTCACAAAACAACCGGTCTCACGGTTTTACTCCGAGTTGTGTCTGTCTGTTCATATTGCAAAATGGTAATAATAACGTTGACTCAACGTGTTAGCACGTAATCACGTGGGTGTAGGGGTAACCTGTTTTATAAAGCCGTTTTAAATTATTAATAAACCGTTGATAAATAACCGATATTGTAAAAATATTCTATACCATGTCGCGTCACGATGGAAGAATTAGGAGGTCGACAAAAGCAAAGAATGAATAGAACTTTAATGATACTGACAATACAACTGACACCTTTCTTTTTTTAAGAGGGTATATCCTTCATGGATACTCTCACACTGCCGGGGGATAGAGTGAGGGTTATGTCAGACTCCTACTGACTATAACCCCTCTGCCGCTCAGCGCGTATGTGTACCAGGGTGCGGGTTCACGATGAGCATACGCCACTACCCTGGACACGATACAACTTATACTTGGTCTAACGAACTTTGTTGAACTAACTTGTAAATTCCTTTACAAATAACACTAACGTTATCGACCTTCGACTTTCCGCGAAATGGATAACAACTTCCTCGGAACAACTATGGTTATTGAAATGATATTAAGTAAGGTCATAATGTTAAGACACCTTTATATCTTTCAAAGTACTGATTTATTCAAAACAATAATTTCTGTCAGAACAACGAGCCCGTTTGCGTGGCGATTCTATTAACATCATCGGCCTATGTGTTTATAACACACGTTATTTATTTGTGTTTCTTTGCATGATGATGTGAATACTTGCAATAATTTATGTTTACTAGTTATTGTTCAGTGTCGGAAATTCGACCATAATACAATACTTTTTCAAGTTTCAATATTAAGGGAAAATGACGATCTATTCCCATTTTTTTTTTTGCAGAAGTCCAAGCTCGACAATATTTATTAAACAAAAAGAAAATAAAAAATCGGTTGAGAAACAGAGACGGAAGATGTACTTAACTGTTTTGTCTCTGTCTACCATATATATATATATATATATATATATATATATATTTATAAACCATCTCCGTTACATCGCTTTTTGGAATGATTAGGAAAGAAAGTATCAGAAGTTACTATCATTATGAATACATGTAGAAACGACAAAAGCTCGATATCGTGGCCAAATTCAAATTGGCCAAAGTTTCAAATGTATGTATTTTGATCTTCATTCATAGTATTTATAGATCTTCTTATAGTATAGTAGCAGGCCCGGCAGACTTTGTCCTGCTCTGATAATAAAAAAATATACACTTATGTGCAAGAAACGCTTAAGGCAGCTTGACTTTTTCCTATTCCTTCGACAATTATCATTCAAACCTGACAAATTATATACCTAAACCTTCCCCGTGAATTACTCTATCTATTGGCGAAGACCGCGTTACAATCCGTTCAGTAGTTTTTGAGTTTATCGCGAACATCCAGACAGATAGGCAGACAGACAGACGCGGCGGACGACTTTGTTTTATAATATGTATTGTTATAAGTACAATCATAGAGGTCTATCGTTGTGCATCCGTCATGCAAAGATTATTGCATAGACTTCGAACAATTTATTTAGTATAATGTCTTAGATCCATAATCCTGACCTTAAAGACTAATTATCATAATATATTTATGTAATATGTAGGAAACTACAATTTTTATTAGCACTACGTGTGCAGTGTATTTTCTTAACATTCAGAAGTGGGGCAAGCGGTATGGTGCGCATGCGCAGAGTACGCAGGCGAATTCGCAGGTATCCGCTAGTTGTTAATAAAAGGAGACCAAAAAAAAAGCAATACAAATAAATATATACATGCATTTGAAACCAGCTTTAAAACAAGGTTAAAAAGGCGAAAATTTATTTCCCCCTCGACCCAGTCGAGGCTTGCTGGAATGTTAAAAAAAAAACGCAAGAAAACCGAGGGTTTTATGGGGCCAATAACTTTTGTACAGTACATGTGCGTGCCGAGATCATGTCGGCTAGATACACGCAGTTTTCATGTTACGGTTTCGAATGCGGACTCTAAAAATACTGTATCACGTTCAGTTATAAATGTTCATACTACAAAATGCTTACACGAATTTTTTATGCCAAAAATTATCACACATAATGGTTTTAACGACAAGGCTATCATTATAGGGTGTATCAATACATGAAAAAAAAAGTGGTGTCTGGAAATGACAACCCTACATGTGTATCCGTTAAAAATGTGAAAATTGGATTCATCATCATCATCATCACATCAGCCTATAAGAGACCCATAACCCTAAGATCATAGGCCTCTTCCCGAAGAAAGGTATGTGCATAATCACCAAACCAGCCCACGGCGTATTGGTGATTTCAAGCTCGGAGAAATTCTACCACAGTTCTATATCTTTCTCACATACGGTAGTAATTACCAGAACATTTCTCAGGTTCAGGTTTCCTCACGATGTTTTCCTTCACTGTCAGCCGATAGTGTTACCAATTTAAATTAGTAAATGTATACGTATTCCGGGAAATTCGTTGGTCCATGCCCATGTTCGAACCTGTGAACATCGGATTGATATTCTACCGGTCAAAACACCACGACTGAACATTAGAATATTTAAACCATGTCGAATTTATTTTCGGTTCTTTTCGAAGATTGTGTTGTTTTCCAAATCAGTGATAATTTTGCCGTTCATAAGCGCCTTCTCAAAGCTTAAACTGGATATAGTGTATTTTTGATTTTAATTCATTTGTGCCACTTATTATAATAATGACGCTATGATCCCCGACTGCTAAGGGCCCAGAGGAATGGCACCGTCATCTATTCTAACTATTATTGTAAATAAGAAAGTGAGTATATCTGTTAATCGACCTCAAGAAAAAAAGAGAAGGTAAAAATTTAAAATAGAAAAATTAAAAAAAAAAACATTCAGTTGTATTTTTTTTTATATTTGTTAACTCAGAACTTTGAAATTAATTGTAAACGTATTTGAAATTTTTTTTTTTTTTGTCAAGGTGATATTTTCTACGCAGTATCATTATAATTTATTTGAATTGGATTTCGCAGTTACACCAGGGAACTCTTCAAAATTGATTATGAAACATATAGTGCATTAGTAGGTTTATGATAGTCCTAGACTAGATAGGTACTTAACAATGGTCATGGGCGTTTTGGTGAATATTTTTGAAGTCGGATTTATTTATTTTAATATTGTAAATACGAAGATGAGTTTGCTTGTTTGTTTGTTGCATTAACACGTCTTAATAGGTACAGAAAAAGCCATACTTATCACACTGAAGAAAGTACTCTTCTCGAGGGATATGTTAACGCGAACGAAGCCACGGGCAAAATTTAGCTATCTACATTAATTTTTGACGAATTTTTCAGTAACATAAGACACAAATATAAAGAGTCATAAACCGTAAAAGTCTGTACATAAATATAATATTTCGAATATATTCATAGCACGTATCACCCGACGCGGGAACAATGAACCCACTCGCTCGGGGTACCGCGTCACGTTCCTCACCATATCATCACGCGCCGACGGAAGTGTCTCTAACTGTAACGCGTACGTTTGTAGAAACTTCGTCCTAACGCGGTGTAACTGGGTTGTTTATCGGGGTTAGTCGGTATTCGTTGGGGGGTTATCGTTTCCGAGGCCTTCTGAGTGAGCGTTACTTTCTATCGAAGGCTATATTTAGAGTGATTCCAAGGCAAATTTTGGCACCTAAAATAACAGACAACAACCTCAAATTCATAGTTATATTTCTAATACGATAGTTTATTGATTCAGTGTTTTAGCGTATGACACGCTTCTGCCCGGAATATGTTGATAACAAGTTAAATTTGGTTGAGGACTGCTTCTCAAGTGTGTCTCTTTCTTCTACTTCAAGCGAGATTAATACATTTTTCTATTTAAGCCGGTTTTGGATTAAACCACGCTGTTACTTCGTCACGATGATCTTTTTAAAAAAAATCAGGCAGGAAAATAATTCATTATTTTATTTTATTCTGTCAATGATAAGAAAACATTAATGTGTACAATTTACAATAATTATGTATACCTAAAAAGAACATCAGTTTTTAACTTTATGATAATATTTATTGTTTAATAATAATGCCCCGAAAAAGAACAAGAAAATGGAGAAAAATGCTAGTGAACCTCCTGAATTAGATTTGTCAGAAGAAATCCTAATGGCTACGACAGACCTGAAACCAGAGCCTGTGGAGGTGCAATAATACACGGTTATATCGTACACAAACGCCTCGTTTCAATCTTCACCATCTCTTATCGATGAGTCAAAAAGCCAAAAAGTCAAAAAGCCAAAAAAAAGAGAATGGTATCCATACGAAGTTAGGAAGTTGAAGTTATAGTGGTACTACAAAATAATCCCAAGTAGGGTCGACGTCAGGCGCGCGCGACCGGTCGTAAAAATTAAGCTAAATCACACAACATTACAAACATGTTGTGCCGACCCTACTTACGACCCCATTTAAGAAGATGATTATGGTATATATTTCTATTGTATGAATTTGCATTTTTGAAGTTATACTTCTTTCGGCGCGTTAGGGAAAAATGATGAGAGTAAATTTTTACGATGCGCGCGCACACCGTCACGAAAAACCGACACCCTGGAGTTAGCTATAATCAACATTTTAGTTATTCCACAACAGATATCGCTAAATTTATTCAAAAAAAGTTACCAACAAAGTAAAAGCAAGGACATCTACGTATTGTGTGTCAACTGACAACTGTATTCACGAAATTCATTTATTGCTATTGTTAGTGTTGTTTTTTTACAACAGATGTCACTAAATTTATTTTTTATATTTTTAGTGTTGTTTTTTCTACGAACGTAGAATAATGCGAAAGATAAAATTTTTGAAAACGATTTTTATCTTTTTACGCCAAAGAAGTATAACTTCTAACGCGTGTACATAAGCACATACACTTTTTTCTTTTTAAAAGACATTTCTTAGAAGTTAGTAACTACTGCTTTAAGTGGTCAAAGTTACCACCGGCTCCCAAATCACATCTATCTTTAGAAAAGCCAGGAGAGTTTGTCAATGTCTTTACTCTTTTTATAATAAACCAACTGTGCCCGCGGCTCCACTCGCATTAACTATTAAAGTGGTTTCAAGGTGTTTCCTTAAATCTTTTTTAGTTATTATGTACAAGGTTAACTTTATATCCAGATATCTATGCAGGGCCGTTTTATATACAATATTTATAACCAAAACAAGGGTAAAACATTAGAATACTAATTATTTATTACTCACTATCAAAAGCGAGCCCCGCGGACGTTGTCCTGAGCTGCTAATAAAAATCCTGAAATCAGACCACAGCGCCACCTATCCGGTTCGACTGTGAATCAGAACAACAAAATTAAAGCAACCTACACATATTTACAATTTTTTACTCAAATGATAGCTTAGTAGTTCTTTCTGTGTATTTTCAGCCTGGCAGTGATTGCACCTCGCACTCTGCTACCGGTACCCATGGATAGGTCAAATATATATTAACACGCGCGACGCCACAGGCAAAAGCTAGCGGCTTGCTAAAAGGATCATGTTAATCAGCTTAGTGTTCCTCGAGTAATAAGGACACTAACGGACAGACATACGTTACGTTTAATAATAAATAAGAATAACATAATATTGTCAGGAGCTGACATTGTGGTTACAAAATGAAGACAAATTTACCAGAGTGAGTAAGTCCAGGGCTATTATCATTTCGTAATCCTAGCACGTAAACGTCTGTAATTGGTGTTAAGATCGTCTTGGCTCGCTAGTCGCTTTCCTCGGTAGAGTTTCTTATCTGACGTAGGTACGTTGAACCCGAAAGAAGCGGGTTCAGTGAAAACGAGGAACTATTGTAGGAAGCTAACTTATGGTGATTTGTTACCTATCATTTACTTACGTAGAAACATTGTCGTAACTCATATTAATTTGCAGCGTGCTTCGATTTCTGTTAAAACGACTAACGACCACCTGCGACTTTGCATACGCAAACGTTTTCAGAATCGGATCATTACTTTGAGAGATAATGACAAAAATGTATACAATAATTTAGCTCTTTATAATAACACTAGCATCCGTCGGCGACTTCATCTAAATCTGTATCCTTATATAAATTATAGCATAGTACTTTATTTTTGCGTAACCCTACAGCGCACGCCGAAATATATATCTCCGGTGACGGAATTTTAACCGAACTTATTTGACAGTAATTGATTAAAGGATTATTTTGACCAATTTAAATAATATTTTAATAAATCACTTCAGTGTATACATTATACCGGATGCATAAGCCATATGTAATTGCCATATTGTAAAGTTTTATCAAAATCAGTTGAGTAGTCTTTATGTGAAGGAGTGACAAACGTCCATTCATCCATCCGTCACAAACTTTCGCGTTTACTTTAATGGGAAGTAATATTATTCCTTAGTGGCCTTATTGCTGATAGCAAACTCTTCCAGGCAACCTTTGGATGGATATGTTTTCTGGAGTAGAATAGGTGTTATTTAGGGTGGACAAATAAACAAACGTAGTAAATACCACATAATTAGCAGCACATACACTGTGACATACATATAAAGATATATAATACAATAATTTACAATATATAGACTACATAACATACGTATACAAAATGTATACAATAGATAGATACAATAGGTAGCATGGGATATTATTTTAAGCGTAATATTGTCAATAGGCATTTATCAGAGTGAATGATATTTGTTTATTCCAAACATCGACAAGATTTACACTAAGAGAATCCAATACATATATTTAAAAATAATTACTCTATACAAGTGCAATATTAATTATAGGTGTTTACTCACTACTTATTGCATTGGTAGAGGAAATAACTTAATTAAAAGGTTAAAAGCGAAAACTTAATTTACCAACATGTACGAACCTATGATCTTGTTTTTTTTTTTTACTTACTTGATATATCTCTTTATATCTACTAAGACTGCTTGTGAAGATTTCTACATATAGGGTTTGCATTGAACATTACAATACCATAATATTTTACTCAATAGAGAATATTGTATACACTAGATTCTCGTATTGTAGCGGTTGTATCAAATGGAGGAAACATTGATAATATGGATTATAATTCTGTATTGGATTTGTTTACCAAAGCGCAGCAAATATAATGACAGTTTGCATGATGATATTTTTTTTTAACGTGGGGAGATTCATCATGGACCTGCCTCCCTGCCGAGGGAGAGGGTGGGTAGCGTGAGACTCCTACGCAATAATACCCCACGGTGTAAATCCGCCGCTTTTGTTAAGGGGCGACACGAGATCTCTTCAGCATTCATCGTGTCGCCCCAAAACCGTTACCATGGACAACTTCGCAAAGTTTTGAAATCTTTTCGCTTTAGTTAGGGGAAGAAATTATATATTATTGTATAGTATACATATAGTATTGTTGAGTATGTATCGAAGACCGATCGAAGGCATCATTTCAAACAATTACTTCCCGTTAACATGTATTAGATACCAAGATATATAAAGAATTATAAAGTTTCAGAATATTATTTTGGTTTGTTTGTTCGTTTAAACGTCCTAATGTATGGAATTACCCGTGAGATTTGAAATTTTTTTTTATAGAGTTATAGTATATTGGCTATTGCACGCAGCTTTGCTTTTGTTAATACAGATTTAAAATCCTCGGGAATAAGACACTTCTTTTGAATCAAAGGTACCCTATGTCTTTTTTAGTAATATACGAAACGTGTAGGCCAAATTTCATGACCATCTGAGGAATAGTTTAGTCGTAAACTCAAACTCACTTTTATAAATTTAAAATCCTCGGGAATAAGACACTTCTTTTGAATCAAAGGTACCCTATGTCCTTTTTAGTAATATACGAAACGTGTAGGCCAAATTTCATGACCATCTGAGGAATAGTTTAGTCGTAAACTCAAACTCACTTTTATAAATTTAAAATCCTCGGGAATAAGACACTTCTTTTGAATCAAAGGTACCCTATGTCCTTTTTAGTAATATACGAAACGTGTAGGCCAAATTTCATGACCATCTGAGGAATAGTTTAGTCGTAAACTCAAACTCACTTTTATAAATTTAAAATCCTCGGGAATAAGACACTTCTTTTGAATCAAAGGTACCCTATGTCCTTTTTAGTAATATACGAAACGTGTAGGCCAAATTTCATGACCATCTGAGGAATAGTTTAGTCGTAAACTCAAACTCACTTTTATAAATTTAAAATCCTCGGGAATAAGACACTTCTTTTGAATCAAAGGTACCCTATGTCCTTTTTAGTAATATACGAAACGTGTAGGCCAAATTTCATGACCATCTGAGGAATAGTTTAGTCGTAAACTCAAACTCACTTTTATAAATTTAAAATCCTCGGGAATAAGACACTTCTTTTGAATCAAAGGTACCCTATGTCTTTTTTAGTAATATACGAAACGTGTAGGTCAAATTTCATGACCATATGAGGAATAGTTTAGTCGTAAACTCAAACTCACTTTTATAATCTCAGTCACACTATGACTCTTAGGATCCGAGCAATTTTTTCTTTTGTTATACTTTATATGTTAGCGTTTGACCACAATCTCATCTGATGTTAAATGATGATGTGGTCTAAGACGGTAGTCACGCTAAACCTAGAGGGAGACTGGCTCTCATGTGCAGCTGCCGGAACACACCAACAGGTGCTTGGAGACAGATTTACAACTTGACGGTGGTAGCTAGCCAGAAGGACTTAGAAAAAACCCTACCACCATAATATGGTTTCATCACGATGTATTCCTTCACCGAAGGATCTGACTCAGTTGCTAGGATTCGATACGTCCTTTCAAAGCTGTGTCCGAACACGCTATTAACTAAGACATCGTTGCTTCAAAACCATACAAACTTTAGGTCAAGAAGTACACTACTACAATAAGTACAACAAAGTCATTGTAGTAAATCAGAAGTTGAACAAATAAACGCCAGTGGATTCTCCAAACATATATAACTATATACATACTTAGTTCTCCTCATCGAGTTCAATTACGACGACTCCGTAACGTTTAATTTCTTTCATACGTGGTCCCTAATGTGACTCGTAAACCTAAACTTACCTTTGAAGACCCGATCATATACGGAGCTGTAGAGTTGACCATTCTCGTGTATATGTACGTGCAAAAGGCCTTTGGTCTACCTTTTGATACTTGGGAATTTCCGTTTATTATTTCCAATCGGTTTTCCTCAAACCCTGCAACACTTTTAAAAACTGGTAGACGCGCCAAAACGACCACAGCGAGGTCTTTCCAACACGTATCAATCAATATTGCGAGCGTTCAAATAATGCCTTTTGAACATTTCTCACGATCTCTTGTATATCTGAAGTAAGCTTTATTTAGTTTAGACAGATCCGCGGCGTTTCATCCAGGGCAACAGGTTCGGTCAATTTGGCACCATTGAGCTTGTTGTCAAGAGACGTGCCTTAAACGCTCGCCTTAGTAGTCGGGTGAAGCTGTGAAAAAACCCTATAAACACATCCTTATTACGCAGATATTGACCATCCTGCTTCCATTTACCCTTTGCCATCTCAGAGTAAATTACTCCGGGTATAGATAATATGCAATAAACTTTATGGTTACTATCCATCTATTATAATATATTACAAAGAGGTCTAAAGTTCAGTCGTTATTAATCTTTCAACCGCTCCGAATAAAGCCGTAAGTTCAGGCTTACGCTTACGCTAGGCTTAGCCAAGAGTTTAATACGAAGCAAAGTTTAAATATATCATTATAGGACTCGAAAATTGGCTTTTATTTTAATTTTTTTATTCTTGAGTTGCCTCGATGTTATACATATAATATAATATATATTTATATCTAAACTTGTATTCTGTGTAATTATATTCAGAGAGGTCAATTGTTTCTAAATAAATAAATGTATCTGTTCAATGTAGTTAGTTTTTATTTACAGTAAGAGATGGCGCTGTCACTATTTTAAACTACACATCCATTTGTTTTGTACAATAGATATAGGTGTTTTTAATGATATTTTAGTTAATAGGGTGAGAAGCTTAAGCGCTCCCCTTAGTAGTCCAGTTAATCTGTAGAGGTCTCCGGGTCAAGAGTGTAGTCAGTTCGAAAAAGTATTAATTGAGTTTGCGAATTAAGAGCAAAATAGTGTTTTATAAGTCTACCAGTTTTTCTAAATGCTATGTGTTGAAAAGTATACGTTGTTTAGTCAGATTGTGAACAGAGTATCTATGGAGCTAAGTTATAGTAACTACAGCTATTTTATGAAATTAAAGCGATGGAAGTTGAGTGCGTTTGCTAGTTTCTCATATTCAAGCAACGTTTAATACACGAATACGGCTAACTATCAATATCATAATCCATTTCACGTCGGTAATCATGAATATTTATAATTTTTACTAACATATTACCAAACGTGTAAATTGCATGCGTTCCAGTTTACCGCAACGCTTCACTGCGTCGGAACACGCATTCGAAGATAATGTGCTATGCTCGCATGCATTCAAACATAAGGGCTTATATACACGGGCGTAAACGCACAATACGAGGTACTACGGGTAAAAAAGTTTAGATCCTAAATTTTTCACTTGTCCTGACAATTACAATCACAATCAAAATAATTCTTAGTATAAGAATATAATTACTGACGAGAAAACTAATGTCACTATTTTAAAAGCATGGAGTGCTTTGTATGACATTTTTAAACTAACTACCAGATCTATTGGTTACGAAAGGCAGAGTTAGTTTAAAAATGTCATATAAAGCACCCCACGCTTTTAGGATAGTGGCATTAATTTTCTCAATAGTAATCTTATTGTTATGCTAAGAATTATTATTTACTTTTTAGTTTGATTATTGCAAAAAGCGTGTTTTTTAGTACGAGTTGCCGGTAGTCCGGTCAATCTGTAGCGTAGTCCGGTGAATCTGTAGAGGCCAAAAGAGCGAACAAGATATGTTAGTTCGAAAAAAAAGTACGATTTGCTTTTAAAACAAATGTTTAATCTGGTGCTAACAGTTGCATCTTGATTTAGAAAACATATTCAAAGATTTCTATCGCATGCGTAGCTCGCGCACTAGCTCTATCTTTTTTACTCCCACTTACTACTTACACTATTTACTCATACGAAGAGAAATTTATGAAACCTGGCGAAGCTAATCAGGATAATCAGATATTTTGATCGAATTATTGCATTGTCATGAGTCTTCTGAGAGTGTGCAGTTTGAATAGAGTTTAAAGTGGTAATACTATCGGCTGATGGAGAAGAAAGACATCGTGAAGAAGCCCGAACGTGTGAAATGTTTTTAGAGTACAACCGTATGTGGAAAAATATAGAACTGTGGACTACGTCGCAGTGATTATGTTCATACCTTCTTTGGGTTCCTCATTGTATTGGGTCTCTTACAAGCTGATGTGTTGATGACTATGGTAAAGCCATTCCAACTTTGTTAATGCCTGGCTTCGAATGAAACTTGCATACCATTTACCTTATTCCAAGATATGCACACACATGCACTAGCGGTTTATTACCGCGTACTAATTTATTATGAATACATACTTTTGCGGTCTCTAAGTGGGGTTAAACCCTCTGCGAGCTAGGCCTATAGTTATGTTACATCCTTCCGTGTTTTTTTCGTGATTGTTTCGTGGGAAATGGCAGATTTTCTATTTTCCCGATCGAATCGCTTGACTATATTATTGGGTAATTAGTTTTTGTTTTATTGTTTGCAAATAACATAACCCTGTTAATTTATCCTTTATGTATTTTAGAGCATAAAACAGATTTTATTTAGACGAACAGTTATTATTTACGCCTCATAAAAGTGTAATAAGCCTTTGCATTTACATGATATGATAACCGAACCAATGCGAATTATAATAGATTACAAGTAATAATGTACATAAACATAGATTCATTTTTCTAAACAGTTAAATAAAGCGATGATGGCTCAGTTGGCAGTGTGTTCGGAGACAGCGTCGAAGGACGTAGGTTCGAATCCAAGCAACTGAGTCGGAGCTTTCGGTGAAGGAAAACATCGTGATGAAGAAACCATAGCATGGTGGTTGGGTTTTTTCTAAGTCCGTCTGGCTAGCTACCACCCTCAAGTTGAAAATCTGTGGCCAAGCACCTGTTCGTGTGTTCCGGCAGCTGCACTTGAAAGCCAGCCTCCCTCTAGGTTAAGCGTGACTTACCATCTTAGACCACATGATCATTTAATATCAGATGAGATTATGGTCAAAACGGTTTACCTATAAAGGATATTAAAAAAAAAAGTGATTTATGTACTTTATTCTGATGCTTACTTATGCAGTTTTTACGTCTATATTTGAATCTGTGACGTCAGTTTGTAAAAGATTACAATTTATGCTACTACATTATATATTGATTGTACAGATTTATACCTGCTACTGTAATTATAGTCGCTCGTTTACTGTATTTCATAGTCATAATGCAAACAAATACAATGTAACAAAAATATAAAATAATGAAATCTGGCAACACGGGTGACGAATCCTATTAGAAAACTAACTAACTAACTCAAACTTATTATTCTTGTTCATTATATGTTCTTATCTTCTTGTGGGCCGCGATTTCACACACTTTTGTTATTATATCTTTTACTTTTTTTCTCTATATTTTATAGGTTTAAACCTTGGATCATAATTCTTAAATTATGATGTAGTCTAAGATGGTAAACACGCTAAACCTAGAAAGACTGACTCTTTCAACTGCAGGGTAATAGCTATCCAGGTGAGTTTAGAGAAAGCCCTACCACCATGCTATGGTTTCATCACAATGTTCTCTTTCAGCAAAAGCTCCGGCTCATTCGCAAGGATTCTAACCTATGTCGGACGACGTGGTGTGTAAACACACTAACCATTGAGACATGGTCGCTTGTGTTAACCAGTTGAGTTATAGCATATATAAATGTGGGAATGGATAAACATAGGATGGCTCAAACTACTCATATCCAGATTTTTTGTAAAAAAAAATGAGGAAAGACAAAATGTTTTTTGAAGTAGTTGTTAGAAATAGTTTGGAGTTTTTGGCGGGATCTTAGTCCGTCATGTAGTGGTTTTTATATTTTATTCATAATCTTGTGTTATTAGACTCTATATTTTGTAATATTGGTGCTGTTTTACATAATATAGTTCGGTTATTATACACAAGTGAAGTAGATGGGAAATAATACCACGGAGCATGCATTCTGAGATGCCACCAATACTCCATGGAAAGTTCTAACAAGGAAACCACCATCTTGTTAGAACATTATAATTATCACAAGACACTTACTTGGCAAAATCTTGTTACTTGACGCTGGCTAATGCACAAACCGTGACGGAGCCAAAAAATAAAGAAGAAGAAATAGTTTATAAAGATTTGCATGATTTGCTACGATACAAAATAAAAGTGATTATTATAGATTCCATTGTGTCGTCATTAATCCCACATATATGTATATATGGTGTAAATATTCTACATGTTCAAATATCTACACAATAATTATCGTGAAGATTGGTCGAGTTATTAATGAGTTCGTGACGTACTGTAGCCCTATCTTGTATTTTTTCCTTTTTTTTTCGAACTGATTAATGCTATTGGCCTTCACAGCTTCACCGGATTATAAATTCACCAATCTTTTTAATCGCTATGAATATAGTTACACAAAACACAAATTTGGGTATACATATGTTCCATGTTATATGTACAACATAGAGAGAACTTAAGGATACATACATAGCTATTTTAGATTCCTATAATAATATGTTTTTTTATAAAATTCTTGACAATACGCAATCCCGAACTCACAGCTTTATTCAGCAAGAGAAAAGATTGCCATGTGGACTGTACTAGTTGTTTTGTTATGTGCATATAAATACGATAGTTGTTCCAAACAGCCCTCACGGTCAATGGCATATTGTGTGACAAATCGAAAGAAGTGACACCGCCCTTGCATTGTTCTATCTGACAGGCGACTACAATCGATGATTCATTTAACTGTTTACAAATATGAACTGATGCTCAGTTTTCAATTGAATTCTAGGTATTTAATAACAGATTTAGAACAAGAGGTGTTTTATAGATGCCCATAAATTACGTCTTAAGAATTTCACAGTTTTTAAAGATAGCCCTTGCGGGCGGTCACAAGCGTGTGACGACCTTTATCTTTGTGTGACATCACATATTTTACAATTTAGAAATTATTACATTTGAAAACGAAGCACTACCAATATTATTTACAAAATTTTAATTACCAAATCTTTTTCAAACACTTAATAAATTTTTTAATCATTTTGATTACTTTCGATCCATTCAAAATTCAAAGGCGGTATTGACCTATCGGCGTATGTCAAAGGCGGACAGTCTTTTTAATATAGTGAGAATGTAACCGTGGGTCTGACACGTGCTAAAAAGCGATGCAGACAAATTTAAACCGTATTGTATTATTAATAGACTTTGATATTAAAGTATTATAAATTAATTTAAGTGTTGTAATATTTTAGATTCATGCATGTAACGTGATGAACCTTGTGGTTCGTCTTCCCACTTGTCTTACGATATCACACTTTATAGACGACCCTCACGGCCTCGTGGGGCATAATAATGGTGCGTAATTTATAGAAGACTCTTGAATCGATAATCACAAAAAAAAAAATGTGAAAGACTTCTGAGATATTTCCCGTCGTGACAAGAAAACAATTTGTTAATAACTGTCTATTTTTTAATAATCATTGCGTTTACCTATGGTGACGGTTTAACGCAAGGCCGTTTGATTTCAAAGTAATATTCTAAAGAAACTATTATAAGCTAGTTTTTGAATGTATAATTAATTACAGATTTTATAACAAAGAAAAGCCAAATAAAAACACTTTATCGGTTGTTGTACGGAATATACAAAAAAAGATTGTATTTTAAATAAATAATTATTGTCTAAAAATAGTTTTTTTTTTCGAACTGACACCACTGTTAGCTTGTCGAGGCCTCTACAGATTCACCGGACTACTAAGGGGAGCGCTTAAAGCACTCACCCGTCATAAAAATATTGAAATTGTTTTATCCTTTATAGGCTGCGTTTGCCTACAATCTGATGTTAAATGACCATGTGGTCTAAGATGATAAGCACGCTAAACCTAGAGGAGGACTGGCTTCCAGATCAGCTGCCGGCACACACCAATAGATGCTTGGTGACAAATTTTCAACTGCCAGTTAGGCGCGTTTATAAAATCACTAAAATCATGTTATGGTGTCATTGCAATGTTTTTCTCCACCGAAACCTTCAGCTTACTAGTATTTGAACCTACGTCGATCGACGCGACGTCCGATAACGCCAACAACTGAACCACCATCGTCTTCCATTTATAGAAAAGTTACGGTCACATGTTTCAATCAATGCGCTAGTTAAAAACATTGATGTTCGACAATAAATTTATAATCCATCGGCATACGACAAAGTGTCACTGTGAGCGGTTGATCACCATGGAATTGGTAGGAACCTAGTTGGTTGCAGATTGTTACCACACATTTTAGGTTGGCGAGGCGGATGCCCTGCCGTGCAGCTTGTATATCAAAATTCATGTTTCGATACGGGAGTGACATCTGTCACTTTTTCCAGATGTGCCCTTTTTTCGCGATATTACTATACCTCCGCCATATATATTATATGAATATCCCGCTTTGGTTTCATTGAGTAACTATCACCGCATCCATCGTCACATAACAAACTGTGTGAGTGAGCGATTCAGTGGTCACCAACTTCGCGGCACCAGGGGCGATTCGGTAAGCGAATAAGTGCTTCCTATACACCCCCTATCGTTCACATAATTTTCACATTCCTAGAATTATAGACACAGTTATGCTGACACGCATCCCCGTGTTCGGCTATAATAAGTTCTCAAGCCGCTCAGTGAGCACGGCTATTTATACGCCTGCCACACCATAGGTATTGGGTATAAACTAACTGATGGTGGTTCTGAACCTCTCGTACGCAATTACCACGTACACTCCCGGTAAAATATGTATATACAAAAACTAACTGACGAATGTATATATGTAGGCGCTAACTTCAAAACGGCCGTACGTATTTGACAAATTCTTTTTTTTTTTGCTGTGTTTGTAAATGTAAGGACAATGTTTGTAGGAAAGAAAAGGTTTCAAAAATCGTACGGAATAGTGAAAATTTTGGGTTAAAACATCTCCATGAAAAGAGCTGAGTGACTGAGTGAGGCAGAAGATAATAGGTAGTCTTCATAAATATTGACAGAATTGATAAATTGATATTCAGAAATTTAGCCATAATAATTTTTCCTGCAAGTATTACCTGTATTGTACAAATGTACGTAGACACGAGCCGTATTATTACAAAAAAAAAAAATACACGTCGAACGGTTGTTTAAAAAAGTTTGACCACAAAACAGTATCTTAACCTTAATTTAGACATAGACTCGGTTTAAATTTAAACATTGTCTAACTTGACAGGTCTTATTTATTGTATTTCAATTTACGGGCAAAAGACATTTTGTTAATTGTCTTTTGTGCATTTCGTGGACATATTATTAATATGGAAAATGTGGATAAATCACACGATTTTGGAGCTAAACCATAACTATTACTATATGTTACGTTTGTATATATATTGTATTGTTTATTTTAACAATTGCATCATTTTCTTTAAACCAAAATGACACTATAATAATAATAACCAATTTTACTTAAATAAATCTTCTTAATAACGACCTGAACAAAAATATAATTCATATATTCAAATCGTTTGCAAAATATCAGTATGTAATGGAACGTTATTGAATGATTACATCGAATTAAATGAATGCTATTCAGAGTTGTTTGCACAAAAAACCTAATCCAGATGTTTAGCTAGAGGACGCTTTTTTAAATAAAATATTCTATACGTGTGTTCAACAAGGTTTAAAATTTTAGACACTGTTTAGTTAAACTCGTGTAAAACGCATGTTTACTTTTGTTTCTGTAATAAGACCAAAGGTGGAGAGTTTTTGGCGGGATCTTAGTCCGTCATGTAGTGGTTTTTATATTTTATTCATAATCTTGTGTTATTAGACTTTATATTTTGTAATATTGGTGGTGTATTACGTAATATAGTTCGATTATTATGCACAAGTGAAGTGGATGGGAAATAATACCACAGAGCATGCATTCTGAGAAGCCACCAAAACTCCATGGAAAGTTCTAACAAGGAAGTCACCATCTTGTTAGAACATTATAATTATCACAAGACACTTACTTGGCAAAATCTTGTTACTTGACGCTGGCTAGTGCACAAACCGTGACGGAGCCAAAAAATAAAGAAGACGAAGAAGACCAAAGGTGCGTGATTTATGAGACTTACGAGCTTAAGTAATAGTTTCGACTCTTCGATAGTATGGAATAAAATCATTATACATATATAGATAGATATAAATGATATTTACATGACTACTTACTAAGTTTATTTATATTTTTTACGAAACAATACGAATATAACTTCGCTGTAGGCGTACGTGATACATACACTTATTAATGAGTAGGCGGAGCGCCCATACATAATAAGCCTCCTTGCTAACTTCACTACCTAATCGCTGACCTTGGCCTACTCGTGTAATTACTATATTACTAACTTTCGCCTGGTGCTTAACCTGCTTATAATAAACTAGGTTTTGATCGAGGTTTCGCTCGCGTTAAATTTCCCATATACTTTTCTGTATCCCTGATAATATGTATACAAAATTTCACGTGCTTCGATTGAGCAGTAAAGACGCGAAAACGCAACAAATAAAAAAAAACTGACATTCGCATATTTTAATGTTAGTAAGGAGTAAGGACTAACCACCCGCCCTGGTGTCGCCTGATTACAATGTAGTAATGTCGTGGTATATATAGCTAAATAATATTTACAGTTCATCAAATAATAGAAGAATATACGAAGATAAGATTTCTCATGTAAACAATTACTTGTTTGTTGCGCCTATTTATAAATTTGCGATATCTGATTACATTAAAAACCCAACATAATTACCAAAAAGTATATAATCTTATAAAGAGCAATACTACATTGGTCAATACAGACACATTTTTTAAATTTACTGTTTTTTTTAATAATACGTAAAAGATAAAAATGATTGCTGTGTGTTATCCTTCGAAGATAGATATTTACTATCGTGGACTTTTCTATAGGCATCTTTTTGATGTACAACTCCGTAGTACATAAGTAATTCTCGTAATGTTTATCCAGTTCATAAAAGCATGAAAACTCCCTCTTACGACTTCATTAGAATACGTCGATCTCAAAAATAAACTATAGTGAAAGTCTTGTCAAAATCTGTTGTTTAGCTTAGAAGAATTAAAGAGAGTTTTTGGCGAGATCTTAGTCTGTCATGTAGTGGTTTTTATATTTTAATGATAATCTTGTGTATATTTGATTCTATATTTTGTAATATTTGTGGAATTTTACGTGATATAGTTCGACCATTGTGCACAAGTGAAGTCGATGGAAAATGATACCACGGCGCATGAATTCTGAGATGTCACAAAAACTCCCTGGAAAGTTCTAGTAGCCCACCATCTTGTCAGGACATTTAAATTATCACAAGACACTTGTAATATTATTCCTTTCTTGACAATGACAGTAATAATCTAGAAGGTTGGTTGCTAAAAATAATAAAAAGGAATTTTTCGTAGATGGTTCTAGGCTATTTATTTTTTGTTTCCAATTGGCCCTTTGCCATTATTTATTAAAACCAAACGATGACGGCGGGAATCAACTAGTTATATATACGAAAATATCACGATTTTTTGCCACGTTACCTATGTAAGCGAGTATGTATTAATTTCCCATGGAGTCAATGCGTTGTATAATGGTATAATCACAAGGCAATCTAAGGCATGTTTTTTGTTTGTCTGGACTTGTTAGGTAATTTTTTATATGCTGTCGTATTTATAAATTTGATCTGTATTTAGTTCGTTACTTTTTGCATGCTACATTCATCATAATTCGTTTTTGATTTATAAATACCAGAACTGTAAAGATCTCATTTTTACCAAGTGTCTCGTTTCGGGAAAACATGACATGAGTTTGTTTGTTAGTTTGTCACGCTTTCACGCCTTAACTATGCAACCAATCATTATAACATATTACATGCCTATTCTCAGAGAGATAGTACACTAATTTAGAGTTCCTTGTATCCAGATAAAATGTATTGTTCCCGAGGCATAAATCAAATTTACATTACCGCGAGTGAAGACGCGCGCAAAACCTAGAAAATCATTATTATATGTGCGTTTATGAAGTCAATTTAAGTCGTCAGTGGACAGTTCGATTTGCAGACCTTTTTAGGACTTTTTAGCTTACATCCATGTAAAAGCTTCTTGCACTGAATACACCATACAATTCTCATGTCTGTAGCTTTCAGAGTCGGGGATATAATTTCACATATACATTTAATTGTATGTTATGAATAACTTATATTATTATAGTAGCGAAACGTTTTTTTTTCGCACTGACTAACGCTATCGACTTGATGAGCCTTCACAGCTTCATCAGAATAATAGGACCAGCGCTTAAGGCTCTCAGCCGCATGGCAACAAGCTCAAGGGTGTCGAAGTGGCCGAACCACGGTTTGGGCTATTGCCTTGGATGCAACAACGCGAATCTTACTAAGCTAATCATATATATAAGAATTACTGAGGCGCACATGCTGGTACACATGTGTGCTTCACGAACTCAAACATGTATTTTGTATCTGTCAACTCGGCTAACCTAACCTAACCAAGTTCGAAAAATAAGGAGAAAAAATAAAACCCTTCCACCATATGACGTGTTGTGATCTGCGTTTTGTGTGTTAAGCTGGTGAGTGAAAAATTTCAGTGTCACTGTATCGCGTTAGCAGCGTGCTCGAGGGCTTCTTCACTTCAGGGATCGAACCTAGGTTTGCGCTGATGCCGAAGGGAGTCGGTAACTGAAGAGCTGATACATGCATATAAAGATATTCAAGCACCCAATCCTCCTCTCGACTTAATAGTAAAGCTTACTACTACGCCATTATGAGATCTGTTAAACCTAGTTAGCATGTATATATTTGGTTCAGATAAGATTTAAGTGAAACATGAACAATAAAAATAAATTACGCCACAATTATGTAGGACGCGTCCGAGAGATATAAAAATACACCTGTAATATAATTTAAAAATACAAGTTAATTTATATAAAATCTAAAACTAAGAGGTGTCTACAGCTCGAGGTGTGAAACATAAATCCAATAAAAGTTTACATCATTAAAATCTAACCTAAGAGATATGACTACTACTCGAAGTCTGGACGAATAGCGACACGAAATTAGGTCTCAATGTGTGAGGTAGATCTCACGATCGCACGATGGCGACGAGTCTCCAGTGCTTTGTATTGGAATCTTGCGCTGTTGGTGGGCCGCGTGTAGCAATGGTTATAAGTAATATTGCAACTTTATTAACTATATTACACCCCTACATTATAACACATCTGTGCAAAACTTTGAACATCTACTTCAAGAATGCTTCAGATTTAGTACGAAGAGACTAGGGCATATAAATACTCTGTAACAATCTTCGTATATGCCTCTTCGATCTTTTGCGCTTGATAGAGAAGGATTCTGCTATCAAATCGTTTGATAATTTTGTAAAGATCAGATCATTGTTCTTAAGGCATTTAACGGACTTTGTAATTACCATGGCTTTCTGACTTGTATTACTTTACTATACTAATATAACGCTTCAAGGCGAAGGGAAGTGGCTCGTATCAAATTGCGACCACCTCTCTCTCCCATTATATTGCTAATTCGAAATATATTTATGCGATTACAATAAAAATAATTTTTTTCCATAACACAACGTACTTCTAAGATACCACTTCGAAGGTCAGAACATAAACGAGACTTTATAATTCCTCACGAGTCAAAGCGAACTAATTAAATTACACAATGGCCTTTGTCCCCCAACCTGCGTTTACCTGACAGGTACGTTCCCATCGTAATAGCACGGTTTTTTATTCAACCTGCCATAACAATTATGTTATGGCGAATGCGTTTACTACGTAATTATTTGTTTTTAAACTGTTATTTAACTGTGGTAATTTTTTTTTATTGCAAACTATCTTTCAACCTTGGCTTTGCACGTGTACTCTAATAAAGAAAATGAGAATAAATCTTCCATTTACCGTACAACCCGGTAATGTAATAAAATAGCCACTAAACAACGGAATATCAGTCTGTCAATTATGTCAATATTTTTAAAGATCTATCGACTTCTGCCACACTCTATTTATATATGGAGTTTTTTACCCAAATTATTCATTTTTAGCGACACACAATGGTAGATGGCGTTACGGTGTGCACTATAATAATCGACGTGGGAAACCAAAAGCGGCACTCTGAAAGACCAAGCGTTCTGCTAGGAATACAAGATACGCGCACATTAGCCGGATTAAGTAGGTACGCAGTAGAGACCTGCAAAGAACAAAGCACTAACCGTCAGGATTCGTAAACTAGTTGCAAAAGCGTTTACTAGTCTATACAATCGGAGTCGGATCTTTTATTTTCCTCCGTACAACCTTCTGAAAGTAGCAACGTGATAATTATACTGTGACGTCATGCTAAACACTCTCATATAAGACTTTTCAAAAAGTTTCTTATATACAAACGTTGTTCTGAGAATTGCAAACAAAATAAGAACTAGGAAAATAGATGCTGCCTTCTGAGGAGACGCGCTTGTCATACAATCGGCAATTGATTTTTATTTATGTAGACTGGACGGTAAATAGGTTTGTTACCTATTTCATGTGAATTATGTGTTTTATCTGCATTGTTAGTGGGCTTAAATATAATCATCAATCACAACTTAACCCCTATAATCTTTATAATGACTATCAAGTTACCATTATGAGTAACATTACTGCTAACTCCTATGTCTGCTAATCAAAATGTTACCTACCAAAACCAGTTATACACATTCGTTCTGACAAAGGCCCAGGCCTTTTTTGTCACTTGTTTTTTGGGAGCACGCCAATTCTCGGATGTTGTAATCCCATAATTTTTCGTACAACCACCCCACCACATGCCACTGGGTTTTGAGGAAAAAATCACAGTAAATATATATTTTTTTTATTGTTTAAAAACATAATATCTTTGCAAATAAAATGTCAACTTACATTTAGGTGAGTAAAAAAAAAGTAGTGTGTACTTATGTACACGCGTTAGAAGTTATACTTCTTTGGCGTGACAAGATAAAAATCTTTTCAAAAATTTTATCTTTCGCCTTATTCTACGTTTATAGATAAAACGACACTAACAATAGAAAAAAGGTATTTAATACATGCAAACTTTGTTTGAATAAAATTTTGACTATAGCTAACTTCAGGGTGTCGGTTTTTCGTGATGGTGTGTGCGCGCATATTAAAAATTTACTCTCATCATTTTTCCCTAACGCGCCTAAAGAAGTATAACTTCTAAATATAAATATAAAAAAGTAACTTTTAACGTCAATATACTTAGCCTTAGGCAGGTACATAAATTTTAAAGCAGTTTAACCAAATTTTCATCATACATCATTTTTTTTTTATTCTTTAATTTTTTTCATTTTTATGGCAAGTTTTCGATATTTCCTTTGCGGGTACTTCGTGCGCCCACAAAAAAAGCTCTGCAAAGACCAAACTTATCAACCTACTTTATACCTATAGAAATAGATACATAGGTTTATATGAGTTGTTAAGAGTTATTTATCATGTGATTTACACCACCTAATTCTAGAGTTAAATATGCTTGGAGGTTATATTTTTAATGTCGCACCCAAAGTTTTAAGATTGATGTAATCTTACGGGCAATGATGTGGACATGAATATTTATGACCGAGTTTAACCTAAAAAAAGGTGATGTTAACTAAAAACATAGACAGAGTTACCAACTCTCAAAAATATTTACCCCTATAACTAAAACTAAAAACGATAGTTATTTGAAAATCTCCCTAAAATACAAAGGAGTAATTATGACATTGAGGTTGACAGAGGTGTAGAATTGTATAACTTTTTTTTAAATCAATTACTCCTAAAATATTTAAAAAATACAGTCATTACTTGTTTAATTTAAATTTTGAAGTATTTATGTTGGTAATAATTGGTCATTAAAACAAAAAATTTGCTGGATTAGGTTAGGGTATAGTCTTGTAAGTAATAAAGGTTTTAAAAGTGCCCCTGAACAAGCTTTTAAAAAAATCCCTACCAGCTTATTTACCCTGTAAATTTAAGGGAATACCCTTAAGTTGGGAACCCTGAAAATCGATACCTACAATAATAAGTATAGCTAGTGTAAAAAATAAATACCAAAGAGAAAAAATATCGGAAGTCATTAACGATCATCAAATGAATTTTATTGCAGTTGGTTACGTTACATATTAATTTACCGTTTTTTTTTCCAGATTCATCACCACATCATCAAAGATCAACTTATCATCAATACAAAGGAGTAATCCTCTTCTCATCACCATTGAGAAGATGTAGATTTTGAAATTGGATAAAAATTGTTTAATTTTCAATTGATAATTATTAAATTTTGTAAATCAAATTTTTGGATTCCTTTAAAGTATCTTCAATGGGTTCATGAAATAAATTCAAAATAATGATGATGATATTGCGTCAATGTTGAGTTAGATCAACCAATATGTCGACGACCAACGAACTGAGTGATGTAGAATCACCGAAGTTACGCATGAAGCCAGCTGTGAATAAGATATTTTGCTGCAGCGTCACAGCGGCGTCCGGGTTTGTCGCTGCTTATGCATTGGTATGTTTTAAAATTAATATTCATTCGAACACCGCATAGATTGAACGTCAATTCTGTTATTATTTTTCAAGATCTCGTTACTGTCTCACTTATTTCTTATAGAGAGATTTTTAACTCTATTTTTCTCTTTTCCACACGACATTTTTTCATGCAAACCTTAATCGGACTGTTACAACCAACAGGAAATAATTAGCCAATTAGATGCAGCTATTTTGAAATTAGTGATGCGCTTACATAATACATAGTTTTTGTTTTTTATTTGCAACTGATTTCGCTATTAGCCTAACGGACCTTCACAGCTTCACCGAACTACTAAGGCGAACGCTTAAGGTACTTGGCCGCTTGGCAACAAGCTCAAGGATGCTAAAGAGTCCGAACCTCGGCTTGGGCTGTTGCCTTGGATGCAACACCGCGGATTTGTCTAAGCTAAACTAAGCTAGTTATTGATACATATAAGAGTTCGTGAGATACGCATGTCTACCAGCATGTGTGCCTCACGAATTCAAATATATATTTCGTATCTGAATGCTTTTTTTTTCTATTAATGTGGGAAGAAATCCTTCATTGGACACCCACAGCCCTGAGGAGCTGTGGGGTGTCAGACTCTTACTAACTAAAAAAACCCACAAGATACCGACTGCCACGCTATGGAGTGGCACGGGATCGAACAAGCAAGCACCATGCCACCCCGGCGACAAGGCCCAGCGCGAACGCCCTGACCGCGACGACAGCCCGGTCAAGCTGCCTACCCGTCTACCGAACCAATGTGCAATGGAAAGTCAGGTTCCCAGCCCCTTCCCTCCTTGGTCCGGTTTGGCAGTCAAGGGGTTGTCTCCTCAACACCCGTAACTTTTTAACGTAATTTTCTCCCACGGTGACTTTTACCGAGGTTTCCTCCCTCCCACCGCCCGAAGGCACACCCGTCTGTAACTTTTTAACGTGGTTTTCTCCCACGGTGAATTTTTACCGAGGTTTCCTCTCTCCTTCGAAAATAAGAGAAAATAAATAAAAAATTTTCACCATATGTGCTGTTCTGTGTTATGTTGTTCAATTAGTGACTGAAAATTTTCAGTGTCACTGTATCGCGATAGTTCCACTTCGGGGGAACAAACTTAGAACATTTATTTACACACAACAGATTAATTTTTATATTGCAAAGCTACTATAGCTTCAAAATGTGCATTACATACAGTTTCACTGTTTACCGAGTTCCACTGTGCTGTATATACTTATAAATATTTATAATTACCCGTGCGCGTGCCAGCGGGTTACTTCATTATTTCATTGCAGATTTATTCAAGTCAATTGCGCATTCCTACAACGTATAAGGTACTTGCGTTACTCGGAAGTGTTTACCGTGACCAATTCAAAAAGAGCCCTCGTTTACTTAAATCGTTCGGTGATTCATTGAAACGGAATACAATTTATATCGCAAAGCTCAGTTGTAGATAAACTGGTCGACGAAGGCCGTCGCAGTTATCTCACTAGATGACGAAATCGGGTGCAGTAAAGTGAGAGTTAACTTGGCGACTTTGTAGGCTTTACTTACATCCGTTGTACACAGTAATCGCATCATGCACTATCTAAATAACTAGAGGGTTTTATAATAAATTTGTAGAACTACAAGAACTATGTTCTCGTTACTATAAAAATTATATGATTTTATCATACAGATTTTAGTTTAAAATAATTATTATTTATAACCGTATAAATGAATACGCAACAATCGAAGATAGACCTACTCCATCGAGTCTTACTTGCCGTATTTTTCTCAATACAATACAATACATTTTTCTGGATGAAAAATGTCTATGTCCTTTTCTGTAATCCTGACAACGTGTGTGTGCTAAATGGCATGATGATTGGATTGGATGATGGCATGATTACATACATTCCTCGTGAACCTTTTCCGCCGCTTCGAATTTAGCTGTAAGTACACGGGCTTACGCGTAATATACTCAAGAGCTTAATACAAAACAAAGTAAAAATATTATTATATGAATCTAAAATTGTCATTTATTTATCCTTAAGTTCTCTCGTTGTTATACATATAATTTGTATTTATACCTAAATTTGTGTTTTGCATATCTACATTCAGAGCCGTCAAAAAGTTTGGCAAGGACTATAATTAAGGCGTGACAGTGTAACAAGCTCACTGCCTAGGTGGTAGAGCTACGCTGAAACTATTACCGGTTTCAGAATGAATGGGTCGGCTCGCCCGGGGTAGTACCACCCTCTCACAGAAAGCCGACGTGAAGTAACAGTGCTTGCACTGTTGCGTTTCGTTGGGTCAGTGAGAGCGCCGGAGGTCCACATTTATTAAAAGGCCGGCAACGCACTTGCGACTCCCCTGGTGTTGCTAGTGTCTATGGACGGCGGTGATCACTTACCATCAGGTGACCCACCTGTTCGTTTGCACCCTATAATATAAAAAAAAACTGCAATGATAAATGGTCTACGTACAAATCCTGATACAAATCTATGTATATATAATTTCTGGGTATTAGCCCCTGTTGCCTGAAGAGAACACGGGTGCAGTTAATGCATCCGCATACGATGGTCCCATTACATTGTAGTAGTATGGGCGAAAATTTCACAAAGTCGTAAGTTTTCCATAAGAGTTTCCACCACGTCGACCTATAGGTTTACTAATGAACACATATTTTTAGATAATGAGAATTCCGAGAAAGTTGATATTTGTCGAGACTCGGACCTTTGATATCGGGTCTAAATTCCATTGATCCTATCCATATATCTGTACGGACTAGTAAACTGCCATTTCGAAGGTGATACAACTCAAGAACAAAACTTAATTTTGCCTTTCGATGACAAAAAAAAATTTTCTTACCTTACATCTTTTAAATGACGTACTTCAGAAACGACAGCGACTATGTTTATATATATTCTACAACAGACAATTCTATGATGATACAATATTCACCGAGTAACTATAGAATAGACAAGTATAAAAACAAGACTCCGGTCAACCTTGATTGTAATAGGTACCTACGCGCGACTGTAACATTAGGGCCTCGTATCTAAGAACAATAAATATACTATAAAAAATGTTGATCCTAGGAATTACAAAACAATAGATATATTGATTATACTATTTTATTATAAGGCTTTTATTTTGAATACATAAAAGTATATCGAACCGTTAGTAAAGTAAAGGCTTTAGAAGATTTTTGGGAAACGGCAAAAAACAAATCGACGGTCACAATTTTTTTTTACAAAATTAGCCCTAACTCCCTGATTTACAATGTCATTGGCATGAGAATTTACTCTTTCTGTGAGATACACCTTGTAGAACTATTTATAATGAGCCTTCTAATGCAAAAATAAAAATGCCCAAAAATTCGATATGCGCCCTTACTTTATCAAGGGTGCGATATAATATTCGACAGTGTAATGTGAAAAGAGGTTTAATATTAATATTGTTCAGGAGCCAGAATTATAACACACAGTGAACACACACCCACTTTTTTAAAGTTTATGGGCAAGGATGTTTTTAAATTATAATGTGTTTATTAACAGTCATATTGCCGTTACTGTACATAAATATAAATAAAAAACTTTGCTAAATATAAACATAACGATTTATTTATATTTTCAGGTTGCATATGCAATAGCGTTGATATACGAAATAGTATGGGTGGTGGAATCCCAGAGCGGGCTGCCGGTCGCCTCCGTGCTGCTTATGGTGTGTTACTGCGTCGTCATTTCAGCCACAGTCACACTTGTCCACGGTCTTATATCTGTATGTATTAAGTACTGTCTTATTAACAACTGCCCCCGACGCCATCGGGTGAGTGCCCTAAGCGCTCCCCTTAGTAGTCCGGTGGAACTGTGAAGGCCTTATTGGCTGGCAGTGTAGGTCAGTACGAAAAAAAAAAAAAAAACCCCCGACTTCATGCTCGTTTATCACAGTTCAAAAAATTGTTATCAACTAGCAGTCCACTCGCCTTCACACGGGTGCATTAACAAAGTAGATGAGACAAAATCTTCTCTTTACAGTACGACCATATAATGAAATAAAATGACAACTGTGAACTGAAGAACTAGGAATGTGAATGTGTCAATATATTTGAAGATATCCCTACAGTCTTCGTTGACAGTCACTCACATTTTTATATGAGATTTTGAACACAAACGATTTACTTTTCCCTACGATTTTATATAACTCTTGTTCGGACAATCATAAACGTGGCAAAAAAAAAGAATTAGCCAAAAACATTCAATCGTTCTGAAGTGATGCGCCTACATACAATCGACATTAGACATTATTTTATATGGTTAACGCCATTCAAGAAGAAAATAGCATTCATTCAGTAAAAAGATTTCAAAATTGGATATTTAGTTTTAGAGACTACTCCTGTAAACAAATAAACTTTCCTTATTACAAGAAAAACAATATGTTGCAGAAAAACAATAAATACCTGCTGGCGTGGCTGATAGCGGTTATACTGGTGCTGATACCAGAGTGTGCTCTGGTTTTCTACATGTCCATTAGTCATTGGGTACGTACAAATATTTTGTTTGACTTCTTCTATGCAGTAAATTAATCATTATGTAGAAAATTATATAACAACCAACCAACCGAACAACAACCAACGAATTTTCATTATTCATATTTAATTTATTAGTGATATGATTCAATCTTTCTGTTACTTATAGTTTAGTGATTTATAATTATGCTCAAATATTGTGATTGAAGTGATGAGTAACGTTAAGTAACGGGCTATTTTAACTGTTACATCATTATTTGACAATATGATTTTGTATAACTGTGTTAGCGCTGATATTTGTATTAATTTATGAACTTTAAATCTTACTATATATAGATTGTTTGTTGGTGATAATTAAACAAGTCAACTTTAAAAATTACCAAAAATGTAATTTTTAATTACGACACTAATTTTCGCATAATACCCAAATGAAATACTTAACAAAGGTAATTATTATTAAATAAATGATGTATTTTCATATTCTAGAATTTTAACTAAAAAGATAATAATATCAAAGTGGAATAAAGTATAACTGAATATTTTTTGTATACAAAAAATATAGTAATATCACAAACTACGCCACTGAGTCATTGAATACTAGATAAATTATAAGTTCACATAAACATGTAATAATAATATGGGAAAAACCAACAATGTTTTTACTAAAATATCTCATAGATATTTAGTATTACCTTAGCAAGATGCTTAGTCATATTTAGATGTCATTATTATAGAATTATAAACTTCGCGTTTCAGGGTTTACAAGGTGTATATGGAGGTGCTGAACTAGCGTGCTACGTCGCTCGATTACCGGCTATAGTTTGCGGAGTAGTCC
Organism: Antheraea assamensis; assembly: GCA_035772565.1. Classification (NCBI taxonomy): domain Eukaryota; kingdom Metazoa; phylum Arthropoda; class Insecta; order Lepidoptera; family Saturniidae; genus Antheraea; species Antheraea assamensis. Next base: position 488,963 of record JAQQSE010000013.1, read on the forward strand.
TTGTTCAGTCTGCCTACGCGTTACGGGAAGCTAGGTAAAATTGTACATAATATTTTACCAGTATGTATGCTTGTTTTCTACCATCTAAGTATAAAAATTGATCTCTAAACATGACACGGTGACTTATCGGTCACAGTTAGCAACCAAAGAAATATATATAGTGAAGGCCTCATAGCTAAAAATTCCAACGCAAGTATCTGCCAGGATTTTATGAATACTAACTACTAGTTAAATTATGTACAATCAATCTCAAAATGATTGCAGTTTTGAGGATAGATATAATAGGTTGTAACTCCCTAAGACTGAGTCAGAAAGCCTCACATGCCTGTGTGTATTGTTTACCGCACCCTATCAAGCAATGCTGCTTTACCGTCAAATATGTGTAGCGCTGAAACTCCTGCAGTCGAACCTTGCACAAATTTTACCATTATTTTACTTAAACTTCAAAATTCCATTGTTTTATTAGCTGGCTTTCATAGGACAACAACTCCTGTTCGGTCACCTTTAAAAATGTATGGAATGAACGAATGAATGTATTCACTTTAAAAATACATTTTTGTTGAATCGGGTACAATCATCGTAACCTGGCAGCAAAACTGACTTAGGTACTTGAGACTGAGACATCTGCATCATTAAAATATTTATCTTACAAAGCAATAAAAATTGTGATTCTCGGTGTGATTTTAGCGAACTTCTATATCATGTTTGTTCACACAATCTTTATCGACTACTCTGTTATATTATTAGATGCAGTAAATTATACGTAAGCATTTTGATTATATTCAGGAATGGGGGCTACGGTGGCGGTGCTGCGGTAAGTGGCAGTGAGTTCGATGCCAGCCATTATGTTCCCGATGCTCCGGCAGCTTTCACCAATGATGCCTTCTTAGCAGACAATGGTACAATAATCATTCTACAAATTATTTGCGCATGGCATAGATTTTCTAGGTGGTAGAGCTACGCTGAAACTATTACTGGTTTCAGAATGAATGTGTCGGCTCGCCCGACGCGCGGGGTACTACCACCCGACACACAGACGTGAGTCGTGAGAGGTGTGTTACTTCACAGTGCGCCCGCACTGTTGCGTTTCGTTCGGTCAGTGAGAACGCCGGAGGCCCACATATATTAAAAGGCCGGCAACGCACTTGCGACTCCCCTGGTGTTGCTAGTGTCTATGGACGGCGGTGATCACTTACCATCAGGTGACCCGCCTGTTCGTTTGCCCCCTATAATATAAATATATATATATATATATTTTCCAATGATTTGTCAGAGAACTAGGTATGAACAGAGAACTAGTGTATGTACATACGTTTGTTCCATTTTGACTCTTCTTAATAGTAAGGATATCATATTTCGAGTTGTTGATAATATTTTTGCTGCACTTGAGTGTCTCCTTAAAGCTTAGTTTAAGAAAATCATATTTCAGTATTAGGTTGTAATTATCGATACACATCGGCTCATCATGGAACGCGACACGTCTGATTTTGTCACTATGGTGGATATTACACCTGACGTATGATAATACCATAACGTGTTAATAAAACGTTCAATCAGGTTACTTTCAAGAGATTTCGAAGCGATGATGGCTCAGTTGGTAGTATGTTCGGACACAGCGTCGAAGGACGTAGGTTCGAATCCAAGCAACTGAGTCGGAGCTTTCTGGGAAGAAAAACATCGTGATGAAACCATAGCATGGCAGTAGGGCTTTTTCTAAGTTCGTCTGGTTAGCTACCACCCTTAAGTTGAAAATCTGGCGCCAAGCAGCTGTTGGTGTGTTCCGGCAGCTGCACTTGAGAGACAGTCTCCCTCTAGGTTAAACGTGACTTACCATCTTAGACCACATCATCATTTAATATCAGATGAGATTGTGGTCAAAATGTTTACCTATAACTTATAAAATAAAAAAAAATTAACATCGGCTTTATTTCATTTTATAATTTATTCAGTACCAGAGCGAGCGAGCTTCTTTCAGAATCTTTTAAATAATAAATTAGGCGTGAGTGAATGAACGTGATGAGGAACATTTTAAAAAAAATCTTTTTTTTATTACTTAAATAAAAGTGTTATATCCATTTGGCGTATACTGTTTTTACGAGGTTAGCGCAAATAGTTTTATGTATGAAAATAACCAAAGTACCCAAACTATATATATAATAATTACAAATTTATGACATATCATCTTAATCCACTCATGTCTTCAATTATTTCTATGTGATGACTAATGTAACTCAAGTATGTTACACCGTAACAATAATACATGAAAATCGTCCAGTTGTGACATAACTTACATATATTTATAACCGTTGCCACAAGCCAGCCACCAACATCACAATACGAGGAATTCGTTATCACCCCGGCATTGTGAGAATCTCCTCATACGATATATGGAATCTTAATTGCGTGTCTCTATTGTCACACGCTTCGAGCAGTAACTATATCTTAGCTATATATTGAATATAAGTTAAATTGCATTATTTTTAGACTCTGAAGAGAGTTTTATTAATTATGATTTTCAGGTAAATCCGGTTCCATGCCAGATCTACGGCGTCACCTCGCCAGTCGTCAGTCGATGAATCTCGGCTACCCAACGCACATGCTTCCACAACCTCCTCCAGCGTACTGGCAGCACCTCGCCGACCGCCAATACGCCGCGAGCCTCCGGGGATTTCCAAAATCCTACGCCGCACCTCAAACGTACGGCACCTGGGTCGGTCCTAGATCCGGCCCATACGATAACCCTTACAAACGTCGACACTCAATCGTTGGTGCTTTCACTACCGACGAATACCCGGCTAAAAGCTACGACTATGAAGACAGAGCGGACTGTAAGAGTGAAATGGCTTACCCGTACTATCGCTCTTATCCTTACGACCCAAGAATGTACCCTCCTGATTACGACCCGAGGTTTTATCCTGACTATAAACGAGAGGACGCTGCGTACGGGGTAAATTTATTGAGACACTGACCCTTATAATTTCAGCGGATCAAGGGAGAGGGTGTTTTACAATTTAAGAAATAGTCATACATCGATGGGGAACGAGTCTGATGATTTGACGAAATATAAAGATGTTGCATTGTAGGGATTTATACAATAATGTGAAAGTTCTTCGTATGTTTCGTAGTTAGTTATGCTGAAACTCTTAAAATACACTTTGATCAGTAGGCCATTTATACCGTAACAATTGACATAAGTTGTTATTGGGCATGGAACATCTATTCCATTACTGCTATTTTTCATTTGCAATGAAGATAATTTATCATGTGATAACTGTGAAATCATATAGCTGTTATTTTTCGTTTCATATGATATTGGACCGCAAAGCTAAAATATTACAACGACTAGACGAGAAAGGTAGACTGTCGGACTGGATTGCAACCACCATACACCTATTAAAGTGTCTCGTTCTTCAAAATCATTCGGCGTAAACCAAAAGTTGATAGGCTTGATAGTTAACGAGATGGTGACGATTGGCGATAGATTAATCATCTCTTGGTTATCCCCGTTGATCTCGGATTTTATTCTGTCTAGCATTAGACATATCACTGTCATTTTGCCTCGCTACTTAATAAAAAATCCTCATTATGTTAGGATATAGTCGGAGTACTTAAAAAAGTCATCGTTTTCCTGGTGGCTTTTTGTTATTTCATCCATCTAAAATGGTAGTAAAGAAGTTAAAAATAAATATAAATGATTTAGTAGTTGGAGTAGCCGAAAATAAAGTATGTATACAGTAATTACTTAAAAATAACAGTGATAAACATAATATCACTGCTATACAATGATATGTATAATAAATGTAGTCTATAGTTCATTCTTTAAATTTGTTACGATTAGTCCACGTATGGCAATGGAAATATACAATTTGGATTATAGACTTCGTTTATGGCCAATAAATAAAGTGTTATCTTTATATATAATAAGCTATTATAATCTCCACTGTTTACGTTTGATATGTGAATAATGAAGAAAATCTTGTATGTAGAACTAAGTATAGGTAGTAGTTAAGTTACCTGATAACCAAAGGTGTATATGTACATAAGTGATAGGTATTATAAGAAAATTTCAGTCACTATGAGTTATAGGTATTATGATTTATAATAAACAGTATTTTATATAATTTCATGTTGTTTTATTATTTACTAGCTGATACCCGTCACTTTTCGTCTGTGTCGTTCATTCATCTTACCGATATATTTTATGCACTGACAATAATCGTAGAATCGTAAAGAAGTGAAATAAAAAAAATAATTTTTACAACAACGACAAACCTCTATAGCTTTATTTATATAAAAAAGATAGATGGTATAATTACATCGATTTATTCATATGTTGTTTGTGTTGTACATCAAAAGAATTAAAAGTTATTATACCCTTTACTTGATGCTAAATGGGTCCAATCCATAACCAATGGTACCAACAGAAAGATCTACTAATCGATATTCTGGGTTGCCTTTATTAAAAATTATAAAAGAAACGGTTTTAGAACCCAAACCTTAATAATTTGAGTGGAGAAAACGTTAAGTTACAAAAAAAAAAAAAATGTTCTGACGTTAAGCGACGTTTTAGGATAAATATCGATGATGTAATCTATTGCTTTTCTTTTAATATATCAATGAATAATAGAATCAATTGAACTTATGAGAAAAGATCTCAAACATTTTTTTTTATAGTAAAGCCGTTGTTGCCACTAGACTTGCCAAATTGAATGCACAGATTCTCGAGGCTGTAATAACAATATAGGAAACTCTGAATTAAAGTGAGAGCCAGCTATCGAAATGCCAAAAATAAAGAACTAATACAAATAAAAATCTAATTAAGAAACAGTGTACAACAAAAAATCTGTATTTAGTTTAGGTCCTAAAAGGATGCTTATGAACGTTACAACTACCAACGTGGCGTCGGTTGATAAAACAATCTATTCATCGTGAAGAAGTATTATGTCATATCATAAATACATAGTTTTATTAGATATATTTTACTCTATCATTAAATATACTTAAGAAAAGTTGCAACAATTAAGTAATAGTGAGAGTCATGAAGTCTTTCGTTATTTTTTGTTTCAAATTAAATCTTAATTTCTGACTTCGGTAAATATGATTGAATATGGTTTTTCTTTAATTTTAGAAACACTAGCAAATTTTAGTACGTATTAGGAGTCTACAAGTGGTTTTCGAATTCATTCAATTCAAATTAATAATCCGAATTTCGCAGAGCTCAAACTGTCCGAATAAATAAGTATTTAAAATTGATGCATTGAAATCGGTATTATTAAAATAAAATAAAAAATATTAATAAGATAAAAATCGACACATTCTGGTGCTTCGACATCGCTATCCGAAATTAAAGCTCTAATCGTAGACTACGTTCAGACAGGCTTATTGATTGTATGCTTTTGTTCATATACACATTCCATATGATTTATAGCAGATATGTATTATTTTTTATTTGAAATCGATTTTTATATCGGATTGTACCATACGTCTTTTGCGTTGCTTTATCTATAAAAAATTCAAATGAATAGTGAAGTTTCACGGATTTTATCGAGTCATATCTGTAAAGATGCACTTATTTACCAGGACCATGGATCTGATATTGGCAACTTAACACATCACATAATTCTGGACATATCGTGTCACATTCCATGATTTGCACAAATTATCGTATCTGTCTGAGTGTTATATATCGGCATGTGCTCCTCGCTACAACCATGACAACATGCTTTTATTGTCTTCCTAAATCCTATACTTTTAACAAAAACCATGGTGCTACAAAATAAGCCCAAGGAGGGTTAATGTAAAGCGCGCGACGCGGGTCGTAAAAATGAAGGCAAATCATATACCTCACAATATTACAAACATGTTCTACCGACCCTACTAAGGTAAGATAAGGGTAAGAAGAAAAGATTGTTATATCGGATTGTAGGCTATGTTATCGAGTCATGAAAATAAATTCAATAAATAAAATATTTTGTAATAAATAGAATACTTTTCTTTTTACATTGTTCTTACTATTATATTATTTTAATCTACTAGGAACTGAAATTATCTTTGTAATTAAAAAAAACGAATTGTTTCCCTGCTTTTTTTAGTAAAATAATGCAGAGAAATAAAACTGTACCGGAATCTGTTTGTAATAAAGATTCTGTTTCATTTAAGTAAACATTGAGCATTACCTATTCTGATACTTTCAATAGTTGAAGATGCCATCGAAACGAAAAGCAAATGAACTAATGAAACATCTATATTCATAGAAATCAAATTGTAATACTATCTGTATTTCAATAGCCAATTGATTTGTTTAGTTTTGATTGTTTTGTTAAGTAAGTATATAGGTGATATATACTTAACTAGTAAACATATTAGGTATGATGTTTTATTTTTTCTTTCTTTTTCATTACTGGAAACCCAGTCCTCTTCAAAGACTATTACTGCCATTTTCACATACTAAATTAATCTCTTCTGCTTTATAGGATTTTTTCCTTATGAAAATATGTTCCAATCTTTTAATAATGACTAATCGTGTTTGCTATTTCTGGAGTAAGTGTCTTGTCTAATTTTAGTGTTCTAACAACTAAAAAGATGGTGGCTCTCTTGTTAAAACTTTCCGTGGAGTTTTTGTGGCATCTCAGAATTCATTTTCCGTGGTATTATTTCCCATCCACCACAGTTGTGGACAATAACGGAACTATATTACGTAAAACACCACCAATATTACAAAATGTATAATAACATAACACAAGATTCTGAATAAAATATAAAAACCATGACAGAATAAGATTGCACCAAAAACTTATATTTTATGTTTTGTGTCATAGGTTTATGCTGTTGATTGGAAAAAATAAGATTACATTTTATTATTTTTGGAATTGCTACAAATATAATTTTCACTATTTATGGTGTATAAAACTAAATTTGCATCGATAAAAAAATCTTTAACAAAAATGTGATGGTAATGTATCACTTTATGGTTTCAAGAGGTTGCAGACATGTAGAAACAAAACGCATCAACCTAAATATGCCGGTTTATCTTATGCCTGTTGCGTTGTTTCGCTCCGTCTCTTTTTATCAGTCAAAAAATTGGAAGAGTCGTCGACACCGATATCGTAAAGTTCCAAACTTTTTTTATAAATTATAAGTTCATTTTTAGCTTCGAATTAGTTGTTAGAGTTTATATTTATCAATTATAAATGAATAAAGTGCGTGTAATATCTATAAATGTACTGTTTGTGATGTTTTGGATAAAGTAACTGTTTATTGTGTGTAGGTGGCTACATATATAATGTGGTCCTATTGTGAAAGTGTTTTCTCATAAAATTCAGATCCCATTGTTCTTTCCCGGTTGTTGTTGGGAAAAACACGTATGCTACTTGCGTAACGTTATTCTCAGTTGTCGCAATGGGTACAACAATTTTGGATTTTCATTATTAAAGATCGGTAAGTAGTTGTTAGTTATCACTTTTCTATTGATAAGACGATGTTGATAGGAAATCTGAATTTAATGTACCGTTAATAATATTTTAGAATATACCTGTAGAACTTTTAAACTTTTTAAAATAACTCGTAAGCGGTAAAGTACGCAACATGACGTGGGAAAGTTGTAAAGGTTGCTTTCAATTTAGGCATAGGAAAGAATTTCTTTGTTTGATCAGATAACAACAGAGGATGTGTCAGGCTACTGGAAACAGATGTAATATATAATATTATGGTTTCCTAAAGTTACTTTTCCTCAGAAACATTACTGTATATTTATGTGTTATTTTGAAACTTATTTGTTAATAATTCTAACATAAATCCATAATGAAATCCATTATTTTATTGATTTCTTGCGACATTAGAAAACCTTAATGTAACTAACTATAAATAAGTATAACTATAAATATATAGTTGTAATAACAAATGAGAGGTATTCTTTATCAAATCATTACTTAATGTTAGATGTAATTATGGTACCAGTATAATTTAAGAAACAGCTTAAAATAGAATTTGAAATTGATAATAACATTGATGGCTACTTTTAAATATTATTAATTACATCTGTATAATTATGTTCTTTATTCTATTGTTATTATGATATTTCATTATTTGGGTTGTAATACAACATGTTAATAGATAAAACAGTTTATGAGTATGACAAACGAAATTAAAAAAAGTGTTATTATTCTGAAGAAATGGGATAAAATGTCCATTTAACTTAATTGATAATTTAAGAACTGATCCAATAATGAATATGTTTATTAACTAGTCTATAAGCTTCATTGATATTTTTGCTTCTTTTTAAAGTTTACAACACGCAATTAATTGCTGTTTTTGTAAGACAACTATAACATGAGTGTCTGCCTTTTAACCATAATTTAGTTACAATCGTTTTTGTAAAATTATACATTTGTTCCTTTTTCTATACATTTCTTGAACCTATTGAGAATATGATATTAATCAGCTATTGCATATTATAGCATGGTAGTTGGTTTACCTTTTCACTATTCTATGGTAGAACTATAAATGAATGATATGCAAAAACAAAAATCTGTAAACAGTTCATTAGTCAAAATGTGATTATTTACATCTTTCTTCTTATCTGGTAACCTAAGCCTTTTATTGAGCATAAAAGTGGAAAAAAAGTCAGTCCAGCATAATTAAAATTGATACAATTTTGCTCAAACAATGGTTGAATCCTTTAAAATAATTAATTTATATAGAAATGGAAATTGAAAAAGTTTTTATTATTATTCTTGAAAAAAAAAAAGTCTATTTTTAGAAGCAGAAACAGGAAAATATCAATATAAAATTTCATCTATGTCATAGGGTCCCTGCTGCAGGTGTCACTCTCACACTTTGTTCAGTAGTTCAGGCAGGGAATCACAACAGTATAGTCCTTTTAAATATACTTCAACTCCCTTATCGACTACATTTTCTGTTAAGTTTCGATTTTCATATTATTAACAGCGTTCATAAATTAAGATATACATTATAGATTAATTATAATGTTCCAGAACAACCCTTGCAGTGAAAATGGATGTCACATCACAGAAGAATGCCAGTCTCATATCATCAGGTAGGCTGTCCTTTATAAGTACTTCATTTATATATGACCCAATTAAACTTGTAATTATTGAGATTAAAGAAAGCATTCTATGGGTTAAAAGAAGCACCAAGATGTTGGAATCAAAGATTTCATATATATATATTGAGTATTAGATTTCCACAATCCAAACATGATTCTTGTTTGTATAAAAAAGATAATACATTGGTTATGGGCCAGGATTGAAAGTAAAAGCAAAGAGGATTCGATTTGTAGTAATTAGATTTTTTTCAAATCATTATAAAATGTGTAACACTTTCAATAATTGATACTATATATGAGTTCTATAAAATCACTACATTTCTTATAGTACAGGTGACATGCATGTGTAAGTACACAATCCGCCAGTGTCAGATTACAAAAAAAATGAAGGAGATTATTCTCTAAGATATTGCATATAAAAAATTAAAAATTTAAAAGTACTGTCACACTTTTAGTTTGATAATTAAGAAAGAAAACGAATAAGCTTGAATTCAATGTACGAATTTCATTATGAGTTTGAGAAACTGGTATTTCACTGAAATATGGTGATATTTAATTGATACATTTTAATACTGTATTGTTTTACGGTATCTATCATCTGTCTTAACTAATTACAGACTCAGGTGTTGTATGCAATTTTCGTCTTTATTCTTAAAGGCAAAAGGAATAAAATGGATTGAAAGATATATGCCCATATATATCCTCATTATAATTAAATGAGGTATTTAAAGAATTCCATACTAGTGTCTCTTCACTTAAATATCCATTACATATTATTACACCGTTGTGCTAATGTTATATACAGTAATGGCATGAAGTATATATATTTTAAGACAACCTGGTTTGCTAGTTTAGAATCTATAATATAAAATAAAATATGTCATAATATTTATATAAAATTGGAATGTGCATTATGTTCGTAATTATTGTCCTAACCAATTTGACTTATTTGTTTATTTTTTTTTAATATGTCATCTCAGTGGCTTTCAATCATTTACATTGAATCCGGTAACGGAATTAGAAAATTCGAAAGTTCTCTGTTACGTTTTGTTCAGCATGCGGAATTATATGTGATGTTAGTCATTTTCTGACAGAATATGTCAATACTAGCATAAATTCGACCATAGTTCAATAATTTAACTTTTTCTATAAAATATTGATAAGAGGAAAGCTCGCTCCTGAACAAAAAGAATAATTTAAAATCAGTTTAGAAACAAAGGTGGAAGATGTTTTGTCTACCTATTTATATATAGAAAATAAACAAGATGGCACAATGTTTCATAGTAGGTATCTCAGGAAAACCTTTTGGCGGAGTTGTTAAAATGGTTTGTGGAAGGAGTGAAAGATAAGACCTTATGAAAGAAGGTATACAACGTTAGTTCAAGGAGATATGATGGACTGATTTGACTAGAGTCAAGAACTCCTAAATAATAGTAAATAAAAAAGGAATCAATATATATATGTTTTAAATTTAAAAAAGGCACATTCTGTTTATGTTACAATATAACCGATCTATAGGTAATGTTAACGAAAGTGACGCTTCTTAATGTCATCTTGATTGTTTTTATTGTAACATAACATAAAATAAAAATAATTGAAATGTCGACGAAAATACGTAGACGCGAGAAGTCGATAATAAAAATCAAATAAGTGGTATTTCACCCCCTTACGGTTTGAATATATTCTTAATATTTAAATGAGACCATCTCTGAATATAACCAATTAAAATAAAAAATAAAATCGATTCACAATTGACGAAGAAATCGATTAAGGTACATAAAAATAAAATACATATAACCTCCTATTTTGAAGTCTCTTAAAAATGATATGTCATTTTTGACATGATTTGATGGTAAGTACAATGCCAATATCGCAGGTGTTACATCAAGTGTATGAGGGTCGTAATACTTTGGACATAACTAACTTGGTCTATCTACAACCGGGCAAATTTTATGTTCTAGAAAAATATGGCATTTTATGATTCTCAACGATCATTTTTTTAATTATACTATTAACTTTATTGTATAAAAAAGAAGATCGTGTTTCGTATTGGCATTTAGCGTGGCAATGTTACCAAGGTTATGATGTCTGCATGTAGGTTGATTGAATTTTAATTGTCTGAGAGACATTTTACGAAGAAGAGTAATTAGAATTTTATCGTATTATTAACGGAGTCGGTAGTCAATTAGAATTCCGTATTATACACGTGTCAACTTTACAGCTGTTCTTTAAAACGAAGTAGTAGGAAATATGGTTTTTGCGTTGTTTTCGAAAATTGTGTATAACGCCATCTATTGATAACCTATGGAACTATAATTTTTACAAATTATTGTATTGTTTTTGAGGTAAGGAGAACTATGTATGAAAATGTTGTCAAAATCTGCAAAATTGTGGTGATGTTACAGTAGTAACAGAGTTCATTATTGTTCAATTACTTTAATAAGTTTTATAACAATACTGGACTGTAAAAACAGTAAACGTATTATATAACGTTCACAAGAATCCTATCACTCTACAAGTTTTCCTCACAGCAGTTATTTAAGTTATATTTACAAAATACCCTCTGCCTATGCTAGCGCTATTTTTGGGTCTTTTGGAACCTTTATTTCTTTAGCGCTTAGGGATCGACACTTTTTCAACATGTTACCCATATGAGATGGTTCCCCTTATCTCTACACTCCATAAAAGTTATGTAAAGCTACCGTTACGCTATCTGTCGCACAAACGTGCTTACTAAATTTGTGCTTGTCTCGTAACTGCCAGGACCGGATTTACGAGAACACGAATCGGGCGTTCGGTCTTTAGGTAACCCGATTTGATTAGTCACTATGCATATTGTCCGGGCAGTTTAAATAGTGCACTGATTAATTTACTTTGTACATAACATTAATAAGATTTATATTTCTTTTGTGTGTTCGTGCTAATATATAAAATGGCTGAACTGATTCTGATAAGATTACTAGAAGGTTTTGCATGATATTAGCTTGGATAACTAAGCTACACTTGAGTTGCATTTAGAGCCAGAATTTAGGCTTAGCATATTTACCTACCATTAACATCAGGTGAGATTTGGGTTAAGCGTTAAAACCTATAATGTATTTAAAAGTTGGTGCTTGGCGACAGATTTTCAACTTGAGGGTGCTAGATAAATAGACGGGCTTAGAAAAGCCCTACCATTATGGTATGTTTTATCACCTTGTTACAACGTAATCGCATTATGGATCCAAATTACGCAGATTCGTTCATTCGTATGGAATATTTGAAACCAAACAATGCGTTCGTGTATATAAATCACGCGTCCACTTTCGAAATCTGACAACTGAACGTTTTCTCACGTTTCCAACCGTGGATATTTTGCTTTATTCCGTGTGAAACAGTAATAGTCCATTGAAATGTTACAATATAAGGACCGAATATTGCATTTTTTTAGAGGACGCAATTTTATTTTTGGGACATGTGTGGGGGGTCAATAGAAGGTTAACCCCAGGTTTGTGGGGTTGCCGCCCTTGTCCCCCGGCCGCCATCTTGGAAAAAGGAGTGCAAACACCTTTTTCGCAATATCTCGGAAACTATGCGTCCTATAAAAAAAATCATGAATACATAATTTGTAGCAAATCGCTATGCCTACGCCTACTATGCCTATAAATATGTTCATATAACTTTTAACTTTTTGTTATAAGTTAAGTTATAAGCAAAACAGTGAGAAAAATTCTATAAAAAATTTCTTTTTTGCTCTATAAATTTTTTTATACATTTTACAAAAAAATACTTCAGACCAATCTTGTAGATGGTCTTTTGAGGAACATTTTTCTCTTATATTTTATTAATTTAATTCAGTTAAAACGCTGTTACAACGCTCCAAAGTTGACCGGGTTCCAAAGTGACGCACTTTAACGCAATATAACAATAAATACAAAACAATAATTATATAATAACAATAAACAATTTTAAAAATAAATAAATTTACATATCGATTATTTTAATAATACATCATTTTCTTTTAGTAAAAATGTCACAATAATAGTCACCAAATATTAATGATGATCTGAATCAAAATATCACTACATAGTATAAAACAAAGTCGCTTTCTCTGTCCCTATATCCCTATGTATGCTTAAATCTTTAAAACTACGCAACGGATTTTGATGCGGTTTTTTTAATAGATAGAGTGATTGAAGAGGAAGGTTTATATGCATAATAACATAAATTAAATAGCTGGAGAAATACTGTTATTTTTGAGGTTACTCCAAATTTAACGCGAGCGGGCCACGAGCAGTAATGAATAAGTCAAAAGTACTGCGATTTTAATCATTTTTTCAGTGAATAATATAGGCTATATATTTTATACCCGTGCGAAGCCGGAGCGGGCCGCTAGTTATTTATAAATTTATAACAAAGTATTTTAGACATGTCTTCAACAAGGTTTAAAATTTTAAACATTGTTTAGTAAAACTTGTGTTAAACGCGTGTTTATTTCTGTTTTTTTTTTCGAAAAAACTGCTCAACTTATTGGTACAGGACTATGAGCATTCGCCGTGGATTTTTTCTTAAATGGTTGCAGGCTACTTTTTTTGAGTTCGATTGACCATTTACCATTAGCTTAATGCCCAACGTAGCGGGCGACATCGGCTAGTGTATACATACGATTTGTTAAGTATTCTCTTCGAACAGATATAGTGTGGTTGTCCTGTTCTAGCGAGTGTTTGCTTTCTCATTTAAGCCTCTCGACTTTGTTCGCTACTCAGCATGCCCATTGTTCAGAATTGGGATTATTTGCACTTACCTCTGTCATTTAGACGTCGAGCAGAGGTACCTTTTAAATTTTACTCGGTGTTTTTTGTTTGAAATGATTTTTTCATGTTAAAAATGAATTGCACCGTTGAAACTTTTTTTATATACTTTGTAGGTTAGCGTTTGGCCACTATCTCATGTGCTGGTCTAAGATGGTAAACATTGTAAATATAGAGGAGAGTGGCTCTCACGTGCAGCTGTCGGAATATACCAACAGTTGCTTGGCGACAGACTTAGAAAAAGCCCTTCTACAATGCTATGGTTTCTTCACGATGTTTACCCTCACCGAAAGCTTCGGAGCTCCAGTTGCATGGATTCAAACCAACGTCCTTCGATGCTGTGTCCGAACACGCTATCAATTAAGACATCGCTTCTACGTGGAAGAAAGTCCAGAAAATATTTCTTGTATATATTTTTCATAATACAGTGCAATATAAAGTCAACGGTTGTGTTAAAGAGATGTGGACCCATCGAATATTGAGCTGGAATCCCTATATTGGTTGATATTGTACGCGAAGTAGATACCTTTGGAAAATGATAATCGATTGATCACGCGTGAAAGCCTAACAAACAAACACATTCGCATTTTTAATACATTGGGACTGGGGTGCTCAAACTTGAACTGCTGACAATCCATTTCCATATTGTTAGACTACGATCGATCGACTCAGAGAGGCTGAAAGTATGTGTGATGTAGAATTGTCGTCTAGGTAGGTGTGGGTAACTCTTCCCAGAGATCAGAACAAGTGTAAAAGATCTCCTTGGTCCTCTGGACTCTTTATTACGATAAAAGAAAGTAACGACGGTGTTATTCTGGCCTAATTGAGGGTAGAATAAATTTAGTTGTTTATTAATAACATTTTGTTTTAGTTATCTACCTACTAAAACAAAATTTGTGAATAGTTCTATATTTGCAAATGGGTGAATGAATTGGCGGATAGTGTCTGGGGTAATTTGTGCCCCACAAATGCCGTTAAAACTCAAGGGGAAGGTGTATAAAACTATAGTAAGACCAGTCGTGTTATATGGATCCGAGTACTGGGGCTAAGAAAGAGAGGGATGAGAAAAGATTATATGTGGCAGAGATGCGAATGTTAAGATGGATGTGTGGTGTAACCAGAATGGATAAGATTAAGAATGAGTATATTAGAGGAAGATTGAAAATAGCACCAGTGACAGAGAAGTTGAGAAGTAATAGGTTAGCATGGTACGGGCATATTATGAGAAGAATGAAAGTCATGTAACGAGAAAGGTTTTGAGTTTGAAAGTGGACGGTTATCGGGGTAGATGAAGACCGAAAAAGGTGTGGATGGATTGTGTGGAAAATAATATATGTATAAAAGGTGTGAATACTGAGATGACATCTGACAGAGGAGAGTGGAAAAGGAAAACATGCTATGCCGACCCTATTTAGGTGGGATAAGGGTAAGATGATGATGAGTTCTATATCTGCAAATTTTTTTAGAGATCGACTTAAATAGCACTCGATCGAGGTTTGACAACCCTTCTTTAAGAGATGTCATAAAATAAATTAGTAATAAAAAATAAGATTCTTACACGTAGCTTCTATCACTTTGATAAACTATAAATGTGGATTTAAATTATTGAGATACTTATGGCACCACATTATTAGTACGTTGCACCTAAGTGAACCTGGGGCGAGTTGTTAGTATGTAGACAAATAATACTTTTGGGACAGTTTACAGCTAAATACAAAATTATATATATTAAAGGATGTCAAGAAAAACGAATGTCAACTATGTGCAACAATGTCTGTAAATAATTAGTTTTTCCTCCTCCACTAATTTAGTTTTGTGTAATTAATTTTCTTTGTCCGTATCCCACGTCTTATCAAAGCTGTTCAATCTTGTACAATATTGTCTGTGTTTGCCGTTCGACTGAAGGCTTAAACAGGGTAACCTCGCTGGTACGTTTCAAGGGATCGATGGCACGCATGCGCCTCTCCCCCGGCCCGTACAAAGGCAAGGCTGACCCGTTACTGGCCGGGCCTGTCAAAATAACAGCAGTTTTTCGCAAAATTTGGCACGCGATAGTCAAAATAAAACCTTCGGTTTGGTTTACCTTTTAATAACACACACGACCACACGCTTATGATGTCTTTCAATTACATATATACCGGTTAGATTCCGATTATCGATCTTCGGGGTCTTAGAGAGAAAAAAAAACTGGATTTTTTTTTATAATAAAACTATGTACGGAACGGATGTGCGTGTAGCATTTTGTGTCAAATGTCTTAATTGAATCTGGTGGTGGTTTGTAAAAATGTAGCCTCTTGTTTCGTGTAAAAAAAAGGTGAGTTATTTGTGACTTTACTTGTTGCGCTTTCGTATATACGAGTTTATCCGTTACGTAATGGGTCATTAGTGTCTCTCGGAATAAAGTGGCGAGTATAAAGAACCTTGTAGGATTTGAATAATTATAATTGAATGGGTTGATGGGAGTTGTTTCAAAAGGGAGTTTAATAGATCATTTAAAATTTTATTAGTATAAAATAAGACAACATGTTGGGCGTTATTTGATGCATAATGGAAATAGATGTATTTTTTATTGTGGTCCATATGAAATGATGTTGTTACCATTTGTAATTTATAGTAAATTGGAATACATTTTCGATTTCTAATTGGGATTAAAATAAAATAATTTTAAATAATTATTTTTATATTTATTTTCGTCTTTTTTTTTCTTTTCATTTGAACACAATTTACACTGGATGTTAAATGACTATGTGGTATAAGATGGTAACATTTTATAGTCAAAGGGGGAGAGGCTATCAAGTGCAGCTGCCGGTACATACCTCTATACCGGTACTTAGCGACGGATTTTGAACTTGAGGGTTTCAGCGGTCGAAATTTGTCTGAAGTTAATATATATATTATATATGTGTGTGAACAAGCGAAGTGTAAATTGTTTTTCTTATAAAACAAGGCAGTTAACAACAGCCAATCTCAACTATTTGCAAAACCGTATCCAATATTTCGAAACTCGTGTATAGCATTAAAAAAAAAGTAGTACTTTAACAATATATATATATATTTGGCTTGTAAAAATTTTCGTACTGGTCCCAGGTTCATACTTGTTTGATATGGAGATGAAACTTGTATAAGTTTTTTTTGGACCCGATGTTTAATTATGTATGTCACGGTGAGTGATGGAAATTTTCAACGGCTTATATTCATTTCTTAGTTCGTGGTAAAAAAAATGTTTTACACATTTATGTGTGCTTGTACGATTTGAATTATTAGAAATTGTCGTATTCCGTTATACCATTTTTTGTACTACTTCGATAGATAACGTTAGTTGTGATTTCTGTAATTATATAAAAGCCTGGCCTTTTTCAGTTTTAAGCGCCTTTTGGAGACTATCAAAAAATTGTAGCGTTTATGAGTTATGCTTTCATTTATTCCGTCCTTTTCTTTCATTCAATTATTATAATTATGCAAACTTTACTGTATTTAATTGCGTCAATACAAGTGACCATGTAAGAACTCTTTTGATTGAATTTTTTTTTTAAATGTCTACCATCGCATTTTATAAACATTTTGTTTTTGATAGTAATTTTTTTTTGGGTATATTATGTTATTAAACGTTGTAAAGAGGTTTGAAAAAGTTGGAGAAGAAAAAAAATTTAACCGCTAAGTGTTGTATAAATCTTGTTTAATATTTTATGTTTAAAATTGTTATTTTTATTAGTTTTTCAATAAATATTGCATTCTTAACTGAGTCCAACTTTAAAGTACCTACTGACTGGAATGATTATTGGGATGAATTCCGCTAGTTAGGATTAGGACGCGTGTATCGTACAAGTAAATTGTTTCGATTCGCTGGATGTGCAATACAATGACTAGTCAATATTTGCTAAACTATATTTTGGGTTCTAAATAGTACAACTCAAATATTTAGCGACTGGTCTCTAATACTTCTTCATGACCAGTGGGAAGTAGCCATTTTGCAGAGTATCGGATTTTACCTCTTAATTAGATTTTGTGTTTTTTGTTTAATTAAATTTTATTTTCAATTCATTTTAGAACTAACTGCACGTCACTATTGACATTATAAACAGTAATCTGCTCCTTTAAACATAGTTATTAATTTATACTAAACTTCATAATCGGACAAACGCCAAAACGGCCATCATAGCGTGCCGGTATAATAAAAAAAAAGATTATATTCCCCAGAATAGTACGTGAAGATGGCATACTTGTACCACTAAAATACTATTTTTTTTTACTTTAATAATGAATTTTGGTATTTACATATTTTCAATACATTCCTCCGCCATTTTTGTTTATCTCTATATCCTATTTACATGGACATTTTTTATAGGTATATATGTTCATAATAATAATAACGCGTTTTAATATTAGAAAACTCGATCATTTAAACGGTCGTGTTGGCCCGTTAACTGAGTCCATTAGCAGCGTAATTACCAATAAAACTGATATCCTATTATACGGCTAATATACGTTACGTGTCAAGAGTCTGTCGCGATATTGCGTGTGTAACGACGACCTTTTTAATTAGATTCTTATACACGGGTGTTCCTTTTACGCACGAGTTTTCAACTGCGTTCACCGGAGTGGAATGGATGGGAATTAATGGGAATGAATTACTTCTTCTTCTTCTTACCCTTATTCCCACGCAAGTAGGGTCGGTACAACATGTTTGTCATCCTGTGATGTATGATTTGGCTTATTTTTTACGATCGACCGCGCGCGCCTTACATCAACCCTCCTCAGGATTATCTTTTAGTACCACTATATGATGGCTCAGCAGTGACGTATTTACACCACCCTAGAATAAAAGCATAAGCTTTCAGTGAAGGAAAAAACATCATGGCGAAAGAATAGGGATGGTTGCAAGGCTTTTCTTTACACCACCCTGGAATAAAAGCATAAGCTTTCAGTGAAGGAAAACATCATGGCGAAAGTTCATAAGCTTTCAGTGAAGGAAAACATCATGGCGAAAGAATAGGGATGGTTGCAAGGCTTTTCTTAACGTCCGCCTGGCAAGCTATCACTCTTCGGTTGAAAATGTATCACCAAGCGTCTATAGGGGTTAATCCGGCAACTGCACTTGAGATCCAGCCCTCCAGGTTTACCGCGTCGGTATTCTAGACTACGCTGACATTTCACATGAGGTGAGGCTTTGGACAAACTCTAAAAATCTTATTTTTCATCCGTCTGCCATCTGCCAGATTGGTATGTAAATATTTTGGAGTAATAATTGTAAAACGATATTATACTTATCAAAGACATTATCGAATCACTGTTAAATGATTGCGTGAGACGGGTAATAGTATATCGAGGAATCTTGTTATCTGATACGGAGAAGTTACTTTCCCACGCGATTACGTACGACACGCCTAGTTGTCGCGTTAATTATCTGTAGTCCGATGAAACTGTAGAGGCCCTGCCAGGCCAACAGCGTAGGTCAGTTCGAAAAAAAAAAGCGTTATTTATTTTATTGTGAGTTATATTATTATTATTATATATATTTTTTATATTATAGGGGGCAAACGAACAGGTGGGTCACCTGATGGTAAGTGATCACCGCCGTCCATAGACACTAGCAACACCAGGGGAGTCGCAAGTGCGTTGCCGGCCTTTTAATATATGTGGGCCACATATATATTCATAATATTATATATACACATATTTTCAGCCAGTTTTTTTTTCTTATAGTCTCATTTTTACGACGAATTCTCTCGATCGGAATATGTTTGCTTTTTAAATATATTATGGTAGATATAATAGCTGTGATTTCACGAAAATCGTCACCGACGCGACGCGAAAAATACAATATTGAACATTTTTATTTCACTTCACTGCACCTGTATATCGTTATATGACATTATCTTAATCCTAATATTTTAAATGTGAATGCGCGTTTGTTTGTTACATTTTGACGCTTTAACACGTTCCGTGCCACGTATACCACCGGTGGTACACGTTATGCATGATCTTACGCTCGCGTGTACCACACACTTGTGATGTGAAACTTACAGTACTTACTTACATTTACGGATTACGGATAACAAAAGAATTACTTATCTATTAATATTGCAATGTAACATTGTATGATAGTATATACATTTTAGTCAATATATCAAATGGCCTGAACGACATTTCAGGCAAAATTGGCTTGTCACGAAACTTGTTAACTACTGGACTGGCCGTCATGAAATTTCTCGTATCCATTGTCAAGAACACAGAAAATGATATACGGTACTTTGACCCGGAAAAAGTTACTATTCCCAATGGAACAGGTCAAAGCTACATTAACAAAGGGGCTAAGTCGCAAAATTTAGTTTTGTGTAAAATAATAACTATGTATTTAACTGTATATGGTTATATAATTTATCGCTAGATGACGCTGTTCTGTAATTTTGGATTATTTCCAAAAGAAAGATTTCCAAAATATTAATTAAAAAAAAAAACAATTTTTTTACACTTTTCTATCCATATGAAAATATTTTTCAAATGAGCAGAGTAAGAAAAAAATAAGTAAGTAAGTTTTCTAATCCCGCCTGGCTAGCTACCACCCTCAAGTTGAAAATCTGTCGCCAAGCACCTGTCGGTGTGTTCTGGTAGCTGCACTTGAGAGCCAGTCTCCCTCTAGGTTTAGCGTGACTACCATCTTAGACCACATAATCGTTTAACATTCGGTGAGATTGTGGTCAAACGCTACAATGTATATATATAAAAAAAAGTAAATTACCCACCTAAAAAAACCAAACATGCACCCACCGCGCTGTAATATTTTTTCATTGCTTTGAAAAAGGTTGACCCCCGCTGCTGTGGACTATAAAAAAACGGGGTGTATCCTCCATGACAGAATACAAAACTAATTTCGATAAAGTCTCATATCAGCATTTTCATGTTAGAATTTAACGACATCGTGTCTGTAAGTAATTAATTATCTTGTCTACAATAACTAAGCGAACCTATCCCAATTTATTATCATTTTTATCGGTCTCGAATACACCGGACACTTACGGTTAATTAATGGAACAACCTTTTATCGTGGTTATTATATTAGACTAATGCACTACGGTATGTCTGCTTTATGTACAAAGTACTGCAACTGAGGCTCCTTGTGTCCCGCATAGGAGTGTCACTACACCAATTATTATAATTGTGAAGGATGATGCACTATTAGTTGATGGATATCCGTTCGGAATTATAATATAGTTCGTAATCCTTTGAAGCTACGAAACACTCTATTTTATTTAATGGAACCTTTCAGAACAAATGAAAGACGATGCAATTTGTAACGGGGAATTATTTATAGTAAGAGATGTGACTGGTTAATGGAAACGACGTTGGGGATTGCTAATATAATATTGACAATGGTAATGCTAATTGACTAATGAGCTATTCAAATCAAAGATTCTTTATTCAGTTTAGGCCCTAAGAAGGCGGTTATGAACGTCAAAACTACCAGCGGTTTACAAATATTAAGAGGTTTGCTATGATGTGACCCTCGAAAGGATGGTAGTTCTGACGTATCCTGCTAGCGCGATACAGTGACACTGTAAATTTTAAACCACTAGCCTAACAATACAATTCAGGTCACCTCCACATACATGAACACATACATACATAGGTAAGTACACATATGGTAGGAGGGTTTATTTTTTTCCTGTTTATTTCGAACTGGGTTCGTTTAGGTTAGCCGAGTCGACAGACATAAAATACATGTTTGAGTTCGTAAGGCACACTTTTGTACTGTATTCTTCGAGCAATCAATCAGTCTTTGGAAGAAAACATTGCTAAAAGCCTTACTAAATAAAATATACCGTAGGTTTTACGGACTCGCAACAATTGTTTCGTTTTATGTGTCAAAGATTACGATTTTTTTTTAAATATCTCTCAGTCAACGCAGCTATAAAATATTGGGTTATATAGTCGTACACGTTGTAGGTTCCCACAAACGGAGCTACACATATGTAATATTCTCAGCGTCATGTAAACGGGTTGGCAGTTCATTCGTGAACTGTCCAACTTGTCAGGTTGGTGTCTCTCCTGAAACGTATCCGGCATGTCTCTTTACTCTTCGTGTATGAAACATGTTGACAACAAATACTCATTGAAATCAACAAGCGTCCAAATTGTGATCGCATTAAATTAAATTTTAAATGAATAGAACTCGGTGTATTATTGTGCGGTATATAAAAACATTCTGGAAAGTTCTAACTGTTGATGTCTATACTCTTTTGTTAAAATACTAAAGTCATCAGAAGTTGCAAGTTTATAATATGTACACAATTGTTCATTTTATAATATCTGTGAGTAAATATTCTATTGTCAGGAGGTATGTAAACGCATCACTTCAGAAACGCGACTGCATGTGTTTAGCTAATTCTTTCTTTGATGTGCTTCTAATTGTCAAGACAAGGTTTGTATGAAAGAGAATGTTTGAAAATACGTTCGGAAAAGTGTATAATTTTGCGTTAAAAATCTCCAAAAGTTAGTGAGTGACTGAGACAATAGACTGTAAGGATTTCCTTAAAAATATTGACATTAAGTAGTTCCGTTGCCACTGTATTTCGTTACGTGGTCGTACTGTAACGTGAAGGTTTGGTCTTATTTTCTCTATTAGTAAAACCATGCGAAGCCGGGAAGCTAGTGTAGTAATAATTTCCACATATCACTACATAGTATAAAACAAAGTCGCTTTCTCTGTCGCTATATCCCTATGTATGCTTAAATCTTTAAAACTACGCAAAGGATTTTGATGCGGTTTTTTTTAATAGATAGAGTGATTGAAGGGGAAGGTTTATATGTATAATAATATCTATTAAATAGTGGAGAAATACTATTATTTTTGAGGTTACTCCAAATTTGTAGGTGGTAGAGCTACGCTGAAGCTATAACTGGTTTCAGCATGAATGGGTCGGCTCGCCCGGCGTAGTACCACCCACTCACAGAAAACCGACGTGAAGTAACAGTGGTTGCACTGTTGCGTTTCGTTCGGTCAGTGAGAGCGCCGGAGGCCCACATATTTAAAAGGCCAGGCAACGCACTTGCGACTCCTCTGGTGTTGCTAGTGTCTATGGACGGCGGTGATCACTTATCATCAGGTGACCCACCTATTCGTTTGCCCCCTATAATATAAAAAAAAAATTAACACGTGCGGGCCACGGACAGTAATGAATAAATACAAACTACTGGATCGATTTTAATCATTTTTTCAGTGAATGACATAGGCTATATATTTTATACCCGTGCGGAGCCGGAGCGGGCCGCTAGTAAAATATAATATTAAAATACTTGTTGTTTCTCCAGATTAATCTCCGAAACAGCTGAACCGATTCCGAGGAAGCGTTTACTAGTAGATAAAATATTTCCAGCAGCAGCTGTTAATGAAGCAGGAATGATACAATTGAATAAAGGTCATTTTAAATCGGTAAAATTATTATAGTGGTGGTAATGCCGAAATTATAAATTCAAAATTAAAAAAAATAATATTATCAGTCCTGTTAAAATACGTTGTTCTTATGAAACAGTAATACCATTTTTACGAGAACGAAGTCGCGGGCACAAGCCAGTCTTTAATAATGTGGAGTGGTTGTCGAAATAAAGAAAATATACGATTCTCGATACTAAACATAGAATAAAAGGTCAAATTAAATAGATAGCTAATATTTAAGGTCATAGTTATAAATGCGCTGTATAAAGAGGAAGCTAGTATTCCCAGGGTCTTGATAAACTAAACGAGGTTCTGGTTACATTGGATGAAACCTTGACCCGTTTGCAACTAGGTCGTTCCGGATTGGCCCTGAGGCGGGTGATTATGCAGTTCGGATGCCGTTTTGTTAAAAAAAAAACTGCGAATGGAAATACTATTGTTATCAAGTACAATTGTTCTAAGAAATTCTTATTGGCATAAACTGTCGCTGTACGGAAATGGGGTGCTTCTAATGATAACAGCAAATTCGCAAAGAATTCGAAAAGTCTGTAGCATTGATTATGCTTTCAATGAAGTATATCTAATTCGTGTTTTTATTAATATAACCGCAAACCGCGTCTTCAATCCACAAATTAATTGATTCAGAGCCAATGAAGAATGGAGTATTCACTACTCTTTTTTGTCGTTATTATTTAAGAGATGCAGATATGCTAATGTTAAAATGGATGTGTGTGTTGTAACTTTTTTTTATATTATAGGGGGCAAACGAACAGGTGGGTCACCTGATGGTAAGTGATCACCGCCATCCATAGATACTAGCATCACCAGGGGAGTAGCAAGTGCGTTGCCGGCCTTTTAAATATGTGAGCCTCCGGCGCTCTCACTGGCCGAACGAAACGCAACAGTGCAAGCACTGTTACTTCACGTCGGTTTTCTGTGAGAGGGTGGTACTAACCCGGGCGAGCCGACCCATTCATGCTGAAACCAGTAATAGCTTCAGCTTCAGCTTCACTTACATAGAATGGATACAACAAGAATGGATAAGGTTAAGAATGAGTATATCAGAGGAAGATTGAAAATAGCATTAGTGACAGTGAAGTTGAGGATTAATAGGTTACCATCAGTATGGGCATGTCATGAGGTGAGATGAAAGTCATGTAACTAGAACAGTTTTTCAGTATGACGGTGGACGGATACAGAAGGCGAGGAAGACTGAATTTTATGTGTATAAAAAGACATGAAAATCAGGGGGAAAATCTCATAGCGGAGAATGGAAACGGAATAAATGTTATGTCGTTCTTAAGATAAGGGTAAGAAGATGATGACTGTTATTTATTAGGTGTCTGTGTCTTAATTGTGTTTGAAGCAACATCAATTTATACGAAATTATTTCAAACTGGAAGTTGCTTCCCTTTTGTTCATGAAGACGGTTATTGTTTCAAAGCGTTCCGTAGTTCAATTTACTGATAATGAGAACGCGGAAACCAACTTTAACGAACAACATTCCAGCCGCCTTACTCTTGACGCTTTCGAGTTCTAAATCAAATCGAATTTTATTCGAACTCGGGCTATTTCGTACTCTTGAAATCAACGCTAGCGCTCAATCGTGCTGTGGCTCAAATTAAGACTAACTTCGATCGACTTAATCGTTAGGATCGATAAATCGGTACTCTCCATTTTGTTTGACAGCTGTAAATGGAGTCGTTCGTTCGAGTGCGGCTGTCAAAATAGACGATGCTGAAAAAGGTACTTTTTTAGGATCGAGTGAGAACATTTTAGTGTTTTATTTTGATATTTATTCAAAAATTTTCATTGTTATTGTTTACTTTGGAATACCGAACCCAATAAACACACGTGTGTGAAGTTATTTATAAAAAAAAGTCGATATACTAACAACTATATTGAGAAATTGAAGTTTCCAAGAAGTTAGAAGAAATTATCGAATATTGAAGAAGAAGTATTATATGTACATTAATTTATTACACCCTACATGTGTTTAAATCAATAACAAAATGATATTTGTATTAATAACGTGGTAAGTTTTATCGTTTAAGTGTTCACATAAAAATTATATTTGTACATACATTACATAGTATGTTTATGCATTTTTTGCAAATAAGATATATCTAAATCCCTCAGTGGTGGTATAAAGGCATACAAGGTCAGTCATAATTGTCAGTAAAAAAATATATGAGGAATAAATTGTAAGTTACAAGTTTTGCTTACATAATTATATTTTGCTACTGAGAGCTATCGAGACAATATCATGGTCATTTTCCAGCTACAAGGGATATGTGGACTAACCATAAAAACATATTTGTAAAATCTATAAAGTTACCCTAATCTTATAAATGAAGATTTATATGTAAAAAATAATATAGGTTATATAGGTATAGGTTAAGCGATGGAGATAATTAACTATGATTTTATTCACATTAATAAATAATATGTTACTAAGTTTTAGTCTCAAGTTGAGTTGTTTTGAGCTCTCATATGTTTGATTAACAAGTTTAGTTTAGTTTTCTCTCTGAGTATGCAATATCTTTATATATACCATAATATATCCATAATGTATGTTAAATTTGATTTTATTTTATGAAAGTTTATAGTTTATATTAATATACACATGTTATTTGTACAATTTGTGACATGAATATTTTAATTTTGTAATATAAATTAGGTATATGTCACCCAGGCTATTTGGTAATTAACAAAGCATTATTAAATACAATTGATAAGTAGGCAAGTGAATTATTTTTAATTTAAAATTACAGAAACATCATACATAGAAATAATAATATATTGTTTTTTTAGGTGATCCTGGTAACTTCCTAAGAAGAGTAAAAAGTGACACTTATAGTAAATGCACTAGTCGTTCAAGTAGTCGTTGGCACAAAAGTGTTCTACTAGACACACTGCGGAACAAATGAAATCCCTGGACACTATATATCTCATCATATCATGCTGTACTACAAATCAGCATACACCAATCAAAAACATCAACAAATTATTACCAATTATCATCAGCTTGATGTATTTGATGGTAAAATATAACAACATAATTTATAACATGTAATTGTCTGTAAAAACAAAATATTTATTGATGTAATGAAAATTATTTAAGTAATATTATAGAAAAATAAAATTGGCTTTAGTCAAGGTTAAATATATGCTGTTTTTTATTGAATGGTGATAAAAGTTAATCAGTTGTGTTCTAAGCTCTTGTTATTAAATTAAAAATGAAAATGAAAGCTTTTTTTGAAATTCATTTACATAATTTTCATAAATAAAAACTCATTATTTATTGTTCTGACAAAATGTTCATGAGAGTCCATCTATATGGTGAACTATGAAGTGCTCAGTGGCATGATGTATACAAGTCCATGGCAGTAAATTGATTAATTTATTGTTTCAGTTTTTAAATTATTCATAATATATTATGTCATCAGATAAAAAATAAACTATTTCAAGATATCACATTGAATATCTCTGTATACTGTATAATAGTCTTAATCAAGCAAAATACACTTAACATGAAATGTGTTATGGCTGCTACAATATTTATATATAAAATTGGTTTTAATTGATAATCTCAATATTACTATAATATTAAAGTTTAAGACACATCGATTGTCTGAAAAAATTACATTATTCTTAACTTTGTAATGTCTTTATAGATGTTCAATATGTACTAATAAAAGTTGAAGTTAATTTCATGATTGTTCTCTCTTTGGTATATTTTAAATATGTTCTTGATATATGTATGTATGTATGTGACATAAATCTATATAAACTTTATATAAGATTAGAAATATGCTGCTTTTTGAAACAGTGGTAATGTTTAATTAGCTGTATTATTAACTCCTATTGTTAATAAACGTGAAATGAAAAGAAATAATTTATTTTATTGTGTGTAATATATTGGCACAAATATTAAAATCCATTATTTATGGTTCATATGGGATATTAATTAAAGTTAAACGTATACTACCAACAGAAAACATATTACTTGGCTTTATGGTGTATTAGCAAGAACTTTACATATTACTTGATTTATATTTATTTTTGTCTATAATGGTAAATGGATTTACATAATTGATTGTTTAGGTTTTTAAGTGTCTCTTTATACTATATTAAAGCTATAATCATCACACTCAATAATATGTGTAGTGTATGAAATTCCAAATTCAAGAAAATACACTTAACGTGATAAAACATCACGGTTGCTATGAGTTTTATTACGATTTCGGTAATGAGTGATAAACTTAATACATAATACAACATTTAACTTTTGAAACGGCCTGAAAAATCTACAGTATAGGTACCTAATTTTAGTATGTAATGTTTACAAGTTTTCTAAATGTATGTTCATAAAAGTTATAGTTTTATCACACACACTTCATGAATATTTTCCCTTACTATACTTTTCATAATTGCTTTACATATATCTAGGTAATATACATTGATTGGTGTATAAATAATACATCTCATCATTTTCTAAAACATTCCAATATTTTTATAATTAAATTTGACAGTCTGTAGCACAGACTAGTAAAGATTATATTCTGCGACACAGACTAAAAATAACATGAACGTCGTGTTCAATAATAAAATCAATTATTTCAGGACGATTTTAATAGGTGTAGTATATTTTTATAATATTTAACATAATATAAATCATTATTTTAGCGTTATTGAGGCAGAAAACACCAAAAAAGCTATGATTTAAGCATATAACTGTAACACTTTACTGTGACGTATTGTGTGTACACCGTGCCCGGATACACTTAACGACGCCGTTATGAATCGATCGTAACTCGATCTTGATATTCGATTTGATTTGGTTCAAGAGTACCCTTTTAGATCAAGATCAAAACAAAATTGAGTTCGAATCAGAAACAAAACCAAATTGAAATCAATTTCAAGAGTTAGCCTGCTGTACAAACAAACAGGCACCTCGATTTTCCGCCCTACATCCGACACCGATGAAAAAAGTTTGCGTTGCGAAATATTTCACAAAAATATTTTGTTACCGTTTCGTATTTATTTCCTTTATGAATTGATATGCTGAGATTGTGATTTACTTTCTGGTTTGTTCTTAACTAGCAAGCCGCAAGCTAGCAAGAGCCCTGGCTCCGTATGTGTTCAACGTAGCAGTGCCCCACATTCTGAAAAAAAAAAACTGTAAGGAAATTCTGAAAAATGGGTCTTATATGTCGGGGTTCTAATATTCGATGGGAATTATGGTCGATGATCGATGGGCGTTTAAGAAAGAGGTAAAATGAAAGGTGTAAAATATAAAGGTATAAATTATAATAGAATAAAAAATTAGAGCAAACGAAGTAAGATTAGAAATCGATGGCGAGCGTGCTCGAACACCGCGTCGAACCGACACGTACATTCGAATCCTCGCAAATGAGCCGGAGCTTTTGACGAAAGATAAACATTGTGATGAAACTATAACATAGTGGTATGGCTATTTCTAAGTCGGCCCGTCTAACTACCACTTCTCAAGTTGAAGATGAAATTCCAGAACACGTTACCGATTTGCCGGATATTAAGTTGAAGCACCGTGTCAAGCAGGTTTTAATGTCTAAAGGGTATTATTACAGGGTGGATCAATACGAGTATGTGAACTATGGTGACGTCTGAAAATAACGTCCTCTCTGTGCATCCACCAAAACCGAATGCAATTATTTAAAAATATGAGTTATAATGCGTTTAATTAAAAGATAAACCAGATCGAGTTTCTTACCGGTTATTTTCGATGATTGGGTTGTTTTCCGAACCGGTGGTAACTTTGACGTTCATAAGCGCCTTCTCGGGGCCTAAACTGAATAAAGTATTTTTGATATTGATTTTGCCGTCAAAAGACCCTATAGATGTGTCTCAGTAGCTGAAATGAACAGCCATTTCCTCTCTAGGTGTATGTAGTGTATTTACCATCTCAGACCACATTACCATTTAACGTCAGGTAATTGTGGTCAAACTCTAAAACCTATAAAAGTATAAAATAAAAAGCAAATCTTGCTCGATGTAGTACAAACGTATTGTAATGTTAGAGATGTATATAGATAGTGGTGTGTATATATATATTTTGAATAGGTAAAAATAGCAGTATTGATGACCTTGTTTGTTCTTTAAAGCTGAACTTTTATTGTCAACGATTAAGAAGCGAACAAACAATCAGCTTGCTCAGTCCATTGAGTGGGCGGGATATCCAAAACTGCCGTTTTAGTTATTGTGTGATGACTATACTCTCTGGTAGAGGGGGGAAATTGTCACTGTCAGTGTTGAAATATTTTTGGCGTGTTTTATGTTCCAGACGAGGCTGGTGGCAGCTCGGACACCCGATCAGACAGTAGCGAGGACGAGGTTACAGAGCACGTGACCAGGTCCACGCCCCCAACAGACATGGCTGCTGCCAGGGCTCAGGTAACTTTTATATCATTGCTAGACGAGCCAAAAGTCCCAGAACTAGAAAAGTAAATATTGACGTATGGGTTTAAGGTATAATTGTAGCTTATGGACGGATTGGTAAATTAATAATTATAAGGAAAAAATATAATTACTTGTCAGTAGCAGAGTGATTTGATTCATTAAGGGGTTACTTTGCGGAAATGCATCATTTAAAATTAGGTTGGACGTTACTTCGCATTTCCGCTTAGAAACAAGCAGTGAGTCCGACGGGACTTCTGATTGACAATTATTTCTAGATCTAATTTACTAACTATGTAACTTTCGAGTTTTTGGGTAATCTGCTCTGCCCGTTCCCTCCTATTTACCCATTGGCCTAAAAGAAGCGCTTACTATTTCAACTGACTTACGCGATGGACTTTCAAAACAATTTTCTTACCACTCCACCGGCTTTATTAAAGAACCCACGACAAAAATTTGATGCTTATAAAATCTTTTGCGTGGTCTGTCCGTCTGTCTTAACAATTTTATTACATCTGGACCTTTACCTCGCGTTAGTCTTATAATGATTTGGATTACTACGACACATTTAGGTATGCCCCTTAAATTTTCGTATAAAACACAGCGGTTGCGAATAGAACCGACCACGCAACTGAGCATTGCATACCTCGTTGACATAGGCTTTCACAGTTCGACTATTCTCGGTTCTCTTTAACGACAAATTTGCTATCGGCACAATTATTCTGTTCTCGTTTGGCTTTCTTTATCCCACACATTCTTTTGTACCTGCTCCGCTCGTAAGAGTCGGTAACGCGATATTTATAATCTATAACTGTCTTCTATAGATAGACAATTCTGATATGCAAAAAACAATTTCTCAAATACGACTGCTATACCAAGAGATTACCGCGTTCAAACAATCTATCTTTCGTTTTTTCTAATCACTAGATAGTATAAAACAAAGTCGCTTTCTCTGTCCCTATATCCCTATGTATGCTTAAATATTTAAAACTACGCAACGGATTTTGATGCGGTTTTGTTTTAATAGATAGAGTGATTGAAGAGGAGGGTTTATATGTATAATAACATAAATTAAATACAGAAGAAATACTGTTATTTTTGAGGTTACTCCAAATTTAACGCGTTCGAGTCACGGGCAGTAATGAATAAATCAAAACTACTGGATCGATTTTAATCATTTTTTCAGTGAATGACATAGGCTATATATTTTATACCCGTGCGAAGCCGGAGCGGGCCGCTAGTATTTGCATAAATTGAAAAAGAAAAATAACGTATTTGTTTTTATAACTTTCGGTGTTACAGCGTGACAGTATTCTTCAAACTATATTTGAATCGTTGTATATTTGAAATACAAATGTTACAGGTGCCAACTATCAGCGTGACCCCGCACAGTCCGGGAGTGCTCGAAGACAGTTTACAGCAGCTGAGACGGCTTCACGCAGCGGTGCAGCGCATGCGAGCAGCACCGCTACCGTTACTGGTTAGTGATCATGCAATATATTTTGAAAACTTTTTTTATATCAGTTTACCTAAAAGGTCCTTTATTGAAGTGATACAAAATATTAGTTCACATACTAGTTAAAATAGAAAAAGGGATCCAAAGTAAAACTTTCAATCTCCTGCTTGTACTAAATAATTTCACTTATTCACGTTTAGAACATATATGTCGAGGAATAAAACCAACGAAAACAAAAAAAATTGTGACGACATCATTACGCCATATTTCTTATATTCATCGGTCCGTCGGTTTAGACTCGGTATTGAGTAAAAAAAATGAATAATTAAGCGGTAAATACAAAAGTACAACGGTAAACTTAGAAACGGAATGTTTGTAATATTTTAATAGTCTGACGTTTTATATGATAATGCATTATTCCTAATCTAGGGAATCTCGCTGCAGGTAGAGTCATAAATCTTAATTAGCGTAGTAGATAATAAACTGGTCAGAGGGGGTGACTACGCACAGCTGATATTTCATGAGAGATTGTCGATACAAGCGCTGTACGTCACTAAACGTTACAGTAATGCTACATCCATACTTGCGTGTATCGAGACGAAGGTTCGTATATGCTCGCAACAAATGCACGTGTGGGAAAACATTATTGTCACGTGTTACGAACTATCGGACTTCGTGACGATAGACGCAGCACGATAACTAGGCCCGTGGATTTTACACAGATCAAAGCATCTTAGAATCGCTAAATTGGAATAAGAAATAAAATTGAGGTTAGGCTTTAGCGCAACAAGTTGCCAAAGCTATTTCACGCAGGTATGAGAATCATGCTCTGTTCTACTCTCACGTTTTATTGCACGTTCTTAGTAAACAATATGGGGTTGCGAACCCATCACTTAAAAATTGTTGAATCGATTTGAATAATTTTTTAATTGTTTTACTTCATAGACACCTGATCGTAATCTAGATTAAAAAATCACACTAAACTCAATTTTATATAAAGTTTTAAGTAATTACGATTTTTATAAAAATTACACGAGTTCAGCGATGTATATTTTCTTGCTGAGAAGAAGTGGGGCGAGCGGTGTGATGCTTATATTGTTTTCACTGTACATTTAATATATTGTTGAGATAATAAACTACGCAGACGAAGTCACGGGTATCAGCTAGTATTATATAAACTGAATAGCGAGCACAAAATATGAGATGGATATATTATATACAGGCTACAGGCACGAGTCGTCTCAGTACATCTTGCCCGTCGCTTTGCAAAGATGGCGTCGTCGAACCGGATTGCTCTTCACCAACACATCTGGATTTCTACTCGCAGAGTCGAAAGGGGAGCGGTCAGTAAATCAATCAGTGTATTCTATATATTTAATACTAGTTACCCGGCCCGGCTTCTCGTGGGTGTACTAACGAATTTGATGAAATTAAATGGACAACTGAACGTCAATCTCTCAATGTCTATGATTGGTAACACTATCGACTGACGATGAAGGAAAACTTGTGAGGAAATCTAATTTAAGAAATGTTCTTGTAGTACCACCGTGTGTGGGAAAATATAGAACTGTGTATTTCTCGGATTTTGAATTTGCCAATACGTCGTGGGCTAGCGAGGGTGATTATGCCCATACCTTCCTTCTGGAAAAGACCTATAGCCCGCCAGTGGGTCTCTTACAGGCTGATATGATGATGAAGATAGTGTATTGTCAAAAGCTAAATTCTATTTTTTTTTGGACAATGTTCTCGTCAGCCATCTCAGAGAGTAATAAAAAAAAACTTCTTATAGTGCTTTTCGATTATCAGGTGAATCTCGACAATGGGGTCTGTGGGAACGTCGCGATGAAGGCAGGCGGAGTTCTTGGGCAGCACTCGAACCTGGACCCAGACAACACGACGCGCATAGACAACGAAGGTGGGTCGATATTAAAATAACTTTGAGCAATTATGTTTATTTGTAGGGTTATTAATATACTTCCAAAATGAAGTCATATTTACAGGAATTATCCTCATAGATAATATTATATGTCTAGTAACCGATTTCCGCTCGCTTCGTTGGGTATTAAAAAAAAGTTGAGTCTCAAAGCAACTGTGTTTTCATCATACAAAAGATATTATATACCTATAGACTCCAGAATTTTCTTAATAATTGAGGTTTCGATGATTTTTTAATAGCTACCGATTTCATAGTAAACTCCATTTTAAAATATTATTTTTAATAAAAAAAAAATAGTTAAAATTTAGGCACAGTATCCGGCTTTTGATTTAGCACGTCGCGTTGGAGCGCAGACACTGGTAAGTTTGGATTTACGCTGTGCGATAGAGATAACGCTATACGAAACCGAAGCGAGACGATCTTCACCGGACATCTCACTCTTCTCCCCGACGTGCCAAATCAGTATATGGAACTATCGGCCGTCTTAAATATTTATATCTATTTACAAATTTTAACTTGATTAAGGTTTTGGTAGAGGTAGAACTATATAGGACTTTAAATTTTTAGTAACAAGATATATTATATTTGGTGTATTTATCGATTTATAATCTGTATTATTATTTCTTAATTTACGTTTTTTTCATTTTAACCAACATTCTACCAATCAACTGATAGTCTTTTAATTTCGGCTTCTGTTGAAAAGCAGCGTTACAGTATTTTTTTGACTGTATCATGGTGGTGGATGTGGTTGCCAGTTGAAACATTTTAATGTTTATGTGTTTTTGCTATTTAATTGTGTAACAAAACCAATAATAAAAACTATATCTCTTTTGTTAGAACTTTCCGGAGAGGTTTTATAACAAGCTAGAACTTATGTTTTTGTTTTATTATTTCAAGTCCAAGCCGGAACATACCAACAGGTGTTCGGCGAAATATTTTCAACTTGAGATCCATATGCTGGTGGACTTACAGACTTTGTCAATATTTTTGGCCGTTCTGAATATAGTCATAAGTTCGGGCTTGTGCACAATATGGTCAAGAGTTTAATGTGAAAGAAAGCTAAAATATTATTCTAGGAATCTAAAATTAGCAATTATTGAAGTGAAACTTCTTATGGCATGGTAGGGAAAAATTTTCGTTACGCGTTAAGCGTAAGGTAGGTTGGTATTTGTGTGTATAAGTGTCTGTCTGGGTCTAGCAGTACAAAGTTTATAAGCAGTCTCATATATATATGATTGAATAGGTATAAGCCAAAGAAGTTTCACATTCTCCGCGTGTACACATTGATACACGCACTGTTTTTTTAACCTTGTGTTCCTGTACCTTGAGAAGAAGTCCTACTACCGTACCACAGAGCCTACAAAATATATAAGAGGTTAGATGATGTGCTGTGACGCCATTGATTTTATGGTCAGTTGACTTTTGTTGTGTATGCGTTTCCAGCACGTTGAACGGTCATAGCGCGTCGCTCTCATCTATGGAGTCTGAGGGCTGAAGTCCCGCGCCCCGTTCGACACTCCACCCACTCGTTGAACGATAATGATCTCGCTGTGAGTTCTATGTTTTTTTACATCACCTCAAACTTTTTACGTCCGTCTTGTGCATGTCGCATTACATCCTGCAGCAGTGTAAGGTAAAGTGAAAGGTGCTCGGCAGAACAGCCAAGGTTAACGTGGCGGCGCCCATGGCTCAGTTCAAAATGATCCAATGACTTAAATAAATATTGTGCTCAGTTTTTAAAAAGATTTTAAACACGTTGCTAGTATCCTAAGTCAAATAATTTTCCGTTAAATGCCTACGATCCGAAAAAAGTTTCACTAGCATCATGGTTTCATAAAACCACACAATATTTTTTTTTTATTTACACACGACACAGTGATTACACTGGGCGTGATAGGCATAGTACATTCCGAAAACAATTACGACAATAATTTGCAATCGCTATTGTTATTCCGGTCTGTCTCTATATATACTTGTAGAACTCGGAGTGTGTCTAAAACAGTGAATCGTGGCGGTTTTACCATGTGTATATGTTGATATCGACTTAGTTGGTCACAAATTTCTACTATCTCGCTTGGTTACTGAACATATCGGCTGGTAATAGAACGCGATTTGTAATTTGTCATGTTAAAAATAATGCGATTCTTAATATTCGCATAGATTATTGAGCGGAAAAGTGATTTGCAATAATATAAATATAAAATGATGTTTTATTTACTAAAAATGGCGCCATGTGATCGAAAACGGTTTAGATTGGTTAAATCTGTGATGACGTCACAGCTTAGTTAATAATATTTGTACATTGATTACCGATTCTTTATGGTCACGTGTGTGTGACTTTGATTGGGTACTGACATGTGACGTCACATGAATCTGTTACTATTCTTAATAGCGTTTTGGCGGGCTTTTAAATAGAGTATTTTATGTTTATGTTTTTCTTTAATAATTAACAATTTGTGTGCTCAATAAATAGCACCAAATAAATCGAGGTAGTTTCGCTAAAGCAGGTCGATTATATGTAAGGTTATCGAACATTCTAGAAGGACTTCGAGAAAGTGACAGCTGCTTTGCGCGCCGGCGCTGGCTCTGGTGCGTGCGTTGGGGTGCTTGGGGTCGGCGGCGTGGGGGGCATGGGGGGCGTGGGCCCCGGCGCTGGGGGCGACTCCCGGCTGATGCCGCGGCTGCCGCTACAGAAGTCGGTCTCGACGCCGAGTATCGTCGCGGCGGTGCAACCGGCCCAACCGCAGCCGCCGGTCAATATGTAAGTTTTTCTTACTGTTTACACTCATTTCAAATGGTATTAAAAATGAAAATACATTAAACAGTGTTTATTTTTTTTTAATACTTTATAGGTTAGCGTTTGCACCATAAACTTATCTGATATTAAATGATGACGTGGTCTAAGATGATAGTTCACGCTAAGCCTAGATGGAGACTGACTCACATGTGTAGCTGCCGGAACACATTAACAGGTGCTTGGCGACAGATTTTCAACTTGAGGGTTATAGCTAGCCAGGCGGACTTAGAAATAAACCTTACCACTACCACAGAATAAACCAACACGTTATCATATACAATCATCTCTATCGCGGGTGTAAAACATATGTATAAATGTTCTTTAACAATTCCTGGCAACCCAGTGCTCTTGAAAGAAGAGTATTGCCATTTTATTTTGTAATATTCAGTGTTCTTACAAAATGGTAACAAAATACAAAATGGTGGATAATTATGTAGTTTTTGTGATATTGTATGTTAAAGAAAATTACACAGAAAACAACACCGCGCTACCTTAATTATATATAAAATGTAGTGGAGGATACTCACTCAAGTGTTTATGGTTAAACATAGAATGATACCTGAGAGCACATGGGAATTTTAATTGTTTCTTTATGTTTGTTTATGTCTGTTTGTTTCTTTATTTAAAATTTAGAAATCCGAGTCCTATTCTTATTATCTTCTCTTATATTCTTATATCTATTCGATTACCTTCATAGAGATATTTGTGAAGTGTAATGAATCAAATTTGCAATCACAAATTAAGATTTAGTTTAAAACTCTGTACAATAACGCCCGAAAACACTAAACTAACGGTTACATTTTCCAGGACTACTTATAAACCGATCACAATGCAATTCGGCATAGTACCTAGTGACATGAAAAAGAACATAGGCTAACTTTGATTTAGAATATATCGTATAATACACAGTCAGGCTAACTTTGGTCTAGAATATATCGAAACACACACAGCTGTCTGTTGCGCATACGCTTTGTGTGTTAGGTGTATGTTATTACGTCCACTATTCGATTAATTATTGTTCCCAAGTCTGCGACTGTTACACGTACAGTCAATTGATATTACGAGTTACATTGTCATTGCATGAGAGACTTATAAAATAATATACGAATCTACAATAGAATCTCGATAAGTCGAACCTCGATAAGTCGAAAACAACTCCAAACATGCTATTGTGTTCCCTTCCCTTCAGGTTCCAGTACGTCCATTACTCGGAATCTGAGCCCTCTACAAGTAAAAATATTTCCCTACAAGTTATATATCCCTATAAGTTATACATTTCGGTGTCTGTAGCGAATTTTTATTTACATCGCCTCAAATATTTTCGTTCATCTATCGGCAGTCGCATTACATCCGGCCGTGTAGGGGAAAACCGAAAGGCGCTCCGTAGAGCAACCAAGGCTAATCTCATTATCATTCCCATTTCCCAATTATTACATTATCATTAAAAAAGCGAATTTAATACCCCAAGTCGAATAATTGTCCGAAAATGTTTAGTTAAATGCCTATGATCCGAAAAAAGTTTCACTTGCATCGTGGTTTCATAAAACTACCCAAATTTTTTAAATTAAATTCATTTCTATACAATCTATTCTAATTAACATCAGATAAAATATAATCTGAACTTCTACTTGTAGAAAATTTACTTATAAAAAATTTAGCTTTTGCCCGTGGTTTCGCTCGCGTTATTGTAAGTCTGACCTGTACTTCGAGAACAGTTGTTATATCTAGATGAAAAGTCTGTACTCCTGGCGATGTGTGTAGGAAATTTAATGTTGTTCGATTGAGTAGTGGAGGCATGTAATCGTAACAAGCAGACAAACTTATATTCGTCATAATATTAGTAAAAATATTTACTATATAACCCTTTGTGATTTGTGGGGAACTCGATGTTTTTTTGCGTCTCCCTTGAAATTCCACTTATCGAGATTCTACTGTATATATTTTAATTTTCTTCATTTATTTCTAATTCCTTCTAATATTCACGATTTATAAGATACCCGTTGATAAACTGAAAGTTTGCTGAAATAAATGAAGGAAATATCAAATGATATATATATAATGAAACATTTGTCTGCATGTTTGGAGTCAATGTTTTTATTCGCACCGTTTGCTTCGCTACATATATTTTTATTTTTAATATTTAAGCACATAATCAGTTCATTTTTACGAACTGACCATTTTTTTGGCAACAATCGCGTCGTACATTGTCATGATGTTTCGTTTAAAAAAAATGTTTTTTCTTTGTTACTAATTTATAATTATCGTTTCAGTCGATATCTTAGGAGATACCATAGATTTAGAATTAAGCTTCTTTGATGTAGATGATGTATGTCAAAGTACCAAAAAAAAAATCGATACAAACTAAATCGCTTGGAGACTTTTATCGTTATCAATAAATCGATAAATAGTTAATCGATATATTAAAATCGTTGTAATCGAGTGTTTTGTCCGGTAGAAAGTCAATTCGGTATTCGTAAGTTCGAATCTCGGCTTGTACCAAGTGTGAATGTTTGTGAATTTTTCGAGATTCCCGTACAATTACTAATTGAAATCGGTAACACAATCAATCGGCTGACGGTGATGGAAAACATCGTGAGGGAACCTGAACTTAAGAAATGTTGTATTACCATCGTATTTTTTTGTAGCATGGCAAAGTGACTGCACTATGCCTGATTTTTTTTATGCCAAAGGGCAGCAAAGAAGCAGGCGGCCCATCCGAAGTGAAACGGTTACTATCGCCTATGGGCAACTGCGATACCACGGGCTCACTGTTGTGTTGCCAACCTTCATGGTATTTTTGTATGGTAAGCACAGTACAATCCAAAAACAACGGCGGCCATAGAGAGATAAACAGTAAATAAAAGTATGTGCGAACAATACACACCTGAATTTGTCGGAGTATGAAATCGGCAAAACGTCGTGGACTGGCGCGGTTATTATGCTCGTACATTTCTTAGGCACGAAGCCTATGGGCCTGCGATGGGTCTCTTACAGGCTGATGTGACGGTTGAAAATCGATATAATGAAACGTCATGATATTCGCACGTGCGTTGTACGTGTCCCGCTCGGTGTTAGCATGTCGGGCGGTGGTGCGAGCGAGACGGAAAGCGACGAGGAGGACGCGTCCGCCGCGACTGTCGGCGCGACGCCGCAACTGCCCGGCCGCAGGAACAACATGCATCCGGACCAACTGTGCCTCCAGCGGCTCGCCTTCCTCGAACAGTGAGTTTACGACCCTAACACAACCGAATAGGGACCCTTTTTACATAAAGCGTACTAAATTAAGTTTAGATCATTCTAGAACAAATCGCGAGGTCAGTGAGTATTACAATATCGAGTACTATATTGAAGTCTCAAGCACTTTTATTTTTCAGCATGCTACCGCGCACAGGCTTTGCTTAATGTGTTCGTATGTTTTCGATAGGTTTTTATTTTATTTTGCACGGTTTTAAAAACAAATGCTCTTAAATTTATCCCAAAAAAGAACTATATAAAATATAGTTACAATGAATATCAGATTATAATCGATTTTATTTTCATTTATGACAGAGCTGCATTCGATCATCACGCTGAGAAACGACGTAAACGGGGCAGCCTGTTCTTCAGGAAGAAAAAGGTATTTTTACTTTGAAAAAAATTATCTCCATTTATCCGATTTAAATATTAAATGGATATTCATTTCGGAATTGTTTTATTGCTTATCGATTTTATTTAATCGAGTCGATAATTATGGCCAAAAAAGATCACGAATCTGAGAACATCGTTATTGATAAATTTTATTAGGTTTAGCAAATTTATGAATTATTCGTCGACTTATCATATCGAATAATTCGACCTCGAAATCGAGTTCAGTACTCAGTACAATACCAGCAATCGATTACGAGACTAAGAGATTTCATAATATGGATTTCGCGTTTGATCACAATGTCTTTTGGTGTTAAGTGAGGATGTGGCTAGATGTCTAGAAAGATACCTTGCAGGTGTTCAGATGCAGAGTGACAGGCTATTACATCTGTACACGTTCCAGGACAAGTCTCGCAAAGCTGTTCCACGTGTGGGCGGCGGCGGGTAGCAGTGGGGACTGCGATTGGTGCGGTCGTACACTTATCGATATCCCATCACTCTATTGCGATAGTAAGTATCAATAAAAATCATTATAATTAGGCTTTCTGATGTAAAGTATCTATTGGTAGCAGTTGGGAGATAAACTCGATTGTACATGTCTTTGCTAGTGAGATTTGTTTTAACGCCATCTATCCGCTAATTCTTTATACTAAATTGTTAGTTTTACACGTGCTGTATTATAATATCAAGATAAAGAAATGGCAGAAAACGTCGTTATTTTATTTTTTAATTAATACTGACAATGATTAGTTATTATCTTATATTACAGATTGTACTCTGACGGTCCATCAGAACGTCTGTAAGGACTATATACTGGAGTGTATCAAACCGAAGTCATCTAAGGTTCGTATGACCCGGATTATCATATGTTTCCGCTAGTTCTTTGTTATTTATGACATTACCAAATTGTTTATAGTCAACATTTTTATAGTTCAAAATGGAGACATGATACTCCAGCACGATTACGGATATGACATAAAAATGTTTAGATTTAACATAAATAAGCCCTATTGCATTTTGTGCATTTTTTGCATAGCTCAAAGTGCATTTGTTTGGTTGGATGGATGTTTGGTTGGTTGGTTGGTTGGTTGGATGTTTGTTACGCTCTCACGCCTTAACTTACTCAACCGATCATTTAAATTTTACATACACCTTGTCAGAAGTACAGCAAGACACAGAAACTTTCATCTAGAAAAAGTACTATTATATAAAGGAATTTGTATTAATGCAAGCGAAGTTGCCAGCAGAAGCTAGTTGGAAATATATATCAAATAATATAATCAATCGTTTGTTATAAGGATTGTCATTAACACTTTTAGGAATTATTAAAAAAAAAACTAATGAGAAGAGTATAATTTTGTACGCAATTTTCAAATCATAATTTTATATTTTACAGACCTCCGTTGGTAAATCGTTAAGCGCAAACAGCGGGAAAAGCAGCAAGCGAAGTTCAGTCTCGGGACAGTCGCAAACGAATAGGTGAGTGAACCATTGACTTTAACTACGTCACATAATTAAAAAAAAATCTCAAGGTGCCTCGACCGCGGTATTCTATGTGACAGTTGGGAAAGTCAATACTAGATTTCATATATGTGAGGGGTAAAAAATTAAAAATAGCGAAATACAATTAATAATTTTATTGAACGTTTTCGATTTATATTAATGTAAATATTAGGAAATGTCTACAATAATAAATACATAAATATACATATTCTGAGGAATATTATTGCTATTATAATTTATGTATTAAGTTTTATATTCAGCTTTCATAATGCAATAAGGATTACTTTTATCTCAATACTACTAGAATGTCCATAAACTAGGACGAAAGTGGACAGCGTTGTTTTTTAATCTATATATATGTAATCATGGTCACCGTTGTCGGTTAGAGATTCGATAAAATATACATATAGGGTTGCCACTTTGTAATAAAATA
The DNA here is from genome assembly GCA_035772565.1 of Antheraea assamensis. Taxonomy (NCBI): domain Eukaryota; kingdom Metazoa; phylum Arthropoda; class Insecta; order Lepidoptera; family Saturniidae; genus Antheraea; species Antheraea assamensis. The sequence continues at coordinate 530,437 of JAQQSE010000013.1, forward strand.
TTGTATGTTACTTTAGTCAGATACGCTGCATATTTTATACGTATAATAATGAAATACGTGAAATGGAAATTTATTTTGACACGATTTTATTTTCCTCCGGTTCGTCTATTTAAATAAACACAATGCCGAATGCATATAGACGCATGACATCTGTGCGACTGTATAGCAAGTGTATGGTTAAAATTATTTTTTTGCTGTGCTTGTGATCGTCAGAATAAGGTTTATATATAAAAAAAAAATGTTTAGTAAAAGTTTTTAAGACACGAGATGATGTAGTAGTAATTTACTTATAATGTATCGACTCGGTGATTTAAATAAAAAATAAAATCTGTATTAAATATGATAAAATTCAAATTTCTTGTACCTTAAAAACTATACTTTATTTTGCCGAGTAAAACGTGGCAACCCTATATCCATATCCATGCCATAAATATTTTTAACGTAAACTTTTGTTAAACGGCATATATTTTGCGGCTTTGTTAATGGTACATCGGAATTAAGAAACCTGCTAGGGAATCTGACTCGGGATTTAATAATGATGCAGTTATACGCTAATGCATTTTATGTTTGATTTGCGTGCGGAGGTATACCGGTATCGAGGTTAAATTGATAAGTCAATACTAACAAATGTTTCTTTTATAACATCCTCTAATTTAAGAACCGCAAATGGATCGATTGTTGTGTCAAATTTTTGTTTAATAATAGTTAAAAAGAAGTACATTAATCGACTTTCCAAAAATCGATTTTCTAGATATCGTTTCTTTTTTTTTGTGAATTAATACTTCCGATTCAAATTGGAATCGATTTTGCTTCTGAAGATTCACGATCTCTAGCGGTACTTATAATATTAGATATCGATTTAATTAAATATTTTCGTGTATAATTCATATAATTTTTGTATAAATTACATTGAATATGTATCCATACGTGTACATACATATGAAGATTTTTTGTCTCTTGATACACACGAAATAGGGATGTAGACACTTTAAAAAGTATATATTTATATACATATACATTAAACAAACATGTTTTAATATTATATTTGAGTATATTCACCAAAATGTTTTAAGGTTTTATATGACGTCACACTTTTTTCTTTGATATAAATTTTCAATCGTAAATGACGGAACAATGTTTTGGAAGCTGTGACGTCACACGTTGTTGGTGTTGTTTACATGATAATGATTACTAATTATGATGGATTTCTCATGTAATTATTTTCAAATGTATTTTGAGGGCCCAAATTACACATTACAGTATATTCAATTTTTATTTATTATAAACTATTGAAAAAAAATAATGTTTTTATTGTTTTTTTGTGTCTACAACCCTATCGCATATAACATTTTAATTTAGAGTATATAGTTATTTCTTCAAGAGGACTAAAACCTGATCAATTTCAATCCCAGACAACCATATCTTGAAGAATTTGAAATCTTATTCTTCTAAGTATACAGGCAATATGAAGTATATATAAAAAAAAAACAGCGCATAGGTACAACTCGGGTTAAATTCTATAAATATTTATTTCAATCTTGTGTGCGTTTTATATACACTAGAATAAACTAAAATGGCAGTCGCTATTTTCTTCTTACCTATCTATTTCGTTGTATAACGTAACATCTTTCTCTTTTACTATCTGTTAAAGTAGCTATTCTCGTCTCTTTTGAAGTTTTTTTTATTTTATTTTGAAGGTATAATCTAATCAGGTCCAAAGATTCACTTTATAAAAAAAAGGAATATCGATTTAACCTCAAGTTATTCCGTGTATACAAAATTGGAAATTAAATGATAATTATTGTAATACTAAGATTTTTTTTATGAGAGGATACACAAGTATGTAATTCTGTCCGGTTTTTAAAACTGTTTGTTTTTTTCTTTCAAATATTTAACACTCTTACTTGCTTTGTAACATTGCTATGTTATGTTCACTTGTTTTCATTTAAGTTATTTAAGTTGGACTACGTTTTGCTGTGTAACTATGCTACAATAATTTCTACTGTGTCATATTTCTTTGTTTTTTTTTTTTTTTTTTTTTTCTGTTGGACGGATTGTTCTGGAAGTAGTCATCCGATTGTGTAACTATTGAGATGGTATTTTATAATGAACTATTTCAGTTTGGGGTGTTTTATGTACTGTTTAAGATTATTTATCTCTGAATTTTTTGTTACTTACGATGAATAAATCTGATATTATGAAATAATTAATAGTAATACAAGTTATAAAATGTTAATAAACTGAGCTTAGGTATCGTTTGAAACCCAATGATCTACTCGTATTGTTTAATATATGTTTCTCCCTTGCCTCCCCTTCTGTTCCCTTACATTCCTTTTCCGTCCCTTCTATACTATATTTTTCTAATTTCAAATGACGAATGTAAACTGTTGGTTTCTAGAGTTTTTTTTTCATCATTATTCTTTATAAATTTTTAGCTTTTTTAGCTGAATAAATTTCGACTTCAAAATTCAACTGTCAAATGTACTTCAACTAATATGTAACAGGTATAGACGGTCGTCAATTTATCACGCTTAAATGGCCGAACTGATTTTAATGAATTTTGAATGGTAGTTAATTTTGTCGGCAAATCATTCGTATGTTCTATGATTTGATACACTTTGCCTCTCCGTGTCATGTGTATGAAAAGTAATTAAAGCGGGGTAATGTTTATGTTTTAAATAAATCAAACGTTCATATCTACAGCAAACACTCAAATATATGGTCGCTCGATTAGTAGGCCTCTTATATTTTTTTTCTTTAGTTAACCCCCAAACACGACAACTTGTCGCCTCGGACTATGGACATAGTCTTAGTGTAAATATGCTCCTGGGATACCTTTTTTTTCCACAGTTAGTAATAAAATAAATATTTTTATATTGAATACGTGTAAATAAAGCCATCTCGATAGTTTGAATCGCGTACACGTTATATAAAAGAGTAGTAGTTACCGAGGCGCGTTATGTACGTACTGGTGTGTTGTTCGCCGTTGCCCGCGCAGCAAGAAGCCGTCGACGGGCTGTTACTCGCCGTGGCGTCGCGTCGCCACAAAGCTCGGCGTCCAGTAAGTTAACGGGAATGCTGACTGACAGTTCGCGTCGCCTTTCTTACTATCTCCATCATACATAACACACTCATATTCTACTCACAAACTTGCGTGTATCGCGGCGAAGTTTTGTCTATGGTCGAAATAAATAGAAGACAACATCGTCATGCGTTACGAACTATCGGGTTGTGTGACCGTTTTTACGCACATCAAAGGAGTTTAGCGAATGTTAATTTAATTATTTTTTTTATGATGACATGTGTGGGTATGATTTTTGGCGTTAATTTAAGCGCAACAAATAGTCAGAGCTTCATCACGCAGGTATGGGAGTAGCATTACACACTCATTCCTATTGTGTTATATAATTCGTCTCTCTACCGTATGTTCCAACTTTTTGTCAATGTTTTAAATATTTACGTTCCATCGATAACTCGTAATGATTTTGATGACTTTTTTTATTACTGAGATACTTCCTTATGTAAGTGAATTATGTTTAATTTTAGTTTACATTTTCTTTTTTAAGTTACTGTAACAATTTTCGAAATAAAGTTATTATTGAATCATTTTAATGTTTATCGACTCTGTGGGATAATTTGTATAAAAGGACCGTTGATTTTATATGAAAAAAATGCGAATGAGCTGAAACTTTCGGTGAAGGAACACATCGTGATGAAACCATGGCATTGTAGGGCTTTTTCTATACTCACCTGAGTAGCTATCACCCTCAAGTTGCATATGCTGGCAACTGCACTTGAGAGCCAGCCCCCCTCTACCATTACAATGTTTAAAGTTTTAGACCACATTGTCATTTTACAATTTGGTGAGATTGTGGTCTAACATTATAAAAGCTATAAATATATATAAAAAATAACAGAAGGAATTATGCCAATTAAAAAAAAATCTTTCTTGTCAACGACACTATACATTTTTTTTAATTGTTTCAATTTTGACTCTATGTTGTTTAATTTTTGTTAATTTAGTAAATCTATATTTTAAATAATTCTAAAATATTAAGTTACTATAAAATTTAACGTAAAAAAACGTCGCCTAGTCATCACATTAAACATAATTAACTCTTCTAGATCGTTCTCAACTCATTCCACAACGCCTTACTTGTGTATCTTTCTATCTATTATGAAGGTAGTTTGATATTTCTCTCGAGAATACTGTCGTCGTAGTAATTTGTTGGCGTTTACGATGAGTTTGTTTTAACTGTTAATTATTTTTAGCTTTTAGTAAGTTATCTGTGGTTAGTCTATTCAAGGTTTTTTTTACTATATATATTACGGACTTTAGTACGTTACTAAGTGTATACTTAATAAAAAAAGGAAATAATTTGCATACGCACGTAAGAAGTTATACTTCTTGAGCGCTGAACACAAAAAAAAATTACACATTTTATCCATTTTGATTCAAATTATAATTTCCAACGATGTAATTAAATGCTACGGATAAAATTTTGAATACACCTCATGCACGAATTGTATAAAATAATATTTACATATAAAAACGATATTTGTATAAATTAAAATAAATGTTCATCACCTTCTTCATAGTGTGTAACATCGGTGCTTGCAACTTCTGTTTTAAACTAAAACTAATTTCATGGTGTGTTACATCGGTGCGTACAATATCCGTTTCCAAAAAACAAAAATTATTCTCATAACGCGCCAAAAAAGTATAACTTAAAAAAAAAGACAACTCTATAATTAATTCGTCAAACTTTAATAGTATACGTTTAGATGAATCTATTAAGAAGTTCGTATGAATCCATCTAGATGTTTGCACTACAGAGCATATCAAAGAAATAAATAGGTATACGTTATGTTCGTTACTCCTTTTTTAAACGCTCTAGAGTTGAATTGAAAGAGATGTAACTAAAAATGATGTTTAGTTATTTATATACAGTGCCGGATTCAACCTTAACACCGTTTCTGGGTAATGGCACAAAACGCCCCGTCACATTGTGGAAATTTTCCATAAAATGGATAATATTTTCGATATTCAATTTTTTGTCAGCAAAAGTAAAATTATTTTCAGATTAGATTCGTGTAAAAGTCAAATGTGAAAAAAAAAACTATACACATATAAGGAACGTAGACTCGTTTACGAATCGGACAGAAGTTAACAGTATGCAGGGTTGCCAGTTACTTCATTATAATATTTTACATTTATTTGTTTAATTTTTTTTTATTAAAAAAGGTTTTTTAAATTTTGCGTAAAATATGACACTTACATTTTCCAATTATTAATTATTTGGGAAATAAAAGAGCATTTTCCATAACGCGAAGATTTTTTTTTATCGCCCTCCAAACCTTGGTGCACCTGATAATTTGCTTTATCATGTACTCGTACTGTTCTCGAAAAGTCTATTGACCGCTCTGATTATAGTTGCAGAACACAAATTACGTGTATAATATCAAGGCAATTTGAGGATAAATAAATATCAATTTTAGAATATTTTTTTTTACTCTGTTTTGTATTAAACTCTTGAGTATATTACGCGCATGCCCGAACTTCTGGCTAGCTATATTTAGACACCGCTAAAAAGATTGACAATGACTATACAATATCGGATTCACTTTCAGCAAACGATAGTTTTTGAAGAACTTAGGTTTTAAGTATAACGTTAGTAGGAATTTATCGATCGTGTGTACTCGTTCGTTTTTATTTAGGGCCTTGAATAGACAGTTGCTCGTTGTTTTTTACTTTTTTTTTTTTTAATTTTTTTCTTTATTATATCGTTAAATTTATGTTCTATTTTCAAAATTTGCATGGTTTGTTAATTTATTGTACACGTGGAAGATTTGATCGCTTGTTATTATTATCATTTAAGCTTTGCTGATTAAATTTATTGTACATATAGTGAAATATGTATCATTCTAAACGAAAGTGAAGAACATGTTAATCTAATGTATCGTTATTAATCATTTGTTTATGTCGGACGTTTTTGCCCCTGTTTCTATCTCTTTCTACCTCGTAATATTCCATATATATATATGGCAACACTGGATAATACAGATTTTCGTGGATTTATTAAATATTAATTATATATATTTTGATGTCAAGTTTTTCATAGGTAAGTGACTATTAAAAAGAAATATATATTACGCGTCTAGATTTATCTCGAATGAATTTAAAACATTTCTTTTATAAATTCTATGGGGCCTCTGTACATACGTTATTCTAGTTTAATGTGACATGTCTTGTAGATCTTTTTTTTAAATAATGTGTATACGAAAAAAAATATCAAGGGAATATTTAGGTTATTCGACAGTGTTGCCATATCACAAAAATATTATGAGAAGTGTTTTATTTAACGGTAATATTTTATTTTCAGCACGGGTCACATTTACAACGATGATAAGGACGGCTCCGACCACAAGCACGATCAGAGCAAGTGAGTTGAATCCTGGACCTATGTTAAGAATACATTTATCTTTAGTTTCGTCTTTACAAATACTTTTTAATTTTATTTTGTGATTGATACACGTTTTTATAAACGCATTGGACCACGAAAGTGAAGTAAAATTTATCTACTTATACACTTCTTTTGGCGTATTTGGGAAAAATGATGAGAGTTATTTTTTTTAAGATGCGCGCGCACACGTCGACACATCTAAAAGTGACACCATCAAGTTGGATGATAATTGACTGTCCAGATTCCGTGAGCACTAATGCCTAGTCTGTCATGTAGTGGTTTTTATACTTTATTCATAATCTTGTGTTATTAGACTCTATATTTTGTAATATTGGTGGTGTTTTACGTAATATAGTTCGGTTATTATGCACAAGTGAAGTGGATGGGAAATAATACCACGGAGCGTGCATTCTGATATGCCGGCCAAAACTCCATGGAAAGTTCTAACAAGGGAACCACCATCTTGTTAGAACATTATAATTATCAGTGATTAGCGATGTATCCAATGCGAAGTATATATAGATAGTACTGTTGCGGTTTATGGAGTGTAATTTTTTCCGATAAATTTGTGCGGCGTTCAAAGCGTAATTTATTAATATATAATTAGCGGTGTCAAATTTTCTAATAATGACGTATTTACAAAAGTTTTCTCTTTTTGGTCGAAATGACAGTGATATATAGTTGTAGCAAAGCGTCTGCATGCTACGTACTCGATCAATGAGGAGATGCAGGCTATAAACACATATAATTATCTGAAGCGCAGTTATTAAATTAATTTATAAGGGCGAACCAACGTGTTTTCTATCAGTGGATATAAAAAAATATATTCATACATGTGTATTTGTGTGTGATTTTAAATTATGTATGGCGGTGAATAATAATTTATTGTGAGCATTCGTGAATGTTAACCCTCGATATGTACTCGTTTTATTTTTTACATTATAATTTGATATATGGTTTATTCCAATCCTTTTTGATATCTTACTTGATTCTGTACAGTGATATATAGAAAATTAATTTTTGAAAGTCTTTTAAAGTTAATGATAATTAAGTTAAATTAAAATTTTATTAATTGTATTTACTATATATTTTTTTAAGCTAAATTAGTAGAAATTTTTGTGTGTGTTGTTTGGCGTGTTAACGTCTTATAAATCGGTGAATACCGGCCGCACAAAAAAGCGTGATCTAATATCACGTTCCGTCTAAGCCGAGCGTGCAAGCATAAGCGCGGCACAAGCGATAGAGAGGCGCGATCGGCTTGTGATGCATCTGTCTCTCTTCCACTCCATCGTTAATTCTGTGGTAATAATTCAATTCACGTTATCATAAAATTATAGTCAAGTTACAGCGCAGTGTAAGTTTCTAGAAAGGATTACTACTTATTTAAATAGCAAGTGGTGACTTATTTTAATTCTTTTTATGCAATCCTATGTTAGGAATAGTGATTTATGTTGAATACACATCAAATAAATTATTTGGGTTGATTTTCTATTATTAATATTATAATATCTCAGAAAACATTCTGTTTTTTTAATCCTTGTTTAACCCTTTAAGGGCATGTATTTTCAAAAACCGTCCACTCAGCACATTACCTACGTTATAGCGTATACTCCCGGAGATTAAGTGACTTAGTCCTCCAATTAGTCTGTAACAATTTTTGTATATTTGTTTTTTATAGTGCTTCAGACGATGCCGGTGTAACCGAATGGCCGGAGGTGTACCTGACGTCAGACCAGCTGGGGGAGGAGGCTATTTTGTTGGGCCTGGGGGCCTCCGAACCGGACACGTGGGCGGCGGGTGCACCCAAAGGACTCGCCAAGTATTTTTTTTTTTGCTATTTAAAACCGAATAACACCAGTGACTGCAATATGTTGGCTTTAGTTATTGAAAATTTTGGTTACAGTTTAATTTGATTATATGTTATACTATCGGCTTTTAACCGCGTCATCGCTCGTGTTAATGTTGTAAATAATATTTTAGTATCGCTCGGGAGTAGAACTTTTTCTGAATAATAAGTACCCTATGTCTTTTTCTGTACCCCTGAGAACGTGTATGCTAAATTTCATGATTATCGGTTGAATAGTCAAGAGGTAAAAGCATAACAAACAAACGAATTTCTGAATTCGTCATTCAATTAGATTTTTTTTTTAATAGTATGTGGAGGTAATTTATAGGTTATACTATTCTATTAATTAACAGTGGACCTTTGATTTCGAAGGTATACAGAGAACTCGTCCAAATCCAATTGGAAATATATAGAACGCCAAATGAAATAATGGCAGTATCACTTCAGTTAGATGTCGTTTTCTTTATGACAAGACGACGCGTAACACTTTTTTTTTAAGTGAATTTTTTTTTACATCGTTTTAAGTTTTTTCGTCCATCTATCGGCAGTCGCATTACAGTAGGGAGTAGGGCTAAAGTGAAAGGCGCTCGGCACAGCAGCCAAGACCAATATGGCTCATTCGATGATTTAAATAAATTTTATGCTCAGTTTTTAAAATGCCTACGATCCGAAAAAAAAGTGTCACTTGCATCGTTGTTTCATAAAACTCATACAATTATTTTTTGAATTGGCTTTTCTTTTCAATTGTGTAAACATGAAAAATTTCTACGACATGATTGACAATAAAAACGAATTATGCGTTATTTTGCCTAAATATAGGTAACTAATTATGGTCAAGAACGTTCTAGCGTATTTATTTAGTATATATTTTTTTTAAGTTGGCTTTTATTTTCCTTCGTAGTTAGTTCAGGATCTACGTAAAAATTCGAACCTGTAACGATCACACAGGAGCTATTACTGAGCTGTCATTTATGGGAACAATCTCTTTAATTATATTGGTTTGTTGATTTCCACAGGTCTTTAGGCGACAGAGAGACAAAGAGACAAGAACATATATACGAGTTAATATTGACTGAGAAACATCATTGTCTTACGATTCGGCTCATGCAGAAGGTAAGTAATTAATCCATTTAAATAAACATTAAAAATATGAAGATTTGCTTAGGATTATTTGGTCCGCATAACTTTAAAAAAAACATACAAACTATGGTAATGGTCGTCCAGTGGTGGAAATTTGACTGTAATTCGTTTTTATTTTTCAGTTTTAATGTCATATCCGTTTTTAAAGTGAAACGCTTTTTTTACATCGCCTCGAATATGTTTTCGTCCATCTATCGCATGTCGCATTACAGCCGGCTGCGGAATAGGGCTATCGTGAAAGGTCCAATATGGTGGTCCCCATAGCTCAATTCAAAATGATTCAACGATTTAAATAAATATCATGCTCAGTTTTATTAAAATGCGTTTATTATCTTAATGATTGTATTTATTATGTATTCCTGTACGCTAATACGCAGGTTGAAAAATACGATTTTAATATCCAAAACTTAGACTACTAAACTAAAGTTTCACTTGCATCGTGGTTTCCTAAAACCACATATTTATTATTTTCTTGCCAAAGGGGAACGAATATTGTAGATTAGTAGACGTAAGGATCGTAAAGTATGTCGAATGGGAACTTACAAATAAAAACTTCGACTTGACGGTGGCATAGAAAGAAAAATAGCTTGTAACTGCAGGTCTTGTAGTGTTAAAATTCTTTCTAGAATACTGCAATGTCTTACGCAATCATAGAGTATTTATCAATTGTGTGAATTGTTTGACTGAGTCCGTGATGATTTTGTTAAGAAATCAATATTGTCTGTGAAGTTATATCAGCATCTAAGTATAAACAAATGCTTGTTTGTCACTATCTATCGCCATTAACCCCTGGACTGTCCAAAATCATAGAGTTGTTAAGTTCTATACAAACGACTTGTAGACCTCATGAGGTGTTGCTTCAGGTCAACTGCCTTTTGACAGCATAAGCTTAAAAAAATACTTGATTTATTACAAATTAAAAAAAATAATAATGAATTATGTATAGTAAAATTATAATTTTTATGTAAAATGTATGTTAAAATAGTTTTTTTCATTTGTACGAACGTTTTTTTACTCGACCATTAACATTATAATGTACGATGTTGTGAAATAAAAAATAAATATAAAACATAGTCTGCCATTTTGAGATATGGGTCTTAAAAAATCAGCCGAATGAAGAAATGTTTTATTTTTGTGTATAAGTAATAAACTTCAATAGTTTTATTGTCGGTTTCGTCACCCTTAGTACGGAGTTCTGTATAGTGGAAATCTACTGTATTGCTTATACGCATATTGACGAGGTGTTAATGAAAAAAATTTGGTAATAGTTTTTCGTATCATCATTTTATATTAATTATAGCTCACGCTCTTTGCGATTATAATGTATAAAATTTGTATAGTACTCAGTAATAATGTCTGTATAATTAACACACGCGAAGAAAGACAATTGTACCGTTGTGCTTCTAAATCACGTCGATATATGATGAGACATTAAAGCGTTATTAGACGTGCATTCGGCGCGGCGAACTTTTCGATACTGGTGGCGAGGCACTTTAGGAGACGCTGCCACTCTGTACACAAGTGCAAAGAGTACATTTCCTTAGGAGACGTTGCCACTCTGTACGCAAGTGTAAAGAGCACATTACCCTAGGAGACGATGTCATTCTGTACAGTACTAATTAATGGTTGAATTTCGAACAGAGTAGTACAGTTTTCGGCAATGATTTGACTGCTCTGAATATATTCCAAATACAAAACAAAGTTGAAATATCATGATAGGAATCTAAAATTGATATTTATTGTTTATTCTTAAGTTGTCTCGATGTTATTTATATATAATAGGATGTACTACAGACATTGACATTAACTTTTCTTCAAATGAGCGTGGATCTATCAAACAATCGCAAGGCACCTATTTTGTAGGGCATTCAGTTTCCTATATGAATGGTCTCGGTGAGGCAGGCGTATAAATAGCCGTTCTCACTAAACGGCTTGAGAACTTATTATGGCTGAACACGGTGATGCGTGTCAGCCTAACTGTGTCTATAATTCTAGGAATGTGAAAATTATGTGAACGATAGGTGGTGTATAAGAAGCGCTTATTCGCTTACCGAATCGCAAGCTGGTGATGCAAAGTTGGTGGCCACTGAATTATTCACTTACAAGATATGCGGCAATGGTTTAGTATCGCGAAAAAATATGCACATCAGTAAAAAAGTGACAAATGTCACCCGATCATGTCGACACATGAATCTTGACGTATAAACTACTGGTATAATCCGAGGCTGAGTTAAAAATATCCAAAGGTGAAAAAAAAAACAAATGTTTCCTATGTTAATTAAATGAGAAGTGGGAAAAATCGACTCGCGATTTTTAAACGGCAATATTAAAGACTCGAATTTTGACAGTCTTTGTTTTAGTATTCCCTTACAAAATTTTACGATCAATTGAAGGAAATGAAGTCGATTTTTTTTAATAAATCCTAATATATGATATAACAAATATTTATACGTAAATTTGTATATAGCGCATTCAGAGCGGTGAAAGTGGACTGAATATTTAAAAGAATATTGTGTCTAAGTGAGCGTTGTGGGTTTGGATGTTTGAGTAGGAGTATGTGTAAAATAGAAGATTGTGGGTTGCGTGTGTGTAGATGTTCGCGGAGGGGATGTCGCGGTGTGCGGGGGTGAGCAGCGCGCAGGTGTCGCGCATGTTCCCGCGGCTGGAGGAGCTGTGGGCGCTGCATGCAGCGCTACTCGCGCGGCTGCGAGCCCGCCAGCGCGCCTCTCCCGCCGTCGCCTCCGTCGCCGACATACTCGCCGATACGTTCGCGCCGCCCGCGCAGCAACGCCTCAAAGCGGCATACGGTAACCACATACACACCGAACTACACTACTCATTACTCGTCTTCTCATTCTTCTCGCTGTACCGTTCATACATTAACCATTTTCCGCCGCCACAGCAACGCCTCGAGGCGGCATACGGTAACCACATACACATCGCACATACACTACTCATTACTCGTCTTGTCATTCTCCTCACTGAACTGTACATACATTAACCATTTTCCGCCGCCGCAACAACACCTCAAAGCAGCATACTGTAACCACATAAACTACACACGAACTACACGCCTCATTACTCGTCTTCTCACTGCCCACACTGGACTGTTCATACATTCGATATCACTCGCCCGTATAACACTTTTTACAGGCGACATACAATTACCTCATATATTAATGTAACCCGAACTACACTACTAATATTCGTGTTTTCATTCTCCTCACTGTATTGTTCATACATTAATCACTATCCGCCCCCGCAGCTACACCTCAAGGCGGCGTACGGTAACCTTATACGTTCCGAACTATATACTACGCAATACCCGCGCTTCCGCTATCTACACTATGTGATTTATTCTATTATACTTTATTAAGCGACTTAAAATAATAGGAAGTCACATACATGCATTTCTCACGAATTCATATGTGTATGAAATACATAGATACTTTTGCTTAGATTAGCTTAGTCAGATCGGGAAACTCGGCGACAGTTGAAGCCGAGGCGCACCGAGTGCCCTTGCGCTGTTGGCCTAAACAAATCGGGTGAGTGCCTTAAGCGCTCCAATTAGTAGTCCGGTGGAACTGTAGCGGCCTTGCCAGGCTAACAGTGTAGTCAGTTCGAAGAAAAAAAGTTATAATTAGTGTTCTAATTTGAGTCCCTACGAAAATAAATTTTGTACACTAATGATCTTGCCATTCATTTAGGTGAATTCTGCTCGCGTCACCGCGACGCCGTGGAGGTGTTCAAGGACTGCTGCACCCGGGAGCCAAGACTCGCGAGGTTCATACGCAAGTGTCAACAGAACCCTCTACTCAGGAAGAAGGTTACTATAGGATTATAACCCTAATTATATTTAATCCTTTTACAGAAGCTTAGACATCTACGTTGTTTTCTTTATGGCGAATTTAGAGATTATAATTGTGTGAATGTACTAGTCACAGTATATCCAATTACTATAATATATGGCATATTGATATGAATAGTTGTGTTCGTCTAGTGCCCGAAGTTCGATTATAATTCATTAATTTTCTAAGTATTTCCAGTTTCCAATATTAAGGAAAAAAATATATAACTTTGTCCCAATTATTTTGATGATAACAATAAAGTTCGACAAATAATAGTAAGTAGATATTGATCTACTAAACAAGAAAGATAAAGAAGATCGGTTGACAAACAGAGAAGGAAGAACCTTTTTGTTCTGCCAAATTATACATTTATAGATATTGTTGGTATTTACTATATAAGTATGTGGTATCTGAGTAACCATGTTTTGCTTGGTGGTTTTTTTTTTTTTTTGTAAATTCGTGTTTTCCCCCCACAAGATGTGTTTTGATATAAATTACGTACGGATTACAAATTAATATTTTGATTGTTACCTATATACGGACTGGTTAATTTTAGCGCCATCTTACAAGTATTTGAGGTTACAATAAGTTATTGTACATTGGCAACAATGTACCATATAAAATGTTCAGATGGTGCTATATAATATAAGTCGTTAATTTTTTGTGTGTTAAAATCGCGTTTTTTTTTTATGAAATACAATTATTATTTAGATGGACTTAAAAAGCAAAATGTTATCTAAATACAAAATGTTATCCAAGTCCTTAGAGCCGTTTGCGAGATTCATGGAATAAATATGTATATACAAGACCTGCTCGCTTAAAGTCTTAAAACATGTTACCGTTTGCGTTATCGACATCGTATTTGTAATTTTTGTGAATCACATGATAATGTCCCATCCCTGAGTAGTCCCACCCGTTCCAATAATCTACATTATAATTAGTACCGCTCCACGCTTCGTATTCATTTGTCGTTCGTTATACCTCCACGCTCTTATCACTCGGAGTTGCCAGCCGTACACGTTGTGAACCAAACCGCAAATGCATACGCATATAAAAAAGATTGGAGAAAAGGAACCATTAACGACATGGACCACGTGGAATTAATCCTCACGAATACGAAGTTTCGCTCGGATTTTCGGAGGAAATTTCCCCCTCAACATTTATTTTTCTTTTCGACACATTCTTAATACAGTCTATTTAGTCATCGCAACACCAATTAGTAATAGTAATATTGACGTTATTGTACAGGGTGTGCCGGAATGCGTGCTGTTCGTAGCACAGAGGCTCACGAAAGTACCCGTTGCTGTTGGAACCGCTGCTGAAGACCGCCGGGGACGATGTCAACGAGAGGGAACTTCTGCAGAAAGCGCTATGCGGAGTTAAGGTATGTTATTATAACCTGTCATATTTTCTTGTAAACCGTTATGGTATATTATTGTACGCCGTCATGGTACGTTACTGTGCATCGTCATGGTGTGTTATTGTGCGACGTTGTGTTACGTTATTGTGCACCGTCATGGTAATGTGTGTATCGTTATGGTATGTTATTGTGTACCGTTGTGGTATTGGTATTGGTAGAATAAAATTCTGTACCACCATGCTATATTACTTTGTACAATCATGGTAAGTTAGCGGCAGCGTTATAAGTGACTATATATTTTGTATCTATTTATTTTCATAAGATACAAAGATAAGGATGGCAAATGTGGCAGATCAATATAAGACAAAGTTATTATTATTATTATTTTTTTATATTATACGGGGCAAACGAACAGGTGGGTCACCTGATGGTAAGTGATCACCTCCGTCCATAGACACTAGCAACACCAGGGGAGTCGCAAGTGCGTTGCCGGCCTTTTAGTCTATGTGGGCCTCCGGCGCTCTCACTGACCGAACGAAACGCAACAGTGCAAGCACTGTTACTTCACGTCGGCTTTCTGTGAGAGGGTGGTACTAATTAAGTGTTTTGAAGTAACAGTGAAAATATATAATATTTGAATTTTCTTACAATTGTATTAAAATAAATTGTAAGTGCGAGTTAAAAATTTTAATTAGTGTTATATTTTACTTTGTCTGTTTAATTTAGCCTGTTACCGACATAAAATATCGTTGAATTCTGTTAATCAATGTCTTGATATTAAAAAACCGACATGTTTATCAACAGGAAATCTTAGTGGACGTAGATAATCAAGTGGCCGCGAAAGAACGCGAAGACCGAAAACTAGAGATCTATCATCGTATCGATGCGAAGTCTTTCGCAAATTTCAAAGGGAGCAAGTTTAAGAAGAGCGATATATTGCAAGGAAACAGAGGACTTAAGTATGTATTATCGAATTATTATTTGTTTTCGCGTAGGCGTTTACACTTGACGAGTATCTGAGTTACTTTAAAAATCTATCAAGTCATTAAGTGTATATAAGTTGTATATTGTATTTTGAATTGTGTATTATGTTGATATTCCTTGAAATAAATAAATAATATCACGGTAGATAAATCGAATGTGGTGGAATTTACTTATATATATAATTTGCGGTAGGATTTTATTGAACGGAACTTACCGGATGGTTTTAATAATGAATTCTTGGCTGGTTCAGCGATTCCACCACAACTACAACACAACAACACTGTAGCCCCGGTAATGTTCGTAAATCGATAATAAATTAAATAACTTGGTAGTTTAAGTAATTTTTCGTTGCGTGGTCGCGTGCGTTCTCTTAAATGGTTAGACGAAGAGAGGGAGAGCGCGGGCGGCGGTTGGCGTTCCGTTCTTTTTGGAGAGGAATGGGTTGTAAAAAATACATAGATTAAGAATAGCGTGCGAAAGTATAGATACAATAAGCAGAATAAGCAATAAGAAATAATACATATTAAAAATAATAGATGGCGTTACCAGAATGTATAATATTGTTTCACCGGTAAGTTATAAAAATCTGTTTGCGTCAGAAGAAATTAATTTCACTAATCGTACAGACAAAAATAAACTCGTTATCATACAATTACAGTACAGTTACACTTACACCTTATATCCTGTAGTCGCAGTCCACTTGAAGGTCGCTTCCTTGTTTCTTTTTGTAGTCGCTCCGTTCTCTAAGATGGAACACCCGCGAACGCGCGCAGCTGATGCGCTTTTTGAAATGTCTTTTCATAAAGGAGGGATGGAAACCTCTGGAAGGCGGACTTCATTACGCGAATGATTCGATATAATTTAATTCGATATTTTTAGAACCTCATTGTACCGCCCACCGTCTAAGAGTCACCTTTTTTCTTTTCGGGTTCGCATATATGATAAAATAAAAATAATTTGCGTTCTAAGCAGTTCCAGTATGATCTGTTTTTTTTTTTTGTTTTTGGTTGTTTTATAGTAAATGTAAGATAAAATCCCTTAATACAACTTTAGCCATGAAAAACTTTCAATCCACAAGATTTATTATAAAATCATGAGATACTTTATTGTATCTCAAAATAAAGAAAAAGTAAAAGATTCTCATGAAATAATAAAACTATTTTCGTTAGCCTACAAAACTTAGGAAATCAAGTCTTATTAAAATTGGCATTTTTTCTATTGATTTAGTCCATTCGATACGAGCCTTTTAAGCACACGCCTTGATCCTATTCGATGATTATGAGTGTTGCTAGCCACACAATATAAACCAGGTATATTAGCTAGCTAGTACTTTAATATAAGCATGATGGTGACTATCAGTACCAATCTATCATGTTAACTAGCAAGTAAGTTTTTTTTTTATCCCATTTGTCCAATCCCCTCATAACTCTAATTTAGTTTTACTACGATTTTTATAACTTTAATTTAAATGGTTAGTAGCGATCCGCCTCGGCTTCGTATGAGTGCAATGTACTAACGTGACATAAGTGTCGTAAACGATTTAGATCCAAATTTTGGCGCTTCGATTTTTGTTACTATTCATCAAAATTATAGAACGAAGGAATCTTAGCATAATCAATTTTTTTGTTGTATTTCATTTTATATCTGTAATGTCTTGTAAGATATTCAATATTGTATCGAAATCCACCGTGTAACTTGAAAGAACTAAGAGAACACATAGACGGACACGAAAAGCGACTATTTATATAAGTAAAATGTTAAAGGTGATAAAATCGTGCGCGCATCACGCAAACACTGCGGGCTACATTTCGATTTTTTGTTTTACCTCTTTAATATTTTGTCCTTGTCTAAAAGGAAGATTATCGTGATAGCTTTGAGTTATTAACATTCTAAATAGCTACGATTTTTACTATTCATGTTTTCTTGCCCTGGTAAAGTGGGGTAAGCGGTGTGGGTCTTTTTTTTGTCTGTATATAAAATATATTGTTAAGATAATAGAAGATGCGGACGAAGTCACGGGTGTCGTCTACTGGTTTATGGGGAAGGTAACATTGATTGTGCGCAGGTTTGAAGGCGTCGCGACGCTGATGCAGGGTCGCAGCAAGATGCAAACGCTTCTCGTCATTGTGCTAACGGATGTTCTGTTCTTTCTACATGATAATAATAACAAATACACGTTCTTCACGCCCGATAACAAGGTTAGTGTTATTTATTTAAATTCGGTAACACACTGACATAATTTCGTCCTCATTCTTGTTATAATAATAGTAATATTTTTTTACTAAATTTGCTCTCTTTTAGTCAATATTCAAATTATCACATTACGATGTTTTCCTTCACCGAAAGTTTTGAATATTCTCTCTCTAAACCATCATCTTAAATCACATAAAAGCTTTGTCTTAAGTCAAACGATTTTCGGGAATATTTGAAGTGGCAATTGCTTTAGGCGCGTTGAACAGTGAACGAAAGTGAATCGTTAAGCTGTGATCGGTGATTTACTGAATAGTGTGTACACTTGGATTCAGTCGTCATCAACCACGTATAATAATAATAAAATAACATCTGAAGTTGTCACTTCTATCGCGTGATCAGGCGTACACCCTACTTTTTGGATATAAAAAAAAAAAAAACTATTGGTTATCAGACGGGTGTAGTAGTCGCTGGTGAAGCTGCTGGTGCGTGAGAAGGCGGGCGCCGAGGGTCGAGGGCTGTACCTGATCTGCAGCGGGCCCAGCGAGCCCGAGATGTTCGAGCTGAGGGTGCACCGGCCCAAGGACATACACACCTGGATACAGGCCATCAGGTACTCTACATTTTCTGGCAGCTTTCAACGTTTGACCACAATCTCACCTCATGTCAAATGACGATGGCTCTCATTTTACAGCTGTCGGAACACATCCTTGGATGATTGATGCTTATATATATTTTACATTTTTTTATATGTATATATTTTGTCAATAATGTCACTGTTTGGAAACGGGTGTCTTACCTACACCTGTATAATGATAGTTATACAAAATGAAGTGACAAACAGGCGTACATTTCACGTAATGTTACATTGTCAGCGCATTTACAAATTGAAGGTAGTTAATTAAAAGTTGTTACTAATCCGGATGTAATTATTCCTATATCAATGTATTGACAATCATATACTTTAAATGTGTGGGAGCTGGTAGTTCTCGAATATAACACAGGCTTTGTTATTTTGAAATATGGCGATTTACTGGTTCGGACAACACTGCGTTGAATGACTTTAATTCGAATCCCTACAATGAACCGGAATTTTCAATGAAAGAAAATATCGCAATGAAACCATCGATTTATGGTAGCGCTTTCTATAAGCCTACCTGGCTAGCAAAAGTTCACGCTTGATAATCTATAGATGTGGACTTTAGGTGTGTTCCGGCAGCTGCTAGGGAGAGCCTCCCACCTATACCCACCTATAGGTTTAGCTTGTTTATCATCTTAAACCACATCGCCATTTAATATCAGGTGAGATTTTGGTCAAACTCCAAACAAAAACTTGTAAAGTATTTTAAATGAAAAAGACAAATAGTTTTCCAGTTGAGCTGATGTTAAGTGATAATCGGTATCCGAAGCCAGTTGATAATAGTTTTAAGAGTCCCGTGGGCTATAAACCATTGGAAGTGAAGTTGGCAGCAGGTATATCGTGATGATGAAATGGGTGTGTGCAGGGCGGCAGTGCAGAGCTGCCCCGAGGAGCCGGTGGACCCGGAGCCGTGTGCTACGGCCTCCTCCGCCGAGGAGCGCCAGCGCCAGCTCGAGGCGAGGCATGAGAATATAAGACTGATCACTGGTATGTCTGTCGTCTACCGTCATTTGTTCATCATAATTCATCATTCATCAATATCGTGTTCTTATGAAATCATTCAACTTCAATCTCTACTTACATTATTAATAAACAAATCGTTCATACAGTTGAGCATTCATAAGTAAAAATGATATTTTAAAACCTCTCCTCCACCTCGTCTTTTTTTAAAGCACAAACTTGATACGTCACTTTGACAATTGAGATGAGTCAAACGTCACCTCATATGTTAAAACTCATAAAGCATAAATGTATTGAGCGTGCCCAAAAAAAATCGATATACGTACACCTTAGAAAAATATTACCGCCTCTCTATTCAGTCTCGTAAAAATGTGTCTTGTAGATATAGATTTCAGGCTACCGTTAAAATCACTTATGACGATACTAACAATTTATTTCAGTGTGGTCAGTAAATTAATCAATTTTTGTGTGCAACCTATACGTATAAAAAAAGTAAAGTGCCAGCCAACTAGGTATTAGATAATGCTATCTATAATTTATCTGCATTCAAATCTCGAATCCAGTGAAGAATCTTAGTGAAGATATTTCTACTAAGCCG
The DNA here is from genome assembly GCA_035772565.1 of Antheraea assamensis. Taxonomy (NCBI): domain Eukaryota; kingdom Metazoa; phylum Arthropoda; class Insecta; order Lepidoptera; family Saturniidae; genus Antheraea; species Antheraea assamensis. The sequence goes on from JAQQSE010000013.1 coordinate 550,467, forward strand.
TCACGGCTTAAAGAGTCCTTCAGTATATGTCTTGCATCGTAGTATCATTTATTTTTGGACTATTTTGATTAACCCTTAGCGAACCAACGCCGCCATATTCTGAGGCACACACTATAAATATTCTGAGGAAAAAAAAAACCTAATTCTCTAAGCAGGGCAGTATTAAATAATATTTTAGGAATTAAAATAGGTACGCTACAGTCAAAAGTAAAGGACAACTCTTCTTACCCCGCTCTGGTACATTCCTCTTTGATAATTGAACGAAAATATATCGTCTTATATATAGGGTCAATAAATTTTGTTATTGTTATTTCCGAACGAGCACTATCTGTTCATATACTACCTACTCTTAACTCTGTAGCTTTTGACAGCATCGTAACGCCATACAAAAATGTAACGTCTCTTGACATTGGTCAACAGATAGTGTTGCTATTATAAGTTATAAAAAAATTACAAAAGTTTATAAATTGGAATATAATAAACAAATTATTTAATATACAAAACTAATCTTTTTCTACAATGCAATCTTTCTTTCTTTTTCATTACTGGCAACCCGGTCATCTTCAAAGACTATTATTGCCATTTCCATGTATTAAATTGTTTTCTTTTGCTTTATGTCGTTCTTCTTATGAAAGTATGTTCCAAGCTTTCGGTAATGACTAATCTCAATGTATTCTTAAAATATACTTTTTGCTTTGTAAGATTTTTTTCTTAACTATGGAAATTATGATTTATAACCTAGGGTACATGCAAATAAGGATCAATATCGCATTTAGCAAAAAATAAAAATTTTAAGTCATATGCCACATTCGTAAATCGAAGGGTTTAAAAAAAAAACCATAAAATCAATAGAGCGATATTAATTTTGCAATTTTACTCGGTCTGGAAATTAAGGATTTAGTTTTCTTTTAATCTGTATTGCTATTGTTATGGAAAATGGCGCTCGTTCGTTAAGGGTTGATACAACTTAAAATATAGTCACACACACACAACACAACTTATACACAGCTTACTGATCCATTCTAGATTGACTTTACTATCCACATAATATCGATATATAGGGTATGCAATAATGGATTGTTCCTTAATGCTACATATATTTGCACAAACAAATCTATAGAAAAACTTTTTTTTACATCACGATATTGTTTTGTGAATTCACATAAGTTTGAGTGTAAATGTTATGTTTTATCATTGGACAGATGAAATACCCTGGTGGCATATAGAAGGTGATTTTATGAAATAGATTCCAGTTAGTGCATGCGCATGGGTCGTTCTAGTGTTGACTATTTATTTGAAAATACTTTTCACTTATACTTACACATATTTTTGTATAGTTATGAAAAACTGTTTCGTAATTTTATTCTCATATTTTAATTTTAACAATAAGTTCAGATTATTATTTTTAAATATGCCCGCTAAAACGCTCATGCTTGTCATGACGTTGGATTGACGTCACACGCATTTGTAAACAACACATTTTGTTTCTCCTCAGTTCGAATTTGTTGAAATACAAATGACAGAACAATGTTTCGGAAGGTGTGACGTCACGAGCTATGATTGGTGTTTCTATTAAAGGGGATAAAAAGTATAAATTACTCATTTTTTATTTTAAATATAAGTAAGATTTGAAATGTAGTTATTTTCGTTTGTCTGTTGGTCTACAAGACTTTTAGTTTTGGGGTTTATTGTAGACTTATACTGTAATAGTTGTTGTTGTTGAGTTTAGTCATTTGTTACCTATGTTACCTACATAGGTATAACAATCTAATACATAACGTAAACCAAACCGCTACCTGAGATATTATGAACGTTCCCGTGTGAACAATCGTTTAAAGTGCTGACCATGGAAAGTGATGTATCGTGGGACGGTAAAACGTGGAACAAGCATTCATATTCCTTGCTCGATCGCCGGAGCACATAGGCTAAGCATTTAGATTTAATTATAATATTATGTAATAGATTAATCATTTTTAGTAAATATTCTGAAGGACAAAAATTGCCTTTTTTTAAAACCTCCTACGGACGGCCAACTACGTAATTGGCGCAGTCGGTAGGATAGTCGCGTCGGTGCGTGAAATCAAACTTCGATACCGCCCGATAGTCGAATCGTCGACGCGTTGACTATCTTTACGAATCTACGAGTGGTGCCGTTAAAGGAGGATACAGAATTTGCTGTAGCTGAGGAGGACATCATCCAAACATTGATGAGACCAGATATGCAGAACCTTCTGTGAGTTTAGTTTTAGTTACACATACCCTATTGGTTGCTATTTCCTATCCTGGTAATAGATCATCCTTTATAGTTTATCCTAATAGTATAGTTCGATAGCCAAAATTTTTTTCCAAGGAAGAAATAAGGTTATAAAGCCGAATCAGCGGCATAGTATCATAGATAGATTAAGATTTAGTAATACGAGTATATCGGAAATGTCAGAAACTGAAATGGCTCAATCCGATAATAGTGTTATAATTGATAAAATTTGGAAAGCCCTTAGGTTAGTACCGGAGTTTGACGGAAACTCTCATGTTTTAGTAAGATTTTTAAATATATGTGACAACTTAGTTTTAGAATACGCATGTCCAGAAAATCACCTAATTAATTCAGCTTTATTAAACGGAATAGTTAATAAAATTACCGGTTCAGCCGCCAGAACTTTAGCCACCAACGGTATCCCGAATAACTGGCAAGGAGTTCGGAATACCTTAATTAATAGTTTTTCGGATCACAGAGATGAATGTTCATTATATACAGATTTATCCCAATTGACCCAAGGTATCGATACGCCTAACATGTTTTACGAACGCGTACAGAACACACTTAGTACAATTATAGCATACATTCAATTACATGATTCGGTTACAACTACAGTAGAAGCTAAGCGAAAACTATATAATAAGTTAGCGTTACAAACCTTTACGCGAGGCTTGCACGAACCGATTGGATCGCGCGTGAGATGCATGCGTCCGGAGACATTAGAAAAAGCCCTTGAATTTGCACAGGATGAAATAAATGTAGTATACTTACAGAATAAAAACTTTCAATTAGGAAATTCTAGAAAAGCTCATTTACCGACTAGTTATCAAAAGCCCTTGAACTTACCACAAAAAAACTTTTTCCAATCTCCAGCTAATCATAATAAGCCAAATTTTTATCCGAATTTTACAAATAACCATTACCATAGACAGAGTCCATATAATGTGAACACTGGACCACATATACCTACACCTATGAATGGCATAAGTCACCCAGTAGCCCAAAACTTACCTTTGACTGGACAGACTGACAAAAGACAGATTAACTTAAATGAAGCAAATGACCCTTATGAATATGATTATTACGATACAGATTACTCACACCACGAAGACTATACACCATATGATGAAACTGAAAACTTTGAACAAAATTACGATCAAAATTTTCAGAGGGATTCGAGTTTCGAGTTCCCCAAAATAGAGTTACATTTACAGGGTAAAAGACAACTACCTTATATTCAAATTCAAAATCCACCATTAAAATTACTTATTGACACTGGCGCTAATCAATCATTTATCAGCAGTGAAATTGTAGAAAAATATTACAGTCATTTAAAGCTATACCATGATCCATTTGAAGTCACAAATATTCACGCAACCACCAGAAACGAATTTTCTATAATAATCCCCTGTTTTACTGAATTTCAAGGTCATGATCCAATAAAATTTTTCATTTACAAATTTCATGACTATTTTGACGGTTTAATAGGATGGAACCTTTTAGAACAATGGCAAGCAAAAATAGACCTTCAAACTCGTACCTTAAGAACGGAATTCACTTGTAATAAAATTCAGATGTATGATTCCAAAACTATTAATTTATTTGAGACAATTATTCCTGCACAGTCTACTCAACTAATTAAGGTGCCTATAAGTATTTCTCAAGGTGACGTAATTATTAATCAACAATTAATTAACGGATGTAATATAACAGAGTGTCTATCTACCGCCGAAAATAGTAAATGCATGATAGAAATATCCAATCCTAGTAATAACGATATAATTTTTAGTCTAAATAAACCAATATGCGCACATATATTTAACGAACAGATATCACTGACAAACGACAATGAACAAGCACGTTTCCAGGAAATCTTATCGCGAATGCAAACCGACCACCTTAATTCAGAAGAAAAAGCGAATACTAATGCCGATGCACTGTCCCGAATAGAGATTCATAACGAAGAATCATCCTCAATTATTGTAAATTTATCTGACTCAGAATCAACCGTAATAGCACCTGAGGACAGACCTTTAATTATTAACTCTTCGACCGACACCGCACCAACCTTAAAAATACTAAGCAGTCCAACTCTCGACTTAGACATACCTGACACTGAAACGATTCATACATTATATAACAACCCTATCCTTGAGATACCCACTTCTGAAGAACCGTTGAACAAATTTAAGCGACAACTCATTATTAACTGCACTAACGGGCCTGCAAAAATGAAACCTAAAATCACTATTCCCTGTGAAACTTTTAGCAGAACAGTCGTTCAAATCTCTGAAAATAATTTAGAAGAAGAAATTATATTAATTGTACAGAAATTCATTGATTCTAAACTTCGCACTGCTATTTTAGTTCAGCCAATTGAAAAAATGTACACCATCATTCCTATTCTTCAGAGAAAACTAAAAAGCCCTTCCATTAATATTATCTTAGTCAAACGTGAAATTCAGAACATATCGGATTACGAGTATTTAGAACAACAAAACATCATTTCTAAATACCATGTCGGAAAAACGAATCATAGAGGAATCAATGAAACACATTTATCTCTATCACAAAAATATTTCTGCCCGAAACTCAAAGAACAAATTACATATTTTCGTGCACACAACTATCGTGAAAGAATGAACATAGTATATAACATTATACATGACTCATCTCATTCCGAACGTAAGCAAATAATAACTCGACGTAACCTTGACCGAGAACCAGAAACAGATTATAAACAAAGTCAGGACGTATATATTAGAAACCCGATAGCTCGAAGACAAAAGCTCGTCGCTCATTACACCGACGATAAGTTCATGTCAAACTTACCCATACATATATACACTATTAAAAAACGCGGACCAGTAGCTAAAGCTAAAATAAAAAGATCAAAATTGATTAAAAAACCGACGTTGTTACAGTATAACGACCCTCATCATGACCCTGGTCCCAGTACAGGCAGACAATCCGACAGACAAAACCATATGATTTAATGACTTATCTGAATGAATTATATCTTACCATTTAACCTAGGTAAAACTAGGATGATTTTCTATTGCCACACCTTTTTACATGAAATTAATCTCGGTAAAATACAGTACCAAATTAATGTATTAAGAAATCAGCTTAGTGGCTCAACTTCTGACCTTTCGAAACGAAATACAGCCGTTTTAAATATCAATTTCTACACTCATTTAAAAAATTAGACCAGATTACTTCCCGTTTACAAACATTTATACCTAAAAGACTTAGACGGAGCCTTATCGACCCCTTGGGATCTTTAATAAAAAGTATTACAGGTAATCTCGATCATGCCGATGTTCTGCGATTCGAAAACGCTATTCAAATCCTGCAGAAAAACAATAAAAAGTTATCAGCCACTTTTAATAACCACATCAGCCTAGTTAAAGATATGACGGTTAAACAATCGCGAGTACAGTTTGAGCAGTAATCAGCAAAAGCTCACACAATCTATATCATACTTATTAAACCTTACGAACGATAACAATGTAATTCATTATGTTAATTTGTTTCAGCTATTTAACGTGTTAAATGACAATGTTCAGGATCTTTACCTGGAAATTACTAGATTAGAAAATATTTTAGCTTTTAGTCGCACTAATTCTATGCACCATTCTATTATAACTATTAAACAATTAAATAACATGCTAAGCAAATTAAAATCTTTATATGATTCGGAACAAATATTAGAGTTAGATACTAGATACTATTATAATCTAATTAGTTTAGGAACATGTTATACGGATAATAAGATAGTGATTGTACTTAAGTTTCCAATTCTATCTCCAACATCCTATAATCTATATAAACTCTGTCCCGTTCCTAACAAAACATCCCAAGTAATCTTGCCCCCATTCCCGTATATAGCAACTAACTCCAAGGAGTTTGTGTACATGGAGGCTGAATGCCCGAAGATCGACACCTGGTAGATCTGCGAACAGAAGGTCTCTCATCAAAGACGTACGCACCGAGATTGTATCTATCATCTTCTCAATCAACAGGAAACGGAAAACCTATGTCAATCTACTACTATTTCATTCTATAAAGAAGCACTTCTAGAATTGGACAGTCAACACTACATAATTACATTCCCGAAACCCACAAGAGTTTAAATTATATTCGGACAGGAAGAACACCGATTATTGAAGGGCAGTTACTTCGCAACAACACAGATAACAGATTGCAATATGAAGTCGCCACAATTTACGTGGGAACGCCGTTGAATTAATGCCTATGCCGCAAAAGTTACAGACAAATCTTGAAAATAGACCGCCCCATTTATAATTTTACTACGATCGATCTAAATAAACTGCACGAAATTCAGCATCAGGTACAAATAGAAAATTTTTCGGGCCTGCACAACATGGACTTTTCTACTATACATCATACTACAATACCCTTATATGGAATTGTCATATTAGGTGCTATTGTACTGTTCACCATGTACATTATGCGCCGGCGCCGATGCCGATTATTGTTGAAAAATCAATCATCTCTACAACCTGAAATAGAAATACCTACCTCAATACATGCTGAAACTAAAACTTCGTCTTCAGGAAATCTTCAGGAAGCTAATTTGCAGGACCGCCGAGCCGCAATATTTGCATTAAACATGTGCAAATAGTTGCTCATCTAGGAGGGGAGGTGTTACCTATGTTACCTACATAGGTATAACAATCTAATACATAACGTAAACCAAACCGCTACCTGAGATATTATGAACGTTCCCGTGTGAACAATCGTTTAAAGTGCTGACCATGGAAAGTGATGTATCGTGGGACGGTAAAACGTGGAACAAGCATTCATATTCCTTGCTCGATCGCCGGAGCACATAGGCTAAGCATTTAGATTTAATTATAATATTATGTAATAGATTAATCATTTTTAGTAAATATTCTGAAGGACAAAAATTGCCTTTTTTTAAAACCTCCTACGGACGGCCAACTACGTAATTCATTCAAAAATATGTATTTGATGTTTCATAAAGTTTTATTATACTTGTAGCTGAGTGTTTGCTGTGTTTTATAATAACTATTATGTCTAGTAGAGAAAAGTAAGGCAGATTGTATATTATTAATTGTACAATTTATTCTTTTTTTTATAAGTAATACTTGAATATATTATATTAATGGTGGCTTCTTTTACTTCGTAACAGGTTTAAGTAACGGTGTATCAAGTTTTATGTGGTGTTTTCGAAACTTAATGCCATATTAAAGGCTTATTGATTAACGTACAAAGGTCATCAATCTTTCATTATTCAATCAGGGGTTACGTTGTTCATATTGTAAAAAAAAAATGCTTGTATATAAAGTGGGCTTACGGACGATAATTTTACGTGATAACGTCATGAGAAAATATTAATGATAAAATTGCATACTTTTATGAATTGAATTGGAGTATTATCACTGAATTACCGATGGAGTTGAAGAGAGATAGATGCGTCACAAGCAGAACGCTTAGGTCGATCACGCCTCTGTATCGCTTGTGCCGCGCTCTCGCTTGCATACTCAGCTCAGTCGGAACGTGACAATGAGTCATGCTTTTTCGTATGTGCAGCAGACGTTCTTCGATTTATAAGACGATTTCACGTCAAAATACTTGGTATTTTTTCACAGCGAATTTAGCAAATGTATCACAGAATATATTGGATAAAATGTCGAAAATATTTCATGTACCAAATTCCATAAATTTCCATTTATTATAATTTTGGTATAGTTTACTCAGTTAATATTTTTTATTAATTTCTGATTATTTCGATTTTAAACATAATCTAGAACCTTCGATAAAATTACGATAATAACGTTTTTATTACTGATATTAAATATCTCAAGATCAAATTATGAAAATACTTAAGGCAGACTGCCAGAGAACGTAAAGTTTTATACCTGTCTTTCTAGAAACATAAAATCTTGCACACCTTCATGTAATTTAGACGAGTGTTAAGAAAGGATTTTGTTTAAATTCACCCCTTCAAATATTCGGTTCGAATTCTAGTCGGGTACAACACTAGTAATTCATCTTTAATTTAATAATCGGAAATCGATATGAGGAATAGAAATAAAATTAGACATAATTATAAACAAACAAATCACTGGCAGGTGTAACGATGACGTTTTGACAAAATGAAGGAAAAAAATCCGAACCCAAAGAAGCTGAACATCAGAAAACATTCCTACTCCAGCTTTAGAGGGGGTATCAGCGTGTTATCGTCTCCTATTTGTTGGGTTTATAGAACACCATGGATTTGAGTTAGTGGCTCTTGTATGTATTTGTTTACCTATTGGATATCTTTAACAGAAGCGTTACGAGCCAAGGACAGGGAACAGGCGACGTTGTTGGAAGAGAAAATGGCGCTGCACATGAAAATGGTCGGACATACGGGCACCTCCATGTTAGATGTGCCAAAATTAGGTAAGGTCTTATTATCCTATTTTCGTAAATATGTGGTTTATAATTTTTTTTTTTTTTCGTCAAATTTTACGTCCAAATGATGTTTTTTGTATTATTTTTAATTAATTAAAAAACGGCTTGACCCATAGTAATGAAAGTGTAAAAAAAACAAAAATCAGTTTTGATATAGTATAAAATACAAATATTAAATAAAAGTGTCCCAAACTAATTTTAATAAACGTTTGTATTCAGGTTAAGAATAAAAAAAAAATGATACAATTAATTATAAGTAAAGTTGGTTTACGGACGATAACTTTACGTGATAACGTCATAAGAAAACATTGATGAAAATTGCAAACTTTTTGCCGTAAGAGATAGATGCGTCAGAAGTCGAGCGCTTCGGCCAATCGCGCCTCTCTATCGCTTGTTCCGCGTTCTCGCTTGAACACTCGGGTCAGGCAGAACGTGACAATTAGTCATGCTTTTTCGTGCATGCAACCGGTGTTCATCGATTTATAAGACGTTGTTTCACGTCAAAAAGTAAAAAAAAAGTTTAGTTAACATTAATGTTCTTATGCATATATATTCAGTTTAAATAATAGGTATTTTATTTAAAACAATGCATGGATAGATGGTACTTTCTACTCTCTCAGGTATAATAAATACCGCGTTCCCGGGAGGGCTCGTGTTCCCGGACTACGTGCGGTTCGCGGCGCCCACACTCGACTCGCACACCCTCTGGCAGGAGGTCTGCAAAGTTGTCAAAGTGAGTGTACTCTCTATCATCAGCTCGTGTCCCTCTAGTAAAACATTTTTCTTCCAATCCCTAAAACTTTGTATAATTATGCGCATATGAGGTATGTTCCGGCAATTGCACTTTGGACTTAGCTAACTAGCTTAGAGACTAGCTTTAGAGTGTTTGACCATCTTAGATCACACGTCATTTAACATAATAACATTATATATTAAAAATAAAAATTAAGTAATGTACCTCGATTAAATAATATTTAAGGTTTTTAGTGGAAAATTTGTAAATAAAAATTGGCAGAAATTCTAACGTGGCAAAAATAAAATCGCTCAATTCGAGTACTCTAAAAAAATTACTTGTGTTTATGGACGTAATATTTGCTTACCACTAACTTTTAAAGTAAGTACAGCTTTTAACTTGTGGCTCGAAGGACCGAAACGGCAAATATAATTATATCGATTTTAAGCTCGGATACGTTGATTTTTAGTTGATTATGTTTGCGTAGTAACTGCTCCTTCAAACGTCACCATTATATTAAATTTGACGGGTGTTTCGAAACGGTTTTGATTCACCTGCTTGCTATATTATGGAAAACGATTTATATCAGCAGTACAATATCGCACTGCTATTTGACAATACAAAATATTCACAACGTTAAGAAATTCAAATTTTCGTCCATGTCCATTGTTTTGTAGACCGTAAAATAACTGTCACTGATTAATCGTTGTTGAAATTTAAATAAAATGGAAACGTTGTTTAAACATTATTGAAACTGACAGTTCAGATCCAATTCTTGTGCTTGTGTATTTATATTGTTATTTGAGGCAGTATATAAAATGGATATCGCTTATTTTAAGAGCTACGTCATCTTTTTAACCAAAATATTAGAATAATAATAACTAATTTTAATTTTTTAATAAGAGTGTAAAAGTTAGATAATTATCCGAATAGAGCTAGCAGTCGATATGGTATTGAACGTGGAGACCTTAGCACACACATTCGCCCGTCCACTTTGAAACCGGGTAAGACTGAGGCGTTCAATTTCACAGTTATTAAACACTAGCTGGAATAGCACCTTATAATTTTAGTTAATCACTGCCGCCTATGATTTTGGATCGACGAATAGATTGTTCTACTCTCCCCGCGTCATCTATCGTACGAGCGAGAGACGTATATTGAAAGTTGCGACGTGTCATTACGCATTTATTCATACAATAATAACTTGCGTATTTTCGTGTACTGTACTGTTTCCTCGTTACAATAGTAGTCGTGTAAGTTATGCTGTTGTGTGGGAAGGTAAGGGAACGTACCCATACTACGTGATCCATGTTTGACAACTTTTTAGTGGCCTCCCTCCCTCTTGGTAAGGCTATTTGTGGCATATGATAAGCTCCTCCTTCTAGTTTTCATGTAGCAATAAATACGATTAACCTCCACTTCTCCATGTGACCAAGCGTGGTACTTTGAAGATCTCCCTCCCCCCTGAACGGATCACGTCGTATAGATACGGTCTCTAAAATAGTTATGCCTTCATTTTGACCTCAAAATAAAGTATACATTACATGACAAAGTATGATTTATATGAATATACTAGTTACTCGGCCCGACTTCGATCGAGTGGCCCAAATTTTTCCTATATAATAGGACCATGTAACGTATAGAACGTGGCCAAGAGCTCCCTCCCCCTGAACGGGTCAAGTATTATGGGTATGATTCGTAAGATAAAGTGTGTGGTGGTGGTCGGCAGGAGGCGCTGGAGGCGACCAGCTGCACGCTGGGGGCGGGCGGAGGGCTCGGGCGCAGCACCAGCTCGGCGGGGGAGCGGCACTCGTGCGCGTACGAGAGCCCCGCGCTGCCGCGACGCGCAGACACCTTCGCGGGCTTCGACGCCTCCAGGCACAGAGGTCACCACAAACAAACACCGCTTGCAACACACCATATCTCATTAAACAAACCGTCACTTTGCGAAAATCCACAATTAAATATTATAGTAGAAGTTAATTTCCACTTCCCCCTAGAATCGACTGGTCGTTGCCACATCTCACTGCAACAAAACAATAATAGTGTGGTGTTATGAAACGACTGTGGGTATTTAACTGAAAATTTTCTCAAAGTTATTCGATTTAAGGTATCAAAGTCGCGTTTTTCAATATGCGTATTAGAGTACGGAATACACAATAAATAGAATTATTCAGATGATGGACGCATTTTTAAAACTGGCCACAATATTTATTTAAATCATTGCATCATTTTGAATTGAGCCATGGGCGCCGCCATATTGGCCTTGGCTGCTGTGCTGAACGCCTTTCATTTTATCCCTACTCCCTACTGTAATGCGACTGCCGATAGATGGACGAAAAAAGTTCACGCGATGTAAAAAACGTTTCATATTATGGAATAATTGTATTTTTGTTTTGGAATTATTAAGTCAATTATAGTCGGAATAAATTAAATTTCACAATTTGTAAATTGAAATTAATAACGTAATTCTGGGTTTTCTCAATTATATTTATTTGTATACAGTTTATAAATAATTCAAACATATGCAGATGTTCAATACAACTCTCGTTAGTCTAGCGCAAGCGCAATAAGTCACGAGCATGTCGAGGTCATCGGTGACGCGAACCTATAAGATTTACCTGTGGCAAAAAACGCTCAACGCGGATAAAAAAGTTTACACTACAAAAAAAATATTTTAACACTTATATGGATCGAAACTAAAATTGTAAATACGAATTTGAATTTGTTTGTATAAATAATAATATCCTATCACGTCTTCACTACTCAACTGATCATCATGACACATCATAGAGCACGTTTAATCTAGGAAAAAAATGTACTGTTTCCGAGATATAGATCAAATCTACGAAAACGCGAGCGAAACCGCTACCAAAAGTTAGTTAAGAATGGAAATATAGAGTTAGTTTTGATAATAAAACAGGCGTGGGTGTACGTTTGTCGACGGATGCGGGCGCGGGCGCGGAGCCGTACGGCGCGGGCGCGAGTGCGGACGCGCACGCACCCGCCGGCAGCGACGAGCGCGCCGACGCACTCGCCCGCGACGCGGTGCTCAAGCTCCACCACGCCATCTACACGCTCTCCTGCATCGTCTGGCACCAGCTCACAACTATACAAAGGTACACAATCCATCCTAACCATTCATTCATCAGCTTTACCATATTCCAGCTAACTTGAGTCACCATTATATGTTTTCCTCTTCCACTCTCCTCTGGGATATACACGTGGAACTTTTAAATTTGTTCATATTCTGTCGTAATTGTACTTCTAGTAGATGTGTATTCAGATATATACATATTTTGTTTCTAATATGCTTATTAGTCAATTAATACGTTTCTAAAGAATAGACATGTTTTAAATTCGGATTTTTCCGAAGTAGGTTTTGAACCTGAAAAAGTTCACAGTAAAATGTTAAACATGAAAATGTATTGTGTTTTCTTTTTAAATAAAATCAGTCTAATAAAAATATCAAGATACAAAACGGGTAATAAATATTACAAAACAGAATACTAGTGACTTGGGCGATCGGTTTTTACTTCAGAATATAGCTTGTGTATATATAGATACATTCAGAATTGTAATTAGGTTAAATATGAAAAAAGAAATATTTAAACTCTGTTTTTGTAGATAACATAATACTGAAGTTATTAATTACCCTCATAATACATTTGAAATTATACAATGTTAATATTTTGGTTGGACCATATGCATACGATCTTTTCAGTGTTTAAGAGTTCATTCAATCAAACCTTTTATCCAATTATATCATTACTTAAACACTTTATACAGATACGGAGATAAAAAAGCTGTCTTTACAGCAATAAGAAACACGGTACAGTGTTGCCATTAAAGACACAGCCAAAGACAATAATAATATTTTAATTTATGACTAAAATTTCAAAATCATCAACAATGCACTTAGAGACTGTCCTACTGAATTCTTAAATCGAAATATTTTTTTGCGACATTTCCTACGCAGTGTTTCTTATACGAAACGAAACAGGAATATGGACTTGAAGAGAACTAAATTACAATGATATGAACTGAGAGACAGAATAAAACAAGATGCCAGTCTGCGTTGAATTAAACCGGTGTTAATGGGTCATTGAATCACTGAATTGTACTTTTTAATTTAGGGTAAACGCACACGAGATTGAAATGTTATTTACGGTATACAGAGTTGTTCGCGCTCTTATTCTAAGAAAATGGATTGCTAAAGTTTAGTAGGAGGGGGGGAGGGGGACGGGGACGACTTGGTGAACGGATATAGGGGTGTAGAGCAAAGCCGAAAAAGGCGTGGATGGATTGTGTGAAAAATTATATCTGTATAAAATATGTGAATACTGAGATGATATTTGACAGGGGAGAGTGTAAAAGTAAAATATGTTGTGCCGACCTTACTTAGGTGGCATAAGAGTAAGATGATGATGATATCGTGAAAATAAAAACATAATCCACCATTTAGCGGGTGTGATTCAATGGAGCAACCAGTGATGTGGTTAGTTTCGTTGCAGCTTGGAGGCGCAGGTGTGCGCGTGGCGGTGCAGCGGCGCGGGCGCGGGCGGCGGGGGCGGCGCGGGCGGCGGCGCGGGGGGCAGGGCGCACGACGCGCAGCTGGAGGAGCTGCGGCACGCGCAGGCGCGGCTCACGGCGGACCGCGCGGCCTGGGAGGCGCACAAAGCCGCCGACTACGCCTCCATAGCCGCCGGTACTTTTTCTTTTTTTAAAGCGAAACTTCTTCTATACAGGTCTTTGAAATTCTAATCGACAACATATTGGTAGGAAACCTAAGGCGCGTTTAAAGTAATTGGTTTTTTAATGTTAATGATCGTAGGAGCTAAGGTGCATAAACACTTATTAAAGTAAAATAATTAGCGGAACTATAAAGTACTCACCGAAGGCCGAAGACAGCTATTCCTGTTGCGGTGATGAAACGAGTTTTCTCAATTCGCCGAGGGGTGCGGTGATATAATATTAGATGTATATGCGTGTTGTATTACAACCACGAACGACAACACCCGATACAAACACCGCCTCATATGTTTCTCTATTTCCTTTGTAAACTGGGTAAAAGCATTAATTCTACATTTATTAGACACACTACAATAACTCACTAGTACTTTTATTGTTTATGTGATTGCGTTTTAGACAAAGATACTATTTATTGGAACGAAATTTCTTAACGCGGCCCGCTGAAGGGGTTGACTAGTAAAAATCGTCACGTAAGAAAAAAAGCGTTATTCCTCTTTGTCTGGTTCTCCTTTTTTCTCTGTCTGTCTTTTCATATTATCTATTAGTATATGTATGGTGTATGTGTGCGTGTTTACATGTGAATATTGTAATTTGAACAAACGAACATTGTGCGCTATTAGTTATATAACTTCAATACTAAACGCTTGGAAATTCGATTAAAACTTAGGTATTTAATAAATGAATATTTATTTATTTATTTAAACAAAACTCTTTGGTTATGTTTTTTTACGCTTTTTGGGCTGAAAACAAAATAGATAATAAAAAGTCAGCAACAGACAGAGAGTCTCATGCGGTGGACACAACGCTTTATCCTTACCTGACGAAAATATACAAATAAGCAATCTGCATCTCGCAAATCAAAAATTAGAGTTTAAGCCAAAGCGTATGGAACTTCGTTCCTGACGAGGACCTCAACCCCACACACTTTTCATTTCTACTTTTTTCTCCTTTTATTCTCTTGTGTTTTTTTTTTTTGCGGCAATGATGCGGCATCGCACATTTGCTTTTTGGCCTTTGCCTCTTTCGGAGGACCTCCGGCGTTCTCACTGACCGAACCAAACGAAACAGTACAAGTACTGTTACTTTAAGCCGATTTTCTGCGAGAAGGTGGTACTGCCTCGGACGAGCTGCATTCTTGCTGAGACCCACATAAGGATACAGCATGGCTCGGCTCTACCACTCATCATCTCTGTTTTATAAGGATCGTGTTCTGAACTATAACCAAAACATTTCAGAGAGACAGCAGTTACAAGCGGCGAGGCAGGAGCTCGCGGAACAACAGAAGGACGTGGAACAGCAAAGGGAACGCTTGTACCGGCGTCTCGAGCGGCTCCAGCAACACGGTAATACTTCTCTAACATCTCTTACCTTCTGGACGATTCTATAGTCATACAGCCTATGTATGGTTATCGATAAAAAAATCGTATTCCAGGTGGTTCACAAGAGGAGATCGGCAGCGTCGGTACACTCTCGCCGGAATCCAGCGTCAGCGATACCACGCGACGGAAAGAACCCAAATGGCGAAGTCAGTTTCAATATATCTATCTATACGTGTAATAAAATTGGAATGTATGTTTGTAATTACCGAATAACGGTTTTTTACTAAATCGATTTGGAAGTATTGAGTAATTTAGAAAGTCTTTTTTTTGTCCGTCCGTCTGTCTGTTTGTTTCCCCGTTAATGTCTGTAAGGATTGGAGCGATTTGCATGGGACTTTTACTAGCAGATAGTTGACGATATAAGTAGAGCTACTTAGCCTATTTTTATTAAAAACAGTAAAAAAATTGAATTCCGCATCGTACAAATTAAACTAAAGAAGCTACGCTCAAGTACCGCGGAAATCCGACGCGCATTTTTACACTAAACAAACATGACCTTGCTAAATTCCACGTGAAGTCGCCGGTAACAGCTAGTTTCGGATATAAAAGCAGAGAACCGTCTTTGATTATACTAGTTTATTATTGATTTCATTGGTAACAGTAATGGTAACGTGGTAACAGTATGGTTAAATAATGGTTCCAAATATTGTTAATATCCTAACTTATAGTTAAGTATTTTGTGATTTTCATTAATAGTATGTACAAACAGCCGTACGTTATTGATAATTTTAAGTGAATATGGTTTTTAAGTAAGAAATAATAATCGATAAATATTTAATAGATGGCAGTGTTTGATGGTTTAGAACATAAAAAATATATATATATAATGATTTCTTTTTTATTCTATTAGTATTATTAGTAGGAATAATATTTTTGTTCTCATCTGCAATAAGAATGTTTATTTATTTTAAGGAAAATTGGTTATTATTATTTCGACATTTGGTTTAAAGAAAATGATGTCATTATTGAAATAAACAACATATAAGTTTAATATTACGCCTTAGCGCGTAAAGTGGAACAGTATAATTTCAGATTAAATACACTGTAAAATTGCAATAACGGCATATAGTAGTAGTTGTAATTTACTTGTGAATCTCAAAAACTTCACTTAAGTTATGTACATCTACCAAATTAATTATACCCACGAAATCCATAAATTAATACGAAACGTATTTTGCCGGCAATTCGAAATACAATAAATCACATTAATAAAATAAGAATTGTCAATTTAGACAAGTGTTATGCGATGTTTAAATTTAAATAGTGTCTATTTATAAACAAAGATAAGATACTCTTTCGTGATCAAACTTTTGATGTGATAACGTTTTATAACTCGATGAACGCCTGCTGCACGCACGAAAAATCATGACTCATTGTCACGTTCTGCCTAAGCCGGGTGTCCAAGCGAGATCGCGGCACAAGATATAGAGAGGCACGATCGGCCTAAGCGTTCGGCTTGTGACGCATCTATCCTTCATCCACTCCATCCTACCTACCCAACCTACACGTGAACCGTTTTGTCAACTGTTTATAAAGTGAAGTGAAAAGTTAATGCGGCTTCTATTGTTTATTACAACAACAATTGTGGCAAAAAGTATGCAAATTTTCATCAATGTTTTCTTATGACGCTATCACGTAAAATTATAGTCCGTAAACCGACTTTACAGACAACAAATTTTTTTTAAACAAGTTTTCGACGCGCATTTTTTTTTTGTAATAAGACGGTACGTATCGTGTTGGATTAATGAGGTGATGGTGTGTGCAGATAACCGAGGGTCGACGGGTTCGGAGTCGTCGTGCAGCACGGCGCTGCCGCCGCAGCTGCTGTCGGCGCAGAACGAGACGCGCGCGACTCACCACAGCAACGCCATCTCTGTTAGTGCTTCTTCTTCTTAATTCTTACTCGCAAATAAGTCAACTTAGTGTTTTTAAGACCGTCCTCACATCTACTCTCCTTTGCATCACTTATTGATGCTTAACTGACGTTAGTTAAACAACCACTCATCACCTTCTCACCTTTATCCCACCTAAGTAGAGTCGGAACAACATGTTTTCCTTTTCCATTCTCGCCTGCCAGATGTCATTTCAGTATTCACATCTTTTTTTTACACAATCCATCCACACCTTTTTCGGACTTTATCTACTCCTATATCCGTCCACTTGCAAACTTAAAACTTTTCTAGTCACATGGCTTTCATATCTTCTCATGACATGGTCCATACCATGCTAAACTATTACTCCTAAACTTCTCTGCCACTGGTGCTATTTTCAAACTTTCTCTGATATACTCATTCGTAATCTTATCCATTCTAGTTACACCACACGTTCATCTTAAAATTCGAATTTCTGCCACATGTAATCTTTTCTCATCTGTCTCTAAGCTAAATAACCACTAACACCCTTAAAAGTTCATCCTACTATTTCATAAGTATATAAATGTAAAAAAAGCAACGAGCTTTACAGTAGTCGCATATGATGTGTAACATCTGACATGTTATCCTTCTATGAAATGGAGTTGAAATATATATGTGAAGTCAATTTATTCGTCATATTATTCGGTCGAATATAATCTAAGCATGAAAATATATGTAATTCTATATTAAGGCGCGCGTTTCTTTACGCAAATGTAATTCTGGTCGTGGTAAATACGCATTAGTAACTTAAAACCTGAAAAAAAAAATCGTGTATGATAGGATTTTTTTTTATGCAGTGGAAACCATATTTTTA
This sequence comes from Antheraea assamensis, assembly GCA_035772565.1. Taxonomy (NCBI): domain Eukaryota; kingdom Metazoa; phylum Arthropoda; class Insecta; order Lepidoptera; family Saturniidae; genus Antheraea; species Antheraea assamensis. The sequence goes on from JAQQSE010000013.1 coordinate 568,762, forward strand.
AAACACAATACAATTTTTTTCAAAAATAATTATTCTTGTTCAAATTCGACCAATTCCATATTATTTACTCGAAGTTTTTCATGTATGATGAACTTTGTTAGAGGCTTAATATTGAAGCTAATTATTAATACAGTTTACACATATAAATAAAACCTCAAATTTTATACACAACACTGTATAACCGTAGATGAGCGCACAGCTTATGCGTCCTCCTTCTTTGTTTCCCTTTCTCTTTCTCGTCACACACACGTATACACTATGCTGGGTGACAGTACGTAGTGGTTCCAGGGTGACAGTACGTAGTGGTTCCAATCTAACGCAAAATAGGTTGGCACCACCTCACAGCCAACTCTTCGCTACCGCGCGCGTTCATTGGTCTAATCAAATAGTCCCCGCTCATTGGTCAAAGAAATAGTTCGCGGTCATTGGCCAAATCAAATAGCGCGCGCTTTCCCGGTTTCTTGTTACACATTTCCGTCCCTTTTGCAAAGTCACTCCCATAAAAAATATCCAGCAACTCAACAGCCAACTCTTCGCCACCGCGCGTGCACTTGGAATAAATCAAATAGCGCGCGTTCATTGGTCTAATCAAATAGCCCCCGCTCATTGGTCAAAGTAATAGTTCACGGTCATTGGCCAAATCAAATAGCGCGCGCTTTCCCGGTCTCTTGTTACACATTTCCGTCCCTTTTGCAAAATCACTCTCACCAAAAATATCCAGCACCCGAAACGAAAGATGTTACTCATCAATAAATCCTTTATCAATATAAATAAAAAATAATTGCCGTATGTATGTTGTAACCGCATCACTTCAGAACTTCTCCGCATATTTGGCTAGTTCTATTTTTATCGTATTTGTAAATGACACGACAAAATTTGTATGAAAGAAAATATTTGTAAATATGGTACTCAAAAATTGTTAAAATTGGATTAAAACATCTTGTGAGTACGACAAGTGAGACAGAAGACAATTCTTCTTCTTCTTTAATTTATGGCACCGTGTGTAGGTAATACACAATTCTTCAACAGAAGACCATAGGGAGCCCTTCAAAAATATTGACAGAATTAACAGATCAAGGATAAGTTCTTCAGTTGACATTTCTTTTCATTGCATGGTCGTAATATAAAGGGAATATTTGGTCCCATTTTAGACGTAAACCCGTGAGAAGTCGTGTCGGATAACTAGTATATCCATATAAATCATACTTTGAATGTATACCTTATTTTGAGGTCAAAAATAAGGCATGATGACTATTTTAGGGGAACATACCCATACTACATGACCCGTTCAGGTGTGGAAGAGAGGTCTTTAAAGTACCACGGATGGTCACGGGGAGAAAGGGGGGAAACCGTATGAATGAATTGCTACATGAAAACTAGCAGCGGGGTTTTTTCATATACTACGGATGGTCACCAAGGGGGAAGGGGGATAAAAAAATTGTCACACATGGGTCACGTAGTATTGGGTACGGTCCCCTATATGTCATATTGATTTTTCGATAATTCTCGATACACACGGCATTAAATGTTCAATTATGTTATGTATACTAGCACCTGTCCCGCCTTTGATCGAGTTCAATGTGTGTTAATGCGACGTCATAACTATTTAAACAATTCAGATCCATTTTTAAGGGCTGTGATATTTACATTTCATCAAAGTCATACAAAACTACGTATGAATCTGCATAGAACATCGCTTTTTTGCAATATTTTATTGGCATGGAGATGTAGGGCAAACGGTGTGGTGCGCATGTGACTGGGAGGGGAAATATTTTGTATAAAAAAAATCTTAAAATAATTTACAACGCAGATGAAATCACGGATATTTCCTAGTCATTTAATATAAATGGTGTCTTACCTTTCAGCAAATGGTGAAACAGCAATTGCCATTGAAGCTAGCGAGCGGGAAGAGTCAACAGCCACCGGCTGGATACCACAGACTACACGAGTCACCCAGTGATGTAAGTTCTTTGTTCTTTGTTAACGAAATCATAGTTATTTATTATGCATCTATACAACAAGTAAAAAAGTTTAATTAAAATTATGTTAACTTTTTTCAGTTCGATGAGCATATATGTCGGTGTTTTTAAACTTTTTCATAACACAAGCCCTCTAAAATGTAAAATTTTCTCGCGACGCCCCCCTACCCTCTCCTGTTAACTTGTATTTTATGTTACAAAGATCGAAACAGTACAACTCTTTAATTTATTTTCATAATTAGCTATCATTTAAATACATAAATAAATCAGTGAAATATTAATATGAGTCGTAGGTATACTTTTCTTATAGTTGATTTGTATTAATGTATGGATTTCATTTAATTACATTTTCTTATTAAAAAAGTATGTTTATGAAATTTCTTATGTTTTCTCGTTATTACAAAGACTTCGCGACCCAATTGTAGAGTATTTGCGACCCCCCAGACTGTCGCGATGCATACATTGAGAAACACTAATATATATTAATGATTTGTGTATAAAAAAAAAATTAACCAGTTTGCTGAAAACAATAATTGGCAAAGAAAAACACGATAACAATAAATATTCAATATTAAAAGAACTGTGTTAATAAATAGTGAACTTACACGTCTGTTTTAATGTTTTTACGGATGTTTATTCTATTTGATAGAATGTAAAAAAAAAAAAACAAAACAATCAGTAACGATTTATATTAGAGAGAAAAATATTTAGTTTTTATTCTTTACCATAGATGCCGCTAGAGTCATATTTTTTTATTTAAATTAATCGGCAGATGTTTCAGTTACATTGTTAATTTAAAAATCTATAAGCAACTCACGATTTTACGTAACGAGTCGGTAAAGACACATGGCTTAGTTTGGGACCTTGTCGAAGGCACACATTTCTTGGGGAATTTTTATTTTGACTAGTTTTTTTTTTATTAAATATCTAATTGAAACAGATAAAATGGTTGATGTTTTCAGGACATCGATTATCCGAACGTATTCTAACAGGATTATAACGAGAGTAAGTAGCGGTTAATCGGTGTCGAATAGATTTGTACCTACGCACCACTATGATGTTAGATTTCAGTATTTTATTTCGCGGTGTCGTATTTTACAAGACTTGTGCTTGCTGATTTTTTTTTCAATATATAAAATATAATCATAGTTTTATGTTGTTTTTTTTTTTTATACTATTTATAAAATTAATCATTTATCTCGTGTTTAACACATCTTATCATTTACCTATATCGATGTATATTATATTCCTATTAGTCAAGTTTAAAATGTTATTTCATTATATTTATTTAATCTTTATATAAACATACTATTAGATACTTCAATTCATATCGTTGATACAAAGGGTGGCCTTATTGCTAATAGCAATCTCGTCCAGGTGACCTTTTAATGGGTATGTTCCAAGAGAGAAAAATCAGGGTTATTTTGGGTAATACAAGTAATATTAATAAATACGGCATAAATTAAAAACATGTAAATACCATGTACATGCATATATAAAAATATTAATGACATCGGCAAGTATATATAATTCTAGCTCTATGGTTAATATTGTTATCGAAAATTTCAATAAATCAGATTTACATAAATTATGATCTCTATAATAAGAGTTTTAATCGCTTAATATTATTTTTAAGTTGTATAAGACTTTTTAATGTACAATTTTCTTTACGTGCGCATCGCAGTCTATCGACACGCTTCGTTTGTAACATAGTAAATATTGTACAGATTACTTTCCTGTAAACACGTGACCTTAATTTGACATCACAAATAGATAATAATACGTGTAATATTTATATTAATATGACGTGTATGATTTTACTGTGATATTAAATAAAACACATGATTTTAATTTGACATTATGCACATATTATACGAGGCATATTAATAATGCTAATGCGATGCATATGATGTCAAATTAAAACGCTTTATAATTTGATATCACACAGAGGTCATACGTGTAATATATATATATATAAATGTGACGCGTATGATCTTTGTGTGATATTAAATAAAACATAAGAGTTTAATTTGACATCACTTACAGATCATACATATAATATTTAAAATTATGTTAATGCGATGCTTTAGATTTCTGTGTGATGTTAAATTAAAACACTTTGGTTTGATTTGCCATCATACAAAGATTATATGAAATATACCTGTATTTAAATTAAACGCATAAAATCTGTATGTTCGGTCGAGTTAATGCCACGTGTTAACCGTGTTCTATGACACTTCTTATATCGATGTTCTTCAACCATTTCGTCTGTTTTTCAGCTTTTTATGTTAGATCTGTTAGCGCATGTATATCTCTTGTTTTAATGTTATAAGGACACATGATGACAGTAACGGTTATGTATTAATAATGAGGTACGCTATTTTAATACTTTATAACAATTATTGTAAACGGTTGTCAATTATTCTGCTGTTGGCTAATTTACTGTTACCGTATTCCATTATTTAAAAATAACACAATATTTTCGCTGTTTATATTATTGTAAATTTAACATTAGTTGCCCTCCCTTTCACACTTATTGATTTGTTGCATAATGGTTGCGTGTTCGCACGTTGCGATATCACCGGCCGACCATTATTATTGTCAGTAACAATAATGAGCAACGGATAATCAAGAGCAGAATGACCGTATCCTCGATGAGTAGCTGTAGATTTCTTAGAAGTAATATCTATATCTTGATATGGAGTGGCAACTGTTTGTAAGAAAACAAACTAAACTGTATATAAGCAGAAAATATATACTATAAAAAATGTTATAGAAACGATACAGTATTCAGTCTATTCATTTTGGCCCGTGATTGGTTATAATTAGGGATATTTTTGTATATCTCATTTTTGTTAATAAGACTTCAGAATTAGACATCAGGTATATACGTTGAAGAATTTTCTATATTTAATTGTTATTAAAGTTATAAGACATTACTAACTTCTAACGCTAAATTAATACTCAACTTTTTAATTTATACCCTTTTCACATACATAATTGATAATGAGTTCAAAATTTGTACATGTGTTTTGAGTGTTAAGTAAGCGCTAATTAATTGCAATGTCGTCAATATTTTATTTATTTATTGAATTAGAAGCTCCGATTGGTTGTTGTAACTTACCATAATAAAAAATAATGGTACTCAATTGCAGAAAAAATCGTTTAAACATTTTAAGGCAATAAATTTTTTCATCTTATGACCAAAAATGAAAAGTTAAATATTAATTTTGTAATTTTAATTTATAAAAGAATGTATTAGAAATGTAGGAATATTTATAAAAGTTTGAGAATATTTATAATGTGGCTGCTAGCTATTAGTGAAATAATTATCGAGATTGGATTAACAGTTTCGGATATTAATTGCATCCTTTATCGGAACTTATAATTTTTCTTCATTAAGATTACTTTGAGGTCCTTTAAAAAATAAAACGACGCGTTCGATTTGCGACATTTACTGAAAAGTGGTTTTTTTTTTTTTTCGAACCGTTTACATTGTTGGCTTGACAGACCTCTACAGTTTCACCGGACTACATAAAAAAATATGAAGTCCAAGATCTTATACATAACTGCATGCGACTCTTGACACTGCGTTTTAGTATAGTAATGATTTTGACAAGTGCCATCTATTGACGCGTTATACACTTATAACTTACTATACCATTCAAAGATAAAATGAAACTGGTATGAGAAAAAAAACATCTTAAAGTCTCGGTTGACTACGAAATTGCAAGGAACTTTAGATGACGTTTATATCGATATAGATTGCGACGAAACATGCAGTTCGTATTTAAGCCACGGCAAGTTATATATTATGTTAATGGGGTAGGTGTAAATTAGTGAGTATGTATATATTTTCGTATATTATTTCAGCACCATCAGGGGTTAGTGATCCAGCACACGCGCACGGGCAGCTCGCCCGCGCCTTTGCCCTCGCAACAACAGTTCAACAACAAAGCGACCAGGTGACTTTTTATCACAAATATTATATGTTGTTGCCTTATAATAATTACTAGTGGGTTGTCTTGATCTTGGATTGGATTGGAATATCTCATAAGAGATATTACTACTATCCGTATTAAGTATTGTACAAATATTACAGATTGTAGACGCAAGTAAATTTTTAATTTATTAATAAGACTAAGCTCGTCAATAGATATTAAACAAATATAGAAATAAAGAAGATCAGTTTACAAACAGAAGGGGAAAAGGTACGGAACTTTTTTTGCATATTTTTATGTAGATTTTTATTTGTTAATAATCCTGCAGGCGTGGGTTCAATATCGATGTCGATAATTCATCAACGTTCGACTTGATTCCTACACTTAATGATAAACAAAAGTAACAAGTTGTTTTTCTTTTAATTACAACTCCTGCACAAGGGACGAAAACCATGTGTCGCTGGGAACTTTATAAGTATTGCAAATAACGACCATTGAATACACCGAAATCCAGAATAGTCATTTGTGATATAACAAAAAATAATGAACAATATAATTTATTCGATTACATTTCAAAGTGAAACGGTTTTTACATTAACTGAAATGTTTTCGCCCATCTATCGGCAGTTCCATTACAGCCGGTCGCGGCGGAGTAGGGGTAAAGTGAAAGAGCACCCAAGGCCAATATGGTGGCGCCCATGGCTCAATTGCAAAATGATGTAAATAAATATGCTGCTCAGTTTTTAAAATGCTACGATCCGAAAAAGGTTTCTCTTGTATAGTGGTGTCATACAACGACACTTTTTTTTCCTTTTTTCAGAACAAATACATACCCGAAATTACCAGGATAAATTTCGTGTCCGGTCACCGGAGGCAACTCCCGCGGGCGCCGCGTCCCCCCCGCCGCCGCCGCCGTCCTCCGAGGAGGAGGTTATATTCTTCTGACAGCAGCGTGAGGCCGCCGCCCACACGCGTTCCTGAGACTGCCGACTCTCATAGACCTTCCGAACTCTTCTCAACTCCTGCTACACAACTATTCTTCGTATGTGTATCCATTGCTGTCACACCGTTTATCGACGTCAATAATAAATATCGGCATGTATTACGATTGATTTTCTTATCGATAATTTGCTCATATCACTTTTTTCTTAATATCGTCCGATACGGCATGAATAAAATGTATCTTTTGGAATCGATTGTTGTCACACTGTTTATCGACATCGGCTATAACTATCGATGTGTATTTTGATTACGTTTGATTATCGATAGTTTACTCACATTACACTTCTCTTAATATCGTCTGATATCATATATATAAATATTCTGGATCTTTCGTATATGTACCGATTATTGTCACACCGTTTATCGACGTCGGTAATTAATATCGACATGGATTATGATTATATTTGATTATCGATAATTTGCTTACATCACATTTTTTTAATATTGCCTGATATTACACGAATAAAATTAACTACTATTTATGTTAAAACACGCATTACGAGGAACGGGTCCAAATACTTTGTTCTTTGTTATATATCATAAATTTGTATTTTTGAAATAAATTTACTTCATATCGAACAAAAATGGAGACTTTCACAGAGCTTAAAGGAAGATATTCTAAGACATTCCTTATTATAATGATCTCTTCATCTTTAAAAGAGTATATATTTGTATCAGTATTTTAATAGCAGCTATATTATAACTTGAGGCAACTATTTACATGTTCTCGAATGTTCCTTTCTATTTATTTGTCATTCAAGGAGGGTCTAATGAGATGTAGTTTTAATATTATAGATATATACTGTATCGCGCGCTATTTTCATGGAATATTAATTAGTTTTCATTGGCTATTGTTTGAAAATCGTTTATATCGATACATACAATAGTCGATTGAACAATAGACAGTTTATGATTCTACTATTAAAAAGTTTTAATTAGGTAAAATGTTCTAACATTGTGTATTCAATATTTAACTATGTCTAAAAGTTAGATTTAGTGGAAGTGTCAAATGATCTGAGATTTGTTGTAATCGAATGAAATTTTAGCGAGAAATAACGGTGACAAAAAAATATCGAAACGGGCGATAATATAAAATATATCCCTTCATTTAATAAGCTTGTCGTGTTTTAAATCGTTTTTGGAGTAATGTCATTCACGAGCTCTCTTTAGGGTCCAATCTGGGATAAGGGAAAGTAACGTAGTTGATAAAATTATACAATTATCGACATTTGATCGAAGATTGTAAGTTAGTATTAGACGCGGTTGTTAAGAGCCTACGTGATGGGGTTGTGTCGATTGTTTAGGAATGTAATGAGCAATAACATAGATGAGGATTTAATAAGGATATGTGAAATAATAAAGAAATGTGGGTAATTGTGAAATGTTGAAAAAAAAAATGTTTAGTTTTGTAGACGGCGTATCAGATTTATTAGGATCCTAGTCCGAATAAAGAGGCAACAAAAGAAAATAACTATTGATTAGATAAAGGATATAGAGCGATAAAATATGTGGATAAAGTTATTCAAAAGTATTTTTAATTAGACAATGGTTTAATAAATGAAGGGTTTAGGTGAATATAAGATTTTATTAGTAGCGTTGTGTCTACAGTTTACCGGTCTATAGTTGATTATAAACATTGTTATACTAGATGTTTTTGATTACTATCTTGTTGTTGACTTTTACATTGTAATATTGACTCTAATTGTTAATACTGTGAATCAAAATCCTGTATAATGAAGCTTGGAATTAAATCGAGCCGACCTTCGCCTTTCAGACTTTAGGGTAGGATGATGTTGTTAATTTTTAGTCAAGAGATCATATCGTGGTTTTCACGAAACCATTCGTTATTAATAATAATTGTCATGGGCCCATTCATTGTATATAACCATTAAAATGGAACATGATGATTCGGCATAAGAAAATGTTGTATCGGCCATATGTGAATTCCTCTAGTGTTTCTGTTTATTGAATTTTGAGCTGTGAAATCACCTTCAAATGCTCTTCAGAATTAACGATAAACAATTTGTAGTTTGTTTCTAGAACTATCGATAAATGCTGCATTTAAGACAGGTTAGAGTCTCCGGTGTGTTACGTATTATCGAACTTCATAATGTGTTAAAGTGAGTGGTTAGTCTGTCATGTAGTGGTATTTATTTTTTATTCATAAACCATATTTATTTAACACTTTGATTTATATCTAATTTAATTCCATCAATGTTATGTCACCTCTGTAGGCTAGAAGTAAATGAATAATGCTTTACCTACCGACACTGCAGTTTAAATATGTTGTTTGTAAAAAAAATGTGTAGAGACAAGCGAAAGTTAAGATTGTTTAGATAACATCACCTCCGAATTACCTTCTACTAATTTTGCCCTTTAGAATTGTTTAACAGAACCGACAACCAACAGAGTCATCAACACACACCGGAGAACTATATTCTATGAAGAGTATATAAATACTCAATTAAAAATATTGTTATTATGTAGTTGTTAATCGTTCAACCGTATTAATGAGTATTTAAAATATGTATAGACGTCAACCAATCAATTTATTTTCGTTTACCTAGTTGCGAACATTAATATAAAGTCTTCTTAGAGGCAAGTAAAAATTAAAATAAATCTTACACTTATTTTATTACTACAATATTATTTATACAGTAATTGTTTTTATTATCTAAAAAGCAATCCAACTTGTTGAGACAATTGCATACAAGGTTTGGGATTAGGCTTGAAAAAAATATGTTGATACGCACATTGTGACTTTCACCAGATCGATGTAGCCGTAACTTCTAATAATTCGTACTATTCAAATGCACGTGGACTATGATCGTAATAATCCTATTGTATTTGGCTGTTTGCATTTATTCTATCCTAGGTTTGTGTGCAGATGTGAAGTGAATATCAAATTTTTCTATATATGGATGGCTTAATCATTTGCTCATAAAATAAACAATAACGTTGAATTCTTAATTAAAAACCTAACACATTAGTTGCGATATCTGCACACAACAGTTGTTTAGCTCATAAAAATACTGTTGTTATGCGAACTCAGATAAGGGTTTGTAACTATTTTTCGTGCATTTACTGTAATCCATTTTACTATTTAATCTTTAGAGATGGTGATATTTTAAAACTATTTTCTTTAGGATACTTTTTTCATATGGTGTGTATATATATGGCTGTTGATGTTTGACATAATAATATTTAAGGTTATATCTTTGAAATACATAAATATTGATTGAATTATAAATATAATTAGGTTCTTATATATTATAATATTACTACTTGCAATAATAGTGAAATGAATGAGGATAATCTTTAATTCGTTGTTAGTACTTGTAGATAAAAGTATGACGACGTTTTATCTTTTATTATTAATGATAAATATGTCGTACCCTCAGTGTATCGACATCATAACATCATGACAATAAAATGAAATGTATTTATCTCAACAAATATTAATGTATTCCTTTGGTAAGATGATTTTGATTCAAGTACTTAATTATGTTTTTACGGTGTACGTTGTTTCTAGCGATCCTTTTTTACTCGGTTATTATCTAAATTTTTGTGTGCATTTCAAGTCACTTTTCGAATTATTTTTCCAAGTCATTTAACTTTGCCTTAATGATTTACACTTTTTTTTATATACACAATGTAGTGCCGCCTTGCACTTATTGAAAATTAATTTTGTTTCTTGCTTTTTTAAGTTCAATAACTTACTAATTATTGGTGTTTCTGCTTTTATTACGTTCCCATTAGAGGGGAAATACTGATGTTATTGACTGAGTTAAAGTTTTATTATAAAGATTTGTATCGTCTAAGTAAGAATTTTGCAATACCTGTCATTTGATTTAGCATGTTACGGACAAGACCGATAGTTGATCTTAGCTGGAAGCCTGACTTTTCTTCTCGAGGTGTCAAATCCAATGGTGTGTACTTCTAATAGGCAAAGGAAAGGCAACCAAAAACCAAAAATATATAAGGAAAGTATCGTCATTTAGGCAAAGTTGAACTGAATCACATAACAAAAACCAAATTATTTTTAACTGTAAACAAATAATTTAAGTGATTGCTAAGCGAGAAAAACTATCGTAGTGAATACCTGAGATTCTAGTAATACGTTATTTCAAAATATCATTTTATTTGTAATGTATCGTACAGCTGTTTTCTTTGAAATCTGCCCATAATATGCATTTAACGGTTTGGTTCCTTTCATATGTTATTAGTGTTCATGGTCTGTTTTAATATTGAACTTTTGGACTGATAAGGCGCATCCAGACTTTCGGTCGCAGAAAATGTAAATGGAGTGGGATTTCGAGTATATGTTATTTTTATTTAATTACGACCGGCAGTTTCAGATAAATAGCGGAATTTATTATCGTTTGTACGGTAACATATCGATGTGAGTTTTCACTTGATAAAAAAATAATTTAAAATCGGTCTTCACTCTCTAGAAAATCCACGAAAAACTCACAAAAGTGGTAACGATTTTCGATTTTTAACTAAACAAATTAATAATACTTGGCGTAACAAGTTAATTTAATTATGGATTATTACAATAAATACTATTGACGCTTTCGCGTTTTTAATTCATCCAGAATTGTACAGATTTCTTCATTTTTTTTTAAGTATTACGCAATATTTTATATTTGTTAAAAGCTCTCCACTGTATGTGCCTTTAAACTTATTATATTGTTAAGTATTTACTATTAACGCACCAAAGTAAATAACTGGAGATTTTATTTAAGTTTCAAATCGGCAATTTAAATAATCCTTTTTAGACGGAATATTGTTTTTATGAACTTTATCTATAATATCACCGAAGTAATAAAACGGTTACAGTTAAATATGTGTAAAAAATAATTTCACAAATATTTGTATTTTTATCTCTCTCTCTCTCTGTAACTGCAAGAATCATGAATAAGATTAAGTTATTATAATGAGATATATTCCTGTACTTAATATTTCTAGTTATGTTAAAAAAAAATAGTAGTAATAATAATAACTAATAATTTTATTGAAGGTTTTTTGTGCATTTGTGAAAAATATCATCTTAGTATAATTAATTCCATGGCAATATTTAAAATTTATTGTAAGCTTTAAAAATTGTTTTTAGTAAATTTATAGCGTGATTTTCTTTTCTGTATGTTTAGTGGCAACGACAATACTGTTCTGTGTTGCTCAATGTTGTGCTCATTTATTTACTCCTTGTATTCTAGTTCGATTGATATTATTTGTGTCGTGTATATTATGATTGGTTGTAATACGTATATTATGATGGTATCAGCATGTTTTCCGTCTTGTATCTGTGACGATTCACGGGCACCACCTGCCTTGTACTTAATAGTTCAACAGAATAAACGTTTACTTAGTATCATGATTATTCGTTTATAATTTTACACCCAATATTTTGGTTTTACAAAAAAACCAGCGAGTTCGGCAGACGACGTGCTCTGAAAAAAAAAATAATAGAATCGACCGCAGCACCTCCTGCTGGATCCAATTATGAATCTGAACAATTCAGACTCGAACACAATTTTTTTTTATCAAAATCGAGACAGTGACAAACATACATACAGAAGAATTATAGTTTTACAATATATGGAAACATTTCTATTCGTGTTTCCATAGATATGGTCACTATGATGTTTCTGGTATATCTACCGTATACAACATGATAGCTACTGTAACTTACATAAATTGAAAACTTGTAATATACCGACTTATTCCTCAGAGCTTAGAGTCAAAAACGCGAGTATGACCTGACAGTATACCGTAACTGCTGATCGTCGCCCAAGTATTTTAACTCCTGTTTTTTTTATATGTAAATGTGTGCAGTGCAGTGATGGTGATACTGCCATATCCCTTTTACTTAATAATAGGCAAATATCTTCTTGAATGATTATTAATTAAAAATATATTATATTGTACGTATAATATCGAGACAACATAATGAGTAATAAAGGCAAAAAAAGAAAACATTTTAAAGTGAAACTTTTTTTACATCGCTTCAAATTGTCTCGTCCATCTATCGCATGTCGCATTACAGTCGGCCGCGCAATTGGGGTAAAATGAAAGGCGTTCGGCAGAGCAGCCACGGCCAATATGGCGGCGCCCATTGCTCAATTCAAAATGATTGAAATAAATATTGTGCTTAGGTTTTATAATGCAACGATCAGAAAAAAAATCCCTTGCATCGTGGTTTTATAAAATCACACAATTTTTTTTTATTGTTGTCTGTCTATTTGTTCCGGCTAATCTTAAACGGTTGGAATATTTTAACGGGGTTTTTACTGTCATATAGCTGACGTTGGTGTAACTTGGGCTTCCAATTCAGTTTTGAAAAAAAAGGAGTTCTGCATAAATAACTAGTTAGTAATTTATAAAGTAATTTACTCTGAACTACATTTGTTTGCTAAATTCCACCATGTCTACGTCGCGCGTAATATATTTGCATTCAATATATCAAATGAATCGATATAATTAACTTCTACAATCGCATGTAATATATCAAAATATACACATAGTCTTAAGGTGGTAGGGTTGTTTCAAAGTCCGCCAGACTAGCTACCACTCTCAAGTTGAAAATCTGTCGCCAACTATCTGTTGGTGAGTTCCGGCAGCTGCACTTGAGAGTCAGTCTCCCTCTAGGTTTAGGGTGACCACCATCTTAGACTTCATCATCATTTAACATCAGATGAGATTGTGGTTAAACGCTAACCTATAAAGGATAAAAAAAGCGTCAAAAACCACATATGGTACGCTTAGATTAATAACTCATTTATTCAGACATAGTGTTAGCTCATAAGTTGAAATGAGAAAGCGTTGTTTATGTATCTAATAATACATTGGTATATTACATCGAATAAAACCAATAATGTATTTTCATAGTAAGACTAAAATATGATCTTACAGATTTTTCTGAAATATTCGTATTAGCAGGCGTAAAATATAGTGTTTTATTTTATAATAAGATGTTGGGCTCAATAAACGGCATTGTTCTAGCCGAGTAATACTTTGTTTGTCGTAAAATAGCATACCAACGTGGGTAGAAATAAATTTGTTATTGGCCACTAATGGTACTCGCGTCTGCCAGTTCCATCGAGTCGATCGCGAAACGCTTATCACTCGTAACGCTCGTCTGTTCAACACCACTCTCATTTCCGTAGTTCATCACACCATTCCTTAAAGTTGTATATATGTTATTCGCATCATAAACAATTGACATAACGATTGTTTTTTCTTATTCTCGCCGGTTTTTCATTCGCTATATTCGCCTCAACCTGTTGGTTCACTGTACCGCGAGATCAACCAGCTATCAATTTTAATAAGTACAAATTATACCAACTTTAGATAAAATCTCGACTTACATAATCGCAAGTGTTCATGAAAGTACATAAGACATTTATCCTTAAACCGACTTTGATATCAGGTATATTGGTGATTGAAAAAAAAAATGTGTGCGTTTTATAAGAGTTTATTTAAATACAAAATGACGACATAATAAACAATCACAATAATATTAATATTGTTCATATATTTTAGAATTAAAAGACGCATTGTAATTGCAGAATTTAACAAAAAAGCAGTCTTAAATGTTTGACATTCTATTAACAAAAGAAAATGCCTACAACCTATTCTCATAAATTATACATTCCTTATCAATTATTTAAAGGCACTTATATAATAAAAATATATATACATATATATTTTTTAGGCAATTGAATGGGTGTTCTGATTTTAAGAATTTTTAATCCACTTAATTGTTTGTGTATTGGTTGGCCAAAGCCAATAAGTTTTTATTTTGGTAAATGTTAATGGTTTTATTCCATGGCTATATAGTTTATTCCAAAAACATACATAGGAACTAAGCAATAATATAATAAGTATACTGATGTGAACAAAGTCACGGGTACCAACTAGACACCCTAATTTAGGATTATCTGATAAAAGTTTTCATGCAAAAACTGTTTCCAGTTTGTTATATTTTGTTATATACTTATTCCAAGTTCTCTGTTGCTTTTTTATTTTCTGGATCAGTCCGGTTTCTAAACTATTTTTATGTAAATTTAAAGTGGACTTAGTACTTTTGAAATAAGCAGACTGACATAGCCTTAATTCTGTTGAGAAAAATAATAATTTACTAATATAACATGACTCCTTAATAAAATAGTAACATTAACAAATATAACTAGAGAGAATTTTGTACAAATACAGAGGAATAAGCAAGTTAAGGTTATGCCAATATAAAATCTGGCATGTGCCTTGAGTGCCCTCCTTAGTAGTCTGGCGAAGCAGTAGAGGACTGTCAAGCCAATAGCAGTCAGTTCAAAACAATATAGTTAAGTTTATGGGGCATATAGGAACTGTAAGAACAGTTGTTGATTACTTAATATTATTATAAATGTGGAATTAAAATGTTGAAATTAATGTTCAGAAAAACCAGTCACACTTACGCTTCTAGCATTCAGAGTGTGTAACAATGTCAAATATTTTATTTTTAATGCATTCTGAGTCAATTTTCGGATATCTACATAATCTGTGAGTTATCTTTTATATGGGTATTCGAGTCGCATCTAAAAATCATAAAAACACGAAGGAAGAACACCTACGTCCAGTTAATTCAGTCCCAAAACATCTTAAAACCAGAACTGCTATTATATAAACAAATTCATTACAATTCTACAAATCTCTGTCATCAACTTCATTAGAAACTTTCTCCCAGATCTGTCCTGACCTATAAAGCCTGTAAACTTTGTTACTTACTAAACTTTGTCCAAACCGCATCATTGCACCTTCGAATTTATGTTGAAATACTTGCATTTGTGTTTCATTGTAGCCTAAACCACTAGGATGGTAGGATTTTGGATCCCTACACTCTGTATATTTATGTGCGCCTATTATTTCTATAGGTGCAGTTCTAGACATAGTTAAGTTAAATAAATCATCAAATGTCCTCATAGAATCTAAATTTCTTACATAAACTGATTTGGATTTTTCAGGTGTTATATAGTAGTGGGTTTTTTTCATTATATCTGGATAACTGAACTCAGCATTTTTATCATCAATTTGATTTAAACAGAATAAGAGTGATTTAATTTCCAAACTTCTGAGTCTTCTTGTAGGGTCCAAATCATCAATCACCGATTTTATGTTACTATGCATACGGGGTACCAAAAATTCATCCCAGGACATGACAATTACATGACTAGCTTTATCTGTTTCTTCCTTGTCTAATCTGAAATGTCTAAATAAGCAATCAAATTCTACAGCTCGCCTGACTATTTCATACGACTTTGTAAAAACAAATGGAAAGTTTAAAGGAAAGAACTGTATATTCCACTGTGTTATGTCTGAAGGCAATAAATTAAGTCTTTTTATAATATCCTCAGAGATCATACTATCATATATTGTAAAGTAATTAATACCCATCATATGATGAAAAACTAATGCCTCAATAAAAGCATCTTTAGAAACAAATGGAATTTGATTAGGTATCAAACACACAGCTGGTTCAATCATGTTTACAAATTTTACACTTTCACTCTTTCTGGACTTTCTCCTTGTATTTACCTGAATGAGCCTGTTGATTGGCATATGAATTGGGTTAACAGTATAGTCATTTACAAAGAAACTTACACCATTCGGTTGGCCTAAGTTTTTGTTCAATGAACATTGGAATATGTAAACCTGAAAGTCTCCTTCAGATTCTGAGACTTTTGTATACGAGAACCGCCCTGCTTTCGGTCGATTAAAATTTTCCAGCCATATGTTACATCGGAAATTAGGTTGGACATGCGCTTTTCCGATCACAATCGTATCAATATTGTGTGCATGTGACGGCGTCAATTTATCATATTTTTGATAAGATCTTAAAAACGATGAGTAAGAGTAGAAGTTCTCGTCAAGTTGTTGGAAGAGTGGCGGCGTTTCGCGAATTTCCATCGACGTGTTTCGAAGTATCTCAGTCAACAATGTAGCATTAAAACCGGATCCGCAAAATTCGACCTCCGATAAACCAGGTTTACCGAAGAAATTCAACACTTCCAAGACATACCGCAGCCGATAGTATTCATGTCTATATATGAGTAATGTTATAATACTTATAAAGCAAACTATTACGAGTATTAACTGATAATATTTCCTCATGTTGCTTGCGGGTTTACGGTGCGACTTCATGTATTCACCGACTTCTAAAACAATTATATGTCTGTACAGCAACAGCAATCAATTCTATAAAAGAATGTAACACACAAGATAGCTTACGTTTAAAAAAATATAAATATATAAGTTTTAAAAATACACTCTATAAACAAATCTTCACATTTTATACACACAAAAATATTATGAGGACACTACACATTCTCCAGTATACTATTCTAATCTATGACTACACCACAAACTAGACTACACATATAGTCACATTCTTTGACCCACTGACAGCTAGGGATGACGATTTGACACCGATTCATTGAAAATCAATTTTTAAAATTTAGAAAAAAAAAATATTTTTTTTATACTATGTAACGAATCAACACTTGAATCGATTTCTGACACTATACAATTGTGATTCGATTTTTTTTTAAAGTAAACCTATATAATAATTTATAATCACCTGGACGTACTCAAACACGTCAAAACAACCCGATCACCTAAGTTAGAGCAACATCGGACGCCGTCAGTACTTGGATGGGTGACCACCATGCAAGACTAACATCGTGGGATACGGGCTTTTTTTTAAATTTATAACCTTTTATGACTTTATTAAAATTACAGGCGACAAAACATTGATTACTAAGTCATAGTTTTGATACAAATAAAAGGTAAAAAATAAATAAATAGTAAGATTGATTTTAAAAAATTCAATCTTCTTGACCTCAATATTTTTGAATCGATCCCACGTAACGCTTTCCTAATCGATATACATTCTAGTAACTAAAATATATTGAAAACAATAATTCTTTTCAGAGTAACACACTTTGTAGCTTCTACTCTAGTTCACTATCTGTTGGTATTCAGAGTAGTAAAAAAGAATACGGTTTCTATAGTCTGCGTCAAACTTTTTGACCATTGGAGTATGAAAGAATTATTTAAAAGCAACATGGCAGTAAATATTAAATCCAGAGTGTTGACCATATGTCCCCTTTTGTGCCTAATGTTCCTACAAGTATTTTTTTCTATTAAATACAAATTAAACGTTCGGTTAATTATTACACCATAATTAGTACTAGCAACAATTAATATAAATAATATGGTAAGTAGATTTAGCATACTTATAAGATTTTTTCATGCACTGTTATTATTTTGCAAGAAATATAAGGCTTTTCTATTTTTATTTTATTTTATTATTCAGAGTGGTAAAAAATACAGTCAGCGTTTTTATTGACATCAATTTTTCAGGTTAAAAATGAGTTGCAATGTTGAATCTTTTTTATGTACTGATGCGGATTATATATACCAAATGAGAGGATAGTACGATTATATTAATGTAAAATTACAAGATACGTAGCTAACAAAAATTTCTAGTGGTATAATTAAATACAAAAATTCAATAAAGTGTATACAGCTAGGAGCGTAGATTGGTTCGAAGAGTTTGATAATAAAACTCGGTTTGCGTGAATAAGACAACATAATACTGAATTCTAATTGTACTGAATTGTAATTGGTTTTATTAGTCACAAAAGATTTTTCATTTGTTTGATTTACATAATCGATATAAAATAAGTTTATACGTTTCAACCAGTCTGCGTTAAGATGACATTCTAAAGTCATAGAGCTACAAGCTTGTATAGGGGTACCTAATACAGAAACTACACTTAAACCAATATGCACTTGAATTTCAAACTATCAATATTCTTACAAAATCTCTTTGATATTGTGGCGACACGCATATCTACACGAATCGTGATATGTGTGTGCTACATTTATATGAGATACATTAAAAGGCTCTGTGAAATGCCCAATCCAGTCTTTCTGCGAATTCAAGATGCACACGAATTACTAGGATTAAGAACACCTACGACGTGTAAACAATAAAGCATAATGAAACAATTACTGCCCATCTCTGCTTATCATTGTATCCATTTTTATTTTATTATTTGTTTTTATTTATTGTTTCTACTCTTTTATTGGCCAGACATTGTTATTGTACTTTGTAATGTCATTATCTGCGAGGTGATTTTTTATCCCTTGGCCATCTGCCATTTTTTGTCTTATAAATATGCCCCCTTCGTCAATAAAGAGGTGTCGATTCGATAGTTCGATTCGCGTTGTACCCATAGCGGGCTACTCTGGTGTCCTTGAGCTTGTTGGCATTCGGCTGAGTGCCCTAAGCACTTGCTATAAAAGAGTGAAGCTGTGAAAGCCCGTCGCGCCAACAGGGGTTAGTCTGTTCGAAAAAAAAAGACGATTCTACAACTAGCTGCCAAAGCGTTTACTAGTATACACAATCGGAGTTAGATCTTTGATTTATCTCCAACCTTGTGATAATAATAGCATAGTAGTTAAGCTGCTTCTTCTCGCTAAAATATATCAATATTTTAAACTTTTAATGAATCTATTGAATACGTTATTCAATCATCAAAAATGAAATACAATAGGTACAGATCGATTAATTGTCACTTTTGACACCCCCAGTCACTGATAGCTGTTGGTCCATTGTGTCAAAACCCCCGTTTCTGTTAAGTTGGTGCTTTTGCATTTAATAAATTTGTGTACTATTTTTTATTGGGAATATACCCATGTACATTAACGCACACAACCTATAGGTAAGTATTATGGAATATTGTATTACATTAAAGAACAATAACTTTTGTGCCGTAGTCCTGAATATCTGGTTAAGGTAAATATTGCAATATTTTTTTATGGTGATTAGATTTTTGAAGTTATACTTCTTTTGGTGCGTTAGGAAAAAATGATGAGAGTAAATTTTTACGATGAATGCGCACACCGTCACGAAAAACCGACACCCTGAAGTTAGCTATAGTCAAAATTTTATTCAAACAAAGTTTACATGTATTAAATACCTTTTTTCTATTGTTAGTGTCGTTTTATCTATAAACGTAGAATAAGGCGAAAGATAAAATTTTTGAAAAGATTTTTATCTTGTTACGCCAAAGAAGTTTTACTTCTAATGCGTGTACATACACACACTTTTTATTTAATGTTGTCATGGGTGTCAAGCTAACTAAAAGTTTCAATAGCAATAGCAAATACCCTTTTATGCTGAGTTTTTTACTATGCTTGTTGATATCTTTTTTTAACTATATATGAGATGATTATTTCACCAGCAAGCTAAATCAATGATCTGCAGTATTACACTTTTGATAAAAATAGTTATTCTTTCTCTCTCAACCTATAGAAGAAGTGCAGTAAAAAAATGTTTAATCATTGTGAATACATACAGCTAATTATTTTGATACGGTAAATGGTAAAATTAGAATTAACTGAATTATCGGGTTCATTTAAACATAACATTGACACTAGCGGTTGCTTCTACAATGCTAATTATAAAAAATATATATATTCTCTATGAATCACAGTGCCGCCAATATCATAAAACGAATGTAGAAGCAAGCAAGTCATCGAATTTCTTGAAAATTACAAATAATAAAAATGTCTACAAATAAAGACGAAACTTTAAGGCAATTTTGCGATGTAACTGGTGCCGATGAAGCTCGAAGCAGATTCTACCTAGACTCTACCAACTGGCAGCTTGAAGTAAGTTTTAGTGTATGGTTATAGTAGTTTTTAGTTTATTAAATAAAAATAAATGTACGTATCTCCCTTAGTTATAAATGTTTACCTACTTGTTTATTCGTATTTACAAGTAGGAGTTTGGTCATGTTTCACGTTCGCTCTACTTACATTGTTTGATAGCGACTGATAAAATTAATTTTTCTTTGCGTACTTGCAATATTGATATCTGATTTCTCGAATTATTGTCCTGAATAAATTAAACAGAAACTACAATAAACCAATGCTCTGTTTTACAGTTATGGACTTGAACTGTTAAAGCTCATAACTGTAAAACGGAATGATAGTTTATTGTAGTTATCTATACATTAAATAAAATACACGAGTTTTTTTTTTTTGTTTATTCTGGCTACAATTTTAAATGAGTAAATTTAACAATACACTGAAAAATTGAAGACTTTTCAGGTTATCTTCTCAGGGTTTTAAAGACGAACTTAAAAGCAATTAAAGGTTTATAGAGGCTAAACAGTGATGACAAATATACTGTTAGCTCACCAGTTTTTTTAATATCAAAAGGGCGGAGTATAATATAAAAATGATCTGTGATGACACTGGTCAACATATAGTGTTGGCAGTTTAACATAAAGAGTTACAGCATTTACTTCAAAATTTGATAAACTTGAATAATAAGTAAATTATGTAATTTTATATATTGAAAAATTAATTTTTAAGAACATTTTTTGTAAACCATGAAATTTATGATTTATACTCTATGGCAGAGGTCCCCAAACATTTTTGGCTCGTATGACTCATTACCCAAGATTTTCACTGTCTGTATACCCCCCTGCCTACCTGAGATTACTTTTTTGCAAATTTCTCATCTTTAAATATATGTTTCTTTTTTTATCGATTTAGATAGATATGTCTTTATATTAGAAGGAAGTATTATTTAAGTATATAGTATTGCTCCTTTAATGGAAAGCCAAAATTAAACTCACTACCCGCTTAAATGAGATCCATTATCGTTGACCCTCAATTGCTTCTCATAAATACCCAATTTTTTCCTCCTGCTTACGATTTGTGAATTCCCATATTTTTTGTCATGTCAACATATACCCCGTCGAGTCTCCAGTGGACCTCTTTAGGCACTAAGGCTCTAGGGTATAGATATATAGCAATTTATTTCATATGCAGCAAAAAATAAACACTATTCTCGGATATATGGTGTATCGGCAAATTCAAAAGAGCCCATAATTAATTCACATAATACTGACCGTTCGCATGAATTTGAAAAACCAATTTGTTAATAAAGTTGTACTAGATAGTATATAATAAGATTATTTTATTTTATAACATAAAAAAAAAACATGGGTAACTGAACTGGACTGCTGTCATTGTGCTTACCAGTGCTGTAATTGAATTTTTTATACTGATCAAATAAGTTGACTGTACTGTGCCATACATTACACAGAAATACATTACAATCTAGGATAAACACCAAGAACAGGAGGAATTACATTAAAAATATTCTGCAATCATGCAGTATTAATTTTATTATTATTCCAAAGTAACAAAAAGGCATACACTGACAAAAAGGGTATTTGTAGGCATTCATTTTTTCTTTAAGTCTTCTTACCTACAAAAAGGTCTCTATCTACCATGAGTCTTTAGTGTGTAATTAAAAAATGACTTTAGAGAGAGCACAGACCAGGCCAGTCAATAATTTTATTCCTGGGGACTGAGTTGAAATATTTCGCCTGCAAGAGTATTTGCATTTAGCTTACTTCATGTTAAAATATTTGTGTGACAAATCTGTATTGTGGCTATACATAGTATATTTAAAAATGTAAAATACTTAATTTTGACACAGTGGGTGAAATAGTGTTGATGATAACTGTTTTATCCAACTCATGTACTATTTCAATTTGTGGTAAAAAGAAAGAGGTTAAGGAAGTGTTTCATGATTTGCATGGGCTCTACTATCCTTACCATAAGTGTAAATAGCCTAGTGAAATCAATTCTGTGCCCTGATACATTCATTGATCTTCTAATACAACCCTGTGAGACAAGAGACTATTGTAATTCTCAATATATTTTATGGCTAATCATATCCCAGCCAATCATGGATAATTTTCAATTAACTTTTGTTCTATTTTTATTGTATAAATCTTGCTTGTCTTTATTATGTATTGTAGGTAATGAATTTGGCAATTATTGAAGTATTACAGATAATGGTTTTATTATCTATTGTATAATCTATAATAACTCTTTTATTTGTAAGATATTAAAGAACATAGATAAACCACATTGCATATTTCAATATTTAATTGCTGTCTTAAAAAGTAATAAGTTTACACTGTAGTAGATTTATATGATGGTTTTGTCCATTTCTTACGTGATATAATGTTAATTTAGTATAGTCAAATATTATTAAAACATTTTTGTACCTCAGGTTGCATTGTCATCTTTTTACGAGCATGGGGGAAATGAAGTCGAGTCCCCATCAAATCCAACTACAACTGGTGCAACAGGATCACTGCCTATATTAACAATGTCTGACAGTGATATGGATTCTCCACCTGGGATCACCTCAAATGCAGAAGCAGGCGAAGAAAGACAAGAAGAAGGTACCGACTAATACCAAGTTTGCTACATTGGACTCTCTACATCAGGATGATAGTTCCAGTGATGAAGAAGAAGGTATCTTTCTCTTAGTTTACCTTTCAGATTTGATTAGGTATAATGCTTATGTAACTAGTGAATCATAACTGCCATATCTAAACCAGTGTTCCACAAACTCGTCATCCAAAAGAGCCAAATAAAAATACAAAATTGAGGTTTATTCAAAGAGCTGCCTTTTCTTGAACTTAAGCTTTGCATTAGTAGACATTTTCATGGAAATAGTTAGTCTTAAATGGACACTCTCTGTTTAGCTTTCCTAAATGTCTTTGTTGCTTTCTATAAAATGTGCCTCTTTTATGGAGGCTTACGTATCAAAAACAACTTTTTTGTAACAAGGCAACCTAATAAATATTGTTCCCTGTCTGCTAATAAATAATGTTCCGTGTCTGCACTAAACATTTTTTGAAGGAGTTAAGGAGTGAAAGACCCGCGGTTTGCTGACCACTGATCTAAACTAATTTTAACTTATGTTTAAACATTGTCGATTACAGGCGGGATCAAAAGTTTGAGATTTTAGTGAAATTAAAAATTTGTAATGTGTGTTTAGCTTGGTTGTGAGGTTTCTGCTTAGCCATAATGAGTTTGAGATTTTAGTGAAATTAAAAATTTGTAATGTGTGTTTAGCTTGGTGGTGAGGTTTCTGCTTAGCCATAATGATAAATTACTAATCTGTAATGTATGTTTGTAAATCTGTTACCTAGCACCTAAAGACTACGATATCTATACTTGTTAGTTGGAATTACTGTATTACCCATTGTCATTTATTATCAAGAGATTGTATACCAACTCTTAAATCTAGCCCATAAACTATAGAAAGATAATAACAATGTTTATTTAGGTAATGACAGATTAAGTACAAACAGAATGGATTGTAAATCCAATTGTAAATCAAGTCTCTAAGTTTTTGTCTCTTTCTTTGTTGTTATTTGACTCTCTACAATTTTGATGGATATGGGCAGTGGCAGTGATTGAAATAGAATTGATTATTACAGTAAGTTCTGAATGAAGGGAAATATTTTGATAAAGTGTGGATAATAGGTATAATAGCTGCTCTAGCAACCTCAAATTTTATAGTTGTCGCCAAGCATCCTATAGTTGTGTTGTGGCCGGGTTACTAGATTGTCAACTCCTAGGTTTAGTTTGTTACCATAATATTGTGGTCATATAGTCACTGGCCAAATAAACTCCTTAAA
Organism: Antheraea assamensis; assembly: GCA_035772565.1. Lineage (NCBI taxonomy): Eukaryota > Metazoa > Arthropoda > Insecta > Lepidoptera > Saturniidae > Antheraea > Antheraea assamensis. The sequence continues at coordinate 593,254 of JAQQSE010000013.1, forward strand.
AAAGGAAAGTTTTTTTGTTATAGTGTTTTACATTATTTAGATTTGTTCTTAAGGTCAGCTATGTAACTATTTTTACATGATTTGTACTGAATTCATAGTAGTACAATCTAAAGTTTTAATTTTTATTGTTAACAGTTTTTTTTTAATAAGCCCATAGAAATCAGGGCATGTAACGTTGTAAAGCAATATTGAGATGTAAATTAATATTCATGATATTCTCTATTTCTCAACAGGTCAAGCGTTTTATGCGGGGGGATCCGAAAGGTCCGGTCAGCAAATCTTAGGTCCCGGTAAAGGCAGAAAAGACATTGTCACTGAGATGTTTAAAAGTGTCAGAGAGTAAGTAGTTCTAGTTCACATAGAATTTGATATGAGTTTGATATACCTTGATAAATTAAAATTTGATAAAACTTTATTTCTGTAAAATTATTGAGTTAATACAAACATTTTTATATTAAATTAAAAGAAAATAAACTTTATTGTACACCATTTTTTGTTACATAAAGTATTTGATTTAACACAGTTATCAATTTGTCCCATTTGTTTTGTAAATGTATAAGTTCACTATACACACAATACAATAGTTATGAAGTGAAGTATTATATTGAAAAATCAAATCTTGCATCATGAATTGTAAAGGAGCGACAAGAGATATTTGCTTTAGTTTTAACTAATTTCATAAAACTTCGGGTTGTTATCAGGTTTTAGGCTTTTGACAAATGTTATTATAATTTTCTTGATTAGACGTGGTGCTGTCGTGTTCGAAGATGAACCGTCCTCTACCAGCCGCGGTAGATCTGGAGTGTTCAGCGGAGCTGGATACAGACTTGGTAAATATTACATTATACCATTCTTCATATACTAGTGGATTAGATAGTGGTATTCGAAAATAATAATTCATTCATTTTCAATGTTAACATATTATTTCCAAAAAAAAAAAAAGAAAATTATAACTTGGAAGCGCCTAAATATTTATTAAACAAAATATAAAGAATATCCCTGGTGAAGCAGTAGGTTTCGTCTCTGCCTATTATCATATTATATATTATGAGATTCATATTCCATCGGATTTCGTGAAAAGGTTGGAAATTGTTAAACTTTGGTACCTGATATTGAACATGAAAAGAGTTGCCAACGTTTTTTTGATGTTTAAAATTCCTATAATTTTCTGTCTTTAAGTTTTACAGTCTTATATAAATAAATTTCCAGGTCAGACGGCAGATGACCATGAGCAAGTTACTCCTTCGGATAGACAAGCAGAAGTAAGTATCAGGATTTTAGACTATTTTTTGCCTGAACCAAAAAATTACGTGATATTAGCAGAAACCCCCTCTCCTTCCCACGTGAGATTTAATGAGATTCGGCTTGACCCCCTTCTTCCCAGATCCGCTCACGTAATTAATGGATGTCCGCTTACCAAATAAATACGTTTGTATGGACCAATCGTAGCTCGTGTTCCCTTTTAACCTCGGCTATTAGGAGATATTAAAAGTGCAAAAAATAATGAATGAATCCAGCAGGGACAGGCGAGGTCGGTGCGACTGCGGCTCTTCCGCGAAGGGTTCACAGTGGACTCGGGACCTCTCCGTCGGTACATGGAACCGGAGAATGCAGAGTTCCTCAGTTATATACGTCGCGGGTGAGTGTCTCTTTACATTTTAATGAATATTTATCCTTCATATTTAATATCTCATTTTGTTTTTCTAGAAGTATCGAAGTTTATAGAATCTATGTTTACTTTTAATAAAAAAAATTCAGTAAAACCAAATCAATTTCTTCTTTATATATATGTAAGAAAGGTCTGCCGTTGTCTGTGTATCACCCAAAAACTTCTCGCAAGATTTTGATAATTTTTTTTTTTTTTGCTTTACTTCCTAGACATTTGACCGTTATCTAAAAGAATACACGAGATCTACATATAATATTAAGTTATTCCAGTAATAAAAAATACGAAACCTTGTTTTTCTTTAATTGGTTGTAACACTATATTGGAAAGCCCAATTATGTTTTAGTATAATAAAATGCCCATTACACCACAATTACACTTCATATAATAAAATTCTGTCAGTTACACATAATATAATAAAATGCCGAATTGCATTGATTATAATAAAATACCCAATTAAACTTAATAATGATAAAACGCTTAATTGCACTTAAATTAAAGATTACACTTAACAATGCTCAGTTGTATTTCAATATAGTAAAATGCCCAATTACACTTAATATAATAAAATGCCCAATTACACTTAATATAATAAAATGCCCAATTACACTTAATATAATAAAAAATGCCCAATTACACTTTGAATACAATCTGTATCTGTTTTGAACTATATTTCCAGTGAAATACCTCCCGAGCTGTCAGCGAGTGGAGGCGAGGTCCGCGTGAGCCTGGAGGACAGGCGCCACGAGGAGTGCCCCAAAAACGTCTCCAAACCTCAGGCCTTCGCTGGTAAAGGACATCTCCTCGGAAGGTAAGTTTACATATTTAAATATATCTTTATAAATAATAATGCCAGACAATATTCTTGTCTAAGTCTGGTAGCAGATGGATGGTACCTCTGATAACAGACTAAATAAAAGAAACTATTGTTGTTACCCATGTCTTTTATCACGATACATTGAAAGACAAGAGCAGAAGTGTTCTATTGCAGAATTAGTGGTGATAATTCCATGGGTTTGGATGAAATGTATACGTCATGAACATATAAATGTAACAAAATATTGTTTGTTCACACCTGGCTGTGAAGAAGTTGCGGCCTAACGAGCGACGGAACTTTTCATTTTTAAGATTTCTGCACATATGTCTATGAAATATATAATATCTGTCCACAGCCCAACTCCCCCAACAGTAGGCGCCACTGCGCCGGTCGCAGCGGACGCAGGGGACCGCGCGGCGAACCAGCGCGCTGCGCAGGAGGCTGTCCAGCTCGACGAGGCTCAACCCACCACCACTATACAGGTCGTCATCTCATATAATATCATAACATACTCTACTAGTATTTGTTTACCACACTTTATTAACTTACTAATTGTAGCTCGGGGTTTTACATAATGTTATTAATGTAGAGTTGATCTATTCTCTGTTCTCTGGGTACAGGGTATGAAAGGTACCCTATGTTCCATTCTGTATCCCTGACAAAGTAAAGTTTTTTTTTTTAACTGATCTACATTGTTGGCCTCTACATTTTCACCGAACTTATAAAGTGTTATGATGAACGGTTAAGTACTTAAGCTGTGAACGTGTAAGGAACTAACTAACATTTGCATTTATAAAGATATAAGAAGAGTATGTTATTGTCTGTCTCAACTTGTTCAGTATTTTTAAAACAAATGTATCTTGTATTGACAGTTTCGACTAGCGGATGGCGGCCGTTTGACTGGTCGGTTCAACCACAGTCATACAGTTGATGACCTGAGGCAGTATGTGACCGTTGCGGAACCAGCCTACCAGCTGCGCTCGTTCGCACTCCTCACATCATTCCCGAGTGCTGAACTGACTGATCCGACAGCTACGTTGGCTGCGGCCAACCTCCTCAACTCAACTATACTCCAGCGGCTCAAATAAACGTGAAAATTGTCCATGTGTATATGAAGTGAAGTGAAATGTGAAACGTATTAGTGATTGGACGGAAACGTTTATGTGATGTGTGCATCTTCGATTTACTTAAAGAAAAACCAATAACGAGTTTATTGTGTAAAAATTATTCAAGTCACTGGAATCAAGAATGTTGGTACGAAATATAAAACTAAGACCGCTCTTGGCTGTTTCTGTTTGATGTAGGGAATCCCATTTCAGGTGTAAATCCATTTATAACAGTGTTTGCTATACTTTTCTGGTGAAGGGCAACTTAGAACTATGAGAGGTATAACTGCGGGCTGCACATTTAATATGTTCCGTGCCAAGCAATTTTTGCCTGACATGTCGTTCAGGCCACTTCGATATTTTGACTAAAGAATTATATATTATCATGCAACATTACATTACAATATTAATACATAAGTAGCGCAAGTATTACGCCACAAGTGTGTGATACACATAGCCGAAAAATCAAGTTTAACCTGTACCCCAGTGGTACATGTGGCTTAAAGATCAAGCTTAATGTGTACCACCGGTGATACATGTGGTCTAAGATCAAGCTCAACGTGTGCCACCGGTGGTACACGTGGCACGGAATGTGTTATGGTTTGGGTAGTTGCCACCAATCAATTATCGTTTTTTTTTAATAATCTCCACCTCTCTACAGTTCAAATTTTTTGTCGGTGTTAAAGCATCTTCTTGAAGATAATAAAAGTGGTTTGGTTTGATACATCCAATAATATACATTAAAATCGTTAAAGTTGTCAACTATCCAATTGTATCCAATTTTATTAGCAATACAGTAACCATGAAAGTCATGTAACGAGAAAAGTTTTGAGTTTGAAAGTGGATATAGGAGTAGAGGAAGACCGAAAAAGGTGTGGATGGATTGTGTGAAAAATGATATGTGTATAAAAAGTGTGAATACTGAGTTGACATCTGACAGGAGAGAATGAAAAAGGAAAACATGTTGTGCCGACCCTACTTAGTTGGGATAAGGGTAAGATGATGACAGTAACCACTATGAAAGTGAGAGTTTATTATGAAAGGGTCGTATATTAATAGTGTTTATTTTTCATCCACAAACATGTTCCCACTTACTCTCTTTACTTCTTTTTCCTGACCCGTGTTCACTTATTTAATACATAGGCAAAAATCAGTTTTATAGTAGTCGGTATACACAAAATTGTTGGCTGTGTTGTGTATCGCATTCCGTGATGAGGCCTGCCCACTAAAAATTGTGGTGGTACGGAGTCTGTATACGAGTTTAAGGTGCTACCACCATACACACAGGGATAAATTTGTAATTCATTTGGTGTTTTGCGATCTGTCACCGTATAACCCGGCTATAGTTCTCGATTAAGTACGATTTGGTCATCAATGAGTATTAATTATTCCTGACACGGGGTCTTACGCGAGTGGTATGCGTGTATGTATGTGCACGAACTAGCACTAGATTTGTGGTATTTTAAAATAATAATTATTGTAAATTTTTTTTTTTCGAACTTTCAACACTGCTGGCCTGGCAAGGCATTTACAGTTTCACCGGACTACTAAAGGGAGCGCTTAAAGCACTCCCCCGATTTTATATAGACGACTAGCACAAGGGCGCACGGCGAGCCTCGGCTTGGACTGTCGTCGAATACCTTATCTAACTAGCTAAGTTAAACTAAGCTAAACCAAAATGCATAAATAACAAAACACACTTTATATCGGAAAATGTTTAATTCCACTATAATTACAAAAAAAAACGAATCTTACACGGACATCCTATCACTAAAATTAATAATATCCGAATAACAATAATAATAATAACATTTCTACGATTAAACTTTACTTCAAAACTAATATAAAAACATATGGTACTAGTGAAAATTTTTCTTTTTAATGGGGTCGAAGCTCGTTTGGATTTACTCACCGTAGAAATTCCGTCGAGATTTATCTTTTCATTAACGCTGAACGATTTCAACAATACTCGAATTTATACGTATGTTGGTATTACAGAGTACTGTAACGTCAAATTGTCACGGTTAAACAAGATGGCGCCCAAACAATCAATAACAGCGCTACAATTCCGTCCGTAGTAGTAGATTAAAATTTCCCACGTTTTTCTTTTCATTCACTTATATTTTGTATACAATTATACGATAAAAGACTTTATTTTCAATTCCACTTTTGTAGTGAAAATATCTATTGGGAAAATTCAAATACAATATTCAATATCTTTTATATTCTATTAAATAAGTAAAAAAGATGTTTCGTTCCAGTTATACAGACGTATGTGAAGATAAGGATTTTATAAAAATATTAACAATATCGGATCGAGAAAGACAACAATTTCTTTCATAGAAAACGGTATATTGTTCATGAAAATAAAACAAAAGCATCAGAGAATTTCGTCTCGAAACTAATTCTTGCGTCGTAGAGTTTCGCTTGAATTTAGAAGTTTACTAAAGAGATGCTATGAGCAACATTCTGCTTTAGGGAAGTTACACGCACACGGATCACTCGCTATGCATTCAGCTGGACAGATGCAATTGCACGCTGTAACAATAAATTAAAGTAATAAATTATAGGCCTGCAATACAAAAGTTACGATTTAAAATACTAGATCAGCAATACAATCGGACGTCGCAGCGAATCTCCGGATTTAGTAAGGAGCAAATCAGAGTACCCTGTTTCGAGTGGCAAATTAAGTTCCTACATCTTTATATGTTTACAAGAACATTTGTTTAACAAAATCGCTTAATATTTAGGTTTCGTCATATTATCAATTATCCATTTAAATTTAGAAAGCATTCTAAGTTACCTTTTAAACGCGTCGGTAGTGTATGTGATGTTTTTGCAATAGAATCCGATCGCATTTACAAATCTCAAATGCTGGATGAACGACATGCAAAGATCTAGTGTATCTACCTCAGTTCGAGCAAACATCTAGGAGGAGTTCATGAAGGTTTGTTATGGGTTGTAAATTGGAATATCAAAATTAGTGTGAGCTTTTTCAGTTAAAGGAATAAAATCATAATGTAGCGATTGCATAGTTATAGCAACTTTAAGTTGAAAATCTATTGGTAAAAATCTATAAATGAGTTCCTATTTCAGGTCTTCTCAGAACGTACCTATACAGTGATCTACAGTTCTGCAATACACTACAAAAGTAAAAAGTAAATGCAGGCGGCAGATTACCAAATTACAACAAAAGTCGTCTCATGCTATCTCTTTTAAACATGTCGTATGGACACATGACAGAACGAGATAAGTCACATCAATCTCCATCGTAAAAACAAAATTAAAACTTATAAATTTAGAATCGAATACGCCTGGTATTGTTTCTACAAGAAAAAAATAAATAAATTGTAAATTAATTCTATGGTTGCATAATTGGATATCGTTAATTTTAGCTTTTAGTTCGATATTTAATTTTTCCGAACCGGGGTTCCTTAATAAGGCATCTCGCAAAAGAAAGACGATAGCAGAAATTGTTAAATACCCCTCTTAATATAAAAAAAAATAGATTATGTGTCACTTATACACCAAAATGTATATTCTTCCGTGTAGACATAGTCGTGTGCATAGATTTTAATATCACGTACACAGAGACAGCACTGTCGCTACTTACTCAGAATTCATTATGAAAAGAATAAACTTTTCTTCAAGCTTTGTTTTTGTGAATTACGTACCTAATTAGAAGTTGGAACGACTAGCATGACATTCAAACAGTTTTTCGAACAAAAACTCTTTAAATATGTACCTCTATACATACGAGACTGTCGTTAGGTTTTATAAAAAAAATTGAATCCGAATGGGGCAGACTGACACCGAACGTTTACTAATTCACTACATTACTAATCGTGGAAGATTGTTACGTTTGCAGTCTCCGTAAGCGCACGGATCCATGTATTCGCTGCAGTCCTCACCAGGCGGAAGGAACGATGCCTTGTAAATAGTTGTGCCTTCCAGCTATAAAAGAAACAGGATAATGTTAATCTACTCGTATATACGTCTATTGGTTAAGGGGAGTCGGAAAAAGATGCGGAAGCTTTGTTGGCGTAGCGATTAGCGTGTTCGAACTGTTATACGAATATATAAAAATCCCTTTTTAAAAAGGAAAATACTTTTTACACGTGATATATATTTATTATTTCACACAAGTTCACATATAATTAATTATAGTATATTAGTTAACACTGATTAATACGAGGATTAAGAGTGTCACGGACCGAGTCTGAGAAAGAACTGATGGGTGGTATCGAGGATCTTGGAAGGATTGAGAAAAGTGCTGACGCTTAATACTAGGAAAGGTGCTAGGTAGGAAAGGGTATGGTTGCGGTGTTAGAGAAAGGTCGGCATATTTAGGTACATGGTTCGGGTACAAAAGAACGTTGCGTAGATCAACGTAGCTCCGAATCCTTGCGAACGGGCAGGAGCTTTCGGTAAAGCAATTCATCGTGCTGAAACTTACCCTCAAGTTAAAGCACATGTTGTTTTGTTTCGACAGTTGCGCTCGAGAGCCAGTCCCTCTAGGCTTAGCGTGCTTACCATCTTAGACCACATCATCTTTTTAGAACTGACCTACACTGTTGGCCTGGCAAGTTTCACCGGACTACTTTTTTTTTTTCAAACTGACCTACATTGTTGGCCTGGTAGGGCCAACCACATCATCATTTACCATGTCTATATATACTATATCATTCAAGTTACCAATCACTTCAAATTTAATATTCCTCTTAAGCCTCCTAGATCTAGTAACTACGTCACATTTCATATTCCTATATTAATTTAAGCTCTTACTCTCCTGTGAACAGAATATCTAGGACATGTGATACATTACATAAAACACGCGACATTTTCTCAAATAAACGAAGTAAATTCAAATTCATATCCGTCTCTTCATAAAGTAGAGTTTCGGAGTATTAATTGTGTTTGTATTTTCTTTCTCTTTCTGTTCTAGTTTATTAGTTATATATTACTTTAAAATATAGGTTTAGTAGAGTAATAATTCGTTTTAGTTTTTTTTTTCCCTTACGGCTATGGTTTGTTAGTTTTGATATTATATTTATGAAATCTTTAAAATAATTAAATATTTAGTTTTATTGGAATTTAATTTATCGTTAGAGCATGCCGTGATTGTCTATACATGTGACTACATTTAAATTTAATTACAATAATTGCTACTATTACTATTGTGCGAACATCGTTCAAACGAAGCTCAGATTGCTTACGTTCGCTGCACCAATCACTGTGGTTGCTTTTTTAACCAATCAATGCATAGCTTCATATGATTGCTGCATTCTGAGCTTCGTTTGAACGATGTTCGCACAATTATATTTAAAAATGTATTACCATTTTGATAACCCGTGATAAGGAAATAAATAAACGTCAGGTGAGATTAGTAGTTACTACTAAAATTCGAAATGCATGCGGCAGAACAAATCTAAAAGTTTGTATACAAACGGTTTAGATAAAAACAAATTTACTATGACCCAAATAGGTATAGTAATTTGAGAGGAACCTCACACAAGACAGTTTTAACCAAATAACATAAAAAAAACAATGATGATATATTAAAACTCCATACAAAAAAAGTTGAAATCATGGCAAGTGACTGCTAATATAATACGGGAAAATTTCAAGTTTAGAGCGATGATGGCTCAGTTGGTAGTGTATTCGGACACAGCGTCGAAGGACGTAGGTTCGAATCCTAGCAATTGAGTCGGAGCGCGAACCATGTCATGTTGGTAGGACTTTTTCTAAGGTCGCCGCCCGCTAGCTACCACCCTCAAGTTGAAAATATGTCGCCAAGCACCTGTTGGTGTGTTCCGGCAGCTGCATTTGAGAGCCAGTCTCCCGCTAGGTTTAGTGTGACTACCATCTTAGACCATATCATCGTTTAACATCAGATGAGATTGTGGTCAAACGCAAACCTATAAAGTATATAAAAAAAAAATGGTAATATTGAAACCAAGGCCTTTTGGCTCAATGGTAAGTTAGATCAGACTGTTAGCTAAAATCTAATTATTATAATAATATATTTTTGTTACCTAATAAATAAAAGCAACTTCACAAAAAATTATATCTGTAATAAATCATCAGAACCTTCAACACAGTTACCTTCCTACTCTTGAATCACTAGTCATTTTCTATTAATTTTCGGAAGTTCCTTGATGATGTATTTTCGAAATGCAAGGTTCAATGCTAATGAAATTAAAAATTGAAACCTCTTGCAATTATCCACTTGCCAATAAAAATCAGTTTATAAACGATGAAGTATCAAGGTAACAAACATTCAAAGAGATACAACCGAATTGAAAACCTTCCTTCCCCATAATGAAGTCGATTGATTAATGACTTACTCTTTGACACGGTTTCTGGTATTGCCCTTTGCACGCCCACGGCGGCCGCTGGGGTGTTGGTACACACACAGGCTGGTATGACATCTTCTGTGTTGTGCTGCACTCCATTTTAGCTGTAAATTTAAACTGCTCACTGGACGAGATTTCTTCGAATTCTGACATTTTTTTTAAAGAGAAACGTTTTTTTACATCGCCTAAAATTTTTTCGTCCATTCATCGCATGTCGCATTACAGCCGGCAGCGGAGTAGATGTAAAGTGAAAGATACTCGGCAGAGCAGTCAAGGCTAATAATATGGCGGCGTGATCGAAAAAAGTTTGCACTTGCATCGTGGTTTCATAAAACCACCCATTTAATTTTTTTTAAATATCCCTCATTCAAGATGATTTTTCTTTACATAAGGTTTCCTATTCTATTTTAAAGATTAATAATATAATTGGATTAGCCTTGAAGGCATATTTAGAATTTACTTTAGCGTCATCGACGATGATATTACCCCATTTAGAATGCAACCCATAGTTAAATAAGGATAGGTAAATTAAACTTCTATTCGAAAAATATAGGATGATTTGAAGGTCCTTCTTGGGAACTTGGGTTGGTCCTAGCCTAGTTAATACTGTTCGTGTCGTTTTCTGAATTCACTGTCGTCTGCAAAGCGTAACCTATATAAAATTGCCTAAAAAATACAGCGACTTTTAAATTAATACGAATAAAGAAAAAAATTAAACCTGAAGGTTTCTCATAGCATTTCACTGGAGCATAGGATTCTGGTATATGAGCGCGTCCTGGGTTTATATATGACATACGATTTACTGTGCGATCTGGAAATGAGAAAATCATACAAAGGCATATAATCCCCTCAAGAGACATATCTCGTTCATACAGGTAATTTCTCGTTTATTACTTTGTTGAGAGCTCCGCGTGCAGGATGCTTTGTGAGTCTTTAAATTCCTTATTCCCGATGAATGTTTTAGTGTTACCTAATTACCCTTTTTTTACATGGGGAAAATCCGTAACGGATACCCACCCCGTCTTTATGTCCGAATCCCACGGACTAAAAACCCCATGGTGCCTTCTCACACTTATTTGGCCGGGGAGCAGGAACTGCCAATGGCACTACTTCTGCTACCTAATTGCCCTTTCCAATAATTATTGTCTATCAACGTGTCAGGATGTTTCATACAATGCAGTCTTTCCTGTTTTACTATAAACGAGATACCTAACAAAATGAAGAGGGACGCCTAAAACTTATGTCATAGTTTTGACTGATTAGCCTGCTTATAAGCAGTATAAAAATCGCGATAATGTATAGTCACCATTGTATCTGTTATATTATCTTTATATTCGTTGGTATTCTGTTTGATAAAGTTCGTTAGAATTTACCATCCGTTCGATTCCTTACAAGTTGCAGTAACAGTGACCATACGCTTGGTGATAAAGATATAAGCGTTCACGTAAAAGAGTTCTCGTTTGGTAACGAAATCTACATATCTAAAGGTGATAAGCTGTATGGATCGAAAATTGTCAAGGAAATAGATGAAAATAATTGGTTACTGAACCATTACCATGAACTTGCGTAGATGATTATGCTTAGCAGTGGATAAATACAGATTAATTATAATTTCTCCTACCCATTAAAAATGCATGAGATTCAATAAATAACTCACTCTCAAACGGCTGCTCGACACAATGGTACTTGTTCGGTGGTTTAAACGATTCCCTTAGAGCTGAAGGTTTTGGAACGTAGTCGTGGCGCTGTGTGGTCACGTTCTGCATGGGTCCTTGCCCCCACATGTCGTGGTGGCACGGCCGGATTGCTTGCGTCACGCACACAGGGTTGGCCAAATAGGACAACTATGGAAATTAAGTATTGGTAGACTGTACTGTAATTATAATAAGAATTTCTCTTTTTAATGGAATCTACTGTTCGGTAAACCCTGTGACAAGAAAAAAACAATATAGTTGATAAGGGTGGAAGAAAAGGCTTACTTTATTGTTAGGCGACTGGCTCTTGAAAACCTGTATCAGTGCTTCAAAAAAGATTTTTAACTCGGAAATGCCAAGTAGTTAGGGCGTGTACCAGAAAATGTACTACCGCTATACCATGGCTCCATAAAGTCCGTAAATCTTTACTGCTTAAGCAGATAGAACTTACATTTTCCCATGGAAATATCTAATATTGACAACTGAGATCTGTTACCTTGTGTACTGTATCACCTTCCATTTGCGCTGTTGAGGATACCAGATTGGGTACTGGCTTTACTGGTTGGGGTATTGGTGCCGTCGCAGGAAGGTAGCTAATTAAAGTAGAATAAATATTATTTATAGTAAGCCGTTATAATCGAGTTCTTTGATCAGCAGGATAACTATTCAATGTCCACAGCTTCTAATTCCAGCAATTACTGATGGTTTTTTTCTAAATTCCTGTATGTTTACTAATTTAAATTGGTGGTGCTATAAGTTAGTGGTGAAAAATAACACCACGAGACTATCTAAACCAAAAAAATATTCTCAGAGTACTTAGTACAGGATGAGAAAAAATTTAGAAATGAAATTTCTCGGGGGCTTGAAATCGCCCATAACTCGTGGGCTGTTATGGTGATTATGCCAGTTTCTTCTCCTACAAAAGAATCTTTAGTCCAGCAATAACATTATAGGTTGCTGTTATTATACATTTAGACTATTAATAACTGTAATTTTTAACATTATTGGTACAATGTACTGTGATTTTACATTTCGCTTAGAACATGAACTGATTTTCAAATTAATTTGGTGGAACACATCGACAGGTACCCAGTGAAAGGTTTTCCACTTCGGTGGAAGTACAAGAGCTTAGAATACGCGTTGTTACAAGGCTGCTAAATCGGTCGATTGCTCGTTAGTTTAAAATTCAATCCCTAATCACATCACTCTTACAAGCTGCTATTTACCTGTTCTTATAAATAGTTTGAGTTTCAAATCTCGTCGACGGTGTCACCGGATTAATACAGCTGTCCGGGATTATTGCTCGTCGGCGGCAATCGCTTTGCGCGTTTAAGTAACTGTAAAGAATTGTTAGTTTTTTTAAGGTTGATTTAACGCTTCATTCGCTGATTTACACACGTACCTCTAATTGGTCGTATTGATCTTGAGATAGGAATATGATTAAAGGTCTTTATTTAATCTTTATTCCTGTTTGTTTTACGAAAAGTGTAACTTAAGAAAAATCTAAAAGACATGACATATCAAATTTTTGGTAAAGGTAACCATTTGTATTAAACTGAGACGATTGACCATAATCTCATCTGATGTTAAATGATGATGTGGTCTAAGATGGTAATCACACTAAACCTAGCGGGAGACTGGCTCTCAAGTGCAGTTGCCGGAACACACCAACAGGTGCTTGACGACAGACTTTCAACTTGAGGGTGGTGGCTAACCAGGCGGACTTAGAAAAAGCCCTACCACCGTGCTATGGTTTCATCTCGATGTTTTCCTTCACGGAAAGCTCCGAGAGTCGGTTGAATGGATTCGAACCTACGTCCTTCGACGCTGTGTCCGAACACACTACCAACACAAAATTAAAAATCCCTTTCTTTTATTTTAAATGTAGGGCTTAAGAAGACACTTCAGTGGGGGAGAATTTAATTCTTACACAACCATATGAGTGAATGAATTATACCAATGTACGTAAGTCGCAAAATTTTATTCGAGAATGACCATTATATGTATATGTATTTTTATTTTAACAATAACTGGTTTCTTAACTACATATAAATGTACATAAACTGCGAATAATTATAAATGCATAGAGGTTAATATTTGTACCTCATTGTATATGTGGTGTTGCTATCCAGTTTTTGACAAGGCTTCTGATACTGTCCTTTGCACGCCCAAGGCATTGCTTCTTTTGGTAGTATCTACAAATTAAGGTTAGTTATTATCCCGTGTAACGTGAGTCTAAGGGGGTTTATTAATTTAAGTCGTTTTTTGAGAATCAAGCAGATAATTAAATTTCAATTACTTTTGTCGCTGATTAGAGAGTTTGGCGATTAGAAATTATATTGTATCTATCAAACTAAAGCCGATGCTGGTTTTATACGTCTATAAACATTCGCTAGTAACTTGTGCATTGGATGTGTAATCAAACGTTTTTTTTTTTAAGTTATAGGGGGCAAACGAACAGGTGGGTCACCTGATGGTAAGTAATCACCGCCGTCTATAGACACTAGCAACATCAGGGGAGTCGCAAGTGCGTTGCCGGCCTTTAAGCTTTAAACGTTCTTTGATACAATGTTATTTTTAGTGGAATGGTTTCTTGACCACGTCTAAATTTCCTACTGTTTAAATCAAGGAAAAGCAATAGGACACTGTAACTAACATTCATAGCCTCGTAATATTCATAGTCAGTGCCAATTACGAAGGTTAATTTGATACTATTTCTACTGTTGCTGCAGTTTTACTCAATTCGATTATAATCAGTGGCGGATTTGCAGTCTAGGCCGCCCTAGGCCCCAGGCCATGTAGTAAGTACCAGCTACCTCACCACAATGTGCGCGAGCCTTTAGAATATTTACGTATTTTGAGTTTTCTCTTGTTATCATTAGTGAATTTTTGTCACAATTGGCCACCCTAGGCCCGGGCCTCCTGGGCCTTAGGGCAAATCCTCCACTGGTCATATAATAGAAGCATGATACAAAGAGTTAGTTGTTAAGAGTTAGTGTAGATTTAAATACTAGTAGTTAAATAAAGATATTTGCTATGAAAGCATTAAGCGCGAAAAATGTTTCTCAAATTTTCTGTTCATATCCTGTAATGGGTTCCTTACTATCTTGTTAAGAACGCACAATCTTTTGCATATAATATCATGGTTAGTCCGATAAAATAATATTCATAAAAAAATATTGTTAAAGCCGCTATTAAAGTCCTTTTACCTGATTTGGCAAATAGCTCATCTTGTGCGTAGTACATCCATCCATCTTGGCAGCGGGCCGTTCGTAGCATCGCTCCGGAGCGAAGGATTTAATTTGCTCGATTCTCTCGGGTGGTAAATACGATAGTTTGTTAATTGTTTTATCTGTAATCAAAATCAAAAACACTTTACTCAGTTTAGGCCTTGAGAAGGCGCGCTTATAAAATTTGGCTTTGTGAATTTCTGTATCGATCGGTGTGTATCCAGATGGATATTTGATATATTTTTACAGCTTAAAAGAATGCTGTCAGAGAACGTTTCTTGTTATAATCTCTTTCCTAAAATATAGAGTACACGAAAAGATTTTTAATTTCATGTTTTACATTCACAATTACATTTGCACCATATTAGTAAAACCTGGCGAGGATCGACTGAGAGAGCATAATCGCCAAATTTATTTCAAATGCAAAGTATAGAGGGTGTGATTGCCAATAATACGCACTGTAGAGTAATTTCCTTCAATCCTATGGTCTTTTACGGTTGAGCCAAAAAGTATGTTAAAGAAGTGAGGTTAGAGTTAAGCAACAAAACTAATCTTAAAGTTTGTTTGGTCCTCGAAAATGTCATCAATGAAGATCGGATAAACCTGTGGATAAACCTATGGATAAACCTATGGATTATATTAGAACTTTACTTTCAAACGGTTGTTCAATACAATGAAACTTCGATGTAGGTTTGAAGCTCTCTCGCAGCACTGATGGCTTGGGAACGTAATCGTGGCGTTGCGTTGTGATGTTCTGCATAGGCCCCTGTCCCCACATGTCATGGTGGCAGGGCCGGATTGGTTGCGTTGTACACACAGGGTTGGGCAGGTAGGACATCTAAAAAGTAATTACCCCTTTATTATGTTCATTTTATCTACATTTTCTATATTCACTATGTAAATTTAGTAATGGTGTTTGTTTATATGACTTCAATTACGTATACTTAAAAAAATAATAATTAAATTGCCAATTAACATTAACAGCGATGAACGGTATTAGTTAATAATAGGCGACAATCGCTTTTTTAATGCCCGCATTCGGATAGTACATAGAACGCCATGTCAATCCTTGTGACCGCTCTGAACATAGCCTCAAGTTTGGTTGTGCGCTGAATATAGTCGACAGCCTAATACAAAATAGAGTTTAAACACTAATATAGGAATTTAAAACTAGCATTTATTTATCCTTACGTTGTCTTGATGTTATACGTATAATATAATAATATGCATTTAAATGTAAATTGGTATTCTGAGTAACAAATTTCAGAGCGGCCAAAAAGTTTGCTTGCAATCTATCGCTGTTACCTAGATTATATAAATACTTGTTTTATATTATCCCAGGCCCTAATAATACATACGCCTTGAAACTAAAAGCAGGGAAAAACTTCTTTATTTAACCTCTCTAAAGTTTGGTGAAGTTAAGTAGATAATTGCGTTTTACTTAGATACGGCTTTAGTTAAGTGTTTTGACTTTGAAACTATCAACTCAGATTATGTTACTCATTAGCCTTTGTTCGTGACTTCACTCGCGTTAATATAGAGTTTATCTATCCCTCGGTAACAGTACATTTTTTAGGGATATAAGGTACTTTTAACTTTGGCAGCGTGTGTCCATTTTCCATGTGTGTCAGAAGACACAGGTAGGTTAGAGGGAGGGGAGAGGTAGGTTTTGTAGGTGGTAGAGCTACGCTGAAGCTATTACTGGTTTCAGCATAAATGGGTCGGCTCGCTCGGGGTAGTACCACCCTCTCACAGAAAGCCGACGTGAAGTAACAGTGCTTGCACTGTTGCGTTTCGTTCGGTCAGTGAGAGTGCCGGAGGCTCACATATTTAAAAAGAGGCCGGCAACGCACTTGCGACTCCCCTGGTCTTGCTAGTGTCTATAAATGGCGGTGATCACTTACCATCAGGTGACCCACCTGTTCGTTTGCCCCCTATAATATATATAAAAGACACGAACTTCGCATTTAGGATTACTAACGATATAATCTATTTTGTAAAATCTGGTATACACAATTACGGAGACCCTTAAAGCTTCATAACTATTAAGGAAATCTATATTGGTGCAAGTTAAAGTGTTATTATTACCCTTTGTACGGTGCATCCTTCCATTGGCTCGCAGCTCGGTACTAAGTTCGGCGCGGGCTTTCTGGCCTCTCCCCTCAAGTTTTGACATCCGTCCACAGGCAAGTACGAGAGCTTGTACGTGGTACAGGATTCCACAGGTGCAGACGGTTTCATGTAACACCGTCGAGGTGCATACGAGTCGGGGATTTTTGGTTGTTTGTAACACTGGAACCGTTTTCATGGTAGGGTTAGACTAATGGTTTTTTATTGTTAGAAGTAAATGTAAATTTCATTCAATGAATTATAATCATGGTGGTTGACCACAATAATTTCATCTGATACCTAAGCCTTGACATGAAGCCAATTCTCAAGCTGCACGTCGAGTATTTCTGCCGTCGAATGAAAGAAGGGCGAATCTGCGATGTTGAGTTTTATAAATTATCGGAGTCAGGAAAAATAGAACATCTAATAGTATTTTCTTGTTGAATTATAGACTTTTTATAGAATTTTTGTAGGTGGTAGAACTACGCTGAAACTATTACTGGTTTCAGAATGAATGGGTCGGCTCGCCCGGCGTAGTACCATCCTCTCACAGAAAGCCGACGTGAAGTAACAGTGCTTGCACTGTTGGGTTTCGTTCGGTCAGTGAGAGCGCCGGAGGCCCACATATATTAAAAGGCCGGCAACGCACTTGCGACTCCCCTAGTGTTGCTAGT
Source organism: Antheraea assamensis (assembly GCA_035772565.1). Taxonomy (NCBI): domain Eukaryota; kingdom Metazoa; phylum Arthropoda; class Insecta; order Lepidoptera; family Saturniidae; genus Antheraea; species Antheraea assamensis. The sequence continues at coordinate 610,906 of JAQQSE010000013.1, forward strand.
GTCTATGGACCGCGGTGATCACTTACCATCAGGTGACTCACCTGTTCGTTTGCCCCCTATAATATATATATATATAAAAAGACTTTTAATATAAAAACGAATTGGTAGTGCCTTACTAAGGTTGGAACCAGGATATTTCGGCTTTTCTCTGATCTGTATTTTATTTAGACGCTCCCTATTTACTTACGGTAGCAGAATTACCGACTAGCGATTTGTAGTTAACAAGGCAAAGGTTAAGTTTCAGGAATTCGGTACCCTAACAAAAGCTGGATTTCGTAAAAGAACGGCATGATTGAATACTAGAAACGGTGACAAACTGGTCATCCTATGTTTCAGACTCAGTAAAACCAGTAACAGTTTTTTATGTAATAGTGTTGGGGATTACAACAAGTTTAAGCGCCATTTCAAATGGATTTTGGTGTCAAAAGGCTATTATAGGGTGGATTAATATGTGAATGATGGTGATGACTGGAATTAATTTATCTCTCATGTGTCCACTAAAAACGATTGTAACGTTCATGTATTTCAAATAAATGCATGTTAAAAGATAAACCAGATCGAGTTTCTTGTCGGTTCTTCTCGACGACTAAGTTGTTTTCAGAATCGGTGGTAGTTTTACGTTCAAAAGCGCCTTCTTAGGGCTTAAATTGAACAATAAATTACTTTTGATTTTTTGATTTCGTAATGCTCATTAGGGCCTAAACAATAAAATACTTTTGATTTCCTAATGCCCACCTGTGTAGCGACCTACCTCCAGTGGAAAAACTGTCACCAAGCATCTATATTCCAAGCACCTATATATGTGTTCCTGCAGTTGGACTTAAGAGCTAATCTACTTCTGTGTTATCTGTGTTATGTTCGTGTTATCACCACCTTAGACCATATCTTCTTTTAACATCATTTAACATCAAGAGAGATAGTGGTCAAATGTTAACCAACACAGAATATACCAAAAAATAAATATAAAATAAAAATATCGACCGGTTTAACGATAGGGGCTTTCCCACAGCAACAACTTCTACAAGGGCAGGGATGCTCCTGCTTTCCATCGACGGGTTTTCCATCTCTCAAGCCAGACTTGATACCCGAGGAGAAAGCGCAAGCCGCGGCGGCGGGGCACGGCAGACACCTTTTGGAAAATATATTAATTACATGAGTTCTGTGGAGTATTATCCCTTGTGACTTTTTTATTTAAATGGTTACGCGTTCGGGAATAATAAAGATAGGATTTTTAATTCAAATTAGTAATTATTTCTGGATAGATTTCCGCCATAGTCTCAATAAAAATACATACCAGCGATCTCATAGATGAATAGAATATTTGAATTGTGGAGGTTATCCGTCGATAAGATGTTGAAATTTTACATAAAGTGAATTTAAGTTTCCACATAAAATAAGTAAGAAATAATTGAAGCTATATATATATTGTATAAGCTATTTTGTAGGTGGTAGAGCTACACTGAGGCTATTACTGGTTTCAGCATGAATGGGTCGGCTCGCCCGGGGTAGTACCACCCGACACACAGAAAACTGACGTGAAGTAACAGTGCGGGCGCACTGTTGCGTTTCGTTCGGTCAGTGAGAGCGCCGGAGGCCCACATATTTAAAAGGCCGGCAACGCACTCGCGACTCCCCTGGTGTTGCTAGTGTCTATGGACGGCGGTGATCACTTACCATCAGGTGACCCACCTGTTCGTTTGCCCCCTATGATATAAAAAAATATATATATATATAGGAGTGGAGAGTTAATGTTTTATGCTCATCGACTGTCATGCCTCTAGGTAAATAATTAGTGTTAATTAATTAGCGCTTAAGCTATCAGGTGGTTACAGGATAAGTTTCATAACCCTCTTCTATTGATTAGACTTCAGCACCTGTGAGTGGGTATTGCTTTATTAAAACATATCATCACCAGTAATATCGCGCTGACGCAATGGCTACGGCCAGTAGAATATTGATACGTCATCCGAAGTACAATCATCGGTGCGAATTTTTCGAAAATTGCATGTACTTATCAATTTTACTTCATCAGTATCGGCGAACGGTGAGGTAATGTATTATGAGAAATTTCAGACGCTTGAAAAGTATTCTCATAATTCTATCGTGTCATGCTACTCCTATATCTGCGCGACGAAGCTTCGGTCACTTGTGCCGCTAAAAAGTAACCTCAAAATTAATTCCGATAAAGGCGTAGAATAACGTTTGCACACCATTGTCATTTCAATGGTAACTCGAAATTAGCGTCTCCAAGTTCCTTTGATGTGTGTAGAAGCCGCGGCCCCAGTTATCGTGCTGCGTGTATCGTCACGCGATCCGATAGTTCGTAACGCATAACGATATATCTTCCCACATCTGCATTTAGTCTGACCATAGACAAAACTTCGTGCCGATACACGCAGGTATGGGAGTAGCATCATGGTAAAACACGGAACTGTTTAATAGTCATTTCAAATCTGCATTTGGTTAAGCCTTGATGAAAAATGCTAGTATCTTCCTTCTCCAATCTCTGCCCACAGTCTGATATTGCTATGTCAAATCTACTATTATCTCCTTCGAAAACAAAAACATTTTTCGCTATTTACCATTGTTTGTTTGAACGCGGTAATCTCCTGACATACGAGTCAGATATGAAAAAAAAAAAAATTGTGTGTATTTTGTAATATATTTCTTGAAGTAGGTAATAAAAATGTACCTAACATCATGCTACGGCTCTCAGAAGCGGTGCAATTATCGTACGAGTGCTAAGCACAAACAAAATTAAAGTTTGTCTAGGCTGTATGGTACGGAGGTTTAGAAGTGGGGAAAATTCAATACGAGTGACACCACGAGGCATAGTTAGTGGTTATATGTTAAAGTATAAATCGCTGCGTAAAATATGTGATTCTTTTCGACGTATAGTGAATCAGATAAGTGAAACGTTTTTGTGCAAAAGTCATCGAGGTTGCGATACAAAGATTTTATCGAAGGTTATCGTGCAAACACATTTATATCAATAAAATGCTCTGATGTTACTATTAATTTACAATAAACAAGTCGTGCTCGCGGCTCTGTTCGTGTTTTTTTTACACTATCTGTTATAATAAATACTTGATTTTATAGTAAAAACTAGCGACCCAGCTCGGCTTCGCACGTGGTATAAATTATATGGCCTATGTCTTTCACTGAAAAATGATTAAAACGATCCAGTAGTTTGATTTATATTCATTACTGCCCCGTGGACCGCACGCGGTAAATTTGGAGTAAAACCTCAAAAATAACAGTATTTCTCCACTATTTAATTTATGTTATGTATACATATAAACCTTCCTTGTCAATCACTCTATCTATTAAAAAAACCGCATCAAAATCCGTTGCGCAGTTTTAAAGATTTAAGCATACATAGGGATATAGGGACAGAGAAAGCGACTTTGGTTTTATTCTTATGTAGGGATATTAACTGTCTAATATCTTGGTGGCATATCTATACTTATTATATAAACTGACTGACTGGGGGTTATTGTCGTGAAAATTTGCATGTAGGTTCCTTTTACACTCTGCTAGGTGAACACTAAGAAAGATTTTTAGAAATTCAAACTCTAAGGTGGTGAAAAAAGGCATGTAAATTTGTATGAAAAATCAGTCATTTTTTTCATCAATGATTCATTGAGTTATTATTTACATGTAAAAAAATCAATCGATACATATTATAAAAGAAAGTCGTCCCGCCGCGTCTGTCCCGTCTGTCTGGATGTTCGCGATAAACTCAAAAACAACTCAGAACGGATTGTAATGCGGGCCTTCACTAATAGATAGAGTAATTCACGGGTACGTTTAAGTATATAATGTAGTCAAGGTTTTATTGGTAATTGGTTGAAATATAATGATACTGTTAAGGATCGGGAAAATCCAAGTCGATTGGGAGCTTTCCTTTGAAAATTACTCAATACAGTATTAATCCTTATCAAAAAAAAAAACATTAGTTACCGAAGCATTCATGCTTATTAGTATATATTTTTTTATTATCATGGTAGGACAACGTTTGCCGGGCCTGCTAGTCGAAAATAAATACCAACATGTGCGATGCAGCGGGAAATTTCCAGTATAGCATACGCATTGCAATTTGTTGTACGACCGTTTGATGATACAAAAGTCGTATAGTTTAGGCGCCACTAGTGGGACTTATCGT